>OX122941.1:2880000-4080000 GCA_944738685.1 Synanthedon myopaeformis
CTTGACTGACTTTGACATTTTCATTTCTTATGTGTTGCTATTACTAAGAGAGCAAATTTCTCTTATTATCTGCATTTTTTAATTCTTACTAGCATTAATATTCCCTATTATTACTTTCTCTAGTGACTATAAATATTTTTGTAATTAATTTAATTAAGAACATGATGTTTCGATGTTCGAACATTCCATTTTTTAATATATCATTCCAATTAATAAGAACAAAAAATATTGCGCATTTATTTTAAAATATTTGAATTATTCGTATAATAAGAATATGGTGTCTATTAGTTTATTTGTTATTGATAAAAGTCATTTGTAGGTGCCTATAATTTTATTTATTTGAAAATTTAAAGAAAATTGTCTTTTCAAATTCCCATTTGGAAGTCTTAATTTAAATTAATAATAACTAGTTTCGAATTTCTAAGTCAAACTTATTTTTGTCCATTTTGTAATGATAAATATATTTTTAGGTGTTTAATTTTTATTAATAAATATACCTACTTACCATATTGATGATTGTAGATATTGTGCCAATAATAATTGTTAGATTTAAATGATAAATGTCATTTGTAATATGAAACAAATATTTGAGGATGAAATGTATTTTTGTATAATTATTTTTAGATAATAAATGTGTGAAGTGTTATTTTTGTTTTATTTTCTGGAGTTTTTCTTAGAGTCGTCATAAGTTTTTTGGTGTACATTTAAAAAACCTAGTAAACGTAGGATTACAATTACATATAATAATAAATATTCCTGTTCATTTCCTTGTCGATTTTTTAATGAATACCATTTAATAATTACTGTGTAAATTATTAAAAAAATATAGACCAGAAGTGAGAAGATCAATCCAGTTCGGATGGCAGCGTTCGAGACACCTTCTTGTCTCAAATTCTTTAGTGTCTCAAAACAAAAGTATTCGACTGATGTGTGTTGCCAGTGTTGAAATATGGCGCTGATACGTGGTCTCTAACTATGGACCTTGTAATAAAGTTCAACGAGTTATGTGGAGGGCTATGCTCGGAGTTACACTGCGAGATTTAAGACTATATTGAAAAATTTATTTTTCAATAAATGGATATGATTATGTACCTACAATTGATTATTATGATAAATTTGCAAACTATTATAAGGAATAAAATGAACAATACGAAAATTACAACTGGTAAAAGCTATGCCCAATTCCTATTTAAATTTAAAAATATTTCATCAAACGAAATCAAATTCGTTACGTTTAAGCAGTAAAATAAGACTTCATAAAAAATCTTTGTTTAGTTATTTTTAATAAGAAGTAATTTAATATTAAACATTATTTCTATTGTATTCACCCTTGTCAATTATAATAAATAATTCTATAATAAAAGCATTAACATCAATAAATAGGTAATCTGTTTTGATACCTTATACTGTTTATATTATTGTTCTCGCAATTGACCCATACACGCCTCGGTTATCGTCCATTGCTAATGATATCATCTTCAATACCTAGGTATGTGATTATTTTATTTATGTTTATAAGAAAGTAAGTACTATGCGCAGTACATGTAAATTTAAATTTATCTCACATAACAAATATCTTATTGTCGTCCTATTAGACAGGGACAC
Source organism: Synanthedon myopaeformis (assembly GCA_944738685.1). NCBI lineage: Eukaryota > Metazoa > Arthropoda > Insecta > Lepidoptera > Sesiidae > Synanthedon > Synanthedon myopaeformis. The sequence goes on from OX122941.1 coordinate 2,881,606, forward strand.
ACAGCCTCTCTACTACATATCCTACTCGGCTCGCTTTTTAGCTGCGAGTAGTCAGTAGGTATATTAAGTATAGTAATTATTATGTAGAGTAGTAGAGGTAAGTAGGACCAACTTACATGGCTGTTAAACCTATATTAAACTGAAAAAGTGGCAAGCTAAAAGCATTAAATAGTGGTTCTTAAATTGACCAGAATGGCGCTAGAGTAGTAAGAGTGTGTAAACTGAATGTAGCAGTTGTTGACGGAATGAAGTGCGCTGAGTTGAAAAATTTAATATTTTTGTATTGACTGAGTGATTTAATTTTCGTGAGATTTTAATATCTTTTAATGATTTTATTGTATTGACTGTTATAAAAAAATTTAAAATAATAAAATAATAATGGTGCAAATTTGTGCTGTGAAAAATTATCCATGCGGGCGCAAAATGAAAAATTAACAAAATAATACACCTCAGTCTCTATCCTTTTAGAATAATTTTTTATCAAATATTTATTCAATGAACGATAACTTACTGTTATAATTTTTTTTAATAAATCAACATATTAAAATTATTTTGTTTTCATTAATTCACAGACACCGACATGTTTAGAAAATTGGAAAACGTCTTGGCGGATTGAATTGAAAGAAACTGATTATAATTTTATAATTTACTTTCTTATTCTAATATTTGGCGCTTTCTTTAAAATTTACACTCTTGCTACACTAGCGCCGCCTTTATTTAAGGCCTTTAAACGGACACTTTTAGATACACAGAGATGGTTCTCCTTACATCTTAGTATATATAGATCTACTATTTACATTACGACATGATTAGGACCATATTAGGACATAAGATATTAGTGTCTATGCTATAATTTAAAGAAACCATAAAGAAACTAAGGTGCATCATAGAGAAATATGGACATTTGAAATGTCATTCTACTATTGACAATTGTCATGAATGATAATGTATGGCCGCCATCATCACATCACACCACCAACCAGCGGGCAGCGCCATACTATATGGAATGGATGGTCTTGCGACATACATATGTAGCGTGACAAGTCATGTCATTTAAGTTCATGAAATACGAAATATATCAATGGCAGATACTTTTTTCGGATTCGATACATCATTATCGGTGAGCCAACCTATATAAATTTATAATAACACAATTTCTACTGTGTATAAAACGTATGTAAACCACAAGTGCAACTCGGTGACAGCGTGCCTTACATTCGCTTTACGAAACGTAATAACTTATTTATTTCATATTTAACTATATTTCAATGTTAATTTATACTTTATTATCAAGTTTAATATATTACGCATGTGTCTGATGTAATATTGTGTCATCTACAGGCATTATTTCATGTCTAATTTTATAAATAAGTTTCACTTTACAATTACAACAAAGTGTGTTATACAGTATACACATCACTGTTTATACATAGCTACAAAATATTTTTATCAACCAACACGTAATGAATGTATTGCCGTCATATTTGTTACTTTTCAACTTTTACACTCTTAATACTAAATTTAAATGTACTACTTAGGTATAGTGTAACCTTAATATGAGGATTTCCTTGATTTAACTATATCTTTGAAATCTCTATAGAACTTGCCCGCAAGAGTTAATGCAAGATTCGTAATGTGAAGACATTACGAATACTTCCTGTTAAAAACCTCTTTAACGAAATTTCAATCATTACAGAATATAAATGGTAAATATAATTTACCGCTATTTAACGATTTTAGAACTTATAACCTTAACATATCATATACCAATCAAGCGCACACAATTTTACAATAATTTATGTCTTGACAAGTTCAGACATGTTGAATTTATTGTAAAACAGTCATTGTTTGATATAAAGTAAAAACACTTCTGCTTTTCACTGTTGTTAAAGTTGCAAAATGGATGAGAAACGAAAAATGTGTTCCTTGTTGTTTCAGGGAAATAAAAATCATGCCTTGTAAAATGAATCTTAGACCAACCTAACCTCTATATAACAAATATTGTAAAAAATTACTTGATATCCGTACTAATAATATAAATGCGAAAGTATATTTGGATGTATGGATGTTTGTAACTCTTTCACGCAATAACTACTGAAACATGAAATTTTGCATACATGTTGTCTGGGACACGAGAAAGGATGTGTACCTTTCGTCATCGAACGAAGTAGCGGGCACCAGCTAGTTTTCTATATATATATAAAAGTTTCGTGTCCTGTTGTTTGTCCACTTTGAACTTTGAACTTTGAATCGTTTACTAAAATGATTTTGAAAATTTGAATTGAAAAATTGAAAATTTAATTTTGAAAACCTATATAGAAGTTATATTACAGGCTATATTTTATAAAGTTATGAGGATGAAGTCGCGTGCAACAGGTAGTAACAAATATTTTCTAAATCCCTTCAGATTTGTTATGTTGAGGTTTTGGTTTTCAAATTAATTTTAGGTTCCCTACTTTCTATCTATACTTTGGTTCTAAGAATCAATAGAGGGTAGGAATCATACTTAAGTGAGAATCTAACAATATATTAAACAATACCTAATGTCTCTTGCTTCTCATGTGAATATCACATTGTATGAATCTTAAATTTTGTGTGTAAATTCTATTTAACACAAAGATAGCCTATATTTCAAAGAATCATAATATAAAACATGCTACAGTATATGTAAATATAGAATAATATTTTTTTTATATATTTTTTCCTCACTTATCAAACGACATAGCCATCTTAAGTTTTTCCATTCTTTTCTCATCCTGTAGGTCCTGCTACCTTCCTTATATCATCTTCCCATCTATGGTTCTGTCTTCCTTCTATTAGGCTACAGTAAATAATAATTTTTCAGAGTAAATAATAATGGCCCAATAGGGTCAGGAGACACCCCTCCGCTCCGCATGGAACTAATGATAAGTATTGGTACTTATTATTAGTACCAAAGTAATGATAATAAGTATTCACTGTTGGACGCTCATTGTTTTCCAAGAATTGTAACAATGGATCTAAACAAGCAATTAATTAGTTCTGTGTTATGTTAATGAATTGTAAACAAAATATTTAATACTAACTGTTACACGCGACTTCGCCCGCGTAACTTTTTATAAAATATAGCCTATGTTACTTGCTGATAATAAAGCTTCCCAACAGTAAAAGAATTTTTCAAATCGGTCCAGTACAAACATATAAATCTTCTCTCTTTATATTATTAGTATAGATTGAGGTGCAGTAAATATTTTAGTAGATATAGTCAGGGTTGTCTGATATAGACATGTCTTGAACTGGTACACTCAGGTCACCGTCTCAGATTTAGTACAGTCAGGAGTGTATAGAATTGATAATTTCATATTCTACGCAAAAGAGGGTGTTATTAAATTTGGTCTGTCTATATGTGTATCTGTATCGGTCCGTGGAATTGTAGCTCCCAATGGGATTAACCAAATTTGATCCAGTTTTTCTTTTCGTTTGAAAGCTGACATGATCAAGGTGGTTCTTGGTTATAATTTATGAAGATCTGTTCAGGCGTTTGAAGACAATCAGCCTATTTCCTAATTTATGAAGGGATTTCACTAACTTCACTAACTTTTGATTGATGTGAAGTTTGATATGTAGTTACTCTGGTGGTACTTCCATTAGATAGATGGATTTGATTGATGCATCAAAAACATTTCATGTCTAAAAGAATGTATAATTCTTAATGTTATATGGAAATAATAATAAAATGGTCAATTTTTTTTTAGAACTTAAATGATGATGAAGGCGGAGGTGGACCATCTGAAGACGAATATGATGCTCTCAATGATGAAACATTCGGAGATGAGTGTAAGTTATCCATGTCACACCACAGATAATGTAAAACTATATTGGTCTGTCTGTGGCGTAGGTAGACCATACTTTCTCAACCTTCTTAGTGTCGCGACCCAGTAAACAGCCAAAAAGATAAATAAAAAATATCACTACCCCCTCTCCCCTTAAATGTTACTTAGATCAAAAAAATTGTTCTTAGATTTTTGTCTGTTTATCTGTGCGTTTGTGCACGCTAATCTCAGAAACGGCTTAACCGATTTCAATGCGGTTTTCACTGATGTATCACTGATTACTTGGATTAAACTATAGGATACTTATTATCGTGGAAAAATGTTAGGTTCCTGTGTGATTTTCAAAAGGCGAACTAAAGCGCATACGAAGTTGCGGGCGGGGCACCATGTTAATAATTTGATTTTTTTCAAAATTTTAAATCAGTTAATTAACGTGTTGAAGATTTAGTTTTGATTTGTGAGTAAGGAATGGCAGAGCCCATTACTCTATTCCTTCCTTATCCGTAGAAGTTCCTTATCTTTAATCCTGATGGGCAGCGCGCTTGCAGCACCTTTGGCGTTGCCTGCATTTTAGGCGACGGTAGCCACCTAACATCAAGTCGACAGTCAGCCTGTCTGCCTGCCTTAACATAAAAAAAAGTATAATGTAATGAAATTATTTCAGCCGGTACATTTGACTGGGAAGTGGAACATGAGCAGCTCGCTGAGAAACTTGAAAGCAGTCGGCGTCTTAGCAACATCGCTGACAGACCAGAGGCGAGGCTCGGTAACTAACTTGTTCCTTAACTAGATTTCAGCTTTAATTTACTTGAAATTCTATTTTGTGTGCTACGCGTGAGGATATATGGTGCTAGTGTGAAACGTGGTCTCTGACTGTGGGTCTCGTAAGAAAGCTCAATGAGCTATGGAGAGGGAGGGCTATTCGAGGGGTTATAACGAGAGATCGAATCGGAAACGAGGAGATCCATAGACGTGCGAAAGTTACAGACATAGACTGACATAGATCAGCGAGTTGATGACGGTCACCGGGCCTGAAAAGTCCTCAAGTGGAGGGGATGGTTGGTGCATCCCCTTCACTCGACAGGACTCCGAGGTGGATAAACGACCAGATAAGAGCCAAGGGTCGCAGTGGATCTGGGTTGTTCTTTTGGAAAATTATGTGGGAGGCCCACATCCAGCAGTGGACGTCCAACGGCTGAGATGGTGATGGATGACTTGAAATTCTATCTTTCATGTTTTCGAAGATAAATTCTTAATAAGAATTGAATCTTTTGAAAGTCTTTTGAAAACTTGCATACAAGTCTTTTAAATGCACACAGTTTTTGTGGATAAAATTAAATACATTTGTCGATTCTCTATTATTACAATGTGTTTGATATTGAAATTGTAGTTGCGGGGATGACTATTGAGGCATATAGGTTTATGTAGCCCATTTATCGATTACACGTAATGTAATAACGTACCATATATGTCTTTTTGCTTCCATCTATGGATGGATATTGACTCACCAAATGACTCTTTTTTTTTACAGAGGCATCTCTATCCCAGTTAGTATTGGACGAAACAGATGCCCCCCATTCAACTCTTGGATCTAGCGTGTGGCGTCACGATGGATTCGCTTTTCCATCTTCAGCTCCAGCGGTGAGTGTTTTTTAAAGTGAAAACATCTTTAGGCGAGGTTGGGCAGTTTGTATGGGGAATTTGGCAGGAGGGTAAAACAGTCCGGACCGTCACGCGGTGATTTTATATACAAAATAAACTCAAGCAACAACAGAGCGTTTTGCTAAATAAACACAAGCAACAAAAGGAGTTGTTCGCGTTGAGGAACGAAACGATAGCGCATTATAACCTGTGACCTCTGTCGTCGAAAAACGCTAACCGCGTAGCGTTTTCGACGACATTTTCAAGAAATGTAAGCTTGCAGTTTTAATTATTAAATAAAAAAAACAACGTGGTTCATTTTTTCAAACAAATATTTAAACATACAACTAATATAAGTAATATAACTTTATAACAGTTGATAATTCAGTTTTGAAGAAGTGATTCTGAACACAATTATTAATGTGTTAAGGTTGATTTTCAGCCAGCACCGCCGATGGCCAAGGCGTGCACCGTCGAAGAGCTGGAGAGACAATTGCGTCAAAAACACCAACCAACACCGGCTCAGGCGTTCAACAATCAACAGAATTACTTTCAAGTAAGCTTCTAAATGTCCTTTTTTAAACATCTTATGTCTTTTTCTGTATCCCTGACAACGTGTATGCAAAATTTCATGATGATAAGATGTGTTTGGATTCCCTTAATGGTGAAACCGCCATATATAAACATTGAATTTATTGTTTTTCATATATATTTTTTTCAGCCGAGATTTCCACCAATAATACTACAAAGGCCACCAGGGATACAAGGCCCTGTGCCGCTACCATTTGCGCCACAACAACCCATGAACAATTTAAACCAAATGAATCAACCACTCAACAAGATTATTGGTGCAAATAACCAAATGGGTCAAAACAATCAACTCGTACAGAACCAAATGAGTCAAAATATGAACCAAATCGGTCCAAATATGAATCAAATGGGACAAAATATGAACCAAATGGGGCAAAATATGAACCAAATGGGTCAAAACATGAGTCCAATGGGCCAAAACTTGAACCAAATGAATCAAAATATGAACCAAATGGGTCAGAAAATAAATCAACCTGGACAAAATCAGTTTTTTCAGAACAATCAAATGAGTAATTTTCAAAATCAATTAGGACAAAATCTAATGAATCAAATAACGCAGAAGATGCCGGGTCAAGACCCTATCAAAAATCAAATCGGTCAAAATATGAATCAGATGAGCCAAAATTTAAATATGGCCGGACAGAATGTCAACCAAATGAGTCAGAATCTGGGACAGATGGGGCAAAACATGAACCAAATGGGACAAAACATGAACCAAATGGGACAAAACGTGAACCAAATGGGCCAAAATCAAATGCCTAATGGTAATCAGTTTCAAAATATGAATCAATTCCCTCACATGATGGGACAGCCAAGAATGATGGGTCCGCCTCCAGGATTGAGTATCCCTCGACCTAATTTCGGACCAAACATGGGACAATTTAATAACTTCCGTGTAAGTTTTTTTTTTTTAAATTTTAATTTTTTCACTTGTTTAGACGGGCTTGGGCAGTTTGTAAGGAGAATTTGGCAGAGCGGTAAAACAATAAATGGTTTTGTATTGTATACAAAACACAAGATACACCAGAGGGTTTAAAAGTAAAAAATAGAAATCTTGCATGAAAAAGTACTTCGTGTTGAGGAACGAAACGATAGCGCGTTATAGCTCGTTACAAATGCTCCATTAAAACTAGTCGCAACATCTGAATTCGGCGTTACATCCAGAGTCACTAGAGCCTAATAGGATATTTGTATATTTATCAAAAAGTGTTTAAACTTAACTATTAACCCTTTTTTTTGTTACAGCCTCCACCAATTCAATCAAAACAGAACGAACAACAAAACATGAGTCAAAACATGATGAATCCTCAAATGATGCAACAGCAGATGCAAAATCAATCGCCCCTATTCAACTCGAACGTGAATCAGTCGGCGTCGAGCAAAAATCAACCCAATCAGAAGGTGCAAAAGAGTCGAGTCTACAATAACTCGAAACAGATGACGACGTCACAGAATCTAACGTCACAGAATCTGGTACAAATGATACAGAACACGCATCCGATGCTACAATTCAACAATACATACCACAACGCGAACCACCATCCGATGTTGAACAGGAACAATATGAATATATTCAATAATTCACAGTCAATGAATACGTTCAATCACAGGCAGAACGAAGGTCATATCAATAACAATAATAGGTAAGTTTTGTTTTTTTTCTTAATAATAAACTATCGACTCGCTCCCGGCTTCGCCCGAGGTGCAATTTTTATATATAAAAATCGTCCCGGTTTATCCCTTTTTCTATTGTGTGAAAACCGAATTGAAATCGGTCTATCCATTATCGAGTTTTTAACATAATAACTAAAGACCAGCTTCCGCCTACTGGTGGAATAATTTTGTAAAAAAAATTTTGTATTTTTTTCTGTAAAAACCTCGTGTATCGCTCTTAACATCAGTGAAAACCGCATCAAAATCCGTTGAGTAGTTTAAAAGGTCATACATACAGTGAGACAGACGGCGACTTTGTTTTGTACTATATAAAAGAGGATAAATGCCATTTAGAAATTAAAAAAAAAAACTGTTCAGAATTATTTTATTGATAACATTAATAACTATTATTAAAGCGGTATATAAACAAATGATAAAAAAACACAGAATTTTTTATCTTCGCCTATTTATGTATAGTTTTTTTTTTAATGTTACATACATCAATCTACTACAACTATAGATTTTGCGTCACAAATGCCAAAGCGGCACATATAAAGTACGCCTAAAACGGAATCATGCCGGAGTCAATGGTAAAAGGTAGTAACGACCAAATTCTAATATTCATTTTAAACTCCAATGTGTTGACGTAAAGTTATATTTTCTTTAAATGACAGATGTTTGGTTGGTTTTTAAATGACAGATGACAGAGTTCATGCTCTACTCATATGTCACTTTTAAATGTTCCATAAAGTTCGTAGCGTTTTGTATGGCATGCGAAATCCATAGTTGTAGTAGATGGATGGTTATGTATAAAAAAAAAAAAAGTTAAGGTGGTCGTCAGACAGGCTAACTGTTCACATTGTGGTAGATGGTTACAGTCACCAATACAGCAGAAGCAACGACACAGGTGCTGCAATTGCGATGCCGACCATTAAGAGGGATAGAGACACACCACCTTCTTAAATATTTGCATCTCTTTCTAGAGGAATAATGAATGGAGACGACTGCAGTGGGTCGAGCGAGGCGGATGAATATGCGGGATTGATGTCGCAAAGGGAGAAGCAGTGGCTCATAAACATACAAATGCTACAATTAAATACTGGAACACCCTATATACACGACTTCTACTATACGGTATGTTTAAATTTGTTAAAGCCCCATACATCTTAAGAGTCGTTTTACACGAATTTCTGAACATGATTGTGATTCACATAACAATAATACAAACAAAACAAAAATGGAACAGGATAGCACAGTTCTGTTTCTATTTTTTGTTGCAATTGAAAATTATTATTCATATATGTAAAGTTCTGTTTTCAGCGACTCGTATTTTTTTTTTTCTAAATTTTACTACCAAGTCACTTTTGGTCGTCTTTCTACCTTAGAAAAATTATTAGGAATTAAAAAATTATCTCGATTATATAATATTCTCTACTTTTATTTGTTACAATCGATTTATATAAATTTAAATCCAAAATAAAAGTTAAAAAAAATAATGAAATGTTGCATTTTGTGCATTATGTTTTGTGTTATTTTTAAAAATTGAGACCTTTTGTTTGCAATGTGAAATTTTAATTTTTAGTAAGTAAAAACATAAATAAATATTTTTATAAAATACTAATATGTATATATCTGTTGCACGCGATTTCGCCCGCTTAATTTTTTTATTATTATATAAAATAAAGCCTATGTCACTCGCTGATAACGTAGCTTTCTGTAGGTGAAAGAATTTTCAAAATCGGTCCATTAGTTTTTGAGTTTATACATTACAAATGTACAAATCTCCTCTCTTTATGATATTAGTATTGAGATGTTCCATTGTCAAAACAATTATGAGGTCTTTGTGATTGATTGGATTGCGATCATATTTATATATCGATTTGTGTAATTTTTTTTTTTTAGGTATTTTTAGAAAGACAGTCGAGAAAAGAAAAAGAGGGCGTGAAGGAAGCGCACAAAGCGAACCAACAGAATCATCCATTTTATAGTGGTGGTAAGTGTTAAATTTTAAAACTAAAGAAAACCCTTCAACGGGTGCTATAAATGAAATAAAAGTTTGGGTGATTTCCTATCTGAATTATAACGCGCTATCGTTACGTTCCTCAACACGAACTACACTTTTCATACAAATTTATAATTTCCCATTAAACTCTCTGCTCTGGCGTTCCTTTTGTTAATTTTGTATACAAAACCACCGTGACACCGTGTGACGCTTTGTGAGCGTGACGGTCCGAATTCAATGTTTTACCACTCTACCAAATTCCCCATACTGATTTCTCAATCTCACCTAAAGAAGTATTCACTTGAAAAATTAGCTACTATTAACTATTAACATGATAAATGTGATTGTGCAGCCGTAAAGCAGGAGACACACAGGGAGCGTCACAACTCGCGTCACAATTCGTGCGGTGAAGACGCACCAACGCCCCGTGTGTACGTGCCAACACAGTTTGAGAATTCTCTCGGAAAGTTACAGGTAGTTATCAATTTTTAAATATATATATTTTTTTTTTTTTCTCTAAACAAAATACATACTTAGCTAGGCGTTAAGGCGTCAACGCTATAGAGTCGTGGCGTCGCGTACTTTCTATTTGAACGGCCTCAACGCTCAATCCAATTCGGTCTTCGTTACGATCTCCACCAATTCGGATAAAGATGAGGGTTTTTTTTTAATTATTTTATTGAATCACAGTCACACAGCACTCAAAAACGACAAAAATATAAGAATAAATACATATATATGCTCAAATCAAATCCTACTGCCAATAAGGGATTTCTTTTTTTTTTTACCATAAAAATAGCTATGAACACAATATTAAATAAAAATAAATAAACAATAAATACAATTTCAAAGGAAGAGACGCATGTGTAGTGTATGTATTGTGTACATAATGATTCGTTTCCGAATGCATGCATGTGTGTGCGTATGTGTGTGTGTGTGTGTGTGTGTGTGTGTGTGTGTGTGTGTGTGTGTGTGTGTGTGTGTGTGTGTGTGTGGGTGGGTGAGTGTAAGGTAATACATTAATATTAAAAATATTATACATTAATATTTAGAATCTCGCGCGAGTTGGTGCAGATTCCTTTAATAAAACCGACACGCGGCGGCCAACTGCCAACGCTGACCCCATTGTTGGGGCCAATGCTGTTTTCTAGTTTCACATGTTGGACGATCAGTTTTGGGTCCAACGTTTGAGCCAACGTGTGGCGCCGGCTTGACGCTATAGCGCTACGCTAAGCCGAAACGCTTTAGCGCCTTGACGCGCGCTGAGTACGTTTTTTGCTTGACCAAGCTTTTAATATAACTAGCTGGTGCCCGTGACTTTGTCTGCATTGAAAAAAAAAATATTTTTTTTTCTGACCCACCATCAAAGGTGTCATATTAGTACTATCGTCTGTCTTCGAAATGTATGAAATAATCGCTTTTTGTGTTCCGCAGTGCGGTAGCGTTACGGCACCTCGCAAGATCATCGACGTAGAAGTGGTAGCCGGTGAACCGGCATCGGGACGCATATCTAGAGCCCCCAGTGTTGCCAGCACAGCCAATCCCGCTGAGGTATACCGTCATATCCTCACACTCATGTTTAGTATACAGCATAACTCAGAACGGACTGACGTTTGGAACTAGGCGTCAAAACATTTCCATCCTCAACTCAACTCAAAGATTGGTCGAATTGTAAATATAAATGCTTAATTAATTAATTATTATTAATTAAGAAAGCCAACGCAGTATACAACCATCCTTACAAATATTCACATTTAACTTTTTTATATTATAATATTGTATACTCCATTTATAGGCTAACTTAGCATGCCTTAAAATGAATACAAAAGACGACATTCTCTGTTTAAAAGCTAAAGGCAATTTACTTTTTATTTATTATTTAATTTTCTTTTATAATGATTTGTTTCATTTAAACTTTGAGTCCAATGTTTATACATACGATTTGGAGATGTAGCTCTTTCTTTTTGTCATAGGTAGTGATGAAAAATAGTCTGTGTCACTTCGGGGCCAAAATATTTTGTTCTCTGGAAGGATTCTACTTTAAAATCCTTCGCTTCGTTCTGAATTCTAAAAATAATGCCCTCGAGGAACAAAATATTACTTTGTTATAACTATTGTTCAGCTCAAAAATAGCTATCCAACGGTATACATGTAATTTTCAGGTTCCCAGAGAGTTTAAGAGGACAAAACAATTGTTATTAGAAATAGAGGCTTTATATCTGATACTATTGAGGCTCGAAGAGTTGAACGATCCTCTGGCGATATCCAACGCGCTTATATTGAAGGTAAATAGGCTTTATTTATATATATTTTTAGGTTACAATCGACAGACAGGCCACTTGATTGTGGTAGGTGGTCACCGTCAATGAAATATTTGGTTTACTTACAACCCTTAAGGCGAATCAATCATAATTGTCAGCCTTTAAGAGGTCACTTTTTGCACACATTTTGATTCGTATCATAGAATATCTTAATTTTGTACCGTCATCAGGAGAGAGAAGAAAAACAGAAGCTTCTAGAGGCTGCCCAGAAGGAAGCCGAGGAGCAAGAAGAAGATTCCAACTTATTCTTGAGGAACATCGAGTCTGTTCAGAGAAGGCCCAAACAGGAGAGCCCTAAAAGTGATACCATCGATAAAAGAACGGTATGTATACATTTTTTTTTTTAACAAAATCAAATCAAAATATCAAATAAGTTTCTCCAAGAAACTCTTTCGGTTGACATTATAATAAATTTAAATTTTATCAGGGTTTCGGAAAAAAAAAAGCCAAGATTATGACGATCCTGAGAAGAAACCCCGAAAGAAAGTCAGGATACCATTCTTTTTGTATTCTTCAAAATAAATTATACAAAATCAAAGTAAATATACAATACTAAACATAGTATAAGCTCAGAATCGTTTAAATCCAGGCTTCATTATCGCTTAAATGAAATCAGTGATTTAATAATAACTTATCGAAGAGTGTTTGGTTTTTATCAAATTTTTAAATTTGTAAGGCTTTGATTATCACCGACTCATCAAAACACAACAGCACATAAATAAGGGGGTGGTTACTGCCGCCAGACGGGCTGTCCAAATGGCTGTAAAATCCACTAGCCAGATCCAGACCAGAGCCAAATATGAAAAGTTCTTTTCAAAGTTTGCCCTATCAGAAATCGAACCCGAGATGTATGAGTCGGAGCGCTAAGCCAACACAACAGCAATTATTTCACATTGGTCTTCTGTATGTGGGTGGTTACTGACGCCAAACGGGCTGCCCAAATGATTGTAAAATGCAGTCATTTGGGGTCATGCCACTACTTGCCATATCTAGACCAGAACGCTCATTTTCAAAGTAGTCCCTGTCGGGAATTGAATAATAATAATAATAATAATGATAATAATGATATAATAATTTATTTGCTGAATATAGGGTAATTACAATGATTTTATAATGAGTAAGGGTCGCTACATTCTACCCTTTGTGTGTGTGTGGGTGTGTGTGGGTGTGGGTGCGTGCGTGCGTGCGCGCGTGCGTGCGTGTGTGCGTGCGTGCGTGCGTGTGTGTACTTTAAAAGTGATTGATAAGGGTACGTTTGCAGGTTGTCAACTTAACGCCAAATCAGAAGCCACCACCGGCGAAGAATCTACTCGACGAGGACAAAGACGATCTGTTGAACAAAATGTTCGCCGGACTATTGCACAGCGATCGTTTGACACAAATGTTGGCCGTCAGAAAGGGAAGAGTAAGTTTACTGTCTTACAGTGCCTCTATTATGTGACGCTAAATTTTTCCATTCGGTTTCTCAAAAAGCGACCGACCCCTGGCTACTTTGTTATTTGACATTTTAACATTTGTCTTTTTAATTTTTGATTTTTTTTTAAAACTTTTGTTTGTAATTAATTTTCAGATTTTTTTTTTCTATTTTATTATTTCGAATTTATTTTATTTTCTAAATAATTTTTCATTAAAAAAAAAAAAGGTTGCCTGCAGTGATTACCTATTGTAGTATCCAGCCACTGCTAGATGTGAACCGCGTAAAGACAGTGAATCTGAATCTGAATCTGAATCTGGTTGTTACAGAGCCTGGTGACGCGATTCGTGTCGCGTTGTCCCGTGACGTCTGGCGCTCAACTGGCGCGACTTCGCGTCCTGTGGCGGCGCGTCATTCGCGCTTTGCCCGTAGTGTCGCGACGTGACGACGGTTCCCTGGCCGATCTGGCGCCTCACTATCGCAAGTGAGTGTTATAAGTGCACCACGCTCCATTCTTTTAAGGCTCCTCAAGTCGAGTAAAATTCTAACAAAACACTGTTCATGAACATTGTTAGATTGCACATTATCCGTCCGCTGCGACCTCAACGATATTTTGTAATAAAGTTTTCTAACAAATCTAAACATTTGATTGATGAGCTCCTACGAGGAAGACGTGTTGAATGTTTTTGCTCGACAAAACATTCAGGCCACTTTATGTTTTATTTTATTTTATGTTTTCTAACAATGTCAAAAAACGGTCACAGCGGACCCGCTTTTAAACGAACATTAGACAGAAAAAATGTCTACACATTCATACAAGACATCTTATCCTTTTATATTTTTGTGTTAAGGTCGGCAAACAGGCTTGCCTAGGCTGTGTTAAGGACGGTCCACTTGATGGCAGGTGGCAACCGTCGTCTATAACACAATAATCGCCACAGGTGCTGCAAGTGCGTTGCCGACTATATTATTAAGATTAAGGATAAAGGGACCGAACTTACTCACTCACCGAAACATAAAAGCCCATGGATTAAGGATAAGGAAGAGATGGGGTAATGGGCTCTGGTAATATGCTGTTATTTCACGGTGGTCTTCTTGTAAGGGGGTGGTTACTGCCGCCAGACAGGCTGCCCAAAGCAGTATGCCCTGCCACTACTTTCCAAGTTCAGACAAGAGCTATTTGTCCAAAGGAGTGAGTAGTGGATAAATTCTTGTGTCTGTCCGATCACTTATGAAAATAATATAAGGGGAAGTTTGTTTTTGTCTTTCCATATGTGTTTTTATATATGTGCCCTTCGTTGCGAATAAAATTTATTCTTATTCTTATAAAAAATGTCCACTTCAGCTACATCCAGCACACGACAGGATGGGCGGCCATTTTGGAGTCTTGCGGTCTCCTGTCGGAGTCGTTCGATCCAGCGAGGACACCGTACGCGTTGACTTCAGCTGTAAGTGTTTTCTCATACTAGCGACCCGCTTCCGGCTTCGTCCGCGTTGAAAAATAAAAAAAATACAACAACTGAGGAAATTAATCGCTCCTACTTCGTGTACATTTTTAGCTAAACATATTTATAGCGCCTACTTCGTGTACACTTTTAGCTAAACATATTTATAGCGCCTACTTCGTGTACACTTTTAGCTAAACATATTAATAGCGCCTACTTCGTGTACACTTTTAGCTAAACATATTAATAGCGCGTACTTCGTGTACATTTTTATCTAAACATATTAATAGCGCCTACTTCGTGTACACTTTTAGCTAAACATATTAATAGCGCCTACTTCGTGTACATTTTTAGCTAAACATATTTATAGCGCCTACTTCGTGTACACTTTTAACTAAACATATTAATAGCGCCTACTTCGTGTACACTTTTAGCTAAACATATTAATCGCTCCTACTTCGTGTACACTTTTAGCTAAACATATTAATCGCTCCTACTTCGTGTAAATTTTTAGCTAAACATATTTATAGCGCCTACTTCGTGTACACTTTTAACCAAACATATTAATAGCGCCTACTTTGTGTACACTTTTAGCTAAACATATTAATCGTGCCTATTTCGCGTACACTTTCAGCTAAACATATTATTTATTTAGCAGCTAACCTTACAGCGTGTAACAGTTCACAAATACATTAAAAAAATATTTATAGCCTATTTACAAGGTTAGATACACATTAAAATTATAAGTACAAAAAAATACAATACATACATATAAACAGTGTGCGTGTGTTTTTGTGTCTGTGTATAGGTTTATATATATATCTTTATTCTCATTAAAGCTTAAAGCTACTTACATGAGAAAAATAAGAAAAGACTTAATTAAGAAACGAAACATCAAAACAGGCAGACAAAAATTATACAATATTTTTTCCGGATTGTAACAAAATCACATTAAAACATTTAAACATTTATGTATAGTGCTGTGTATGAGGGTTTTGTGTCGTACTTAATAGCGCATTTTCGTGTACACTTTCAGCTAACTGTGAGCTGCGTATGCGCGCTCCTCGAAAAAGCGATCACCCTTGTAAATACACCGGACGCGACATCTAACGAGAGACAATGGTCCAAGTTTCTCAAGACACTGGCGAGGGCATTGAAGAATACAAATCTGACCGTCGCCAGGCCGGTCGCACCACTGCCCGAAGCGAAGTTGCTGTTTCACATGAAACTCTTGGATTCTAGGAGCACTATAGAGATATTGCAAAGGGGGAAGCCGGCGTCTGAGTTCACCGATTTGACAAAGTCCGAAGTGACCGAGCAACTCGTCAAACATTTGTGTTGATTTTCACCCCCAAACTAAATATACAATGACTCGGTCAAATGTTTAAAAATGACCATTTACTGTATAAATAAAAATATACTTTGTAGTATATAGTAGATACGTGTGTAAAGTATAAATTGTTACGACGAGGACTTGGCAGAAAAGGCGTTAGTTTTGACTTGCTGGAGTAAAATTTAAATTTAGATAAAAATACAGTGAATAATAGACTGTATTTAAAAAGATTTGAATCGAGCAGTTTTTATACAAAAAAAATATATATTTTCTAAAAAAAAAAAAAAATAGTAAACTACTCCCCAAAGAAGATATTTCGTGTTACAGTAATAAAAATTTTCACCGACAACTAAATTTGTTTTTAAGCTTACTAATTAATTAAAAATTTTAATCGCGTACTTTTTATTAAATTTTTTTTTTCATATTTTTTAAAAAATATTTAAAAAAATACTTTCAATTTTAAATCAGTTTGGTTATTTTCGAAAAGCTCAAAAATTTGTTATACATTGTTCAGCACCTTAAGTCTGAAGTTAGTCCTTGACTTAAACATACTATTTCTAGGTTCTAGGAATGAACTATATATTACAAAGTATAAATTAGTTAAAATTCATATTGGTTCTTTTTCTGACTTCGTGTTTATATTTTTTTTTACCCCCATAAATACTTTTTGATATAAGTGGAATAGAATTTATAGGTTTTTTAATTTAAAAAAAATATTTGTTGTATAAACACAATTAATCGCTCGTCTTCTAAGATGATATTAGTCCAATTGAAATTTCCTTATTTATTTTATTTTGTGAAGCGCGATATAATTTTTTTTTTTTTTTTCTAAAATTAAATAGCCCAAGTCACTGCCTATAATATAAAGCGAAAGTTCCGTCAAAATCGGTACAGCCGTTTCGGAGATTAGCAGACACAAACAGACAAAAATTTTTTAAATTGATTTTTTTTTGTTTTATAATCACTTTGATTTGATATACATTCAGTGAAAAGCAGTTCTTTGTTTCGACATTACAAACGGACAATTTGATTTGATTTATTAGTATAGATTTAAGAAAAATAAATGACACAATAAGGGAGTTGAGGTTATTATTTTTTTGGTATTTATACAACAAATATTTGGAATTTAAACATTGCCTACGTCATAAACTTTGAAAAGCTTTAGACTTCAGGTCTTAGTTTTTTAACATGTAATCTGGCATTTGATTATTATTATTATTTTTTTTTCTTTTATATAAATAAGTTAGGCTCTATATAAACATTCGACGAATCGGTTGACGAGTAATTGTTGTGATCGCCCAAGAAAAAAAATCGACAAAGAAATAACAATGATTTTCATTGAATTTTTTCAACCTACTCGGTTTTGTTTTTTTTTTTATTTTTATTAAATCGGCATTGTTTTAGTAAAACGGCATTTGATTATTATTATTTTTTTAATATAATTAAGTTATGCTCTATTTTAAACATTCGACAAAAATCGGTTGACGAGTAATGTTACGATCGCTTAAGTTACGTAATTTTTTTGTTACGATCGCCCAAAAGAATCGACAAAATACAATAATTTTTTAATTTAAATTTTTCGCCTTCTACTCGGTACGCGGGTAGATTCGTTTCATTAAATCAGCATTTGATTTTTTATTATTTTTTATCTAAGTAAATAAGTTTGGCTCTTAATTAAAAATTGACGAATCGGTTGACGAGTAATTTGTTATTTTTTTGTTGCGATCGCCCAAAAAAAAAAAAAATTCTACAACATAAACAATAATTTTCATTGATATTTTTCGCCCTACTCGGTTCGCGGGTAGTTTCGTTTTATTGAATCGCATTGACTTGAATTATTTGAATACGTTATGTTATTATATTATAATAAAAATAAAAATCGTGTTCCATATTTATTTTTAATATATTGACGTATAAGCGCACGCGCGCACTAACGTCACTGGCCAGTCGCGAGTGCGTGCGCGATCTTATTTCGCTGTATATTCATATATACGTTCATGTATAAACTAGTGTAGTGTAGTCAAAAAAAAGTCGTACATTCAACGCGTTAGCTTCGGGGGGAAAGTTTCGAGTGACAATTTGACATTGGCATTGACATTGACACATGTCAATAACGCAAAAGTCATTTTCTATGACGGATTTTTTTTTTTTTAAATTTAGAATCGTCCCCCAATATATATCATTATAATACTGCCTCTTCAAAGTGCATGGTAGTTTCAGTTAGGTTGGCACACCAGGTTTTAATGCTTTTAATATGAAAGTCTGACATGCAATATCCCCGGGGTTGCCATGTATTAAATATTAAAGTGTAGTGTTAAATCATTTTTAAGAATTTTGTTTTAAAATATTTTGTGCGCGCGCGATCTGACTCGAGATACGAATTGATTCTCTTTTTTTTTTTAATAAAATTATTGTAAATTCTATCGTTAATCTTATTTCATATATGGCAACCCCGATGCCTGAACTTTGTTCATCACTCAATTAACCTGTAAATATGAAATATTATATATAGAAAAATAAAATACAAATATTAATGTATGTAGTTTTATTAGTGATTTAATTGGAAAATATGGCTTTTTTTATTATTATTATTATTGTGGGGTAATTTCGATGTATCCATTACATTTTTGAATATGGAAGATAATATGTTTAAATCCATAAAAAAATAGTGGATATATACATTTTTGTTAATTTAAATAATTCATTTTAAAATTATAAAAAAATCGCGAGAATTGGTTTTTTTTTTTTGGTCTCAATATATTAGTTTTTTTTTTAAATAACAACACCGATTTGCGCCGGTTTATTTTTGTCTATGGCGACGAGTGTTTTTTTTTTTTTTTGGAATTTGTGATTCTTGTGATATATAGAAAAAGCCAATTCTCAAAGCAATTCACATTAGTACATTTGTTTCAAATAATGTGAGATTGTCATTTAGTGTACGTTTTCCATTAAGTAACATGTATTCTATTTGAAAATGAATCGACAACTTGTTTTTTTTTTTTAAACTACACTAAAAAAAATACTAACCTCCAATCACCCGCAGACATTTGTACTGATTAATGTAAATAAAGTTTCGTGAGTTCCGTTTACCTATGATTTGATCGTACCTATTTAATTTGTGTACTGTAATAGCTTTTTTTTTTTCATAGACAATTAATTTCATGCCTATTAATTTGATTCTAATCCTTCAACGTTTGTCTATGCCGTCTATATACATATAATTATTAAAATCGCCGTGTGTAACGCTTTGGTGTATCTCCTTAAATATTTTCTTATAAGCTCGGTCAATTAAAGAATGAGATTGAAAATGGTGGAGTGTAAATTGTTTTTTTTTTTTTAATTTTTATTATTAGATTGATGTAATGTGCAATTTTAAACTTAATTAAGATTTAAAGATAATAATTATATCTCCATTAAAGTTTAAAGTTAAGTTTAAGTCCCGGCACACGAGACAAAGTCCCGGGACTTCGAGACTATGAAATGATTTTTAATAAAAAAATCAATATGTTAAATGTACAATCATTTTCTGATATTTATAACGGTATTTATAGTCTAAACAAATGGGATTACCGTTTTTATATTACCGTCGCCTGAGGACACAAACAACACCAGGGCGGTGCTGGTGTGCTGAACATTTTAAATACTCTACCCTAAGACATTTTTAAAATAACATGATTGATTGCCATACATTTTAACTACCGTGTCTCGTCTCTAGTCTTGACTCGAAAGTCCCGGGACTCGAGGAGCAAAATTTTCAAAGTCCCGGGATTTCGTTACACGAGACGTCCCGGGACCCATACCCTGATCTCCATGACTGACTGATCTACCAACTCAGCTGTAATTACTAAGTTTAGAGAGAGAATTAATGTTAGAGGAAAAAACATTAAATTAAATAGTAAAAACACATTTTAAGTAAAAAATTTTTTTTTTGCTAACCATACCGACACGTGCGAATATAGACAGCAACTAATGTGAGCGAGAGGCAAATAGAAACGCCGCCATTTTCAATTCCTTTCTTTTAATTGACTGGGTTACACTATATTCGCCAATCAATAAGATCATTTTATTTCGAACTTATTCACTGTTATGAGTTTGACGCTATTTATCTCTTATACACAGTTCCCGATACCTCAAAGGAGGCCTTACGATTCGTAAATATACGGATTAATAAATAAGATATTAATTGTAAAAAGTTTTTAAAAAAATCACAAGCAAGCTTTACAAGTAATTATGTATTCGAGAATTTTTTTTATTTATTTAAAAGCTTATAGTTTTGTGACGGTTGAAATTTTAAAAGAAGAAATGGTATAATTCCCGCAAATTGCTAACGTCATTGTCACATTGACAATGACACGTTACGTCATTCGTATCTAAAAACTCGCTGACCAGTATTGCTAACTGTACTGAATGGGTCTCGAGATTACGTCATCAAAATGGCGGTCAAGCGCATAAAGGCCGGCGCACATTGGAGGACATGTTGGCAAAGTTTTCAATTTTTTCATAGTATTTCGTACCTTAAGCGCTCTTAATATAATTAAAATTTTATTTTATTATGCTACGGTGCTATAATACAATGAAATTTGAATTCTATTGAAAGCTCTTAACAAAATACTGTGAAAAATTTTCAATACTTGCTATCCTCAAATTTGCGACAATTTGCGGGACTTATAAATATAATATAATAGAGATTCAAAACCAAACTCGACCAATCGTATGGTACAGACATTCACGAGGAAGATCTTTGAAATTTGTTAATATTATTTTTTTATTAATTGTATTTTTGTTTGGTAGCAAAGCGAGTTGTCTCTTTTTTACTTATCAATAGTTTTTAGTTTTTTTTTATTATCAATAAAAAATAAAATAGTAAATTTGTTTATAGCAATACTTGTTTCATTTTACAACTCTCTGGTATGTTGGTCCTGAAATAGGTGGAATTTTTATTATGTAAAGGTCAATATAGGCAAAGGTGACTGTCAATTTGATGGTAGGTGACCAACGTTCGCCTAGTTACAAAAGCAATGCTTTATAAAGATAGAAGATTTGTATGTTTGTAATGAATAAACTCAAAAACTACTGTGCAGATTTTTAAAATTCTTTCACCTATAGAAAGCTATATTAATAGCGAGTAACATAGAGGCTATATTTTATGAAGTTACGCGAACGAAGTCGCATGCAACAGGTTCACTGGTGTTCTCTGTAAGGGGGTGGTTACTGCCGCCAGACATGCTGCCCAAATGTCTGCGAAACGCAATGTGCACTGCGCTACTAAACTATGGTTTCGCAAGGATAATAGGAATTAAACAAGTTCGTTTGCTTAATATATAAAGTTTATTGTTGATCTAATAAAAAATTTATTATATTTGAGCTTATAGAATACAGATCGGTACCTATACCTACTGGTTGCGAATTCATTTAAAAATGGTTATGATTTGTAAAATATTCAAAATTACACTGCAAAGTAAAAAAAAAAATTGGGAATTTTCTAACAAAAAATATAGGGAAAAAAATTTTCAAACTAAAAAAGTTATGAATAACTGGACACTTTCAATTCTTGTAAAAGATCAAAAACAGTCTCGACCAGTCTGTATTTCATGTTGAACGTGGCCCTTCTCGCGTCTACTGACCCGTAGTCCAAATTCAAAGTGAACAAATCGGGATAGAACTGAAAAAAAAAAATGCAAATCTTATTTTTT
Source organism: Synanthedon myopaeformis (assembly GCA_944738685.1). Taxonomy (NCBI): domain Eukaryota; kingdom Metazoa; phylum Arthropoda; class Insecta; order Lepidoptera; family Sesiidae; genus Synanthedon; species Synanthedon myopaeformis. The sequence goes on from OX122941.1 coordinate 2,903,511, forward strand.
ATTTATATCCTAAAAGATTAGGCAATATAATAAGAAAAAACTGGGTTTGCGGCAGCTGAACCATTTTTGAGGAAAATTGATTTTTGTGGGCGCTGTGGGATTGTTGAGTCGATTCAGTTGCACGCGAGTGTAGAATATTATAAAGAAATCGAATTTTTAAAATCCAGCTTCTATGTAATATAAGTATATGTTATACTAATTTTACATAGAAGCTCCAAAAAAAGTTTAGAAAAAAATTAACACATAAATAATATAGAATACTTTTTATCTTAGAAAAATGTTAGAAGAATGAAAATTTTTATCTTTTTTTTTTGAAAAAATCTAACTACAGTGCGCACGAAATTGCGGGCTCAATTTTATCATAAAATTTATATACCTTTTCCAATCCCAACATATGCTCTGTGCTGAACTCCTGAGCCATTTCGTTACATCTCAACACGGTCGCCCTTTGTGGGTTCACGTACAGTAGTGCCAATTTACCCTGAAACAAATATTTTATATGTTAAGATCGACAGACAGGCTGACGGCCCACTTGATGGTAGTAGGTGGCTACCGTCGCCTATGACACAAGCAACGCCATAGGTGCTGCAAGTGCGCTACCGACCATACAAGGATTAAGGATAAGGACGGGATGGGGGGGACAATGGGATATGGCATCCCTTACTCACTCACCGAACTCAACAAGGGTTACTGCCGCCAGACTGGTTGCTCAAATAATTATAGGTATAAGTGTAAGTATAAATTACCTCTCGCTTCTGGTCTACCGCTTCGCGAAACTGCATCACAATATTTCTACTGCCCGAGGAAACGTTCCATCTACAATAAACAAATATTAGTTCACATTTTTAAAATATATATATTTTTTAAGAGAAATCTGACATAAGATGGCCTATGAAGTACCTACCTATGAATAGGTAAGATAAGGGTCTGTTAGAGTAAGATTCCAGAGCCGCCAGATATAATTTATTTTTTAAAAGACAAAATATGGGGAATCGAGTATTATTCCTATGTATTTTGAACGTATATGCGTACCTATCTGTCATGTCGTGGGTAGACTTCCAATGTAGAGCTAACAGGTGAGAAAAGTAAGTAAAATAGGTCTGACCACTTATTTGTAAAAGGCTGATTTTTATACTTATACTAGCTGACCCGGCAAACGTTGTTTTGCCAAAAAAATAAAAAAAAAATTTTTTGGGGTGGACACCCCTTATCACTTAGAGGTTTGAAAAATAGATAGTAGCCGATTCTCAGACTTACTGAATATGCATAAAAAATTTCATAAGTATCGGTCAAGCCGTTTCGGAGGAATATGGGAACGAACATTGTGACACGAGAATTTTATATATTAGATTAGCGGACACAGCAGAATTTGTCGTGGACGAACTCGAAAAAAAAAAATTGCCCGATTGAAACGCCATCTATGTTATCCAACCTGCTACTCAACATAAATAACAAAATAATTATGTTAAATGTTGTGTCAATAAACTAACTTACACCGCCTTCTGTTAGAAACTTGTGAAACTTTACACTCTTTGTTCTATAAAAAAAAAAAACCCAAAAATATCCTATCGTTTAAGTTGGACCAAATTACGGATAATTACGAAATTTGATCAAAATCTTAAGTAGATAATATTTGTATTGACATTATACATTACCTGCTCCATTGGAAGTTATAAGCTCTCGAGAGGAAAGCCATTGCGTGATAGTTGTGTCTCTCTGCCACCCATTCCTTTGGGCACGATCCCTCCACGTGATTGTGCCCGTCAAAGTCCGGGAAGAAATCGCACGCCGCCTCCCGCATTATCTGTTTCACAATTGTATCACATTAAGTCCGATCTTGCATGGAGTATTGCTCCCATCTTTGGGATAGCTCAGCCAAATACCAACTTGCCGCACTCGACTCGGTGGAACGCAGAGCTAGGAGACTTATTGGCGGCAGTACGTTTTTAAAAACTAAGATGCAGAGCCTGGCACATAGTCTATGTGTATTTTATAAGATGTACTTCACTTCGGAGAGTGTGCTCAGGAGCTGCATGAGCTCATACCGCCTTCCCCTTTCTTCCATCGGACATACAGACAGACGTACAAATGGTTACCATTCTCATCTTATCGATATCCCTCTATTTCGTCCAAACGCTTTAAAACATCTATTATAATGCGCACTGCCAAGGTTAGGAACTCCCTCCCTGCGTCTGTATTTCCGAGCTCATATAATCCAAATCTTTTCAAAGTTCGAGCGAATAGGCATCTTCTCGCTCCATCTTAGGCCTCATCCTTGTTACACAGTTGGTTGTTGGTCAAGAGCAAACCCATCTTTTATAATAAAAAAAAAAGTAAGTAAGTAGGTAACTAATTTATTTGTTGTTTATTGTACTCAATTATTTATAAATACTATTACAAATTTATTGTAATGTTATTATTTTACACGCCAGAAGACGTGGCAGTACTATATGAGGTTGCATATTTAAATTAATAAGAACTGGTTCACATTGACTCATGTTGTTTGTAAATAAATTAATTCGTGGTTAGAACTCTACACAAATTTACACATAGTTAGATCTAATCTTCACATTTTTTGTCGAGTTTTGGGAATATGGTAGAAATGTAGCTGCAGGGGAACCAGCTAAATTTTGAAAGTGGTCTATGAGAAAAAAAAATGTCTGGAAATCTCTGGTATAGACCAAGATATGCCACAAAATGACCAAGTCTGATACTAAAAAAAAAAATTATGAGAATTGTTTTAGTGTAAGAACAAACTTACTTGTACCATTCTCTTGACGCTGTATAGTTTGTTGAAATGCTCCTTAAGGGCGGCAGTTGGCGCGTTCGCGATCCACTTTAGGCTCACCTTATTACCGAGACACAGCCAAGTCACCGTCACGCATAAACCGGTGACGGTCATTAATACGCCTCTCCTGAAAAATCGGCGCGTATCAAGCTATCAAGTCTTTTTTTATGTTAAGCTCGATAGACGGGCTGACGGTCCACTTGATGGTAGGTGGCTACCGTCGCCTATGACACAAACAAAGTCACAGACGCTGCAAGTGACAACGACAACTTTCTAAAATGACAACTTCTGAAAACGACAATAAGGATAGGGCTATATAGGGAAATGGGCTCTGACATTCCATACTCATCGAAACACAACATCACACAATCTTCTCTAAGGGGGCGGTTACTGCCGCCAGACGGGCTGCCCAAATGACTGCGAAACGCACTTTATAAATTAGTTTGGTTATTCAATTTTGTTACTGTAGTGTATGCGTTTGCATTAACTCACACAGACTGTCTCGAGCCACGGGCGAGAGTAGACGTGTTGGGAGTCTGTCTGTTGAGTATGCGTACGAGCCTTCGAGATATTCCACCGTGGAACTGGTACTACACTTACCCATTTGGATCTGGTTTCATATCCCACCCCTGATACGGCATGTTCACGTAACGAAGCGCCGCTATACCTATAGGCCCTGGAGATAAGTTATTTCAATTATTTGTCAGTTGGCAAAAATTTTGATTTCAAAGCAAATTTCGTCACCTTATAGTCGACATTTGCTTGCAATTATCGGTCATACCAAAATTTCATTTCAAATGTCTATCAGTTGTGTGCTTAGTAAATTAGTTTCAAAAAGTATGTGCTATGGAGGGTGGAGGTAAGAAGTACCGACTCATATGACAATCAAATAGAAAAAATTGTCTTCTCCACTACAACAATAAAATAAGGGTTCTAAAAGTGGCCAGAGTGGCGCTAGTGTAGCACAATTTACTGGTATTCTGGGACCACTTTTTAATATATAGAGTCGGTCCTCCTTACCTCTACCCTCCATATTATAATAAGATAGTATATCGTAGTATAATAAGTAGTGTTAAGAATCTGCCACTTGACAAACTAATGTATTTGAAAACTGACTAAGAAAACCTTCGTTTTCTGTACAACAGATTCCAATTGAAATAGAAACTCACAGAGAACACCGCTCCTGAATTGTACCGTGAATTTCTCCTCGTTAAACTTATAATCGTTCACGTAATTGGTGGTCCACAATTTCCTAGCATCCTGCCATTGGCACACCACCGGAGGCTCCATCCACATTACGTCTAACGGTAATCTGAAACAGACATTTTTTTAAAGGCTACTGACTCTACTGACAGGACAGACATGCTCTGTAACTATAGACATTTGCCAGAAATAAGCATGCTCGTTTTAAGTATACTCCTAAATATACTGCTTTACTAATTGAGAGACAACGAGTTGAATAAACACTTAAGCCAAGTGTTTAATTTTGTGGTATAAGCGATAACTGGGGAAGACTTAATCAGGGGTGGTGTACCTACTGTTGCTTTGAATGTAGTAAATTACTATAAGATTACATACGAGTAACTGCTATAACGACGCGTATTCCGCTGGCGTGAAACTGTCAAGTAGACTGGCGCAAAATCTCCTTATGCTGAGCCAGAGATACCTTTTTGCTGCCATGGCGCACACTCAATGGGATTTTTTTAATGTATGTATTCTCATATAAACGTGAAAAAATTAATGTATGTATTTATTTGTTTAGTTATCTTTATATGTATTCGTGTGTATGCAAATAAATGTTTTCTATTTCTATTTAAATAAGCATGGAAGCAGCGTGGAAGGGGGCGCTCGGAGCATGTTCAAAATAAGCATGCTCATTACTAGCAATGTTGTGACACACATGCTACTAAGTAGCAATTGCTCAATAATAGCATGCTTTCGTGCTAGTAATGATCATGTCTGTCCGTAGCTTTATAATAGGTTTGCTCTTGGCCAGCATCTAGCCGTGCAGCAAAGACAAGGCCGACGATGGAACGAGCTAACCCAGAAAATGCCTATTTACTCCAACTTTAAAAATATTTGGGTATATAAGCTTGGAATCACAGACGCTAGAAGGGAGTTCCAATTCTTGGTAGTGCGTATTATGAAGAAGTTTTTAAAATATTTAATCCAATATATAGAAAATATTTTCACAAGATGAGAAAGATAACCTGTCGTACGTCTGAATTTCCGGTGGAAGAAAGGAGAAGGCGGTATGATCTCATGCAACTCCTGAGCACACATACTATATAGTATATAACTAGATATTTTATCTAATTATTATCTATATAAACTTTTACAAGTGTTTGTAGGTAGTTTATTACCTATCTAACAAGTATATTTTATAGATAGTCATCATATATAATACATATTAATAATAAGTTATCTGTTACCGACTCGGAAAGCTATTTCTACGTATATAGGTAAGCTGACAGAAAACCTTTCAAGAAACCTTTTAACTACAAATGTTACAATACTCTACTCACTCGATATGGACCAAAGCGAGTTTCTCATACGCCATCTGAACTTTCTTCATTTCGGCTTCTATCTCCTCCGGTGTTCTGGTAACACCAGGCGGTGGTGGTTCCGGGGCACGATACTGCACCTGATACTTCATTGGCACCAGGTTCTTTGGAAGAAACACTGAAAATATTTTATGGGCTTTTGTCATAGTTCAGTCATTTATAACTACATACATATACATTTCAAAATGAAAACAATTTTAGGGCGCTGATTTTCGCATATTGTTTGGGAGGGCTCAGAAAAGCTTAACTTAAAATTATCGAACAAGATAGGCATATCGATCTTTATAAGTGGATCCTATGAGCATAGGAGCCAAAAGCTAAAAGAAATATCCTAGGATCCCATGGGATCCTAGACGTGGGAGCCAAGTGGAGGGAGGGATCTCAACAACGTTTAACTATAATATAGGTAAGTGTAATATGCATTATATTATATGGTTACTGCCGCCAGATGGGGTGTCCAAATGATTGCGAAACGCAGTATGCCCTGGCACTACTATCCAAATCCAGACCAGGGCTAACTTTTAAAATTTCATTTCATACTAGATACTGTTAACCAAACGGTCGCGAGTTCGAATCTCACTGTGGAATGTGTGAATATGCGAATAAATATATATATATCCAAATTTGACCACGCCGGGAATCGAACCCGGGGCCCCTGCGAAGTTTTTCTTTGTTTTTTTTTCAGGACATACCTAATGACTGGACTATCAGTGGTATATTGCATTACTTCAATAGAAAAATGCTTTTAATATTAATATTGTTGAATTTTGATGAATTTTTACTATTTTTGTAAAGATCGTTAGACAGCCTAACGGTCCACTTGATGGTAGGTGGTGGCTACCGTCGCCTATTAACATTATGCAACATCAAAGTTGCTGCAAGCGCGCTGCCGTTAGTTTCGAAGATTACCTCCTACATATTAAGTCCATACAAACTTTACCTCTTTATAATGTTATTATTTGCATAATTATACCTATTAGGTATAATATAGTAATTAAAGACAAATAAAATCAATAAGTATCTAATTTCTTTTGATGAATCAACAGTAGCACCTACGTATAACTCAAGAGCTTTGTTATTCAAGAATAGTTTATTAATAATATAGGAACAATCAAAACGATCGGAGACAGATCGAATCTCTGACAAAATCGATGAGTTTGAAATTAGGAAAGATTAAACAATCAATATTTGCTTCACTTCATGCCTAACGTGTGCACGCCTCACAGAGGCTTTACGCGTTGTGAATTTTATGAAACGAAAACATTATAATCTTGAATTATTATTGAATTATACTTAATTAATAAAAAATAAAAAATAAATTAATTTTATTAACTATCTACATATAGGTGCTTTTACTAATTTCGGCTATAATATTTTTTTTTTTAATAACAATAATGCTTGTTTAATAGACAAAATCGCACCATAAGGATTTCTTTTTTACCATTTTGTTACGAAACCCTAAAAATGAGACTGTCTTATACTGCTGACGAAACTATACCCCAATATATATTTAGTTCGTTTTGGTCAGTAGTGACCAAAACGCACAAAAACATAAATTTAAGTACAATTTAAGTCACTGGTGCTGAAAGCGAACTAAAAATATATAACTGCGTTTTTGTGAAAGTGACGAATGTGTCCTGGACCCCTTTGGAGAGGGTAGTCATCTACCATTAAGTGGGCCGTCAGCCTACCTGCCACCTTTAATAATAATAAAAAACTTAGAAAACCATTCAGACGGAGTAGTACACAATTACGCATCAATAGAAACAATTGACATCAAAGCTCTTACCAGTCTGTTTCATACGTTATACTTTGAAACATTTTGCCATTGACATTTGTAATGATAAGATACTCGTAGAGATATGTAATCATGTTTATCTATTGATATCGCATTGTTCCAACGTATTTACCTAATCTCAGAAAGTTGTACGGTGTGTGCGTGTGTTAAAATTCTATTTCTAACGATTAAAAATAAAAAATCTCTTAAATCGATTTCTCTGATTGTCTAATTAGCCAGCTGTAGTCAATTAATCTGTGACAGTTTCGTGATGTGATGAGTGTTGTTCTAAAATTGAATGCAAATTAAAACTTGAATATAGAACATTCCAAATTCGTGTGTGTTGCCATTTGAAATAATTACGAATTGTTATTGTTTGTGTTGTATTTCCACGAATTTGCACATAAAATGTTTTATTGCAAAAAGTTCGTGTGATTGTGTTTTGTTTTTCTTTTTTTTTTTTCACTCTCTTAAATCTCTGTTTTTCTACGTTGGGATGAAGAAGAGAAAGGATAGTTTGATGATCTTCAAAAGAACACTGGTATTATGATTTTGAGGGCAATGTAAGTATTTAAATGCGTAGGTACACTATTTGACTATTTGAGTGGACCTACTTTTAAAGTACCTGGATTTTTGATAAATTTTGGTTTAATGAAAAAAAAAATTTTTTTTTCTTCATTTTGAGATTTTTTTTGTAGATGTAAGAAAAAGGGGCGCAGACGAAGTCGCGGGCGAAAGCTATTATATGAAAAAAAAAGATTCTTTTTTAAACCTTTTTTGTCTTGCCATACTAATAATAACTAATTTTGGATAAAAACACAGAATGCCGCCTTTTGAAACTAATCAACTGATTTATCTAGTCCTTAAACCTATCTACAATCAAATGCTGACTAATTTATAATCTAATTCTGAGTAATTTTAAATTTATAACACCGAGCATCAATTTAGCACGAGATTATATTGTAAACAAGAACAAAACCCACTGGTTCTCACATTTCCGGCTATATTAATAATAATAATTATATTATACATTCATATCTTATATTTTATAAAGTTACGCGGACGAAGTCGCGTGCAAAAGCTAGTTTTCAATATTTTTAATTAAAAAGGTAAAGCACCTATTTTATGGTCTCACACTAGCCGGTGACCGCGATTTCGTTCGCGTTGAAATATAAAATATATAACGCTTGACGTACGTTGACGCCCGACTTGTACTTTTGCCAAGCGTTGGAACTTTATTTTTTAAAAATATCTGGTGTCCTATTGAGATATTTACCTATGTAAATCCTGAAATTCTATTCTAACTATTGGTGAAATATATATTTTTAAATCGAATATGTACCTAGTTTCGACAATTATAAAATATTTAGTGTTCATCTAATAGTCAAGTTGACTACATCTAACGATAGTTGGTAGTCTTCTTAGACGAGTAATTAAGTTAAATCTTGATACTCTGGGTCACTCAACTGACATACTAATTGTTAAGTTGTGTTAGTTATAAGTACACAAGTAAATTATATCCAGGAATAGATTGGTTTTTTTATTATGATGTTATGACAGAGATGAGAAAATATAAGGAAAAACGTGGATTTTTCTCGACTTTTTTTACATTTTATTGAATAAAAAAATTAAGCCCATTGAAAGAGCTTTTGAGATTCCGTTTTAGGCGTACTTTTTATGTGCCGCTTTGGAATTTGTGACGCAACATCCATAATTGTATTAAATTGATGAATATTTCGGATAATTGTAATATAATAATACACTCTGTATTGGATTTTCAGAGTACTATGCGCTTGTTTCTTCCACTTTGTGAGTTGCCAGAGCGAAAAGGGCTGCCTTACTGGATACATGACAAATGTACAGTCCTGGGTGGATCGGAGCGGCAAGCTGACAAGTATTGTTGGTACGTATTTCAAATAAAATAAAAAATAAAAAATGAATAATAATAACAATAATCGCCGGCGTAATTTAATAAAATATAGCCTATGTTACTCGCTGATGATGCAGCTTTCTATAGGTGAAAGAATTTTTAAAACTCTTGGTAGTTTTTGAGTTTATTCATTACAAACATACAAATCTTATCTCTTTATAATATTCGTATAGATGTAGTTGAAGGCTGACGGTCTTACAGATGTTTACCTCAATCAATCATCATTTATTTGCAACTTAGTAATAAAAAAAAAACAGTAACGGTAAGAAAAAAAAAAGAGTTACGAGTTACAAAAAGGAGGTCCCTACTCAGTATTTTTCCTGATTTCCGCAGGAACCCTAAGTATAACACACACACTGCCACACACCATGCATATGTCCTTAAAAAAAAACAAATAAATATAGATAAGTTTAAATAAAATTAAAAAGAATTTTTTTTTAAAAAAACACAACTGCTTACATGAATAATTACAACACAATATTTATCTACTTAGAATTTATAAAAAGCTACTCTCCACTCTTAAGTTCTCCTCTCTTATCTGACTACTCATTAAAAATTTCTTTAGATTAGCTCTAAATCCCTGAGCAGTGCATTGATTTTGTATTGGCTGTGGAATATTGTTCCAACACTTAGGCTCGAGTTCACCAACAGACGGTTATTTTTAAACAGCTGTTTAAAATTTAAACAGCCGTTTAATAATGTTTTGTTGATCACCATCGCTAAACTGCGGGTTAAACGCCCTAAACATCAGATTAATCATTAAGTTAATCAGATGTTTAGGGCGTTTAACCCGCATTTTAGCGATTTTGAACAACAAAATATTATAAACGGCTGTTTAAATTTTAAACAGCTGTTTAAAAATAACCGTCTGTTGGTGAACTCGAGCCTTAGTACCTACATGTCTTACATCTTTATACAGATGTTGAACACACGATCGACGTTTCAACTACGTCCAATGCAGTGCCGCTGCTCCAGCAGCAATTGCTGACACACTTCAAACACACAAACGGCTCAAAAGCGTCATGTGTTAAATTTTTGAGCATAGCCAAGTGCAGACTGAACCGTGTACCCGTTGTAAGTATCCCCCTTTTAAGTATAATTTTATTAGCTGGTGCCCGCGACTTAGTCTGAATTGAAAAATGAAAAATATAATAATTAACTACCTAAGTGTAAACAATTTATCTTTAATTTTTTTTTCTCATTTGGCTGTAGGTTTAATGTATTTGATGTTACTTAGAACTCTCATTGGTGCGGGCTGTGCCTCCTTTAATTGCGGTGGCATCCGCCAAGTGTTTTTTGACTTAGGTGAAGACTATTTTGTTAGAGGCCTATACCTCGTTGGAGGCCTTGTAATAATAACGCCTGAAACTTTTGTCGCTGTGACGATAGTGGCGCCCAATTTTGCTATATTTTTAGACGATCCCTCGGGAACCTAACATTTTTCCAGTCTAAAAAGTATCTTGGAATCCTACCTAATAAGCTATCTGTTTGAAAAATTTCATCCAAATCCAAGCTTCAAATGAGATGTACCTATAGCTTTAAATCAGCTTTTTTAGTCAACATCCTGTCTGATCAACAAGGGGCAATTGTATAAACATTTCCACACCTCAATATACCGATGATAAATTTAGTGTAAGTATATTAAGATAGAATAGAATAAATTTATTCTATTGTTTCAGATATTCGATATGAAGGACAGCAATGGTCGATTTTTGGCTGACACTGTTGAGTATTTGACGATGTTCGGCAACGAATTCGCCGAAATTAGTGTACCTGTGGATAAACACGATGTCAAAATAAACGCAACAAACGCCATGGAATTGGTTGGTCAGCGTGGTTTCGGACGCCAATGTGAGTAAACTGCAAAGACTGACCAGTGCCAGTCAGGGGACAGTTTCAGGGTCAGGGGGCAGTCAGGGGTTGACGGAGCTGGCTTTTCCATCAATTCTAGACTGGCAAAGAAAATAAAACAGATTAAAAAATAAATTATCGTGTATATTATGTGGATATTATGTAGATGGCGCATTATCTGAAAATATACAGAGGTGTCGGTTACGGTAACAGTGTCGCGAGTTTAATGGTTTTTTACCATCTCAAAATTGTTCTTTTTTTTAAATTAATATCACCGCCATCTCTGTTCGCATTGATGTATTATTTCAATTTAATTAGTTTTCGCAAGGATGTATTCTTACGTAACATATTCTACTTTTAGTGATATTGTGTAAATGGCGCAATATCTGAAATTACACAGAGGTTTCGGTTACGGTAACAGGTCGCGAGTTCAATGGTTTTTTCCCATCTCAAAAATGCCCAATGCGCCTAAAGAAGTCACTTCAAAAACTTCATAAATTAGCAATTTTTATTAATATATACTTATAAAAGCTAAAATAAAACATTATGATCCAATTCCTGAATCTATTGAGCCCCACCACGCTATATTTGCTGTAAGTTACTAAATAGTTGGGTATCCCATAGACTACTTGATGCTGCAGCATCAGGTCTAAGTTACCATGGATATTTCATTGTCATGGAAATATCACCATGTACAGTACCATGTCATGTAACACTATACCAAATTTCACATCAATCGTACCTGGCATAGGGAAATGTACTCTGGCATCCCTTATCTACACACTCACCGAAACATATGCTCTTAATTTACGGCGGTCTTCTTTAAGAGGTAGTTACTGCCGCTAAACGGGTTGCCCAAATAAGAATGCGAAACGCAGTGTGTCCTGTGACCTGTCACTACTTAATTAACTATCGCCCTTGACGCCATTTTTTGAGCTAATAAACAAATTCTAACTTAATTTGCATGTTTTCATTGCAGCTAGTAAGCCATGGTCTGCAGGATTTCAAGGTATAACTTTTCAAAAACTCAAAGAGTTGGATCTCCGGAAGTGTTCTATACAGATCCTTAATGGCAACGAATTCCTGGGAATGCCGGAACTAGAGGCATTGTATTTGGGTGAGAATGGCATATTTTACATGAATACTGATGCTTTCGCTGGTCTTAAGAAACTGATGCATTTGGATTTGAGCAGAAATGTATACGAAGAGGCCGGCGTTCAGAAGACCTTAAACTTTCAATCAAAGGACGTATTCAGAGGATTAAAACAATTGAGGTCCATGGACCTATCTTACACTAAACTCTCACAAAATAATTTAGCAGCTTTCTTCAGTTTGGGAAAGGCATTCCAAAGGTTGTCCTTGTGCAAATCGGAAATTTTGTTGGAAGAAAACATCTTCAACGGGACTTCGTTGAGAATTTTAGATTTATCAGGCAATCCCTCGATTCTTGCAACTAAAAATGTTCTCAGAGGATTGGAGAATACGTTGGAAATACTGTATGCGGACGGCGTAGGCTTGACAAATTTTGACGTGTTCGCGAATTTCAACAAGATGCAAATTTTAAAATTATCCCAAAACTATATAAATTTCATATTCGAGCAGACGGCGCGCAGTATGCAAAAGCTTCAGATTCTCGATTTGGGCGATAACAGAATGCAAACGTGGTTCTCAAACTCTTTCTCGAAAATGTCAAATTTACGTTTTCTCTCATTGAGGCAAAACAACATCAATTTGCTATCTCAAAGTATGATGAATGACATGCAGAATATTGCGTACCTGGGTCTCTCAGGTAATTTGATGGTATGCAACTGCCACTCGAGAGAACTGTATAATATCGCATTAAAGAATCAACGACGACCACAACCTCTAAACCTGAGGAATAGTAAGAGAAAGTACTCATTTCACACCGCCTTTGATGATTACGTCGATTTGATAAGATCCAGAACAATTCTGGAAAATAATTGCGAAGAAATAAACGAAAATTGTGCTAAGGAAATGAATGTCGATGGTAATTACATCCTATTTGATTACGACGATGAAAGTTATCAATGTTTACACGAAAAAGAAGGCCAAGCTATGGAAATATACAAAATGATGAGTTGTTCGCAGATGCAAAGACATTTAGAATACGAAGATGTGATCCATCAGGGATGGAACAAAATTGCGGTTTTAATATGTATCGCCGTAACAGTTTTGCCAGTGCTTATATTCGTGTTCGTATATAGAAGAAATCTAAGATACTTTTTTATCACAATGAGAAACTCGGCGATGTTGAGTTTGATAAAAAACGAAGACTTAAATGGTACGTTTCTTTTTAATGCTTCAATCGTTTTGTCGTTTTAGAAGCATTAAATTCATCGCTTTGGCTAACGTCACCTTAATCTGTGTCACCTTTTTATTTTATTTGTATATAAACTTACTCTATCTTCATTTTTTCATTTTTAAGTATAATATTTTGAATTTTTTAATTAATTCTAAAATTTAAAGATGTTTTAATACCACTGCTTACACAATGTTAATGGATCATTTCCTTCCATTTACTATACTATTTTTGTCCGGAAACCAGATTAGGTCTCTATAATTAAAGAAGGGATTGTAAAAATAAATTAAGTACTATATTCCTATTTGCAGACAATACAATATTCAACTACGACGTATTCGTTTCTTATTGCAACGAGGACCGCTCGTGGGTGCTAGATCATCTGATACCTCATGTTGAGAGTGATTGTAATATTAGCGTATGTTTGCACGAGAGGGATTTTCAGGTTAGTAATCTTTTTTAAAATTAAGAGTTGAAGAGTCCCAAGTTGTAAGTTCTAGGGAACACTGAAGAGGGGAGAGAATTATCCAGTCCTTCTCTGTGCGCATAAGGTGCGCATAATAAAAGAAGACGCAAAGCGCTTTGTAAAATCTGCGAACCAGATTATGGGGAAATGGGAGGGGGGGGGGGGGTTATGTGGAACTTATACCTACTAAAAACCCAAAATTGAGTAGTAGTGACTAACATTTATTTCAGCTTGGATTCTTCAAACATACTCATAACTTCTTTTGTTCCTGTTTAGGTTGGCCTCTCTATCCTGGAGAATATAGTGTCGTGTATGGATCGCTCTAGATCCATTATGTTGATCATATCCCAGCGATTTCTGTTAAGCCAGTGGTGTCAATTCGAGATGCACTTGGCACAGCACAGGTAACTTTTAAAATTAAAGTTTTTCGGGGTTTTATAATGGCAGTCTACCAATACTGATCTACCATTTGGTGGTACATGGCAACCATCGTTTATGAACGCAAACAACACCTGGGGATGCAAGTGCAATGTCAACACTGACTGAATAAAAGGAGATGAATTTGCTGATGGATATGACTGAGAGTAGTCTGTGAATAAGCTCTAAATAGGATAGAAAGAGCTTGGTTTAAGCTAGCATATTTTAAATAAAGGTTTGCATAATTCTGCCACAAGACTCTTATTAAAACCAGAACGAATCGCCTGTTAGACATATTTTATCCTATATGTCTTTTGGGTACGAGATATAGTGGGAAGGGTCTCTAGTAAAGTCCTTTAAGGGCCTTTGAAATGGTGTCGAAATTTATCTACTCCTTTTTGCAGGCTTCTCGAGACCCGTCGCGAAGATCTAATCCTGATATTGTTGGAGGATATCCCGAGACGTATGCGTCCAAACACACTGCACTACCTGATGGTGACCAAGACTTATATAGTGTGGCCAAAAGAAGAAGCGGATCGACCACAGTTCTGGAGACGACTAACCAGAAGCGCGGTCACGCCGACCTTGAGACAGAGAGAAAATGTTTCCCAAGCATAACTAGACTGAGGCGTTAGAAAGAATATCCGCTGATTCTCTAGTCATCGTTGTGAAAAAAGGAACAGGAGAACTACAAATTTCACGTGCCCACCAATTTCAATCCAACCGATGAAGCATCTGTGTGTTAAAAATATTGATCACCAACCAAATAAACTTGGGGAATCTGTACTCCTCTAGTGTTGTAGACAAAAAAAGGTCCAAAAATTCCTGGCTACGTAAATACCACGGCGCTCAATAGAGAAGAAAAGAAACAATTTAAAATTGGACAGTTGTCTGGCTGCAGAAACTATTCCTGAAATGAAGTTAAATGTTTCGGGTATTCGGACGCTGCTACAGGAAAATTTTAGCACGTTGCTCAGAACTAACGCCGCCATCTTATTTAAAATGTCAAAAAATGACAGACAGATAATGTTAGGTTCGCTATTAGTTGTGGAAATGATGTACCTTTACTTAAAAAAAAAATTATGAATAACATTCCAAAAAGATTTGGTTTCAGATGTGATTCTATTACAAAACGCCATACAAAACACTACGAACTTTATGAAACATAGGACCGCCACATACAGTCGGATAAAATTCGAACGTAAAACTACAGCATGTATGTGGTAGATTCATAGATTTGTATGGATTTACTGCGTTCGGAATCCCAAATCGATATTCCGAATCGAAATAATTCCGACTTAATGTGGCGGCCCTTAGGTGTATTTTTAATGTGCCGCTTTGGCATTTGTGACGCAAAATCCATAGTTGTATTACTTCGATGGTTAACTCTTACTTTACACCCACGCCCTTGTTAAAATGTCATCAGATTGGAGTGCTATTACTACCCTATCACATATCAACCCTCTTAGGTGTCATTACTCGTACGTTCGGTGAGCAGATACATACCTCAAGTATTTGCAGTATTGCAAATGTTTTTAGACGACGGTAGGTACTCATCTAACATCTAACAAGACGACCGTTCACTTTGCCTACAAATTTTAAATCCTAACAGAATGTTACGTTTTCATATGCTTAATTTTTGACGAAGTCAACGTGTATGTACATATCTATGTATGTACCTACCATACGTTATCTACAGTGTTTTACTACAATAAAAATAGATAGATAGATGATTTTATGTTTTTCTTTTATTTATATTAAGTTTAGAGTGAAAGAAATGTTTATTTCTTATCTACAAAAATAAATTTAATACAAACACAAATCATACAAAAATAAGCGAATTCGGTTAACATTGACTGTGTCTTTAATAAATATCAATCAGTGCTTATCATAAGTAATTAACATTTCTTCGGTTTTGACATACGGTTTAATGGTATAGAGTTTTTAGTAGTACGTTAATATACTTACTAACGTAGGTACTAGAGAATCTCTCCTGAGTTTTTCTCCATTTTAATTATAGTTAAGTAATAAATAAATAAATACGCTGCAAGGACAAAAACAAAAATTACGAAGCCTAATTAAACGATACAACATTTCTACACTAGATCACCTGCTAGTATAAAATTTCGTCGTGACGAAAAGGCCGTGTTTTTTACCGTGCTTACGTGTTTCGTTCAAAGCCTTACTAAGGCTCGAGTTCACCAACAGACGGTTAGTTTTTAAACAGCTGTTTAAAATTTAAACAGGCATTTAATAATATTTTGTCGATCACCATCGCTAAACTGCGGGTTAAATCCCCTAAACATCAGTTAAGTTAATCAGATGTTTAGGGCGTTTAACTCGCATTTTAGCGATGGTGAACAACAAAATATTATCTGTTTAAAACTAACCGTCTGTTGGTGAACTCGAGCCTAAGTAAATAAGGTGTTAGGTGTATAAACATAGAATTATAAACTGTTTCATTCCTACTTCTATGTGTACAGAGTACTATACAGTGAGTGTTCCGTGAGTGAAATCTATAGTATATAATAGTAAGTACTTTAGTTTTCCACTAACAAAAACTAAAGTACTCTGTGGCGTGATATTAAAAGGTAAGAAACTCACGTGTCGATAGTTCTATATCCCCGCAGACACGCTTCGGCTGTGGTGGTGTAGTTATCAAATCCAAGTTGAGCACTCCTCCGCAAATCCTTTGCGAGAGGATAAAAAAAAACCTATATTATTAAAAACTTTCACACGCACTTATTCCTGGTTAAGTGGTTATTTAGGCCATCCCTTATTAGGGCCTACACATATTGGCGTCACGTACACGTCAAGGGATTTTAATGCGACGAATAGACATGTTACTCAACTAGTTGGTCCCAGGAATTTCGTAGTTCGTTTATAGAAAATCCCATGGGAACCTAACATTTTTTTTTTTCAGGATAAAAGCATCCTATAGTTTAATCCACGTAATCATTAATGCATCAGTGAAAACCGTTTCTGAGTTTAAAAACGCACAGGCAAATAGACAAAAAATCTAATTTTAAATTGTTTAATGGTTCTGTAATAATAATAATAATAATAATAATATTTTATTTATTCACAAATCTATAAACATATATAGGGTTATAAACATAATTCGATGTTATAAACATACAATTCTGTGGTTTTCTGTAAAGTGCATAATATAATCTAATCACCTGTATTTCCGTAAGTTAATTTCGCCAGCACGAGTTCTGGTCATGCAGGTCTTCATGTATTTGGCGAACGCTAACTCTGAAAACATTTTAAAAATAAGCGAACCCAATAAGACTATAATGGAAATAAAGAATTCTGTGGTCGCACGATCACTTGCGACTCTTAGGACACTCTTAAGAGAATCGTCGTGCGACGAAAACGTGTCGCTTGCTCGTACGATCGTGCCCAATTAGGACGCCCCCTTATTCTTCGTTATAAATTTTCCTTGTTTACGACCCGCTTCTATCCGTACTAATCCGTACTAATATTATAAATGCGAAAGTATGTTTAGATGTATGGATGTTTGTAACTCTTTCACGCAAAAACTACTGAACCGATCACCATGAAATTTTGCATACACGTTGTCCGGGACACGAGAAAGGACATAGGGTACCTTTCATCGTTCAACGCGGACGAAGTCGCGGGCACCAGCCAGTTGGTTATAATTTTATAAAGTTAGTTATAAAGTTACGCAGTAATAATGAATTTCATACCATTCTGCTCTGATATAAACGTCCTTGGGTCAGGTAAAAATGGTGGTTCAGACATGTTCAAATTGTCCAAATCCTCTTTCTCTTTTTCATTCTTTGTATACCTGAAAAATATATATTAAATAAAGTTTTTTTTTTACGTAAAAATCGTCTGATAGGTTCACTTGATGGTATGTGGCACAAGCAACGCCACAAGTGCTGTCAAACGCGATGAAGACCTTAGTAGGAATATGGATAAGGTATTCCTACTGAGGCCAATGTGGAAAAATGGGCTGTGCTGTGACATACCTTACTCACTGAATCGAAACACAACAACAAACATGCTATTATTTCACGGTGGTCTTCTATAGGAGGGTGGTTACTGTCGCCAGACGAGATGTCCTATTTAAAACTACAAAACACAGTGTGCCCTGCCACTATTTAAATTTCTTCATCACCCCTTAAACGGCAGAGAGCTCTAAGTTCTTCATAGGTTTTTTATGTAAGTATGATGAGAGTCCATAATTGATTATAAGTGGCTACCGTCGCCTATTTACATAAGCAACGCCACAGATGCTGCAAATGCGATGCAGACCTTAGTAGGAATATGGATAAGGTATTCCTACTGAGGCCAATGTGGAAAAATGGGCTGTGCTGTGACATACCTTACTCACTGAATCGAAACACAACAACAAACATGCTATTATTTCACGGTGGTCTTCTATAGGAGGGTGGTTACTGTCGCCAGACGAGATGTCCTATTTAAAACTACAAAACACAGTGTGCCCTGCCACTATTTAAATTTCTTCATCACCCCTTAAACGGCAGAGAGCTCTAAGTTCTTCATAGGTTTTTTATGTAAGTATGATGAGAGTCCATAATTGATTATAAGTGGCTACCGTCGCCTATTTACATAAGCAACGCCACAGATGCTGCAAATGCGATGCAGACCTTAGTAGGAATATGGATAAGGTATTCCTACTGAGACCAATGTGGAAAAATGGGCTGTGACATGTGTACATATCTTACTCACTCACCGAAACACAACAGCACACATGCTGTTATTTCACTGTGGTCATCTATAAGAGGGTGGTTACTGCAGCCAGAGTGGCTGCCCAAGTGACTGCGAAGCGCAGTCACGTATTTTGTTCACTTACGGATTGGCTTTGAGAAATTGTTCCAATTCCCTGATTTTCGCGTTTATCTCCTTGTAGAATTTATTTCTTATATCATCCTGCTCCTTCTTCAGTTTGTACGTGTCTATATGTTCTTTCACGTTGAATATGAATAGATCTAAAACATGCAAATGAATCCAGACTTTTCACTTAGGTAATGAATTCTCAATATATTATTTTTGTTAGGAAATTCCTAACGCCCGTCGACTCCATTATCATCCTGCACACCTATGAGGATTGGAATCATGTATAACCATAGAGTAAATAGTACTATTTACTCTATGGTATAGCATACTAGCCGGTTCCAGCGACTTCGTCAGAGTCAACGCATTCAATATTTATTGCTATTATAATTTTATCAGGCGTTGGATTTTTATTTCTATATTATCTTTCGGGAACAGTAAATACTTTTTTCTGGTGGAAAGGTACCCTATGTCCTTTTTTGTATCCCTGACAATGTCAATGCCAAATCTCGTAATGATCGGTTCAGTATTAAAGTCGTGAAAAGTTAACAGACAGACAGGGAGATAGACAAGGATACTTTAACATTTATAATATCTCTAGCTGTTGCACGCAATTTCGCCCTCGTAACTTTATAAAAGATAACCTATTGTTACTCGCTAATAACGTAGCTTTCTATAGGTGAAAGAATTTCTAAAATCGGTTCATTAGTTTTTGTTATTTATTCATTACAAACATACAAATATTCTCTTTATAATATTAGTATGTATAATTAGTGTCGTTGCGACGTTTTGTGAGCGAGAAGCGAAAAAGTTTTAAACATCAGTTTAATCAGAAAAATGATTAAACATCAGTTTAATCATTAAGTTAATCAGATGTTTAGGGCGTTTAACCCGCATTTTAGCGATGGTGATCAACAAAATATTATTAAATGGCTGTTTAAATTTTAAACAGCTGTTTAAAAATAACCGTCTGTTGGTGAACTCGAGCCTTAGATATCTACCTTCATATCTGTTCGGCATCTCAGCAGCCAAAGCGTAACTCCTTGAACTTTCACTGAGCAAGTCAATCATTGTCCTACCGCCTCTCATGCATAAGCATGAGCCGTCTATGATCTTCGGCAGAACAACTGACACCTTCATCATTGGAAACGACAGTTCCGTCGGTTCGCTGTCGAACAAGATACCAATGCATAGAGCATCCAGACATTTCTCTTATCTATGGAGAAATGTTGTTTAAGAGGATAGTTTTTTTTGTTTTGTTTCTAACCTGTATATATTTTTTTAGATTGTGATAGTATCCTCCTACAAGAATAGCACTCTTGATAATACTGAGAAAAATTTAACTCTGGAAGAATTTTTTTTTGTCTAACTCCAGGATGTGTGCCCTTTTCAATCTTTTCGGTGGATTGCTGCAAAGAAGCTTTTGGGCTAACTCATTTGGTTGAGTCCTCAGGTGATTATTTTAATTTTAGCAGATTTTAGCAATCTCAATGATAAGTTTAAGAGGATATATTAATTAATATATCCGAAATTTCGTGTTTTTTTTTTTCTTGTGTTAAGATCGACAGACAGGCTGACGGTTCGCTTGATGGTAGGTGGCGTCGCCAATAACACAAGCAACGCCATAGGTGCTGCAAGTGCACTACCGACCATAGAAGGATTAAGGATAAGGAATAAGTAAGGAATGGAGTAATGTGCTCTGGCATCCCTTACTCACTCACCGAAACACAAAAGCACATATGCTTTTATTAGTTAATGATAAAAGCTACAGATGTAGGCAATATTCGGTCAATCGATTCCTTGAAGATATTCTATTTCTATAAAATAAATTTTAACCAGAAACACGATTGCCAAATTTTCTCTCGATAAATAAAATGTTTAAACTTTCATAATTAAATTATTATTTTTTTCAAGAATTTGGATTTAGCCATAAACTTGGAGTAGGCTTAAGATAGTACCCATTTAACGGTACTAAAGCGTTGTAAGTAAAAACAAATTAAGGTAAAAAATTCATTATTTGTCGCTTACGGATCTGGTTCAACTGGCTTGGGTTTTCTGGTCGGCATTTTGACAGCGACCCATAGATTTAACAATATCCCTTTGAATTCTCTTTGGTATGTGGCCAGCTTTATTGAATCCCATTTCAAACGTCTCTCGAGATCTCTTAGCATGCTGTACGAGGCGCATTCTATAGCCTTTGAAAGTTGCGCTCTTATACCTAGACGCACCTGGAATATCAGGCGATTCGAGAAACCTCTTGTCTATCTATCTATCAATGTCTATATTCTATACACCGATATGAAGATAGATACTTAATATATACATACTATACAACGATAGATTTTTGGTAAAAAATCATCTAATAAATTCTATATTAATGATGTATGTATACACATATAATATAAACATTGCATTTAAACAGAGGAGTAATTCCTATATATATATTTTTTCCCAAAATACAAACGAAAAACGATCTTTTTTTTTTTTAAAAAAAAAACATAATTTTCATGCGTTGAATGTCGTTATGACAACTGTTGAACGTCAAATAAAATCAATCAAATCAATACCATAACAAGAACGTTTAAATGATAATGAACATTGAATTTTGACGACACGTTTGGTCTAGTGGCTAGTAAACCTAGCTGTTAAACAAACGGTCGCGGGTTCGTATCCCGCTAGGGGCAAATGTTTATTTATTAACATTAATTTACGTTTGTTCCTGAGTCATGGATGTTTGTATTTTTAATATGTATGTATTTACAAAAAAAGTAATCTATGTATTATATCAACTGTCTGGTATCCATAATACAAGCATTAGTTGCTTAATGTGGAACTAGATGGTGCTGTGTGGAATGTGTGTGGATATTATTATTATAGAATACTTTTATTTACACTTATAATAAAAGGGCTTAGTAGTATATTATATTGTCGACTCACTTCGTTGTAACTTTGCGCTTGAAGCTCTGTATATCGTCTTGAGTTCGCCACAAATTCTTCCAACATTTCTAACATCTGAAATATTACAAGTACATATTTAATTAAAATAAAAAGAGAAATAGAAACATACATACATATTATATACATACATCTTATCTCCTATATATTACGTGTCACGTGTTTGTTCTCAATGAACTCCGAAACTAATTCTCAATGAACCGACTTTGATAACATTTCGTAACTATAGGTATGTAATTTCGTCCAACTTAAAAGATATATTTTATAAAGTTACGCGGACGAAGTCCCGTGCGTCAGCTAGTTGATTATGTAGTTTTTATTTCGATTATATCGTAAATTACATTTTTTTTTATAGAACAAAGGGTGTAAAGTTCCACAAGTTTCTAACAGATGGCGGTGTAAGTTAGTTTTTTTACATAACATATTTTGTTATTTATGTTAGGTTAGGTTAGGTTAGACATTTTTTTTTCGAGTTCGGGCAGAACAATGTCTGCTGAGTCCGCTAGTGTACACTTGCATTTCGTATAAATGTATGAGGCACAGAAAAACTTCGGGAAATATCTAGGTATAGTAAACAAGACAAGAAAAAAAAAACTGATTTTCATACTATAATTATAATTATTACACTATAATTACCGGTAAAACTTCGATGCATCGTCTCTCCAGCTCGTCGTCATGACAGATTTCCATCTCTTGCCAAAGATGCAAGTAGGTATTCATCTGAGTGACCACTCGGGGATCAGGAAGGCCATCGCAACATAGATATTGTTGCCACTATACAAGAAAATTTATACATATTGTTACCATCTGCTATTTATGTCGACTGACGTTGATTAATTAAGGCGGAAAGTATAGTAAAAAGTGCTCTGTGACGTTGCAAAAAGAACTAAAAGAAGTGCTCATTCATTCAGATTCATTCGGTGACATGATATAAGTACTTTTAACATGCTTTTGTAGATATACTCACTTCTGCCTGCATCTGCTTCTTATTTTCGAATTCAAGTTTTTGACGCTCGAACCCTGCACAACAAGAATTGACAAGAATGACAAGCAATTAATGAAAGAAAGAAGAAGAAGAGGAATGACAAGAAATGACAAGAAACGAGAAATGATATCATTAAGAATTTATGAGTAAGTGCAGATTAAAAAAAGTTATGTGAGCTATATTTGACGAGACCATTTGACCAACAGATCAAATCAAAGACTACTTGATGCTGCAGCATCAGATCAATGTTACCATATCATGGAAATAAAACCAAGTAACAGTATACCAAATTTTAATATCAATCGAACATGTGGAAATTGGTGAAATCCTTTCATCAACTATGAGATCTTCAAACACCTGAAAAGATCTTCATTAAAATTCACAATACCGATCACGACTGCTTTCAAAGATAAAAAAAAATCCGGATCAAGATCAATCCATCCGTTTGAGAGCATACTATGATTCTACACAAACGTCAAACTTATAACACCCCGTTTTTGCGTCGAGCGTCGGGGGTTTACATACTATACATACACATTAAAACAACAATGTTATTGTTCTTAGCTATAATTTTATCGTCATAAACAAGAATAACAAACCCCTATCAAGTCAGCTTTCAAACAAAAACATCAAAATCAAAAGGCAGACACACACACGTCAAACTTATATAACATCAAGTTTTTGCGTCGGGCGTTAATAAATTAAATACTATAAGTGCAGATGCAGTACTCACTGTGAAATATTGAACATGTTTTCTCCAATATGTCTCTTCTTATCTCCTGTTCCTCATTATCCTTTGCCATCAGTTCTGCTCTTTCCCTGGCCAGGGCTAACCTCTTCTCTTTGGCACCAGCCAATATTGCTTGTCTATAGAAACAGAGAGGCATAAAAGGTACAGTTGGGGTACGAAAAAACTTCGTCAGTTCTCAAATTTATAGCTCTATCAAGTCGTAGACTCATAGTACCTTTTGAAACTATAAATAAAGCACTAAGCTGAAAACTGACATTTATGTTTGAATGAAATTTTGTTATGACTGATAAATTGCCTTGTGCAAGCAAATGTCGACTTTAAGGTGACGAACATTTTTTTTTATCATGACTGTACTTACACATTGTCGTTCATACGGTTTATACTAGCAGGCTGAGTGGCCATGGAGCCTAGAGTTAAGTTGAAATGAACTTAACTTGAAAACAATAACTGCACGTACTGGTGATGCAAGCAAAATTGTTATGTCGATTTAAAGGTGACGAACCTTTTATTACTCCGACTGTACTTATCGAATAACTTATAAAATTTAC
Source organism: Synanthedon myopaeformis (assembly GCA_944738685.1). Taxonomy (NCBI): domain Eukaryota; kingdom Metazoa; phylum Arthropoda; class Insecta; order Lepidoptera; family Sesiidae; genus Synanthedon; species Synanthedon myopaeformis. The sequence goes on from OX122941.1 coordinate 2,927,690, forward strand.
GATCACTTTTTTTAAATGTAGATTCGATCGGACAGACAGTCCACTGGATGGTAAGTGGCTATCGTCGTACTCGTAGGTATATAACACAAGCTACGTCGCAAATGTTGCAAATGCAAGATAGGACTAAACTAGGACTAACTAGATAGGATAGGTTCCTATGCGATTTTTAAAAAACGAACTACATCTTATATTGGTCAAGATATACTTAGATGTAGGTGAATACAAATATTATAAAGAGAGAAGATTTGTATGTTTGTAATGAATAAACTCAAAAACTACTGAACCGATTTTAAAAATTCTCTCATCTATAGAAAGCTACATTATCAACGAGTAACATAGGCTACATTGGACTATATTTTATAATGTTACGCGGGCGAAGTCGCGTGCAACAGCTAATATGTAATATACCTAATGTTTACCTAGACTAACTAATTACTTATATATTATTAAAACTAACTTTTCTAATTCCTTTTGGATCTTCCATTCTTCTATTTGCTGTTCTAGCCACACTTGACGCTCTTTCTTGTTCATCTTTTTCCAATTTTTAGGCTGTCATATAAACACTTGACGATAATTAAACATTTAATTAATTAAGATTGACATACCTATTACGATAAATACTGTGAGTTACTACAGTCTACAGTACCTACTCCTACTTTCTATCGGACTTTTAGTTTAGTATTTAAGGACGTGATATATTTTGTATGGAAAAATAAAGCACATAATAAACGCGCAGACGATCTTCGTACGTACCTACAAACTCTAGCTAAATATTAAGTAAATAATTATATAATTATTATCTATACTAATATTATAAAGAGAGAATATTGTTTGTAATGAATAAACTCAAAAACTACTGGACAGATATTGAAAATTCTTTCACCTATAGAAAGTTACATTATCAGCGAGTAACATGGGCTATATTTTATAAAAAGTTACGCGGGCGAAGTCGCGTGAAACGGCTAGTACGTAATGAAATTATGAAATATTTAATGTATTCAACAGAATACTACTAATTTCATGAAAATTTCCTACAAAACCTCCACACGCACACACGCGACTAACAAACGCAACTGGCATGCACTGACACACATTTTTAAATATAGAATAGGGGTTTGAATAACGAATTTGCATTTCGTTAAGGCGTCGTTTGTTTTACATTTTCAGTTTAATTAATATTACTTTAGATGTCAATTCAAATTGAAATTTTTCAAATTCAAAAATATTTTATGCACGTTTAAAATGTGTAAAATACAAAAAATTCAAAACTTTTTTTTTTATGTAAACGTCTGACCGTCACTCACTTGATGGTTTAGGTTTACTTAAGTAACCACGGTCGCCTACATAAGGGCCTTCATAAAATAACGGTGTGTTATTTCACACCAATAATCTGGGAGAAGCTGGTTACTGTCGCCAGATTTGCAATCTAATTTATGATTGCGAAAACTGATAATTTAATTCTATTAATATTCGACACTTGAAAAAATAACAAAATAAAATATTTTGAATATTTTCACGCAAAAACAATAAGTACCTTCTCAAACTCCGGTATCGCTTCTTTCTCCTTTTTCCCTTTCTTCCCTTTCTTCGCTTTCTTCTCTACCACCTGCTCTTCTTCGACCTTCTGTTGCTCCTCTGTAATATGTACATACATTAATGTTGCATGACATTAATGTAGCAAGACTACTTAGTTGACAACTGACATAATAAACCGCTCACAATATAAAGTAATTTTATAATAATGATAATTCGCGCTTTTCACTGCGTTCGGAACGAACCCATTACGGACTCCGTTTAACTCGCAATGATGAGAGAAACGGTTTAGTAGTCGTCTCGCACAAGTTTATTTCGTACGAAATGTGCGAAAAGCCAACTTTCATGCTTCCACTGAAAAAGTTCCTAATGAACATAGCTGGGCAACGTTATAAATCGAATAGTTATATTCGTTAATCGCTATATAAACCGTTACTAAAAAGTTAACTTCGGAACGGAAGTTAACGTTAATCGTTAAACCGTTAACACGTGATAGAAATTGCATTTTTTATGTCATTGGTTAATGATCTACTTATAAAAAATGTTGATTTGAGTTCTAAAAGTTAACAAATTATGAACAAAAAAGACATCTCGCTCGGCTTGCGTCGACTGTGCCGGCCTTCAGGCTTCAGGCCGGTTTTCAGGCTGATGGTCCACCTACGAGTATAACACAAGCAACGCCACAGGTGTTGCAAGTGCACTGCCGACCATATCAGGATTAAGGAAGGGACGGGGTAATTAATGATCTCTGGCATCCCTTAATCACTAACCGAAACACAACAGCACATAAATGCTGTTATTTCACTGTGGCCCTACTATTGTCTTAACGTGTTTTTCGCGGCGCTGCTTATCTTTTTGGTTAATAGTCGATACTGGATTAACGATTAACCGTTAATTCGTGTTAACGACTAACATTTTTTAAGTTAATTTAAAAGTTAAATGATATGAAATTAACAGAGGATAGAGGAATGGGTACTAGCATCCATTAGTAAAACATCCTAACATAATAACATACAAGTTATTTAATAGTTGACATACTGTCGCCAGACTGGCTGCGACAGTAAATAGTAAGTAATTTATTCAATTGTTAAGTACTATTTACTAACCTACTACACACTATTGGATGGATTGAGTTATGGAATGGATTGACTTATGGATTGAAAGGTAACCTGCTGGAAGGGATTCTTCGGACCATTGGAACATTTCACTGCTGGCTTTCTTTGTCACTTCTTCGACAGCCTATTGCAAAATTAATTATTGAGTCATTTTTATTAATATTTTTATAATTTATAGTAGCCTGAAGATTTCATCTCAAGATTTATTTATTAATAAATAATATACATTTACTCAAAAACTCCCAATATACAATTTACAAACAAAAATTAAACTTTATATAAACTTTTAAGAAGTGGTTTTTTACTCATCAGTTTTAGATCTAACTTATTTATATTAATTTACATACACTTGTCGTTTGTGAAAAATATTATTTCTATAAAACACACTCACCTCCCCCTTTTTCTTCTTCTCTTTTTTCTTTTTCGGTTTCGGTTCTGAAAAACAAAATTCACCAGGAGTAATTTTTTTTATATGCAGATAAAAATGGATGGGATTAAAAGAGCGATTGCTGGAGAGTTTTCTTTCGTCGTTTCTTTTCTTCCGGAATGCCTTTTTGTTTTCGAAACGGTAGTATTTTTGACTTCATCAAAAAAAATTTTTTTTTAATATTAAGGTCGACAGACAGGCTGACGGTCGGTTGATGGTAGGTGGGTACCGTCGCCTATAACACTTGCAACGCAACAGGCACGCGCTGCCACTCATAGTGAGATTGAGGATAGGGAAATGGTTTCTGGCATCCATTATTACTCACTCACCGAAACACAACAGCACACATGCTGTCATTTCACGGTGGTCTTCTGTTGGAGGAGTGGTTACTGCCGCCATAAGGGCTGCCCAGATGACTGCGAAACGCAGTGCGCCTTACCATTACTTTCCAAATCCAGACCAGAGCCAACTTTGAAAAGATCATTTCCAAAGTTGACCACGCCGGGAATCGAATCAGGGGCCCCTGAGACGTTAGGCAAGCACGCTTACCACTCATCCAACGGTCTCATCGAAATATTCTTGTAAGAAACAAAAAAATAAAAACAAAAACAAAAAAAATACTTGTAATAAAATACATTACATACTCATATAATTATATTTTAAAAAAATATGAGCGCGTACGAAATCTAGGGCATGCTTTATTTCATGCAAAATATGTTTCGGGCTCCCCTATTATAAAATATTAAGTAAGTACTTAAAATATTCTTTCGAAAAATACTTACATTTGCAATTCAATTATATGTAAATAAGTAATTTCTATGCAGCACTGTACTTATTGAGTTTTAATAAAAGTTAACCCTATGTAAACGGATCATTCGCTAAGGTAACTAAGCAGTATTGACTAAATAGTGTCGTTTTTGACATGTAGGTATGTATGTGCATTAGGATCGTATTTAGTCGAATTATTATTGTTACACAAGCTATAATTAAAAAAAAACTTATTTTTTTATTTTATTTAATAAGGCTCATAAAATAGGACATTGAATATATGGTATAGATAAAATTACATCGAAGTGATCTAGACAGCAGCCCAAAGCACGTCCGAACAAAACAGTTGTTTTCACTTACAGGAACTAAACATATGAAGAAAACAGAAGAGTGTCGCACTCAAAAGCAAGCTTAGCTATATTTTATAAAAAACTAACCCTCGACTTTCTATTGAGCCCAAACAAGCTAAGTAGATATATCTGCTTTAAGTTGCTGATGAGTAGTCGGCGGTCCCGCAGACTACTTGATGCTGCAGCATCAGGTCAAGGGTTACCATGTCATGGTAATACCATCCAAGTAACAATAGGTATACCATATTTCACATCAATCGAACCTGTGGAAGTTAGTGAAATCTTCGTCAATTACGAAATGAGCTCATGGTCATCAAACGCCTGAACTGATCTTCATAAATTTACCTTAAAAATTTATTGGCTAATGAACATTTCTTAAAAGTATAACATACCTTCAATAATTGGTGGTAAAGATTCAAAAGAAGCGCTCGTGTAAGAAGTGTCTGTGTACTGGACCTCAACAGGCTCCGGTTCCAGGTCAGTGGTCGCCAGGAGTACTTCCTCGGGCTCAGGTTCTAGAAGAAAAAAGTTCACGATTCGGTAGATGTCGCATGTATGGAATGTTTTGCACATACTTAAGTAGTGTAGAGTAGGGTAGGGTATATCAGAAGAATAGGTGTTCCCACCTATTCTTCTAGAATAGGTAGAACTCAAAGAATTTGAGAGCAGTGGCTTTTCTTTGACAAATACCGCGCATTCCTTTGATAAAGCCGCCATTAGCAGCTAGCAGGGGTTTATTCTAATATAAAAAGTAACAAGGGATTTATTCTGGGTTAACTGTGAATTAATTGAAATGTGAATGATGTCATAGAACACAAATTGTAAATGGGCCAATATTTCCCGAAATCGACTCAATAAAACTGTCGACCAATCACGATAGACAGTTTGAACACCCTCATACTCTTTTTATCATTATCGCCTATCCCACAAAGGCCTACAGTTTACCTGAAACTCCTATGGCCTTGCTTGTGTTAATGGTAGCCGCCTAACATTAAGGCTGCCGCAGTCAGCCGGTCTTCCGAGACTTATATATAAAAAACCAGGTTTAAAAAAACAATTAAAATTATGGTTTACCTGGTTCCGGTGCTTTCTGAAAAAAAAAAATAACATAAATTAAAAATATTAGATTTTTTTTTTTTATTTATTTATAATATTTAACAATTTTAATACTAATATATAAAATAACATGTAAACACTAAAAACCACTGAGGTTTAATCTCGTATTATCATTGGTAATTATTAATAAAATCATAACTATATACAGTTTAAAAAATATTGCTTTAACTTAAATTTAATATTTTTAATTGTTATATTGTTACATAGATCTGAAGGTAGATCTATTGATAAGGTGTGGGACAATGTAAGCGGTAGTTCTTTCGCCGTACGTATTATTGGAGCGTTGTATATGGATGTGTATATGGATAATAAATTATGGTCGAATTTGTATTTTTCTAGAATTTTTATTGGTCCTCAAAGTTACTATTGTCATGTACGCGCACGACTTGAGTGAAGTCGGTGTATGAGATGAGGCGCGGCATACCTAAGTATATAAAAAGTTACTCTATGGTCTGCCTACTTATTCTCGCCTCGCCTGTATGTACGAGTAGTGCCGAGCTCAATATCTTTCGCAAGTGTATCGATAGCGTTATTACTCAAGCTGCATATTAGTATGCATTTTGTTTTAAATCACTGATTCAAGGGCCTCAAAAACGTGTTTTTATTCGCCGTTAAGTACGAATTCGTGTTAAAAAAAACGAATTAACAAAAATTTGTGTCAACTAAAAAAAATTCTCTATACCTAATCAAAACATATATAATATCATCGACCTTGTGACATAGATATTGTGTGTTTGCAATCATAAATCTTAAGATGGTTAAAATTTACAGATCGCGATAGTAGGTACCTAATTTATAAATTAGGTACCTACACTAGTACGGTTACTACCGCTAGTTTGGTTGCAGCACTAGAGCATTTCTTAGAGCTGCACTCAAGTCGTGTGCGTACTATACAGACCTACAGGAAAGAGAGGAAAGAGAAAGGTATTGACCGCACGATCGCTTTCTCTCCTTCTAGAGAGTTGTCAATTCATACTACTACATTACATCTATGGGTCAATTTCATGTAGGTATTGGTCAATCCATTCTCTGTGCCTATGCTTCAGACAAACAATTCAAAATCCAGTTATTTCATATAGGTAACTCCAGTTATACTACTAGATAATTGGGGGGTACCTAAGTACTAACTAACCTTTTTATTCTTAGCATCTTTCTTAGGTCCCATTGTTAAATTGTTTCGTAAAATAACAGTGATAACAAAAGAACTGAAAATTTGAAATATAAATAGGAATTATAAAAATATTAAATAAATATATTATCTAAAATTCACTCCATAAATATACGAAAAATTTCTATCAAGTATATATAATTTAACTGTCAATTTTGAATTTGATTAACAAGCGTAAACAGAAAATAAGCATAACCACAGATTAGAAAATAATAATTAATATAATTTATATTACTATAGCTGACACGGCAAACGTTGTTTTGCCATACAAAAAAATTTTTGGGGTGGGCCACCCTTATCACTTAGGGGTATAAAAAATAGTTTACAACCTATTCTCAGACCTACCGAATATACATACAAAAAATTCATAAAGATCGGTCAAACTGTTTCGAAGGAGTTTGGTTACAAACACTGTGACACGAGAATTTTATATCATATAGAATGTAAATTTAAAAGAACCAACAGGAAAACAGTCCGAGTGGACTTTTTTACCGGGTATTGTCCGTGGTCCACCTACTTTGTCTACCTGTTTACCTAGGTGTACTGCGGGCATTTTTTATTTTATTTTACGAGAAAAGGTAAAAGCACAAGTTATCAAGAGAGGCTAATGACGATGATCCTCGCTCCGGTCTTTTGAGGCACTCAAATCAAACCATCAAGTTAGTGGAAGAAGTACTGGAGGACCGACGTCCAAGGCCCGAGAAATTGGGACATTTATTTCAAAGGGAGCCAAAACCAAAATAAATACATAGAACCCTAGACGTAGGAGCCAAGTGTAGAGGGAGAGCAACCCTGCCCTCCACTTAAATCCTATGCTCATAGGGTCCACTTTTATTGGCATTTATGATTCATTATCGTGTTACTTTCAATCGCATTGTCATTCGATAGGATTCAAAGATAATTACTTTATTACCGTGGATCCTATATGTTTTTTTTTTAATCAATTAATTTAATTAAAAAATACTTAAAGTAACATTAATAACTTTATTAATATTTGAGCGTATATATCTCTGTCCTTACGTAAATAGGCAAGCAGATAGGTTAAACACAATCAATAGTCTCCACACAGTCGCCCTTAAAAACAACTATAACCAAAATTAATGAAATCTTATTTTTTCAAATAAACTATTATACTTAACGGGTTTTATCGCTCATTTCTTACTCGATAGATAATCCAATGACAAATTTTTTCTTGTGAAATTTTCAAGTCGTAGAGTATTCAAATTCGTAAAAGAACATTAGTTTCTGGGATATTTTTTTGCTGGCGCTTCATAAATTAACTATTAACAACAATATCTCTTTTTATAATTTTAAGTTATTAATTAATTTAAAGTATTGTACATTAGGTATTTTTAATCTATCGTAAATATTTTTTCCTTTTCAGAACTGCGGGTCATTTTTTTGGTCACTGATATTTAATATTTATTGGAAACTAATATTTATCGGTGAATTTTCAAAACATGACCCACAGTAACGTAAAGGAAAATATTTACATCCATGCTCATTTGTTCATTTTACGAAATGGAGATTTAATATAGTTTCTTTATGTTATCATTAAAATGAAATGGGATTCAAGGGCTGTAAATAATTATCCTACGATCCCTTGGGAGCCAAGAGAAATAAAAAAATACTTTAGGATCACATGGAAGCCAAAATGCAAATAAAATATTCTAGGATCCTATGGGATCTACCTACTTATTTTATTCTTTAGTAGAACCTCTTTTAATAATTTACTGCCCTGAGCAACTAGTCTATTTTTAAGAAATATTTAAAAAATAGAGTTTGTTATAGAAGGCCGTTGAAGGCTCGTAAGTAGAGCGATTAAGATTTATTAGCGCAAACATTTAAGTCTTTAAGTCCAGTGTTCTTTCGCCGCCAGAGTCAAATTAGTAAATGCACTTTCCAGAGGTGGCCAGTAAAATATAGGTTACTAATAAAATAAAGTAGTTCCAATTGTACCGTCACGTTTTTTATTGAAGTAATGTCGAGTGTCACGCTTGTATTTATTTCCCTGGTACTAATGGGACAAATCAGTACCATTTGTACCACCAATGGTACTGTCTAATGGTACAGGTGGTCCGGAGGGGCCCTGGTTTGGATATATTAAATATAAACATCGGGCAAAAAGAGAATAATTTATTTATAATTTTGTTTTTTAATATATATATATATGACATTTAAAGGTTAACAATTAATCTATATCTAGTTATAATATATTATTTACAAATTGTACTTCGGATTAACAACCAGAATGAAAGAAAAATGCTCTCACTATTCCGGTTGATTTGTACGATCGGACTACTGGAAAAAAAGTCTCACTAGTTCGGTCAGCCGGACTGTTAACCGGACTACAGGGAATGGACCGACCCGAAGGCAGGGCAGCCATTGACTGTGTACTAAGAATGTGCTAAGAAGGCGGCAGTTGGGCAGCAACGGGATGGAGGTGGAATTATTCAAACAAAACAACCAAAAGCTAAATATTAACTTCACATTTTTATTTAAACATTTTTACTTCACAAAATCTATTTTCTTTATGAAATATTCATCGAACATAAATAGGAACACATTGCCACAAGCACTTTGGACACTCCAATTCCATTCTCGACATCTCAGGGTTTTGCAAATCAACCCATCCGTATAAAGTTGGTCGTACACCAGAAGTATTATCCTTGAAATTTTTCCATTTTTTCATATATTTAAGACATTTGGTTTTACCACTGTGAATAAATTTTGCAAGCTTTTCAATTTTTTCCACTGCAGAAACATTTTCTTGCTTTGCTGGTTCGCCAAAAATGTCTTGATCAGAATTTTGGATATGATTGTCGAAACAGAGATCTTCCACGGTGGAAAGGGCAGGCGTCGCAGCTGTGAAAATTTTTCATACTCTTACACACCTACAAGGATAAATTTTTGTTGCGTTAAATTTCAATAATTCAACAGATAAAATATAATAAAATAAAGTATAAGGCACTACTCGAAGACCTCAACCGAGTTTCTCAAAGGATGGGCGGGCGGACTTAAGGTCAATATGGACAAGACGAAAGTTATGTCTAATGTCGATGTTGTGGCTGCCCCAATAAAAGTTAGGAATTCATCTCTCGAAGTTGTTGGGATAAATAGTCCAATAAGGTAGAGCCAACTTCGAGAAGAAGGTCAATCGTCAAATTCAGCTCGGATGGGCAGCGTTCGGGAAACTCTGATATCTTCTCGTCCAAATCAAGTGTCTCAAAACGAAAAGTTTTCGACTAATGTGTGTTACCATTGATGACATATGGTGGTGAAACGTGGTCTCTTACCACCGAGTATCTATTCTACAGAGAAACAGCTTCATACAAGCGCGCGGAGGTAGGTACTGCACTACATGCGCGCAGCTATGTATGTGTGCGTGGACCTTTCACCGAGAGAGATGCAGAAGCAATAGTTTTATGTTTTGTGACAGCCCCACAAGAATAGGCTAATAAAATTTACGCTTCTAGGGACTTGTCGCTCTGTAGGATAGATACTCGGTGCTCTTACTACGGGGCTTGGAAAAAAGCTCAACGTTGCTCAACGAGCTATGGAGAGGTCTATGCTCAGGGTTCACTGCGTTATAGAATCAGAAACGAGGAGATCCGTAGACGTATGAAAGTTACGACCTGATAAGGGCCGCAGGCCGGTCTTATTGGAAAATTATGGGGAAGGCCTTGACATCCTGGGGAATCATGGACATCCAGCGACTGACATGATGATAATGATTAACTACCCCTTACACAGTCTAATGACCTTGGATCCAAAATATAATTCATCCATCCAAGAGCTGTAGATTAAAACTCTGACTGATGATACATAATAAAGAGTGGTTGAGTTAGATCTAGATTTAAATTATTATTTTTTACTAGCTTTTGCCGGCGACTTCATCCTCTTTTCCGCTCATTTCCAACTCGACAGTGAGAAGCGGCCGTCAGCGTCACTGATTCATGGTCTTGACAATACATATTACAACAACTATGGAAAAAATAAAAGAGAAAAATCTTACATTTTCTGGGCTCACTACCGGAGTTTTGAAACCACTCCTGAGGTCCACCGCCGCATCTGCACGAAGGATGTGAACCTTGCATCATGAAGACGAACGGTGGACTACTTCCATCCTTGTCGCCGGCCATAAACTCCCTCATTGTTTCAGCAAACTGAGCATTATTCTGCCATTGTTCGAAGCAGTTCTTGAAAAATGAAGCAGGATTGTCCCTGCTGCGGCTCAGAACGTGCTTGTGAAAACATTCCTCGCAAAACACTTGACCGTAGTATATCTTCAAGTTTGATTTCGGAACTTCATGGCAGAAATCTGAAAGTTCCCAAGTCTTGGAATGGCTAATCTTTTTAAATTTTAATCATCGAAGTATTACAACTATGGAATTTGCGTCACAAATGCCAAAGTGGTACAAGCGATAAAAAGTACGCCTAAAACGGAATCATGGCGGAGTCTTGCCTTCGCGCGTCAATGATAAAAGGTAGGCGATTTTAAACTCCAATTGTGTTGACGTAAAGTTACATTTTCTTTAAATGACAAATGTTTGGTTGGTTTTAAATGACAAATAACAGAGCTCATGCTCTACGCATATGTCACTTTTAAATGTTCTATAAAGTTCTTAGTGTTTTGCATGGCATGCGAAATCCATAAGTTTTGACATACCTTACCACTAGTTAAGGTATGTCAAATAGCTGAAACGGCATGTTCCAGTTAACCAAAAGAGAAAAATAAGAAAAACGAGAATAACTGGATAAAAATTTCAGTAACTTACCTACTTACAAAACTGTCCAAAAATCTTAAAGGTACGAAATTACGGAAGGTGTTGTCATGCCGCAAGACTCTTGCTACAGTGTGCGACACTTTTAAGTTTTTGGGCATGCGGCTTTGTAGCATGCTACAATGTCGCACGGTGTTGCCCTGCGTAAATGAGGCTTAAGCTTATTTATACTTACAGCATTTGGCACATTGTTCGTGGAAACTCTGCCCTTCAATATCAACTTTGTCATTGTTGTCAATACACCTAAAGCACCTTGCACAAATAGTTTTCTTTGGCGCCTCTTCAGCAGAGCAATGCGAATCATGGCCTGTAAAAAGATTGATTGTGAATAAGGTGAACCAGCACTTAATCTGTATCCATATCAATCCATATAATGAACTGTCTAGACATAATAACTAATGTATAAAAATGTAACATTAAGATCAGTTGCCTGAAAATAAATCAATTTAAATTTGAATTTGAATTTAATTTAATATTATAAATATGAATAACTCTGTCTGTCTTACGTTTTCACGCCTTAACTATTCAACCGATCATCGTTAAATTTTGCATACACATTGTCAGGGATACAAGAAAGGACATAGGGTACCGATGAATCATCCGAAATTAAAAAAAACTAACGCCTGGCCAAAGTGCTATAGCAACAAGAGGTCAAGCGTTATATTGCCTATATATTTATATTTTTCAACGAGGACGAAGTCACAGGCACCAGCTACTACTTGAAAAAATCATCAATAAGACATTACCATCTTTTGCTTCATGTTCTTGAGGTTTCTCCCCAGGACCCCAATTCATCCAACACGTGTTCGTCTGCACGCAAGGATTCTCCTTGAATCGACTCATCACGTGAGTTTTGAAGCAATCATTACAAAACACGTGCCCATAAAACATTTTTAAAGAAGTCGGAATTGTTCTACAAACACCTACAAATATATAAAAAGGAAGTTAGGTATTTTATTTTATTTCATTTCGAAAATGGGGTAGTTTGCAGAAAAAAAAACAGAGGTAGGCAAGAGGTAGACCACTTACAACACATGCTGCACATCCTGTGGAAGTTTTGCCCTTCTATGTCCACTTTGTCTTCAGCTTCCACGGGAAGAAAACATCTTGCGCAAAAATGTTTCTTCGGTTGCTCCTGACTTTTATCCATTGTAAATTAGATAGATACTACGTAGAAATTTTGGTTGTTATTATAATTTGTTTGTAAATACAAAATTAAAATGTTGCAAATTGAACCAGCAATTTCATTGTAAGTTGATGGCAGATGAAAAATAGAATGAAAAACAAAACTATTTGAGATTAGAAGAAAGTTTTCAAAATAGAAAAAAAAGTCAATTGCTAGCAAATTGCCAGTAATAATGTGTATAGGTAGATACATACCTATAGGTATTATATACCTATAATTATTACTGTTGTTGATAATTTCAAAATATTGGTATTAAATTATTGTGTGTTGGTGAAAATAAACATTTTTTCATAGAGGGAAGGAATCATACTTCAATTTCTCATTATTTAAAAAGGAAAAAAATATCAGAGATTATATATAGTTTTCTATTCTATAAATTATGAAAATAACGGTGATTCTTCTGCGAACTAGAAACTTATATGTTGTTCTGTGGTATCTATCTGTACACAGTGTCGCATACATGTCGCATACATGGATCTATTATAGTAAGGATTTATTACTTGCAGCTATAAAGCGAGCCGAGCAGGATACGTAGTAGAGAAGCCGTGTGTCCCTTTCTAATAAGGTGACAATAAGATTTTTGTTATGTGAGACAAATTAAATGTTGTAATATACCTATACATATAGTAGTACTTTCTTATAAATATTTTATAAAATTGAAATATGAATTAACCAACACTTTTCGCCCATTGTAATTTTCACATTGTTTATTTTATTGCTTATAATAGTTTTGCACCAATTCTACATAATCATATCCATTAACGCTACAAATTTATGGACATTTACTATAATGTCACTTTAAAGGGATGCCAGTAGAAAATAAAATATAAAATAGGCGTGAAACAATAAATATTATTTTTTTGTGTGTGCTATGTGCCGATCATGTGCCTATTATAGTTTATTTCTATAAATTATGAAAATAAACGTGATTCTTCTGCGACTAGAAAATTATATTATTCTGTGGTATCGTACACAGAGTAAGGCTTAATTATTCGTTTGACAGACAAACTTTCAAAAAAGTGTCGCATCGCATCTCTCTCTAATTGCCTATATGTGTGGTATTTATTTCGTTGTTGTGTTATCATGTTTTTATCAAAAAGTGTTATTTGTGAAGTATTTTGAAGATATATCAACTCGTTTTAAGTGGTAATTGATGTTTTCTTTATTTCTGTTAAGGATATATATACCGAATACGCTTTAACACCATTTTTATGTAGGTTAGATTAATCCTATGCTGTGACTAAGACGAGTCGTGTTTTTAAGTTTTTGTGTTAGAAAAGTAACGTTACGGCTGGTTAAAGCGTATTAAACGGTAATTTAAGTGCATATTTGTGTTTTCGGATGATTTTTATATGGATTTTATATTCTCTTCATTCTTTATTTTCAATTGTTGTACCTATGTAGTTCATATAAAAATTTAATCACCATTTTATTAAATATTATAAAGGTACCTCTTTATACTTACAAATTTTAGTTTTTGCTTTGTCCTTTATCAATTTCACTGTTACGTTTTATGTTGTTTTTATCCTATTACTAATAATAATAATAATAATAATCATTTATTTCAGATATAGTATCCATATTATCTATTAACAAAATAATAATATAATAATAATAATATAATATTTACAAGCGAAACAAAGGTATTTAAAATGTACAGGTGCTGCAAAAATCACTAATAGTTTTGTATGTTTGTTACTGAATCACGCAAAAACGGCTGAACGCATTCGTATGAAATTTGGCACACAGATAGTTTATTACCTGGATTAACATATAGAATACGTTTTAACTTGAAAAAAATGTTGGGTACCTGTGGAATTTTCAAAAAACGAACAACAGTACTTATGGTAGGAAGTCACGGGCACAGCTAGTTATAATAAAAAAATTACAGCATTAAGTTTTTATATTAATAAGTATTGTGTAGATTTATCAAAATCTTTATTGCTCTATGATTAAAAATTGAAGTCAATTAAAAAGTGATTAAGAAAATATCATTGTAAGTGTCTCCGATGGGTATCCAATTGGAATAATTAAGAATTGAATAAAAAGAAATGCAGACATGCAACAAGTCATAACTTATAGATAAAATTCCTCAAATCTACCCATAATAGTTATTCATAGGAATGTAATGTTAGATTACCTAAATTATTTTACTTAATAATGAATACATATTAAAGACCTTTTTTTTACTAAATATCAAGTATTTCTCATTTATTATAATAACTCCAATAATTTATACTAATATTATAAAGAGGAAAAATCTGATTGTTTGTTTGTTTGCATTGAATAGGCTCCGAAACTACTAGACCGATTTGAAAAATTCTTTCACTGTGGGGAAGTTATGCGAGCGACGCCACATGCAACAGCTATAAAATATAAATTTGGGTCCCAAAGATCTCGTGTCATATGATTTAAAAAAATTCTTTCACCAATAGATAGAATAGAATTTTAGGATATTTTAGGAAATTTTTGGACATAGGTTAAATATTCCAATAAGGCACCGGCTGCACCACCTGTCACTACCAGGTCAGGCGTCAGTGTATGTCACACATTATATAGTTTCATTTTGCAATGTGGGCAAAGTCGTGGACACCAGCCTAGTATTTAATTTATTAATTTTTTCAAACACCAACACAGCATGAACAAAAAACTTACAATACATTTATTTATGGTTATTTTCAGAATGGTTCAACCGAATGCAAATAGAAGAAAAATGTCCCGCCATGAGAAAGCAAAGAGTGGCTTTGTGAGTACTTTGTTTTTAATTAAATAATGTTTTTCAATTTAATCTCTCTTTTTATTCTTTAAGACTAATAAAGTTGGTATGAGTTATTATTATAAATTTTATTTCTCTTTAAAATTAAGTATTTATTTATGTAGTAAAAAAAGTTTAATTAATTTTATATTTTATCTTTTTACTCATTAATCAAAGATTACAGATAGAATTATTCGGTGAACTTTGCACTGAGCATAGCTTGTATAGCAGAAAACAAAAATTTTAAACACTAAAATTGAAATAAAAGATAAAGAGATTTGTATGTATTGTGTGTTAAAATCCTCCGTAAGATAGTAAGTCAATGTTGTAAATTTATGTATGCTTTTCATTACTATCATATTAAAGCCAATTAGAAACATTGAAATCCTAAATGTCACGGGAGGCATGCTACAATGCATAAGTAAAAACCGCATTAGACTCTTAGACAAACAACGATTTTATTATATGTTTTATGTAATGCGGTATTTATTTAGCATTGTTCTTATAACATAAATCTGTGTGACTTGCCTTATAAAGTAAGATCCCAGGCCTCCCAGACATAACTTATAACAAAATTTTGGGATTCTAGTAGTGTTCCTATGTATTTTGAACGTATATGCGAATCTGTTAAGTTGGGTAGACAGCCAATTTAAAAATATCAGGTGAGAAGATAAGTAAACATAGGTCTAACTTCATTTATTTTCTAAAGGCTGATTTTTATATAGTACCTACATGCATACGACCGGCTACACACTGCAGCAGGAAATGGTAGCAGTTACTCTATGATATAATGAAAAGGGTATATAAGGCGTCTGGCTGAAGTTATGGCCCACGGGAAGTATCCGACAGAGCTAAATATTTGCATTTATTTTAGTAGTTTCAGTTAGGATCTAAACACAAAAGTTGTTAATTTAATGATTCTTCAGAGTTCAACAGTAGGTCCCTTTAATGTCGAGCCGTGAGCGCTTGGTTTCGCTTTTATTCCCTTTATGTCGAGCCCATAATTTTTCCTCGCGCGTTAGTTCCCTTAATAATAGTTTCTGTATATTATATTGTATTTTTTTTTTAAATTTAACCGTTAAGGACGCCTAATACATCTCTAACGTTGCGATTTGAATGTTATGACCAGATTTGAATTTATATCTAATATCTAATGTCCCTGATGTGCCCCACTAACAGTTGGGAATTCAACACTTGAAGTTGTGGACGAGTACATTTGCTTGGTACAAACAGTTCAATCAAGTAGGACCAAGTTTTGCAACATACAAAAGCGAAGCCAATTTGAGCCTTTTGAGAAATTTCAAATGAGTTTTTATAAAAATGATTTCATTTTTTTAATGAGTTTCTAGGCCTTTTATGTAATATTTTGCAACAACAAATTAAAAACGACTTTATAGGCAGTCTGCAAGTAATTTTATTGTTTTTTAAATGCTCTAATTATTCAGATCTACTTACCGAAACAGACACTCTTTTAGCCGATTTGTCAAAAATGCTTGTGAGAAATAGATCACTAGAAGAGGTAAAAAAGACAATTTTCATTTTCAAGCGTTAATAAACTGTAGTTAAGAAATTTATTTACCTATATAAATTAAAAACTTTATATAGGTTCTCATAAGTGACAGATTACCCAATAAATAAACCGCAAGATGTTGGTTTTTGATGGATTTCGTAAGGGCCCCTTTTTTAGCATAACAATTATTATATGTTCATTTTATTTTATGTCTTGAGCAAAATCTTTATAAAAACGAAAACAATGTCTATTCAAAAGCAGTATGAGAATTTGTTATTAAATAACTTAATGCTAGTAACAACAAGAGTTATATTTGACTGAAACTACAATGAGTGTTAATCTAATAAATACCTATACTGAAGTGTCGTAATATTTGTGCACATGACGCTAGATAAAGGACGCGAATACAAGTACGGTTGGCAAAAAAAGTAATGTTAAAGTTAAAGTAAAATAATGTTAAAGTAGCGTTTTATAAAAATAAAACGTGAGGTTTTTTTTTAATAGGATAAAATAAATTGATTCCTGCTGTTTTTTCTATTCAACGTAGGTAACGTGGAATAGAAATCCTTTTTATTAACATTGGGAAATCCCCTTGGATACCCGCCAGTGTAGGGGACACTGCGGGGTTATGCCGGATTCGTACCGGCTAAAACCTAACGACTTTCTAGCGCGGCCGTTAATTGGCGGGGTCGTGGGGACGTTATGTTATGACACGACTTCGGTGCCCCGCCACGGTTATCCAGCGCAGGGAGGCTACAATCAGAACCCCCGCGTACCCGAAAGTGGAGGTACGCCGGCCATATTGACGTTATGACTGGCGGCAGTCAACGAAGCGTGGCCGGGAAAAAAGTTTATGCTATCCGTACTTGTCTATTGCTATGTTTACACATGGACACGATCACCAGTTTGGATAATTTGTAAACAAATCTGTCACGTTTTGTAACTAAACTAATTTAGTTTACAAGTGGATTTCGTACGGTGATGCGTTTCTCGCGATGACTGTGTTTAGTTGGAGGTGTAGTAATATTGATATGTTTTCAAGTAATCTACTTTTTTTTGTATTCATTCCAAATTTTATTCCCTGTGCTTTGAGCTACATTACTCTACATCATAATGAACTGCGGAACTCGGCACAAAAATGTTGCCGTGACACAAGTCGTGATAATACCAAGGTCTGAAACGAGTCTCATAAATGACGACACGCTATAGATAAAACATGTTCATTATTTAGAACCTTGTCTAGCGCTAAAATTAATGTTTGTCTAATGACTTATATTTTCAAAAACATTATCGCCATCGTCTCAGCCGCAGTACCTCCACTGCTGGACATAGGCCTCCCCCTATAACTCTCCAATAATACCGATCAAAAGCAGCCTGGTACCACTGTCGACCCTTATCAGGTCGTCTGTCCACCAAAAACATACAGTAAACTAAACTAATATAATATCTTTTGACATCGGGCGGATAGTGTAATCGTAACTGCCGCAGAAAATGACGCGAGGGCTTCTAGAAAATTACGTCGAAGGACAATTGAATTCGCCAAACGTTTAATGAATACTAAATAATGTATGATGGTCCATCATACATACATACAAGAATCTAGAAAAAACAACGGAACGGAATTCCATATTCTAATAAAGTGAAGCACATTAGTAAGCTCGGTAATGTATATTTACACGTTAACACCCACATACAAACCATAGTAAGCTCGGCGGCCGCCATTACGCTGCTAATGTGCACACGTAATGAGTAATTAAAATATCTATTTAATTATGCCACCTGCGTCGTGAAATGTTGTTCCTGTAGCACTTTACTTGATAAAAAAGAACAAGGAATCACTTTCTACATGTAACACGCACACATAAAAACGCGCCGCCATCACGGTGCTTCACTTTGTACAGTGACAGCACTCCGTCTGTTGTTTTTTCTTGGTTCATGCATACATAGTTAAAGCCCGAAAGCGTAACAAACAGACAAACTATTCTGCCTTATTATGATTAGTAAAGATTCCCGACCCATACAAATGCTATGTTGCGAAAGTAACCTTTAGCAAGTATACCAATTTTATAATTTTTTAAATTAAAAACTTCTTTAGGTGCGTTGGGTACTTTTTGTATTTATTTATAGATGCGTGTGTGTGTGTGTGTGTGTGTGTGTGTGTGTGTGTGTGTGTGTGTGTGTTTAGGCGACAGGCTAGGTTATACCTATTATCAAAATGGAGCAAACCTTGTATTTATGATAGTTTCCCTAGTATCTTAGTACATTATACCTCATGGTTCTAGTACAATAGAGCCAGACATGCCACATTTTAGTTTCACGAGAAAGGCACCGTTTGGACACAGCGCTTCTTGTCTTTGTATGCTTCAGTGACGTTTTTTCGGTATATTACATGACTATGTTCTAGCAAATGAATAAAATGTTTTAAACTATTTCTAGGTGTACAGGGAACTAGAAGGAACATTGGAGACAATTTAGTGCCTAAATAGTGAAATGATAGCAGAGAGTTACGTTAGTGTAAGTGTGAACTCTTGTCAGTGTTAGTGTTCTAAAATGAAGAGGAGTCATACGTGGAGAAAGAGTCGGGTGAGTGGTGTACGGTGTTGTGAACGTGGGCTTTTGTGAACGTCTTTGCGTATTTTGCACCTTATATCTTACCTAAATGTTTGTAGTTGGAGGGTATTTGTTATTTTTTCGACACACGTTGTTTTCAAACTACCCACTCCTGTCTTGATTTTTTTTTTCTAAATGTCTTTTAGCTGCGTTTATATTGTACCACGCTTAAATAAGGCGTGGATGTGATTTGGAAAGGGGGGAGATGAGTGTGCGGTTTAGGGTAAATTCACACCGAAACGCGACGCGATGTGACTTGACGTGACGATGCTTGAAGAGGTCAGTTGGTTTGAAAGTGCTGCACATTGCGACGCAGCGAAACGCATCCATCGTAATGCGTGCTATCGTAATATTGTAAGGTCTAATACAGTGCCACGCGTATATCAGTCGCGTACGTCGGTCGCGTATGCGACACAACAGTACGAAGATGGCGGTTTGGGTTAACCGTGGTGTTAAGCGTTTTTTGACATTTTTATTTATTACGACGCTGCAGACATACTGCAGCTATTAAACAATTAACAAATTGATTCATTTGTCACGAATGCGACTGCAAAATAATGGTCAGTAACGCACTGTGGCATCATTTGTGACGGTAAGTTGTCTGTTTTATACGCGACCGATATAAGCGTGGCACTGTTTTAGGCCTAAGAAGCATCAGCGCTATGTCCCGGGACGCTGCGACACCGAATAGGGGGCCTAGCCAAGTCTGTTTTCTACAGTCGTTTACGCTAAGAGAAAACAAAATTTTATTTTGACGATGCAATAACCAATAACCAAGTTTTCTCTTAGTGTAAACGACTGTAGAAAGCATACTTGGCTAGGCCCCCTGGAACGTGGAACGCAGCGAAAAGCCGCCGACACCACTTCAGCGTACTCGGTGAACTGCGTGCCTTTTGGTGTAGTAAATAAGGTCTATATTGTATTGCTACTTAAAACCGCTAAGACCTATCTTGCTTCCAATTCACCAGCTTGTATCGAAGATGTGTATACTTATAATGTGCACAGTATGAGATGCATGTATTTGTTGTTATTAGTTGATATATTTATGTTAGTTCTTAATAATATCACTGTAAGGTTGGATCGGTTTGCACTTTTGTTTTTTTAAAGTCTCCTTTTCTACTTGTGTAGTGTATACATGTTTTTTCTAGGTTTCGGGAAATCTACAGGAAACTGTTTTCCTTTTGTTCCTTCCTATGTTTTTTTCTTCACCAGTCAAGTATGTTCTGTACTTCTAAGCTTATAAAATAAATAATTTATGGTCTTTTAGAAAAGCGAGAGAATCTCGTCACCATTAATGTATATGTATAATACTTTCGATGCTTAAACCGAATGGTATAGTAGGTAAGTGATGTGGGCTAGAAACCTGATGGGATATGTCCCGGGTCGTTCATTAGTGTGGGATGGCAACCTGTATCGATATTGATACACTGACACCGTCCCATTTCATGGAATAGTTGCCATGGCTGGTCTGCCGCAGCGAGAAGAGTAAAATACTCAAATACAGGATAGCAGTACAGGCTACATTTTTATTACTTTCGATATCGAATCTTTGGGAAAATATAGATACAATTATCTATATTTATACTAGTTACCCGCTCCCAGCTTCGCTCCAGGTGCAATTTGTATATCCTATCTTTTAAATTGGACCAAATTAAATACTTTTTGGCAAAAAAGCGTGATTTAAGCTCACTGGCTGTCGCCATCTAACAGCGAAAAGCTGAACTTATTGCAGATTGCGTTTATTTTAGTCAGTCTCAAGTTTGTAATGCAATGCGATGACATCAGATGTCGTTACGCGATATTACTATTGGCCAGCTCCCGGCTTCGCACGGATTCAAAATAAAAACTATCCTATCTTTTAAGTTGGACCAAATTACGCATAGTTACGAATTTTTATCAAAATCAGTTCAGTAGTTTAGGAGTTCATTGAGAACAAAGATAAGATGTATATATGTATGTATGTTTATATATATTTTATATATATATATATATATACATATAAAGATTATATTATCCTAGGTTTGTAAGTATTTTTGTCACGTATTTAATTTTCATTTTTAGATAATCTTTCAGGAACAGTACTTTTTTCTGGATTGAAGATGCCCTAGGTCCTTTTCTGTACCACCGACAACGTGTATCCAAAACTTCACGATGATCGGTTAATTAGTTAAGGCGTGAAAGCGTTAAAAACAAACTCACTTTCGCATTTATAGTATT
This sequence comes from Synanthedon myopaeformis, assembly GCA_944738685.1. Classification (NCBI taxonomy): domain Eukaryota; kingdom Metazoa; phylum Arthropoda; class Insecta; order Lepidoptera; family Sesiidae; genus Synanthedon; species Synanthedon myopaeformis. Next base: position 2,949,229 of record OX122941.1, read on the forward strand.
GGTTTAGGATCGCTGCTAAAAACCCTTGAAAATTTATTTATTACCATTTTGAAACACGATGATATCACTATATGACTTCATAATGTTGAAACAGTGCGTTGTAAACATGCAAACTAGAACCATATTACCGCGTAGGTGGGGCTAAATACGGAGTATGAATATTTGGAACTCATTTGCCAGAATATTGTATTATAGAAAAGAGGAGATTTAGGGTTGGAATGTTTTTTTGAAAAATAGGTCAACTTGTGAATTTATTATTACGAACTCTACTCATAGCCGCAAAAATTTGCCGAAACTTAGCTATTCGGTTAGGTACACAAAGTTGAATGAATCTCGAAAAGATGTATTCTCAGCCGTAGGACGTCCACTGCTAGACATACGCCTCCCCTAAAATTTTCCACTAGGACAGGTCATTTTGTAGATACTATTTCTGTTCCGTTCAATAGTTTTTGCATGAAATAGTAACAAATAATTTATCTATTCTCACAAACTTTCGCATTTATAATAATTCTAGCTGCTGCCCGCGACTTCGTCCGCATTGGACCTTTGGACTACTCATCAGGTCCCGGTTAAGAGGGAAAGTAGCAGTTGTACATATGCCAGCCGCCTACGAGCAGGACTTAGTTCCTGCTAGCTCTTAAAAATTTAAATATTTAATAAAATAGGGTGAAATTTCTTTTTTTAAAACCTACCTCATATAACGCTCTTTTCATTAGTGGAAAACGCATTAAAATCCGATGCGAAGTATGAACGATCTAAGCGTACATACATACATACAGAGGGTCAGGCAGCGGGAAGGACTTTGTTTTATATATTACTATGTAAAGAAGATGAAAATAATAATCGACAATCATACCAACCGCATTGCACTCAATTAAATAATATTCAAATATTTTGTATTATGTAGTAGGTATGTCGTAATCTTATAACGGAGGCGAAGGTCAACTTTGAAAAGTTCATTTCCATCCATAGTCGACCTCACCCACTAATTAAACCGCGCGGGTCCATTGAGTCGAAGAGAAAATACCTTAACCACTAGATCACCGGTCTCGTCCACGTGTTTGTGTTGAATACTAGCGTCGCGCCCCCGGCTGTGCATGGGTGCAATATTTTTGTGCAAATTAAATTTTATTGCTTTTTCCATAAGTGAAAAATATATAAAAATCCGGTGGGTGATTTAGAAGAAGTTAGCGGAGAAACAGACAGAAGCGAACAACGACTTTTTATTATAATAAGTGTACCCTCGGCTTGGCATGGATGCAATTTTTTCTGCAAATTGTAATTACGTACACAAACCTTCCTCGTTGTTTGCTCTTTTTATTAGTGAAAACCGTATCACAATCCGCTGGGTGGTTTAAAAGAAGTTAGCGGGGAAAAAGACACATGCGGATAATATGTAGAGGGATATAGGATTTTTATTTTTGTTTGTAATGAATAAACCAAATTACTGGACTAATTTAAAAAAAATCTTTCACACATAGCGAGATACATAATCAACGAGTACATAGGGTATATTTTATAATGTTTTAAGATTTTTTTTTTTTAATTAAAATTGTCTATAGATAAACAGAATATACCCGTTGCATTATTTCAAACAATTTCTATTATTCATAACATAACATACATACAAAGGACAGCGACGAAGGTGACAGTGGTCCTCGTGTAGGTCAAACAACATTCCTTAATTAGGAGTACTCGGTCGCAATAAATGTTTGTTTTATAGAAATAATGTTTGTTGTTATACACATTTATGTCCTTTATTTTTAAATTACCATTTGATTGTGCTATACCTAATTAAATGACTTGTCTATATTTGAAAGAAACAATGAAAATGATTTATCCATACAGCAGAACAGTATAAACACACAAAGAAAAAAAATACAAGAAATCTTTTATTAATGACTAGCTGTTGAAGAGTAAAAAGTAACCTCTTGTTGATGTGACACTTTGGCCAGGCGTTTTTTATTTTAGATTATCCCTTGGGAACAGTACTTTTTTCTATATGAAAGGTATTCTATGTCCTTTCTTGTATCCCTGACAACGTGTATGCAAAATTTCATGATGATCGTTTGAATAGTTAAGGCGTGAAAAGGTAACAGACAGACAGACAGAGTTTCTTCCACATTTATAATATTAGTAAGTATGGAAGTATGGATATAATAAAGCTGAAAAGTTTGACTTCCACTATGAAATCTTACATAGAAAAGGAGTTACTGGACTACTCGCTGGAATTTAACTCGCTTGAACCGGCGAGTTATCATGTTTGTTTTTTACCTATTATTTCACTAGACAACTCGCGCACCAGCATACTGTACGTACAGTGCGTGACACGGGTTAACTTTTATCCACAAAAATATAGTACTGCCTGGCAAAATTAAGCGGAAAATATTGAACAAATTATTGCTCATGTATTTTGTCAGGCGATATTATTTTTTTATTTTTCAACGCGGACGATGTCCACGATATGAAAATAATAATAATAATAAAAAAAACATACAAACATCTTGACGTGGAATTGGTGTAATCTATCTATCTATATAAAATAAAAATGAATCCCAAAATTTATTGCTAAGCTCAAAACTCGACTAATTCAGCTAATTTTTGGTTCTGCAAATATTCGTTGAAATCGTTGAAAGGTCTAATGAAGAAAAAAAAAATGGAAAATATGACAGTAAAATCGTAAAAACCCCATTTCTATTTAAACCCATCGTAAAAACCTCACTCTTAGCTGAAACAAATCCTAGGGAAAATCAAACATTTGTCCTAGTATAGGATTTGTTAATGAGACATCATTGAATGACACATGAGCGGCCACAGTCCAATAGCTTTTGACAGCACGAAGTCTGTCGGATCAGCTAGTATAAGTAAGTAGTTATAGTATTGGTCATTAAAAACGTCAGCTTTATCCGCATCGACCTTGCATTATTCTAAAATTCTAAAAAAAAAACCTGAATGTGAGTAATCGGTGAATGATCCGCGCTTACGTCATAATACAATATGGGCTCATCGATAATAAGTGCACCACATGCCGAATGCCGGACTCCCTTCGTTATCACTGATTTTTTAACGCCCGACGCAAAAACGGGGTGTTATAAGTTTGACATGTGTGTATGTGTATCTGTCTGAGGTACCGTAGCTCCCAAACGGATAGTTTGTGTACTACTGAATTCATTCTAAAAACGGTTTTTAACTCGCGACGCCTGACGCAATAACGGGCGATATAACTTTGACGTTTGTGTCTGTCTGTGGCATCTTAGCATCTTTTAATTATTAAGTAATATATAAAGCCAAATATCTCGGCTTCGATGTTATTTAGCTATATAGTTCCATAATAATAAATGCTACTTTCGAACTGCTTTTTCAAATTATGCTACTTTTATGAGTGGCCGCAAAAGTTGAAAATGATGCCAACTTTACCCAAACCCTTCGTTACATCGGTGGTATTTCTATGACAATGACATGGAAATCTTGAGCTGATGTTGTAGCATCAAGTAGTCCGAGAGATACTTAACTTTTCAGCAGTTCTGCAGTTAGAGCATATAAATCGTGTTTGCGGTCAATAGAAAGTCGGGGGTTAGTTTATAATTTTTAAGAATATTTTTTTTTAGGTACCTATATCAAGCCCATTCCTAAACTCTAGTCTTGTAGCGCACATGTAGCACCTGTGGCGTTTATTGTATTATAGGCGACGGTAGCCAAGTGTACCGTCAGCCTGTCTGGCTAATTAACATAAAAAAATACGAAGACCACCTTTGGACATTTTCCCAATGTCAACTGAGTCTGCATTTTACAACGCATGCGTAAGCGCACCGTCACTCTATTCTTAGCTATGACTTAACATTTATTCTTTATTTAATTAAGACAGACCACAAAAAAATCGGTATAGCGGTTGGGGGGACTGCCGCCTTGCACCCCAATGCAAGAACTATCATATAGTACGCGCGACACTGTTTTTGTCTTGCTGTTCGGTGTTAACGATTTTTTCGAAATTTTAAACTATGCTTTTATTTAGAAATTAATTTATCCATAATACTGTGAAAGAATCATTAAATTCGGTCCAGGGGTTTAGAAATTGGAAGAGATTCAAAAAAATCTAATAGAACCTATATTTTTTGAAATCTCTTCTTTCAAAAAATATAGGTTCTATTAGATTTTTTTCTGAGAAAAGTAACAACAATAAAAGAAAAATGAACTACGATTTTTTTTCTTAACTAGGTATATTACGCATAACATATATTCTTTTTTTTTAGAATATTTTAACTACTCGTTTAGGAGATGTATGCATTCAAAAATACGTCTCTTTTGCTTTAGCATTTTATACTTTCCCAAGGTTCAAGATGTTTTCATGACTTTTTACTGCTATATTTTATCTTTTAAGCGAAATCTATTACTAGAAGTATTTCTCTATTAAAGAAACGATTCTAGAGTATTATTATTGTACATTCGCCAAATTTCAAGAGTTCAATGTCAACGACCTTGCAACAATACACATCACACGCAAATATAGATTCGCTGTAAACATAGTTTCGACAGTTAATAAATAATATTGCTAGCATCTCCACCTTATTACTAGCGCCGTAAGGTTTAAAATGGAACAATCAATATTAATCGTATAACGGAAAATATACTTCTGCGATAGTAATTAGTTGACAGATTAGTGTCTTGACAAGCGATTAGGTTATTTTTAAGCATACGAGTAGCATACGAGTGAATTTGTGTGAACGCTGTTTTTTAACATTTCCCATCACGGTGTATGTTTTTATTTTATTTTCTAGTCCTATATTAAATAATAAATATATTTTATTATTTTTTAAGGCGCGATAGAAGGCACAACAGCAGGAGAAAAGTGGAAAAGGCTGCAGGAAATAAGTTTTAAGGTGCTTCTCCACATGCTCGATCGGCCTCGATCGGGACGGCCATTTGGCCATGGCAATTCAGTGTAGCAAGGCGCACACGATCGATATCGATCGATACGGGTGGTATGGTATTAGAAAATATAAAATGTGCCTGATTTATTAGATGTAGCAGCGACGTACGATTGCCTTTATCGATCGAGATATATTGTATCGACTGGACATGTCGATCGAGGCCAATCGAGTATGTGGAGAAGCTCCTTTACGATTTCATTTACAGGGCAATAAGCAATTTTGTGTGTACAAATTATATACATACACATACATAATTATATAGTGTTTGTTCGTTGTGTGTACATAATATACGATATAATAATAATAATAGTATGTGTGTGTGTGTGTGTGTAAATGTGACTAGTTTTTGTGTTTCTGTTTGTTCTCAATAACACAAAAACGGTTGAAAGAATTTCGATGAAATTCGTCACACATATAATTAGTTTATTACGTGGATTAACATAATACGACATATAGGATAATTTTTATCCTGAAAAAGTTTTAGAATTCCTAGAGATGGTTTAAAATATAAAAAATTCGGCGTCACTGTCGTCACAGCGATAAAGAGGTCAGGCGTTGACTGTTATATATATATTTAATTTTTCATCGCAGACGAAGTCGCGAGAACCAGCTAGTACATATTAATCTGTTGCGTTATCGATAAGTTATATCCGTGTCGAGAGAGCTTCTATATTAAGTTCTTGTAGTTTTTCTATACCTATATATAATAAATCCTTGCTACAATAATGTATGCGCAGTGACACTGACAATATTATTCTCAGATTATTCTCAGTCATTCCGTAACACTTGCACGGAAATATTTATTTTTGTATTATAGCATCAGTGCGTCTACGAATTTCGCTCCGCCGCCAACTTTAAGAAGTTTTTGTTGGGCGTTTTTTTTTTTCTAAATTAAATCGTCACCTGTGTCAAAGTGGATACTTAATAGTAACATTTCATATTTGCACAAGAAAATTATGGACACAATAAAAGTGGTTGGAGATTTTGTTCGTGAAAAATCACCTTTCTCGGTAATGCTTACAGTTTTGAGATTCTTAGACGAGAATTAAAGATTGAAAATAAAAGTAACACTGTCTCTGTGTAATGCATGAAATAGTCAATCCATACTTATATTGTACTTATATACTTATACTTATTAAATAAATAAATGTGAAAGTAACTCTGTCTGTCTCTCTCTTACCTTTTCACGCCTTAACTGCTCAACCGATCACCATGAAATTTTGCATACACGTTGTCAGGGATACAAGAAAGGACATAGGGTACCTTTCATCCAGAAAAAAGTATTGTTCCCAAGGAATCATCTAAAATAAAATAAAAAAATAACGTTTGGCCAAAGTGTTATATAGCAACAAGGGGTCAAAGTGTTATATTGCTTTTATATTTTTTATTTTTCAACCCGGACGAAGTAGCGGGCACCAGCTATATAAAAACCTTAAAATTAAAATCCGTTGCGTAGTTTATATAAGCTCAGATCTTATAGTTTATAAGATCTGAGCTTATTTACATAGATATAGACTACGGATAGCGACTTTATTTTATATATACTACTAGCTGGTGCCCGCGACTTCGTCCGCATTGAACGATGAAAGGTACCCTATGTCCTTTCTGTATTCAAAATTCAAAATGTGTATTCAAAATTTCATGGTGATCGGTTCAGTAGTTTTTGCGTGAAAGAGTTACAAACATCCATACATCCAAACATACTTTCGCATTTATAATATTAGTACGGATTAGTACTGATGTGAAGAAGCAATTAAGTACAAAATCTTATAAAAAAAATTAGAAACTTTGCCATGCCGTCCTCCTGTATGCGCCGGCGCCCTTGGACGGTGCATCGGTGACATTTTGGATGACAAGACGTCAAATTGGCTGGACCAAACCAATCGTATCAATACGGTAGCTCTGTCGAGTCGAACCTTAAATCGTTCCATGTTAATCAATTAACATCAATTCGCCCGATTGCGTATGAACGGATTGATTGTTGTTTTCGATTAGCCCTCGCAAGGGTTAACAATGGCACAATGGATCCGTGACCTACATGCGAATGAATGCAGAATATTTTATAGTGAAAATTGTGAAAGCCATTTTTAATGTTGTGATGTGACGTCACATTTGGGTATTATCATTTTGTGGAATGGAATTGGAGTGGACCTTTTTTGTAGCGTTCCTGAAATATTAGATGCAGTAAAGATATTTAAGAAAATATAGTTTGAGCCAAAAAACAGATAAATAAAGTTGGAAAGGCCTTAGGTCACATTTTGTATTAGCTATTACACGCAATTTCGTCCGCGTAACTTTATAAAATATTTATATATTTTTTCAAGGAAAACTTACAGTGATATACTGTATACAAAAAATTACTTAATAACTAAATGACAGATTAATTTAACACCATTTACAAGTTTCCGCATATTGAATCTATATAAAATAAAGTAAAACCGTTTCTAACCAATATCAATAATTAAAAATAAACTACGACTAAAAAAAAAATAGTACAGCTTATGTTACTCGCTGATAATGTAGCTTTCTGTAGTAGATTTCACTGCTGCGAGGACACACACATTACATGTTCTTTTATTAATTTCTGTCCATTGTTTCTATATCATGACTAAGATAGTTTAGTGTCTTTCGTGCAATGAATAAATGTCTTTCTTTCTTTGAACCCGACATATAAATATTTATGGTTAACTTGGTTAAAATTTAATTGGTGTAATGATTTTTTTTTTTAACAAAACAGCTGGACACATGGTTCGGGCGGCCAAAGAAGGGTGGCGGTGGCATCGAGCGAGGTTACGACACGGTGCCACGCGCCGAACCGAGAGCTGAAGATGAAGAGCCTTCAGCGGCCGCCGAGTATACCACCAAGATCGACGCACTCGACGACAATCAGCTTCAGAGGAGGTTCGAGGAAATGCTCGTAAGTGATAAATGTTTTTACATGCGTTGCAAATAGCAGGCGCATTAACGCATTTTGCCACGTCTATTGGATGAGTGGTTAGGGTGTTGGCCTTAAACTCTTTGCCTCAGAGGTTCCGTGTTGGATTCCCGACAAGGACAACTATTAAGATTATAATTATTAAGATGCGCAGCGCACTCGCAGCACCTTTGGTGTGGTGTTGCTTGTGTTAATAGGTGACGATAGACGATAGACGATAGCCACCTATGAACAAGTGGACCGTCAGCCTGTCTGCGAGTTTTTTTTTTGTTACGAACGCTACGAAGACCACCATTTCTAAGTTAAACCTCTATCTACCCCTTATTTATCGTCCCCTTTATTCTATTTAGTTCGGCGGCGTGTTTGCAACCGGTGTCAAGTGGACCGTCAGCCTGCCTACGGACACTTGACACTTTTAGATAAAAATAATTTTAGTAATATATATATACACGGGTTTTTATTGATAAATTTAACCTAACCATTTTCAGACCGACATGAATCTAAGCGAGGAGAAGAAGGCTCCCCTGAGAAAGTATTCGAGGGATCAAAAAAAGAAAATGCTCGTCGCATACAAGTTTGTCAATACACAAGTAAGTGTATTATTTTTTTAATTAATATCGCATACCTTGGAAATATTAGTAAGGTGTATGTTTTGTCTTAGCTTTTCATTTTAGCTAGTATCCGCGACTTCGTCAGTGTGGAAAAATGAAAAATATAACACCTGAGGAAATAAATGCGTAATATAACGCTTGACATCTTTATCGCTGTGACAACGCTGACGCCGCAAATGTTGACGACAATGGCGCCGATTGTTTTTTTTTTTTAATATTTTTAAACAATCTCTGGCGACCCTAACACTTTTCAAAGTTTCTTCGGAACATCCAAAAATTCAAACATACAAACTTTCGCATTTATCATATTACTAGCAGCCCGCCCCCGGCCGTTTTCGCACGGATTTTTTTCTGCAAATTATATATAAAATCTTCCCCCTTTAACGCTCTTTCCATTAGTGTAAACCGCATTAAAATTAGTTGCGTAATTTAGAAGAAAGATGAAAATAATAATCGCCAATTATACCAACCGCACTGCTGCACTCAATTAAATGATATGCAAATATTTTGTATTATATATTTTGTGTTAATCTTATAAAGGAGGCGAAGGTCAACTTTGAAAAATTCCTTTTCATAGTCACCCACTGTACACTAATTAAACCAGACCAGACCAGACAGACGGCTTTGTTTTATACTATGTACAGATTAGGATTTTTAATTTTATTTTAGTATTCTAAATGAATCTTATTGGGCATGTTTCTTTTCAGGAAGGGCGTTCGAAATTCGAAAAACCCTCAGACTACGTTGCGTATCTGAACCAACAGGAACTGTCCGTTGGGAAACTGCACGGATGTCTAGAAAATTTGAGAATAGCATTGACAAACAACCCTCTGTCTTGGGTGGAAGAGTTCGGCACTAAAGGCATAGAGACCTTGCTGGCCACACTCAATATTTGCTACATCAAGTGAGTGTTGATTTTGAGCAATGTACTTGTACATGCCAAAAGTTTCTATTATCCTGCGTATAAATAAAGGAGATTAATGTATGATTTTGTATGGATATAGAGTCAACAAGTTTATTTTTGTTTTAAATGTTGAAACTTGTACACCATTATAGGTGAGAAAAAAATTATAGATTTTACTGGAAAAATATCGTGTAATTTGGTAATAACAAATTTGGTAAATATTTGAGTTTGAAATATTAAAATTTCTTGCCAAATAAATTACCAAATACTAGTCATCATTTTTACATTTTTTATGAAAAATAAAATTTATACAATAATAATGAGACTCAAAAAGTTATAGATGTTAACCACCCCCTTACAGAAAAAAACCACATGAAATAACAGCACGTGTGCTGTTGTGTTTCGGTGAGTGAGTAAGGAATGCCAGAGCCCATTACCCTATCCCTTTCTTTAACTTATCCTTAATACTTCTATGGTCGGCAGCGCACTTGCAGCACCTATGGTGGTGCTTGTGTTATAGGCGACGGTAGCCACCTAACATCAAGTCGACCGTCAGCCTGTCTGTCGACCTTAACATAAGAGAAACACAAAAAAAAAGATATCACTATAATTTGTACAAATCAGACACAAAAATATGTTACGTTGCAATAACAAATCTTAAATATATATTTATGTTTACAATATAAACAATTTTATCTGAATTTTTTTTGCACCCTTTCGTGCTGCTATCAGTGGCAGCGGTTTTTATCGGTAAGTTTTATAATTATAAAAAAAAACTTTTTTTTTCTTAAACATCTAAACACCATCAATCTGGTACTATGAAATGTTGCATTTTTTGCTTTATATTTTGCGTTATTTCTACGAATTCAGACCGTTCATTGAAAAAACAATACGTGTACATGAAATCTCAATGCTTAATAAGTAAGAAAATAAATAAATATTATTATAAAATACTAAGATTTAAAAAAAAAAAAAAGACTATTTAACGCTCGGGGTAAATACTGACACAATCATTACGCGCGCAGCGTTTAAACTATTAAGCGCTCTTAAGACTTGTGGTACAGTTGGACTCATAAAAATCTAAATCAAAATATTTATTTATCAAATAGGTTTCTAAAAAAAACGATCGTCATTATGAATTTAAATTTACGAGGGTTTCGGAAAAAAAGTCAAGATGACGATCCTCAGAAGAAAACCCCGCAAGAAACTCAGGATACTATTCTTTTTGTAATATTTAAAATATAAAATTAAGTGTAATTGTATATATATATATATATATATATTTATTTGTTTTTATTTTTTATTTTTATTTTATATACTTTTATTGTGTTTAAAATTAAGTGTAATTGTTGTAATTTTATATTTTAAATATTACAAAAGATTAATATCCTATAGTATATAGTAATACAATATCTAATATATAAAATTCTCGTGTCACGATGTTCTTTCCCATACTCATCCGAAACGGCTTGACCGATTCTTATGAAATTTTTTATGCATATTCAGTAAATCTGAGAATCGGCTACTATCTATTTTTCAAACCTCTAAGTGATAAGGGGTGTCCACCCCAAAAATTTTTTTATATGGCATAACAACGTTTGCCGGGTCAGCTAGTATATATTATATATACAATAATAATAATAATAATAATATCCTCACACATTCCACACAGCACCATCTAGTTCCACAGTAAGCAACTAATGCTTGTATTATGGATACCAGACAGTTGATATATTACATAGATTACTTTTTTTTTTGTAAATACATACATATTATAAATACAAAACACCCATGACTCAGGTACAAAGGTAAAATGTTAACACATAAACATTTGCCCCTAGCGGGATTCGAACCCGCGACCGTTTGGTTAACAGCTATGGTCACTAGCCACTAGACCAAACGTGTCGTCAAACGTCAACGTCAAACGTGTTAATATATTTTCAGCGACTCCCGCTACGACAGAGTGCAGTACGAATGCATTCGATGTCTGTCGGCCATCTTGAATAATACGGTCGGCATAAGAAGCGTGTTCAATTGTAGAGAAGCGTTGCCCGTATTGGCTAGAAGTTTGGACGCAAGGAAGCCTCACTGCGCATTAGAAGCTGCCAAGGTAAATTTACATAACCTCTTTATATATATATATAACTGTACTAACTTTATAAAATGTACCCTATACGTTACTCGCTGATAATGTAACTTTCTATGGGTGAGAGAATTTTCAAAATTTTTAGTTTATTCATTACAAAGACACAAATATTCTCTCAATTATAATATTATATTAGTATAGATATCGGAAGCAAATTATCCTAAGTGACGTTTAGCGAATTATTCAGTAAGCAGGATAAACTTCTGAGTGTAAACATGTAACTAAATATTATAATCAAAAGCGAATCTTTTTTGTTTTCTTTGTTAGCACTTAAAACAGTAAATAGAGCATAAAATGCTTATTCAAATGGCATCAAAAAGGGATTTAAAAAGAAATTGATTTAGAATAGGTATCCGGGAATGGATCCCTAGTTTTTTATATTTATAAAAGTTTCAAAATTTCCAGGATAAAAGTATCCTACATGTTAATCCAGGTAATAAACTATCTGTGTGCCACCTTACATCCAAATCTGTTGAGCCGTTTTTGTGTAAAAGAGTAATAAACGTTCATCTATACTTCCATCTTCACAAAAACTTTCCCATCTAAGTATACCTATTAATATTATAAAGAGTTTGTATTTTTGTATTTCATTGTAATGAAAAAACTCGAAAAACTAGTGGACAGATTTCGAAAATTCTTTCATCAATAGAAAGCTACATTATCAGCGAGTAACATATAGGCTATATTTTATAAAGTTACGCGAGCGAAGTCGCGTGCAACGGCTAGTTTATAATATTGGTAGGATAGAATGATGTGGATTTCTCCTTTACTCTCTGTATATAGAAAAAATACTTTGCCATTTCAGGTGTTGGCAGCGATATGTCTGATACCGAACGGTCACGAGAAAGTTCTAGAAGCGGTCACTATGGCTGGCGAGTCCAGTCGAAAGCCTCGAATGCTGCCCATCATCGAGGGTCTGGAGACTAAAGCGCCAGAGAGCTTGAAGGTAATGTGTCCTTTTGTTGTGTGAAGATATGAATAATGGATGGGAAATCTTCTTTAGCGTCATATCACACTGAATTCTTGAAGAGGTCATTTGTAACGCAACTAAAATGTATGCGGTTTTATAATAAACCAGCTGAGATAATCAGAGCCTTACCTATGAATAAATTTAAAAGTGTAATCAAAAACAAACTCCTCTCGAAAAGCTATTAAAAAAATCAATGATTTTATTTAGGCGATAATAAAGCCTGGATTTTAAGCGATTTGGAGCTCACACTATGTTTACTATTGTATATGTATATCGTATATACTTTAATTTTTTGTATAAAATTAATTGAAATGATTGCAATTGTTATATTTATTGTTTCAAAGATGACAAAAAGAATGGTATCCCGAGTTTATTTCAGGGTTTCTTCTCAGGATCGTTATTATCCCTTGATTGATCCCTCGGGAATATTCCTTTTTTTCTGGATGAAAGGTACCCTATCCTATGCCCTTTCTGGTGTCCCAGACAACGTGTATGCAAAATTTCATGGTGATCAGTTCAGGAGTTTTTGCGTGAAAGAGTTATAAACATCCATACATCCAAACATACTTTTGCATTTATAATATTAGTACGCAAGTATGGACACATTTGGTTTGAATTTCAGAACGGTTGTATGCAATTGATGAATGCGATAATCACCGAGCCAGAAGAATTGGAGTTCAGGATGCATTTGCGGAGTGAATTTATGCGTACGGGACTTTACGACTTAATCGGTAAGCGAATCGTAATGTTGTACCTACATAAGACGAGGACTAACCTCAGACCGAAGACAATTTTTACCATAATAAGCCTACCTACAGTAGTACCCAACTGATATTGCTTAGGGATGTACCTGAGCAGAAAATGAATTTTAAAGTGAGAAATGCTATCGACCAATTCACACACTTGGTGGCTTTTTCCAGTACCGCTATCGCTTGCCGTCTTACTGCGGCTGTACACTCTCGTCGAGGCACGACGAGGGCGAGAGTGTCCATGCTACCACTCCCTTCGTCTCGTTGTTTCTCGCCTCGCCTCGCGTGCTCTCCCGTCAATCTAAAAGCGAGGTCGGTTTTTATGCGCGAGTCAAAGTGTCTCGCGTTCCTCGTGAGGCGAGGCGAGTGCGTCACTGTACACTCTCGCGCTACGTTCAGTTTAGCGCATGCATTCTAGCTTAAAGTTGAGTTAAAGTAACCATTAGAGACTACATAACTTCTGTGCTTACCGTGTCCTATTTCAATGCATAGTGATCATCCACCATCTCCGTTTAAGCCGTTTTTGTTAAATAATAAGGCAGACGGTATGATAAAATCTTGTCCGGATCAAATTATGCTCGAATGGAGTTGCTGGAAACCGTTCCACTCCTAAGGAGTGCGCAGGAACACAGGCCAGGGATTTTTACACCGCATTGATCTATTTACTGTGATGACAGACGATCTCCGCGCCGGCGCGGAGGGCGCCCGACAGATCCAGATGAACGTTTTCGACACCCACGCCGCAGCAGACCAGGACGAGTTCCTCGCCAAGTTCGATGATGTCAGGTTGGTGTTAACTATATACTGGATTCAAAAAGATGGTGAACTAAAAACCCCTTCACAATAAAAGCAAAGCGGTAGAACGTACAATTTTGTATCTATCAAGACATCTATCCTTTTCTATTGGCGTTCTGTGATCTGGTGATCTGACATGATTTCCTCGTGCAATTTCAGAGTGGACTTCAACGATTCAAACGAATGCTTTGAACTAGTGAAGAACTTGGTCATCGATACACCGGCCGAGCCCTACTTGTTGTCGATATTACAGCATTTGCTGTTCATAAGAGACGACGAACTCATAAGGTGAGTTTTCTTATGATTTGTCTTCAAGTCAGTTTGACTATTAGTTCAGGCGGTATCTCTACATATTATAATGTGTGCGTCTTCTAAACCACCTCAACAGATTTTGACCAATAGCGATTACGGTTTTATCTATTTGAAAGAGCTATCAACGAGTGTATGTGATTACAAGTGTATGATAGATTTTTGTTGAAAACATTCCGACATTTCATAAAAAGTTATAACTTCACTTCACTCTTGAAACTAAGAGCTTAATTTTTCATTAAAAAAAAAGGTTTTATTTTAATTCACGTTTCTCCTTCCATTTTCTCATACATTCTCAGTAAATATGAATAGGAGAGAGAAAAATTATTTTCGACCCACTGGCGACCTCTAGTAGTAATAAATGTCTTTATGTATAAATTCCAGGCCAGCATACTACAAGTTGATAGAGGAATGCGTCACGCAAATAGTCTTACACAAAAACGGCTACGACCCGGACTTTAGATTGACGCAGCGGTTCAATATTGATGTTCAACCATTGATCGATGGACTTATAGGTGAGTATTCTTGAACTTGTCATTTTATACACAATAAACGCCATCTAGTATGTATTAAACTCCAGGTTTTCCAAACTGTTTCTTAGGGCGGACCCTTATCGAAACCTAATTGTAATTCGTGGACACCTAAATTTAAAAAAAAATTGCTTGTGATATTTTTATGATATAGCTTACAAATTTCCTATTTTTTTCCGTGGATTTTGCAAAAATTCTTTTTCATACAAACCTTTTACTGAAAATTCAAAAGTTTTATTGAAATCAAACGATTTTATAAGATAATGCTGACATTACTAACCATGAAATCTAGTATGAAAAGGTTTACATTAGTTCACTGATTTACTCGCAGAGAAATCGCGAGCCGAGGAAGAGCGAAAAGTGGAGGAGTTGCGCGGAAAGTTGGAGGGCGCCATCGCGGCTCGACAGGAGGCCGAAGCGAGGGCGGCGCACTTGGAGGAGAGGCTGCTCAGTGTCAACGCACCTGCCGGTCCTGGAGGAGTCTCTCCAGGGAATATAGCGGCCATCGCCAAGGTACAATACACATCGCTATAGCTCTGTAGATTAAGCTATAAATTCATACAGCACTTACAATACACATTGCTATAGCGCTGTATTGTAGACGCTGTAAGATCATACGGCACTTATAATACGCATTGCTATATCATTGTATTGGATCATAAAGCACTTACAATAAACATCGTTATAGCACTGTATACGCTGTACATTCATACTGCATAACAGCACTTTCAATACGCATTGCTATAGCGCTGTATTGTAGATCTAACTCTAGGTGACAGCTAGTGAAAACTTGAACTTAAACTGTTAGTTAAATGACTTTAACATTAAAATTCCAGGTTATCGGAAGTCCCGGTGGTCCTCCGCCTCCGCCTCCGCCGCCAATGCCTGGAGGTAAATATTTCTCCTATAAATAAATGTCTTGGTCTTGGGTGAGGTTATTTTTATATGTCACAAACACCACACCTGTGCTATTATTCTGTTGACTAATTAAGTCACTGCAAATCTTGACTATGACTATTTTGTTCATTGCGATGACTTATATAGAGTTCAAGACGTTGAGTTAGCAGAATAGTCATAGAATGATACGAGTACGGAAATCACAGACTTTATAAAGATAAAGAACATGAATATTTGATTTGTAAATAAATAAGCGATCGCCAAACAGAAAGACAAACACAAACACAAATCGTATGTCTTCAAAGAAAAAAAAAACTATTTGAATGTTATAAATTTGCTTATAAATTTATACTTATAAATTTGTTTGTCCTGAATTACGGATGCGGATTTCAATTTTTTTAATGCAGAAACAAATTATTGAAATTGATAATTTTAATGAATATTTAATAAATAATCAAGCTTTTAATAGAAAATTTAAACAATTGCATAATACAGTTTAGAGAAATCTGTCAGATTTATATCCGCGACAATCATGACACGAAGCGGCGAGGAGTCATAGAAATATTTATTCTAAAGTTTTTAGATTACAGTACCCAATTGACTATTTTATAAGAAGTCTGTGACAAAATCATAAAAGAAACATACACATTACACATACACTTGTACAAACCTCACCTCTACCATTAACGATAAGTTATGAGCATGTGTTGCGTATATATATCTGTCTCTTTCGCACGTATGCATGTCTAATATAGCACCTCTCTTTCTCGGTGTGTGTTTCTAGGCGGACCACCGCCGCCGCCACCGCCGCCGATGCCTGGAGGTAAGTTGTACTTATTTTTGATAAGTTCAACTATAAGTATAATTATATGCTACAGCTATAGCGTTTTCCACTAACTTCGTTGGAACTAATCTCAAGTTAACATGTCATCAAGGTGTGCTTAAGAATTCTCTCACATGAGTCTTTCTAAATATATTAAAGTTCGCATTGGCATTGGCAATGGGCCTTATTTGTGCACATAAAATTATATTTCTAATGAGTGAAAATTTCAATTCTCCATTACTAATAGTATTGTCTGTAGTAAATACATAATAGTACAGGATGCGAAGAGAAGTCGTCCTTCACCATCTGTTGACAATTATGATGTCAGGACGTAGTAGCACTTTCTTTTTCTCATAGATAGTCATGAAAAATAGTGTGTGTCACTCGAGGCCAAAACATTTTGTTCTCGGGCGTCGTATGTTGAATTCAGACCGAAGCGAGGGATTCTACTTTAGAATCCTTCGCTTCGCTCTCAATTCTAAATATAATGCCCTCGTGGAACATAATATTACTTTGTAATGCTTTGTATTACTTGTAATATTCCCTTGTAACGCAAATAATTATTTCGTCTGGTAAATAGATGAGTGAAGGACGACATCTCCTAGTAACTTTGACTATAACGGCTGATAGAAAAATATTGAAATGTGTTTAGCAGCAGGCGGCGGGCCCCCGCCACCGCCGCCGCCCCCAATGCCCGGTGGGCCCCGAGCGCCTCCACCGCCGCCCCTGCCAGGCATGGGGCCCCCGCCGCCACCGCCCATGATGGGTGGCCCGAGACCGCCTCCGCCCCCAGGCGCGCCGATGCCACCGACAGCGGTAACCTTTGTTTTTCTATCTTTTCTATTCTATAACTAAGAATATCGCATGTCATCAACGGATATTCTATAACTAAGAATATCGCATGTCATCAACGACATTCTATAACTAAGAATATCGCATGTCATCAACGATATTCTATAACTAAGAATATCGCATGTCATCAACGATATTCTATAACTAAGAATATCGCATGTCATCAACGACATTCTATAACTAAGAATATCGCATGTCATCAACGATATTCTATAACTAAGAATATCGCATGTCATCAACGACATTCTATAACTAAGAATATCGCATGTCATCAACGATATTCTATAACTAAGAATATCGCATGTCATCAACGACATTCTATAACTAAGAATATCGCATGTCATCAACGACATTCTATAACTAAGAATATCGCATGTCATCAACGATATTCTATATATAACTATCGTAGCATGCCATACAAAAAAAAAAAAAAAAAATTTGTCTATAAAAATATAAATGAGCTAAACATCTGACAATAAAAAAAGTTGTGACTCAATATCAACACACCGGAGTTTCAAATCTATAGAAGAACTAAACTGCGACTATGTTCCCATTACTTGATAGGTGTAGTCTTATGATTTATTAAATATTAAGCTAGTTTTAGCGTAAATTCGAACTGAAGCATTATTAAAAACTAACTTGCCGGTGGTATACGTCACTCCGTCTACTTTGAGCTGAATTAAGCAAAATTTTTTAATGGAATTTTACAGCCTTTTAAAGCTCATTTCGACATGTTTATAATTTGATGGATCACGAGGTTACTGAATGCGTATTACGCCACGATTCCGTGTTAGGCGGAATCGACATGTCCCGTTTTTCCACTTGTGACGCGACATCCATAGTTATAGAATATCGTTGTTTGAGTTTATTCATTACAAATATACAAATCTCTCTTTATAATCTTAATATATAAAAATTACGTGTCACATGTTCCTCCGCGATGAACTCCTAAACTACTGAACCGATTTTGATCAAACTTTGTAACTATATGTAATTTGGTCCAACTTAAAACATTAGATTAGTTTTTATTTTGAACCCGGGCGAAGCCGGGAGCGGGCCACTAGTATTAGTATAGATTAACGGACATAGATGATAGTAAATGATTTCATATAAAATCGTGTGTTTTCCAGCCTCAACCAGACATTTTACCATACGGTCTGAAACCGAAAAAGAAATGGGAGATCGAAGGGAGATTAAAAAGAGCCAACTGGAAAACGATCGTCCCACAAAAGATGTCTGAAAAAGCGTTCTGGGTCAAAGTAAGTTTCGCTTTAATATTTACTTTGAACTTGGATTTGTAATAAGGTATCTTAAAAATATTCTCTAATTTTATTTGTTGCAATCGATTTTTATAAGTTTAATCCAACATAAGCGTTAAAAAATAATGAAATTTTGCATTTTTCGTTTCATATTTTGTGGTATTTCTACAAATTCGGACTGTTAGTTGATAAAACAATACGTGTACATACAATTTCAATGCTTAGTGTGTAATAAAATAAATAAATATTATTATAAAATACCCACTAGTGTCTATTTATATAATTTTTTTTAAAAAAATACACTATTTAACGTTCGGGGAAAATACTTCTAAACTGTGAAGCTCTCTTAATGACTTGTTTCTTTAACACGCTTCCTTGGAATAAAAAGGGGAAAACATTGAAATTTCCTTTTCAAAGTTGGCCCTGTCGGGAATCGAAACCACTCTTTCTAACATTTTCGAATGATTTGCCCTATTAGGTACAAGAAGATAAGTTGGCATCACCGGATATATTGAGCGGTTTAGCTTTGAAATTCTCAAGTAAGCCGGTAGCGAAGAAGAACGAAGATGCTGTCGATAAGTAAGAATACATTTTTTTTTTTTTTTTTTTTTTCATGTAAATGAAGTCGGACAGACTGACGGCTCGTCCACTTTATGGTAGTTGGCTACCGTCGCCTATAACGCGAGCAAAGCCACATGTGCTGCAAGTGCGCTGTAGGATTTTAAGGAGATTAATGGTTAGAAAAATTCACGATTGTCATACGAAGTGGTTACTGTAGCCAGATGGGCTGCCCAAATACTTGTTAAACGCAGAGTGTTAACCCAATCACTATTTAAACTGCAATTCCAATATACTGTTATAATTATTACATTTAATTATAAAGGGAAACTATAGTATTTTCACTAATAGAAAGAGCGTTAAACAAAGAAGATTTTTATAATATAATTTGCATTAAAAAAAAAAACACCCGTGCGAAGCCTGGAGCTGGTCGCTAGTGAGAAATAATTTACGTGATTTTTGCTGAAGAATTTGTCGGATTTTAAATTTGGTCACATTTTTCACTGGTCATCTTTCAGGGTTCACACCTTGAAGAAAGTAAAAGACCTGAAGGTCCTAGACACGAAGGCTGCGCAGAACCTGTCCATCCTGTTGGGTGGAACCCTGAAGCATATGTCGCACGATCATATACGCACTTGTATACTGAGGTGTGACACTACAGTGTTGACCGCTGACGTCTTGGATCTGCTGATACAAGTAAGCCCATTGTGTTATTCAATTGTTTATATTTTTTTATAGGTTCGACATTCGCGCATCGACAAAGTCGAGCAGAAAAAAAAGGGTCTCATTTTTTTTATAAAAAAGTATCTAGTCAATTTCTATTAATTGTGTTTTTCATTATTTCTAAATGACTAGAAAAAGGTTTAAAAAAAAAAAACATATTATTGAAGTTTCACTTTGATGGTATATATAGTTCGTTTATATCCAACCTCAAAGGAATCTCAAATGTTGCATTAATTAAGAAAACCTCTGTATATTTTATATTTTTTGAAAATAAATTTTTTTTATATTTAATAATAATAAAAATAAAAATATCTAAACCCCAATGTACTTATTAAAACTTTGACTACTTCTAACTTCGGGCAATAATTACTAGGTATTTTGAAGCAATTCAAAAATGGGCTGTAGGCACTCAACATGTCCACTTGATGGTAGGTGGCTACCGTCACCTAACGCCATAGGGAGACGGTGAAATATTTTAAGTCCTTTAAAAATTCCAGTACCTCCCCCCGGCGGATCAGCTAAAGAAGTTGACCGAGCTGAAGTGCAGCAGCGAAGAGTTGACTGCGGCCGAACAGTTCTCGGCGACAGTCGCCGACGTGAAACGTCTCGGCCCCAGACTGAGAAGTTTAGCGTTTAGGGAGCACTACGCCGAGATCATATCTGAAGTCAAACCGGTCAGTATATATTGTCTTTGGTTGGGACAACAGAGGTACTCGAAGGCTCTTCGCAAATTGCGATACTTATTACATAACAATACTCAAATA
The DNA here is from genome assembly GCA_944738685.1 of Synanthedon myopaeformis. NCBI lineage: Eukaryota > Metazoa > Arthropoda > Insecta > Lepidoptera > Sesiidae > Synanthedon > Synanthedon myopaeformis. The sequence goes on from OX122941.1 coordinate 2,969,982, forward strand.
GTATACCAGTTGCGTAGACTTCGTACATTACGCGACTGAAAATTAACCTAATTTTATCATTTTTAATTACACAAAACATTTTGACGACATTCATCTTTTTAATCAGTTCCTACGGTTCCGCAAAGTCTCTATGGCGGTCCACGAAAATGGTGGTAATATTGAAAAAAAAAATAATAATAATAAAAAATACTAAAGCGATACTAAAAGTAATGAGAAAAATAAAATTTATGTTAGAATTTTTTTGTATGAAATTGTATGTTCAACATAAAAAATTAACTGAAAATGTATGTAGTAGTAGAATGCGTATATAAATATTTTAGCAAGGAGTTTTACAAATTCAAATTTAAACTCACCAAAACATAAAAGCACAAATGCTGTTATTTCGCTGTGATCCTCTGTAAGAGGGTAACCATCCCCTTAGAGAACTACCCCCCTTACTGTCGCCAGACTGGCTGCCTAAACGTTTAGGCACTAATAACTTAGCGATAAGTTATTCTTTGCTATTAACAATAAATAAAATCTTAAAATCTAACATAGTCCCATAAAACAGTATAGACATAAACAATACATATATAAACAGACATTTTAGCTGACAGTTTTTTTTTTTTTATATAATATTTTTCAGGACATCGTGTCCGGTACTGCGGCGTGTGAAGAGGTCAAGTCGAGTGGAAAGTTTGCAAAGATCTTGGAGTTGCTGCTGCTGCTCGGCAACTATATGAACACGGGTTCGAATAACGCAGGCGCATATGGGTTCGAGATTAGCTTCCTTACTAAGGTAATGATTGTGTTTGGTCTGTGAGTGCGTGAGTTTTTAGATTTCATCGACATAGGTCCGGTCAGAAGCAGCCTGGATCCACCTTCGACCCTCGGGCCCTTATCAGGTCGTCCACTCAAGAACCTTCCGACCCCAGGGACCCAAAGCTCTCCGTACTATTTTTTTTTTTTAGATTTATAACTTAGTTTTTGTGTCTAAGAAAAGACTGGTGGCTGGCAATGAACATAATTTGGGAAAATTCCTGTTAAGAAATGTTAAAAAAAAAAGATCTAATGAGTATATTATAATTGGAATTAAATAGGCTGTAACTTGATAGGGACTAGAATATTTTGTTTAGAACGAATGTGTAAATTATATTAAGAATAACTTTTTGAGGCTCCATAAGAGACATTTTTGTAGAAAAAAAAAATGATACCTATGCTAAAAATATAAAATAAAAATAAACTTTGTTAAAATTAACGAAAAGTTCGTTTGGATTTTCACAGTTGACAGCGACCAAGGATCTAGAAAATAAACAAACCCTGTTGCATTACCTAGTCGAGACGATAGAGAGCAAATTTCCAGATGTGCTGACGTTTGCAGACGAAATGCCACACGTTGACAGGTATGATATGATATGACATGTCACATTTTTATTATACTATGAATAATAATATGATAATACTATGATGTCACATTTCAAAGAACTTGAAACTGCAGCCTTACAGTACACCCATTACTGTCCTTTTTTAAATGTTAAAGTCGACAAACATGCCGACGACGGTCCACTTGATGGTAGGTGGCTACCGTCGCCTACAACACAAGAAAACACTACAGTTGCTGCAAGTGCTCTGTCGACCATAGTTGAATTATGGAGAATGGATATAGGAAGGTATAGGGAAATGGGTTATGGCATCTATTACTCAAATACTGACACAACAGTACACACGCTGTTATTTCACGGTGGTCTTCTGCAAGGGGGTGGTTACTGCCGCCAGACGGGCCGCCCAAATGACTGCGAAACGAAGTGTACCCTGTCACTACTTCCCAAATCCAGTCATCTAATGGGTTCGTCAATATCCAAATGGGTTCGTCAATATCCAAATGGGTTCGTCAATATCCAAATGAGTTCATCAATATCCAAATGGGTTATCAATATCCAAATGGGTTCGTCAATATCCAAATGGGTTCGTCAATATCCAAATGGGTTCGTCAATATCCAAATGGGTTCGTCAATATCCAAATGGGTTATCAATATCCAAATGGGTTCGTCAATATCCAAATGGGTTCGTCAATATCCAAATGGGTTCGTCAATATCCAAATGGGTTCGTCAATATCCGAATGGGTTCGTCATTATATGATGAACAAGTTGGATTTATTTATTTAAAAAAATATATCTGTAACTTTTAGTGATTTTGTTTTGTCGCTTAGAGCTGCGCGAGTTTCTATGGAGAACCTCCAAAAGGCGTTGAAGAAAATGGACAGCGACATCAGAGCCCTAGAGACTGATTTGAACAATTCAAGGGTACCGCAGTGTCCGGACGACTTGTTCCACGAATCTATGAGCGTATCCTTTTCTCACTGATTTAGTTTTAAAATTATTAATTTTTTACAAAAATTTGACCAAAATCGATTGCCTGGTTGTGTATGAGTGTAATTTAAAAAGGTGCAGTTTTTCTTAATTCAAAAATCGATGCTTCGGTTACTAAGAATTTTCGTATCTGCTATGGTTTCAAATGTTAGAAATTACCTGTTAGAATTTTTTTTTTTTTTTTTTTTCAAATAGATGCAATAGTTCCCGATGTTTTAGCTTTTAGCATCCACATATAAATAGTCTTTAAAATACGCGGTGTCCATTTGTATATATATATATACTAATATTATAAATGTGAAAGTAACTGTCTGTCTGTTACCTTAACTGCAAAATTTCATGATATTGCTCACTAGCTGTTGCATGCGACCTCGTCCGCATAACTTTATAAAATATAGCCTATGTTACTCTATGATAATGTAGCTAGCTTTCTATAGGTGAATGCATTTTTAAAATCGGTCCAGTACTTTTTGAGTTCATTCATTACAAACATACACGTCTTTTTCTCTTTATAATATTAGTAAGTATAGATACAATATTGTCAGGCGTTATAATTTTTATATTTAAAAGTCTAAAGTATTATAATATAACTTTAACTTGGCCATAAAATACAGTCGTTCGCGAAGGAGGCGCGCTCCCAATGCGATCTGTTGCACTCGATGTTCCGCAAGATGGAGGCACTGTACGGCGAATTGGCCGAGTACTATGTCTTCGATCCTCACAAGTATACTCTGGAGGAGTTCTTCGCGGACATTAAGACTTTCAAGGACTCGTTTGCGGTGAGACATTTTTACTCATAATCCTAGCGGAATATAAGGATACAAACAAAGGTGCCATTGATGGTAGGTGGTGACCGTCGTTGTGATGCAAGTGCGCTGTAGACTTCAGTAGTGTTAAGGATAAGGGTTTAGGAATGGATAAGTAAATGGTTTCTTGAATACCTTACTCTTAAAAGCGTTTTCATTAAGAGCGGTTAAGCATTAGAAAGGTTTTTTTATATACTTACATTTTAAATGGGAAAAATTCAATTTGAAATATTAAGTACTTAATATTGCAATTAAGAGCAAAATATTTGGTAATTAATATTAATATTAAAAAAAAAAAAATATTGTGGAAATGAATCGCCCTAATATAAAGCAGTATTCAATACGGCGCGCGCGCATCTTTCGGCTAGTTACTCGTGAATACAATTCAAATCATTTATTTGCCTGTACATGGATGTATATTGTATAACATTATAAATAATAAATAGCGTCCCAGCATATACTCTATCACATTTGGTGTACAAAACATATATACATATAAATATATTAGAAATCAAAAAACTAATTTACAAGATTATTCTAAACAAAAAAAAAGTCACTGATAATGTCTAAATATAAAAGTGTAAAGTTAACACTTAACACTATAATAAATTATTATGAATTGGGTGGAAAATGGTTTACAGAGCGCCCACCAAGAGGTTTTGGTGGTTCGCGAGACAGAAGAGAGAGCCTTAAGGGCTCGCGAGGCCAGGGCTGCCGCTGAACGTGAACGTCGAGACAGGCAGCATCGGTACAAGCAATTCGTCGACATGGAGAGTGCACAGGACGGCGTCATGGACAGGTGGGTTGTAGACTTTGAAAAAAAAAAAAAAAAATATAGTAATTTAGTTGGCAAAAAATATGTGTAGCAATATCATGGTAATACTTGTATATTTTATTTAGCTCTAATACTATTCTAAATAGGGTGAAGAGATAGTTCACGCCTGAACAGTTCATAGATTTGGAATATTGCTCCCATCTTTGGGATGGCTCAGCCAAATTACAGACTCAGATTGTTTTTTTTTTTTTTAAAAAAAAAAAAAATACAAACTTGCCGCACTCGTCTCGGTGGATCGCAGAGCTAAGAGACTCATTGGCGGCAATACGCTTTTAAAAACTAGGTCTATATGTCTTTTATAAGACTTCGTAGAGTGTGCTCAGGAGCTGCATGAGCTCATACCATCTTCCCCTTACTTCTGATACGGCTGGTTACCATCCTTATCTTGTCAAAAACCCCTTTTTTTTTCGGACCAAGCGCTTATAATGTAAACTGCCAAGGTTTTGTCTGTGTTTCCGAGCTCATATAACCCAAATCTTTTCAAAGTTGCGAGTGAATAGGCATCTTTCGGGTGAGCTCGTTCCATCATATAGGCCTCTTTTTCGCTGGACAGCATGATGCTGGCCAAAGGCAAACCCATCTCTAATATAAAAAAAAAAACCACAGTAAGGAGAGTAGTGAAGTGAGATGCTGAATGATTTTCTCAAAAATTGATAGTTTTTGACTCGTATATGAACTGGGGTTGTTACTTCAATATAGTCATAGTTTCATCTCACAAGAGGAATATAAGAAATTTCCGAGTCACTTGTATATTTGTGATGTCTTGCTTTTTTTTTTAATATTACGACTGACAGTTTTTTTTTTTAAATTTCATTCAGTCTAATGGAAGCGTTGCAGAGCGGTTCAGCGTTCAGTAGAGAGAGGCCGAGGAAAAAAGCTAATCCTAGAGTGGCTGGAGGTATGTTTTTTTTAACATTTTTAAAAATGTATATATATATAAAATACATGTTATGTAATATTGGTATTAAAGAATCGTTTCAGAAAAACATGTTTCTCCAAAATGAAATCCGATTAAATTACGTTTATATATAGCAAAGCACGCGAGAAAATTTACTTGACATAAAAACGATTTAGGAAAAATAATTATAAAATCATTCAATCGATATATATAATGTTTCATTCATTTAGATTTACCCGATGGCTAAAATTTGAAGCCACTAATATATTAAGGCTCTGCTCATCAGTAAGGCGTCAGTTAAGGCTCGGAACGCGTCATGGCTTCTCATTATTGTTACAAAGCAATGTGATTGGACATAATGAAAGCTAGGACACGAGTTTCGCTATGTGGTCTTTTTGTATTTGCCTGAACGCGTCATGGCCTTTTTTCAACCATCAATCTACTACAACTATGGATTTTGCGTGACAAATGAAAAAGCGGTACATAAAAAGTACGCCTAAAACGGAATCATGGCGGAGTCATGCCTTCGCGCGTCAATGGTAAAAGGTTAATATGACCAAGTTGTGACGTGTGATGTTGTTGACGTAAAGTCACATTTTCTTTAAATGACAGATGTTTGGTTGGTTTTAAATGACAGATGACATAGTTCATGCTCTACGCATATAATTATGTCACTTTTAAATGGTCCATAAAGTTCCTAGTGTTTTGTATGGCGTGCGATATCCATCGTTGTAGTACATTGATGGTCTCAACCGCTAATATCGCTATGTGACCGTTTAAAAGAAGCCACAACGCTATAAGGTCCTCGAGCCTGACATATATTAATTAGACTAGAACATAAATAAATAGATAAATTGATATTGCACGCAACCAATAGACGATATAAGAGAGGAGGGAGGATTGGTTGATGCAATACTGCACCGAATCGAAGGTATGTGTTGAGTAAAATAACACCAAACTCGCTCAATATAAACGAATATTTAAAAAAAAAACGCTAATATGAACGCGATGGCGTATCTGACAGTTTTTTTTGTTTGTTTTATAAATTCCGCCTTGTTTTTTTTTCATTCTGACTTAATTACATCAAATTAGATTCAAGTAAAAGAAATTAATGATTTAGATGAAAATTAGGGAGTTGACATTTTTTTGGAAATTGTCTCAGCTTTAATAAGAATCTTTTTAGCAATATCGATAGTTTATTGATTGCCCTTTTTTAAAAAAAAAAAAAAACTTTAATTGCTTTTCTATGCGTCATTACGAATCAAATCAGCTGTCACAGTATAAAGAACTGGCAGTATAAAGAACGTTTTTCGGACTATGAAAAGGTTTATTTATGTTAATTTAATGGTCAATTAATACTAAAGTCGACTTAGTAAGCATTTCATTGGTAGAAAATAAAGCTGACAATTTAAAATTCTTACCTATGTCACATTAAATTCATGGTTAATTATGAAATTACATAATGAAAATTAACTTAACATGTTTCGAAACGGTACAGAATTACCATTGTCGATGCAAGGTGGTCGCAGACTGAAGCGGGCAAAAAGAGAAAAATCACCAGAAATAGGGAATTACAGACAAGTAGTTTTTCTTATACATACCACTTACCGTTAGCTTTCGATGTTGTCTCTCGACGGACTAACAAAATTACAGAGAATGTTTGTTTTTTTTCTTTTTCGCGATCTCTTCAAATTTCTGAGTGCTTCTAATTGCTGCTTTAAGAGTTCTTAGCAAATTTGGTTTTGAATGAATGAATGAATGAATGAAGTTTTGAATTTTATGAGAATCACTACTCAATTAGGATCCTCTACTTATCCTAATTAAGTAGAGGAGTATGTGTGTTTGTCTTTGATGATAATTACAAATGATGTTTAAAATAAGTTTTCCTTAGTAATGTGTAGCCTTCGATGTTGTGTGCATACCTCTAAGTCTTTTTCTCGTTAAGCATGCTGAATAATTTTCACTTGATGTTCAAATATATTCAAATAATTTATTATTATCATTCAGTTTAGGTAACAAACCCCGGTCCCCACACTAGGCTAGCCTGTCCCGTACTGTACATTACAATTTCGAACAAAGGACTTATGATCTAATCAACAGTTCAATTGTGTTTTGTAAATTAATAATATTTACTCGAAGTTTGTGAGGCAACTTGTGCCCTCTTATTACTTATTAATTATCACATTATCTTTATCATTAACATAATTATCATTATCTTTAACATTATGATTAGTCAACAGACGGCCCCCATAGAAAGCCCAAGTTGAAATTCAGCTAATTGTCAATTTTCTATTGAACAGCTGAACGGCGAGCTCAGTTGAGTCGTTCACGATCGAGATCCGGTCTTACGGGACCGATGACGACCCGAGAATTGACCAAGTAAGTATTTATTATTATTATTTTCAGCAATCTGCTATATGCCATTTAGTCTTAATCCGGATATGTTCCCCCCAGATATGTCTTAATCAGAATCAGATCAGTTTCGCAGTTGTAGGAAGCATTCCTGTGAATGATACCCTAGTAATATTGATAGAACTTATACTCTCTGATCCAAGTTAAGTATGTGCCTTGGCCCCATAGGGCTGAAAACTTGTCCTATAACTCTACTATAATACCCTAACACAGAACTACAGACAGACCTGGCTGAGTAGTAGTGGGGCTAAATAGGGACAACCCTTACATTTTCAATGGTGCGATTTTAGTTTTTGTTTTTTTTTTTTGCAAAAAATGTCCTTGAGACAATCTGACATTTTTACACTTTGAAATTGAATATTTAAATAGTAAAAGTATTCAGTCGGGTCTTTAACTTTACCAGGCGCTTGTAACTGTTTTAAAAAAAAAATCGAAAAAACGTATTTGAATTAAAATTTTTACAGGATATTATTTATAATTAAAAATAAATATTCCAAAAAAGACCCGTCTACTTACAGGTAGTAAGATCAAGAAAATATAAGGGTTGATTTAGGCCCCACTACTCCCAGGTCAGGTCGCCAGGTCTCTCTGTAGTTCTGTGTTAGGGTATTTCAACCCTAACAAGTTTTCACCTTGCCTCAAATACCTATCCGGAAATGTCTACTGGAACTGGATATTTACATGTTAAACTTTCATCTTTAATAAAATCTTTTTTGTGTTTGTTTCAGCGAACTGTTGAGTAACGCATGATGTTATCCGCTCATACACCGTGATACTAGAAGTATATTTATACATATTAAATTAATATAGACAGTAAGCGATGAAACTTTTTTACGATACATAGAAAGTGGTTTCCAGTGTCTAAAATTATGATGAATACTTTTTTTTTTAATAAATGTAGATTATTTCTCAATTATTTTCTGTTCGGTACAAATGATAAAATGTTGCGTTCAAATTTTCTTAATAGGGCACACTTTTTGTATGTGCCATTTATGCACAAATTACTAATATGTCTATGGTTTTTTTTTTATATATTCAAATTCATCTCGTTCTAATGTTAAAACCATTTTTGTTGATATAAAATTCGGACCGCCTCGATTGTTGACATATCGGTTGATAATCAAAAATGTAATTAAAAATTATAGCAAAGTGCTATTCAAATTCATAGAGAAAATTCAAATTCATCTCGTTCTAATGTTAAAACCATTTTTGTTGATATCAAATTCTGTCCGCCCAGATTGTTGATATATCAGTTGGTAATCAAAAATGTAATTAAAAAGTATAGCAAAGTGCTATTCAAATTCATAGAGAAATTTCAAATTCATCTCGTTCTAATGTTAAAACCATTTTTGTTGATATCATATTCTGTCCGCCCAGATTGTTGATATATCAGTTGGTAATCAAAAGTGTAATTTAAAAATATAGCAAAGTGCTATTCAAATTCATAGAGAAATTTCAAATTCATCTCGTTCTAATGTTAAAACCATTTTTGTTGATATCAAATTCTGTCCGCCCAGATTGTTGATATATCAGTTGGTAATCAAAAATGTAATTAAAAAGTATAGCAAAGTGCTATTCAAATTCATAGAGAAATTTCAAATTCATCTCGTTCTAATGTTAAAACCATTTTTGTTGATATCATATTCTGTCCGCCCAGATTGTTGATATATCAGTTGGTAATCAAAAGTGTAATTTAAAAATATAGCAAAGTGCTATTCAAATTCATAGAGAAATTTCAAATTCATCTCGTTCTAATGTTAAAACCATTTTTGTTGATATCAAATTCTGTCCGCCCAGATTGTTGATATATCAGTTGGTAATCAAAAATGTAATTAAAAAGTATAGCAAAGTGCTATTCAAATTCATAGAGAAATTTCAAATTCATCTCGTTCTAATGTTAAAACCATTTTTGTTGATATCATATTCTGTCCGCCCAGATTGTTGATATATCAGTTGGTAATCAAAAGTGTAATTTAAAAATATAGCAAAGTGCTATTCAAATTCATAGAGAAATTTCAAATTCATCTCGTTCTAATGTTAAAACCATTTTTGTTGATATAAAATTCGGACCGCCTCGATTGTTGACATATCGGTTGATAATCAAAAATGTAATTAAAAATTATAGCAAAGTGCTATTCAAATTCATAGAGAAAATTCAAATTCATCTCGTTCTAATGTTAAAACCATTTTTGTTGATATCAAATTCTGTCCGCCCAGATTGTTGATATATCAGTTGGTAATCAAAAATGTAATTAAAAAGTATAGCAAAGTGCTATTCAAATTCATAGAGAAATTTCAAATTCATCTCGTTCTAATGTTAAAACCATTTTTGTTGATATCATATTCTGTCCGCCCAGATTGTTGATATATCAGTTGGTAATCAAAAGTGTAATTTAAAAATATAGCAAAGTGCTATTCAAATTCATAGAGAAATTTCAAATTCATCTCGTTCTAATGTTAAAACCATTTTTGTTGATATCAAATTCTGTCCGCCCAGAATGTTGATATATCAGTTGGTAATCAAAAATGTAATTAAAAAGTATAGCAAAGTGCTATTCAAATTCATAGAGAAATTTCAAATTCATCTCGTTCTAATGTTAAAACCATTTTTGTTGATATCATATTCTGTCCGCCCAGATTGTTGATATATCAGTTGGTAATCAAAAATGTAATTTAAAAATATAGCAAAGTGCTATTCAAATTCATAGAGAAATTTCAAATTCATCTCGTTCTAATGTTAAAACCATTTTTGTTGATATCAAATTCTGTCCGCCCAGATTGTTGATATATCAGTTTGGTAATCAAAAGTGTAATTAAAAAGTATAGGAAAAATGCTATTCAAATTCATCGAAAAAATTCAAATTAATCTCGTTTTAATGTTGTATCCTTTTTTGGTTGATATCAAATTCGATCCGCCTTTGATTAATTATAGGTTGATAATCAATAATGTCAACAATCAACAATAAATAATCTTAATAAAATATTGTTTTGACCCACAATGGGTCAAACGGGCACTTTTTAATAAACGGGTTCAATACTAGTGGGTCCAAAGGGTCCAATACCCTCAGCCTGCCTGAGAATTATTTACATATTACTTTTTGATATCAAAGCCAAACGTTTTTGTTTTTTTTTTCACTGAGGTTTGACATTTAAACAATTTATTTATAAATTATTGTTATGATGAATACTTGGTTTTTTAAATATAAAATTTCATATAGAGAATACTTTTTTTACATGTCTATCGAATGTCGTTTTTAAGTGAAATAAATTTGAAAATGTTTTTTTAACTTGGGATGTTAAATTCAATAAATTCGGCAGTGATCACACCCGTTTATAGAAAATCTGTCGTTTTTTTTTATACAAATTATTATTATTTTTTAAATCAATAATGATAAATTCATAGATGCTGTTTTTAAATTTTGCTTGTATTTTAAATTATTACGAGAGAGGTAAGTTTTTTGTTTGTGTCAATATTATTGTTTTTATCAAAGGGCGATAACTTTTATGTAAACAAAAAGATTTTTTTTTTTTTTTTTTTCATTTAAAAAACCATAAGCTGTAAAGACACTTTTTGTTATTTAAGCGATTTAGATTTATATATATATATATATAAATAATTATACAAAGACAAATCACTTTAATGTTTTGGATGTTTGTCTATATGTGTCAACACTCAACAGGATTGCACACAAACTGGCAACACTCAATGTTGCCATCTACTTAAAAGCGCTTAATAAAATATTTTTTATATATTTAATTTTTCTTTATATATTTAAGGCACTACCACAAGAATAGATTGACTTCCATTTTTTTTTAATATAATTACGAAGCTATATTATAATGAATTTTAAATTAATAAAATTCTTGGCCTAAAAAATGAGTAAGAATTTTAAAATATTTAATAAGTATCTAAAATTTTTTTGGCATAAAATAAATTTGCTCCAAATGCAATAAAACAGAGATATATGCATATAACAAAACTACCTACGTCAAGATATTTTTCTCTGCCTTCTTTCAAGACAATGAAAATGTGTAAGCCTTGTGTATTTATGTGTATACACAAATACACAAATACTCGTATGTGTTAAGTTTTTTAATCGAGAAAAAACACTAGAAACGTCTTCCTCGTCGGAGCTCATTAATCAAATGTTAAGATTTGTTAGAAAACTTTATCCAACAACAATTTTAGCGCAGCAGACGCGGCTTACAATAAACTAAACTATTTAATTGTAGTATCAGTTTAAAAAATATCAACTAAACAAGGCCAACGATACAACGCAAAGTGTGTAAACAAACTTTGGAGGGTTCTCAAGATGACTTCCTATTAGTGTCCGACCGAAGCTTCGACTTCGTCCACCTTCGGCCAAAAAAACCACCTTCGGTGAATATTCCTAAATAAATAAATAAATGTTATAATTTACATTATCTCGAAATGTATATTATTTTTAACAAATAAATTGCAAAGTAATTCTTTATCATCTCTAGATCAACATCTAGATATGATTTAAATTACTTATTTTCTTTTCTATATTATACAGTCGATATAAAAACATTCAATATTAAAGTTTTATAATCATTTATATTATTAATTGTAGCCTGTATAGTCAATCTTGAACAAAAATTTCTTAGTTTTTAAAGTTGTAGCGATAGCAGATTAATCGAATCGGCTTCGGCCAGAAATTGACCTTCGGTCGGACGCTACTTCATATACCGTGAAACAGATATCTCCCTGGCTTTACTATAGTCTGGACTCGCCTTTAAATACTTTTTTTTTTAAGCTAGTGGCTGCAGTGTATAAATATATATAGCTTCTGATCTGACAGTGTCTACTTAATTTGAAATTTTTGTCGATTCAATAAAATTGAGGGTAGTATCAAATTGATTTTTAAAGTAAAACTTTGTAGTGTTTGTATTTTAATTGAAGTGATCTAAACATGTGAATTGTTTTTCAGATAATTTGTATATGAGATCATTAGGAGCATTCATAATAATAATAATAATAAAATAATAATTATACATTTATATGGGTATTGTATTGTAAATATATTTTTTTAAAATGTTAATTTTTGAATTGATTAAATATGTTTAAAAAATGTTCAGGTTTTTTTTTTAATCACCGTTACTCTAACACACCTTGTCACCAATGAATAGAGGGATAACCAGGGAAGGTTTTTACGGGAAAAAAATGCACCCCGGGCGAAGCCGGAGCGGGAAAGCTAGTTATGAAATAAAGTCTGTCTGTTTCTCGGCTAACTTGTAAAGAATTTTGAAATTCACTAACTGAAAGACCGATAAACTAGGATGGTTTGTGTATATAATTTTCAGATAGATATGCATCCGTGCGATGCCTGGAGCAGGTCTCTAGTTAGTCTATAAAGTACTCTAGAAACACAGTGTCCTAGTTGGAAAACTATTCACTAGGCGGAGACAGAAGCTTGCCAAGTCCACGCCCCGCAACTGTGTAGGCGTTTAATGTCGAGTAATAATTCAAATAGATACCATTTCATTTTTCTAGTCCCTTCCTGAACAGACTTTTTATATGTAATACATATAAAAAGTCTGTTCAATTTTTATTTATAATATTATATTGAGTAAATTCCATAAATTCAATTGCAAAAAACATTGTTTCTCTTTTGCATGAAATATCTATGTTGATATGAATAAACCAATCCCCGACTTTTTATTGAGCCCAAACACATACTCGTATTATATCTGTTTTAAGTTGCTGAGGTTATACTACCACAAACTACTGATAGTTACCAAGTTTATGTAAATTTTTTTAACAAAACAAGCAACCTAATAAATAACCTATGAGTCAAAATGCAATATTGCACAACAAATTTTTGTAACTTCTCGGAGTTAACAGAATAGATTTCAAATTGGAAGTCCTAAATTGAGAGAATTGCCGAAGTCGAGCAACTTTTTCATTTGGTTCTTGACAAGGACAGGTTCAGGGAATTGACGGCTAACCTTCAGGACTCAGGAGGTTCCGACAGAGATAAATGTCTATATCTATACTAATATTATAAAGAGAGAAGATTTGTATGTTTGTAATGAATAAACTCAAAAACTACTGGACCGATTTTGAAAATTCTTTCACCTATAAAAAGCTACATTATCAGCGAGTAACGTAGGCTATATTTTGTAAAGTTACGCAGACGAAGTCGCGTGCAACATCTAGTATTTATACCTATAAAAGAAAAGACATTCACAGATATAATTATCTAATTTTATTCACTTAATAAAACCCCTTTTCTATATACATTCTGAAACTCGCAAAAGACTAGCAGTAGAAATTCTCCCAGACGCTTGCCCGATGTAGCAAAAGCTTGCTGGATACTGGCAGGTAAGAAGTCAAGACATCAGTTGCGTGTCATGGCATGTGGTCTTTGACTGTCAACGCTTGGACAATACACCTTAGTCGCGCCAGACTGTTCATTCCGCAGGATGTGGGGTCATCTGTATCGAAACAAGAATATGAACTTTAACAATTGATCCAGGAGCTGACTATAGTTCTGTGGGGTTTTTTTTTTTTTTTTTTTCAGGAAAGCTTAGTAGGAGTCTAAATAAGTATTATGGATCCCCTTCGTATCGGAAGGATATTAAAGCAAAACACCCTATGAGCAGAAAGTCCTAAAAGCAAAATGGCCATATGGTACATTTTCCAGTTACTCGTATGACGTCAACCATTTTTTGTAAGAATTTTTTTTTTCTTTAGAAACCTATCGAGTGGGGTGTCAAATTAAATGGCTGATTCTAAAAATATACCAAACTATTATCTACATTTCAGCCAGTTGTTTTGTAAAAAAATAAAAGCATTTTTAAAACACACCAAGTTTGGGATCTTCCTTACAGAAAACGGCTGAAAGGTTTTTTCTAAAATGCCGAATAACCGAATGCCGTATGCCGAATAAAAACATTTATTGAACATTAAAATCAATTATACAATATATTACATTAAAATTAAGCAAAATTAATTAATTAATTAACTAACTAAATGATAAATATAAATTATATACAAAACTTAAAAACTAACTAATTATGTTCAAAAAATAATTTAAATACTTATAATAATTTAAGCCTTTGGTAGACGGAAAAGTGGCCAGAATGCTGGCGGCATTGCCCCGAATAAAATAAATAAATTACTCGTCATATCCTCATATATCACGTAATGAATAAAATTCGGAAAATATTAATGTCTACTATTTTTTTTATTATTTTCTTATAAAAAAAGAAAAAAATAGTAAGCTTTAAAATAGGAGCGTATATAGGTCGGTATAGGACCTTCTGGTATGAGGGTAGCTATAGAAGCCTTCGGCAGAAAGGTTTGTTATATAGGAGCCTTCTATATGAGTGTAGGTTTATGTAGTAGCATTGTGTACATGGGTATATATATGGGCCTTCAGCAGGAGGGATTTTATATGACCCTCCGGTAGGAGGATATAGTATATAATATAGTATGCCTCAGATAAGATGGCATATAAGAGCCTTCTATAGGAGGATATGCGTAGAAGTATCTCGAAGAAAGTATGTTTAGAAGTTTCTGGTAGACCGGTATATAGAAAATGTAAATAAATACTTATAACAAATATATTGTATATACTCACTGTTTAAAAATGGTTTTTCTTTGTCTGTGCCGTGTTCTCTCCCTTCGTTATTTCTTCTGGATATTGTCACTGGCGATTCGACGTATGTTTTGCAGCTCTCTGATTCCAACTGTACACGTAGAGAAACTATAAATTAAGGCTATATAGGGGTGACCCAAAAATTGCTCGTATTCTTCTCGGGAGACGATACTAATGACTCTATTGGAGTAATTTAACTCCAGTAAAAAAGTAGGTATGACGCGCAATATTTATTTGCTAGCTTAAGGTATTCTTGACTCGGCCATTGGATGAGGGTGGTTACCTATACGCTCTGTCTCAGGGGTCTCGGGTTCGATATCCGACAGAATCAACCTTAGAAATGAATGAAAAATCAGAAATCCCGTCTGGCGGCTCTCCTTACAGAAGACACCGTAAAATAACAGCACGTGTGCTGTTTCTTGTGTTATAGGCGACGGTATCCACCTTACATCAAGTGGCCACCTGTCTGTCGACCTTAAAGTTAAAAAAATGGGGTGTGGCTGTGTCGTGGAAAACGGCCATGTTTTATGTGAATACATGCACGTTACGCGTGTTTTTTGTTTGAGCGTATTAAATGTATATATCCAACGAATTCAATAATACCCTATATACCAAAAAATCCTTTGATTCTTTAGCTATCGAATTATATAATTCAATTTTGGATGTAGACGATAGATATGTAGCTACACCATCAAACTGTATACCCCGATTTTTTTATATCACTTTTCCGAACACTGAACTCGCGAGAATGCGTCACTGTCACCCAAGAAACACAATTTTTCGACGTTAGATGGCGCTGTGGCTAATGTTCTAGGACTAAATCGTTAAATGGAGCTGCAAAAGCACAACAATACTGCCTCAAAATATTTATATTGTTGAAATGAAATTGTTCAACGCTATATGGCGCTGTGGTTAATTGATAAAAACCCAAAAATAATGTTTACAAGTTAGTGAAGCTAAGATGTTTTCACTTATGACTTGCAGTTTCATGACTACATTTATTTTCTAGCTTAAATTATTATTTGAATACCTAACTCATCCCAATTAAAGATACATAGTTTCGGTTTGAAGTCGTATTTCTCCGTATTTCTATTTGCGATTTGGTCACGTGTAGCGATAAATAATCGCGGACGGGTATTAATGACGGTGTTTAAGTCGTACACTGTGTGTCTTGTCACAGGCGTCTATAAGATGCAACTATAGTATAAACAAATATATTTATAGAGAGATTTCATTATAGCAGCCATAGATCAATGTTGCTTTTCAATATTTAAGTGTGCTTCTATACGTATACGACTATACGTACTTTAAAACCAAATATGTTTGTATGATATATCCTATCCAGAATCATATCATATCTCTACAGAATACCACCGTGAAATAACAGCATATGTGCTGTAGTGTTTCGGTGACTGAGTAAGGGATGGCAGACCTTCCTTATCCCTTATCCTTAATTCTTTTATGGTCGGCAGCGCACTTGCAGCTTGCAGCAACTATGGCGTTGCTTGTGTTATAAGCGACGGTAACCACCATCTTACTTACCCTGCACTAAAGTTATACACGACTAGCTGGTGCCCGCTACTTCGTCCGCGTTCAAAATGTACTATCTAACAAAAAAAGAATTTTTCAATTCGAACCAGTAGGTAGTTCCTGAGATTAACGCGTTCAACCAAAAAAACTCATCAGCTTTATAATATTAGAAGAGACTGCGTTTTTAAATTAACAATTTTGCAATAGGTCGCCATATTGTTTTCTGGAGTAAATTTTAGAAGGATACAGTGTTAGAATTGTATTATTCACATTTTTTACTAATTTAAGCCAAAAAAAAAACTGCAGTTATAATGTTTCAAGGGAACAAATGCTAATTCACCGAGACTATAATGGCATATGGTCCACATCGACGCTAGTATTGTATTTTTTCCAGTTTAAATCTAATAAATTTCTTATAAAAATAGTCACTTCAAAATAAAATGAATTTAATAACAAATTGACGGCCGCCATTTTGAAAATATGACGCGCTATTTCCGAATGCGAATCGGTCATGCGTTGTCAGTGTGTCAAATGCGATTTTGATTCGCGAATGGCGCGACTGCGACACTCAGATTTAACTTTATTTATAGCGTGTGATGTTATATTCATTTAATTCATTTAAAAATTAATACCTACTATAATGCATTCAATATTCGTTTTGTTGATTATATTTTTTAATGGGAAACGGATAGGCTTAGTTTACAGGTTGATTGTGTTACCGGACAATAGTTAACGACACTGCGCAGCACACTTTGGCTGACTGCCCCGAATGGGCAGAGAAGCGCGTCGCTCTGTCTTTCGTCGAGGCCTCTCGTTGCCGGTCGTCGTGAAATCAACGATCGGCAGTAACCTTGCTTAGCAGGCGATGATCACCTTTTGTGTGCACGTTTTGTCGCGCAAGAAAGCGACGGAAAGGCAGCGGGAAGTGGATCTCCTCTCCCAACCAATCCGCCGCAGAAGACTCCGCCCGAGTCTTGGGCCTATGGCCTATGTCCGATGTCGTTATGACAGATATCGTGTCATAACGTCCCCGCGACCCCGCCCATCAACGGCCACGCTAGAAAGTCGTTTTAGCCAGTACGAATCCGGCATAAACCAGACACTGCCGGGTATCCAAGAGGATGTCACAACGTTAAAAAAAAGGTGGCTACCGTCGCCTATAGTGCTTTGTCTATAGCCTATGCTTTGCCTATACCTTGCTTGGGCAACGCCATAGGTGCTGCTAGTGCGCTGCCCACCATAGAAGGATTAAGGAAAAGGAATAAGGAAGGAATAAGGCTCTGGCATCCCTTACTCACTTACCGAAACATAACAGCACATATGCTGTTCTTTCACGGTGGTCTTCTGTAACCACTCGACCAATTAAAGGTCTGATATTTTATCCCGAAATCTAGGCGACGCTACAAAATGAAGTCTTACCGCAGCTGCGGCCCTCAAGGCGGCCTGAAGTCTTTCTATATGCTGTATGGCAGCTCGGAGTATCTCCAGTTTTGGTAGACGACCGCTTCCAGCGCGTGCTCTTATCCTTAATTCCTCAAATGCTGCGTTCACCTGTCGGCAATAATAATATTAAATTAAATAAAAAAACATAAAACTTATCCTTAAAATAAAGTAGTTTCTCGCCGTCTGTCCCTCTGTATGTACGTAGTAGATCTTTTTAACTACGCAACGGATTTTAATGCGGTTTTCACTAATGGAAAGAGCGTTAATTATATATAAAAACGAGGAAGGTTTTTTATATATAATTTGCATAAAAGAATTGAATCTGTGTAAAGCCGGGAGCGGTTCGCTCGCATAAGTATTAATAATAACTACATACAATATACTACGGCCACGCTTCGCTGTGGCTCAGTCAGCAACGTTCCACGGTTTCCATAACAACGTTATGAAAATCAGGATATTTTTTTTTAAATCGGTTTCCGTTGGAATTATGGGAAAAACGTATTATTCCTCTATTTAAATGCAATGTTGTGTAAAAACTTTCAAGTCAATCCATCGACTAATTTTCGAATTTTTGAAGCATACACAAACCAACATAACATCTCTATATAGGAATATAGATTTGCAGAAAAGAATCGCACCTGTGCGAAGCCGGGAGCGAGTAGCTCGTGTAAGTATTAATAATAAATATAAACATATGTACATATTACACCTAATTAATTTTTTAAAAAGGAAAAATTACACTTTTAAACTTTGCCGCAGTAAAATTTAAATTGAAAACACACATAGAAATATGCCAATTAAGATTGAACCACATCAAAACATGTGAAAACAGTTCTTTCGCGTTGTAAATCGGGCCGCTTGTTTTTAATGAGCCGTAACTAATAAGTGGAGGTCTAATTTTGTAATGAGCTAAGGCAGCTCACGCATGTTTGATGTAGGTCAATAATGATTTTAACAAGAGTTATTTAATTCATAATTTTATATTGTCTTTTCATGATTTTTTTGTTATGTTAAGGTCGACAGACATGCTGACGGTTCACTTATAACACAAGCACCACCATAGGTGCTGCAAGTGTGCTGCCGACCATAGAAGTATTAAGGATAAGTTAATACTAATAAGATAGGGTAATGGGCTCTGGCATCCCTTACTCAGTCACCGAAAAACAAAAGCACATATGCTTTTATTTGTCCAGTTAATATTCTGTAAAGGTGGGATTTCAAAGCAAGCGTTAAAGCGTTAGTGGCGCCGCATTAGTGACGCCACAACACAGAGGCAGATAATGTACTATATCCGTACTATTATTATAAATGCGAAAGTATGTTTGGATGTATGGATGTTTGTAACTCTTTCACGCAAAAACTACTGAACCGGTCACCATGAAATTTTGCATACACGTTGTCTGGGACACCAGAAAGGACATAGGGTACCTTTTATCGTTCAACGCGGACGAAGTCGCGGGCACCAGCTAGTGCTTATAACTCGTTGAGCTCTCTTACAATGCTTTATACATATCAATATTATAAATGTGAAAGTAACACTGTCTGTCTGTCGGTCTGTTACCTTTTAACGCCTTAACTACTCCACCGATCATAATGAAATTTTACATACACATTGTCAACGATACACATAAAAAATACTGTTACCGTGGGATCATCTAAAATTAAGAAAACTAACGCCTTTCAAAAGTGTAATAGCAATAAATATATCAGGCGTTATATTGATTATTTTTCTTTTTAATTTTTAACGCGGACGAAGTCGCGGGCACCAGCTACTATAATTATATAAAACCAGTCTAATAATATATTTCATTTAAAAAATCTCAATAAAAACTAAGTTAAACTATTCTATATACCTAAATATAAATAATATAAATGACTCCTCGATTTTATTTCGACAATAATTCGACGAAACTACACAGTTTTGGACAGATTTATGAGACGGCAATCATAATATTTAACGGCAACAACAAAACGGTACAAGCGCATTAAAAATTTAAAATAAATCGCACTCCCTTTGGAGAGACGCTTTATATCTATTTTTATTTGAAATTAAGATGTCCGCCATATATTTTCGTGTTTATTGGTGACACGCTCTCTATTTTTAATATTAGTTCTGTTACACACTTATTTTATATCTGTATCTGCGTACATTGTGATTTATACTGTGAGAACTAGCTGGTGCCAGCAACTTCGTACGCGCTGTATTTAGTTTTTGAAAATCCCACAGAAAAAAAATTTATCCAATAATAATTTAATCTAAATAATCATCAATACATCAGTGAAAACCACATTCAAACCGGTTAAGCCGTTTTTGAGATTAGCGTGCACAAACGCAAAGACAAACAGACAAAAATTCTGAAAACTATTTTTTGACCTCGACAATATAATTAAGTACAACTTGTACAAATAGTTTTTTTTTTTTTTTTGGAAAAATATTTAATGTACAAATACGGCTTATTTACGATTTTATCATACATAGGTATGTATAGTTGTTACAAATAAAATTGTTATGTTTTGAAGTTAGCGTTTACCGTTTAAAAAAAAATTTTAAGCTCGACAGACAGGCTGCCGGTCCACTTGATGGTAGGTGGCTACCGTCGCCTATAACACAAGCAAATGCTACAGGTGCTGCAAGTGCGCTGCCGACCATAGTTGAATCATAGAGTAAATAGTAAGTACTTAAATAGTACTTAGTACTTAACTCAGAATTAAGGAGAATGGATAGGGAATGAGCTGTGGTATCTCTTATTCGCTCACCGAAACACAACAGCACATATGCTGTTATTTCACGGTGGTCTTCTATAAGGGGGTGGTTACTGCGGCTACACAGGCTGTTTAAATGACTGCGAAACGCACTATATCCAGCCACTACTTTCCAGATCCAGACTAGAGCCAACATTATCATTATAAAGTTATCTCCAAAGTTGACCCTGCCGGGAATCGAACTCGGGAATCCTAGAACTGAGCACCCTATTTAACCACTCATCCAGCGGGCTCGTTTGAAAATCAAACGACGCTTCTGTAAGTTATTTACAATTAATGTAAAAAAAGTCTCCCTCTTTCACGGGTTTTACGTTGAGAGTGTTATTCACAGTGACAGGGTCTCCCGAGGGAGCCAGCAAAAAAGCACTTTAAACCCCATTAAAGTGAACGCGGCGTTTGTCCCTTGAACCGTTGAAACAATTACGCGGGAGGTATTTTAGGACTAGCTAGTATAACTAGCATAATTAACGTTTATTTTAGGCATTCCAAATGTATAGGTATCCCGAAAAAATACGTCCATTGATTATATGTGAATAAAGAAGCCATTCAAACTTCGGCGTTCTATTTGAAAGCGCTCGTCTTTTATCTTTAGCTTAGTAAGTACATAGACTTGGCTCACCAGCCAGTGACCATCATCGTCCTAATAGTCGTCCCGGCAAACGGTCTGATAGGGAAGAGCCTCGACCAACACCTTGAGATTCTCTCAGTAGAAAACTGGCTCAAGGGACAGATACAGGAGCGGTACCTAACTTCTTGACACAACACATGGTCAGTTTTTTAATATGATTAATATACAGTATATAATTTCAGACAAATTTTAAGTTTTTATAAAAAAAAATTATAATTTTTTATAATAATCTTATATGTTATATTATAAAAGAAAGTCGTGTTAGTTACACCATTTATAACTCGAGAACGGCTGAACCGATTTTTATGATCTTTGTTTTATTGAATCTGTCTCAATCCCGAATAGTAGAATAACTATTGAAACTTCGAAAAAATATTCATGAAAAAAAATATGAAGAAAATTCATTTTCTCATATATTTTGTATGAAACGGGTTTTTATTCTCCCTGAGGCGGTACAAAGTTCGCAGGTCAACTTGTTTATTATATAAGTACCTACATACATATGTTTTGTTATATTATTAAAATTACATAAATTAAAAAAAAATTAAACATCTTGAGTGACCTCTTAAAATTTTTTTTGAGGAGTATGACATGAGGCTCTCAAAATATGACAACCTACAAGTATATAGGTAACTTATTTATTGAAATTATTAAAATATATATACTAACAGTATAATAATAATAATAATAATAATAAAGCTTTATTAGTCCATGCATAAAATTTACAATATTGTAGTTAATTAATTAATTGATGTAACATTATTAAATACCATTGCAATTATTATCTACATTTAACACAATTAAAAGTTATTTCTAAATGGACCCCCTTCGGGTAAAAGCCTCCTCCAAGGAGTACCACTTCTTTTTATCTTTGGCGGTGTTTAGCCAATCTTGGCCTGCTATAGCCACTATTTCGTCCGCCCATCTGGCGTGCGGGCGGCCTCTCGTTCTTCTTCCTCGCGGACCGGACCATTCTACCGCTCTCAAAGTCCATCTGTTGTCTTCATATCTAGCCACGTGACCTGCCCATTTCCATTTTCTTTGAAGTGAGGTTGTTAATGCATCTGTAACCTTAGTTTTCTCGCGGATGTCCGTATTCCTCACCTTATCCTTGAGTCTTAAACCCATGCTGCTTCTTTCCATTCTTCTTTGAGTGGTCTGGATTTTGTTACTGGTTTTTGCGTCAAACGTCCAAGTTTGACACCCGTAGGTTAGACATGGTAGTATAGCCGTATCCATGACTATTTTCTTAGTGGACAGCGGCAATTGTGACTTGAAAATTTCTTTATGAGCCCAATATTTCTTCCAGGTGATTGCTACTCTTCGATCCACTTCTTCTGAGTTTCTATTTTTATTGAAAGATATTTGCTTGCCTAGGTATATGTACTTTTCTACAAATTCGAGAGGTATGTTATTAATCAAGATTGGTGACGTATGGTGATTTGTCATGACTTTTGTCTTATCTAGGTTCATTTCTAGCCCGACCTTTGAACTAGCTTGTTGTAATTCATTTATCATTATGTTAAGCTGTTGTGGGCACTCTGAAAACAGGATGATGTCGTCAGCGAATCTAAGATTACTTAAAAAATTCCCATTTATGTTAATGCCTCGTTTAGCCCAAGGTAAGATTCCAATTACATGCTGTAGAACGGCTATGAACAATTTTGGAGAAATTGGGTCACCTTGTCTGACTCCTCTTCTAATGTTGATTGGTGCGCCGACTCTATCTAACTTGACCTTACTTGTGCTGTTGCCGTAGATGTTTTTCAGGATATTTATGTATTTTCCATTTATATTTAATGAATCTAGAGCTTCCCAAATGCTTTCATGTGATATTGAATCAAAAGCTTTTTTATAATCTATAAAAGCCAGGTAGAGGGGTCTGTGGAATTCTAGATATTTATCTATTACCTGATCAACGACTTGGATGTGGTCCACCGTGCTAAAACCGCTTCTGAAACCGGACTGTTCAATCGGCTGCTGTGCATCGATGTCTGGGGATATTCTTTTAAGTAAACAGGAGGCGAATAGTTTGTAAAAGCAAGGCATGAGGCTTATGGGGCGATAATTCCCTATGTCAGCTGGGTCGCCTTTTTTATACAACAATATAATTTCAGATTCCAACCATTGGTGCGGAACAGTTTCTTCTTCCAGTATTTTATTCCATAGGATAGTGATTGGCGTCAGTAGTAGGGTCCTAGCAAACTTAATATATTCGTTTGTGATCCCGTCTGGTCCCGGACTTTTTTCGGGCTTAAGTTTCATTAGTTGTTTTAATATTTCAGGCTCTGAAAACTGTGAAGGGGTTTCTGTGCATTGATAATCACAAACAACCTCGCTTTGTTTTGTTATGCCTGGTTGGCTGTATAGTTTAGCGTAAAAGTCAGTTGCTATATTTATGATTTCTGTGCGTGATTTGCATTTGTTAGTGCCAGGCTGAAGTGATGGAATCCAAGTAACTGATTTGTTTAGCTCTTTATTGGCTTTCTTAGCAGATCTAGAATTTTCGATGTGTTTTTGTATTACGCTTGTTCTGTAAGTATCGTAACATTTTCTTATTTCCCTGTTGGTCAGTTTGTAAAGCGTTTTTAACTTTTCTTTGTCGGTTTTGTTTAATTTAGGCTTGTTCTGTAACTTACTTCTTTCCTTCATGAGCTCTAGCGCCCTTTCTGACAAGATGTTGCTCTTTTCTGTTCTCTTAATACTCTTTAAACTATCCTTTACATAGTGGACGATTTTTTTATAGTAATCCTCCGCTTTGTAGTTGCTATGCGTCATTATAAGTTCTGGTATACAACTGCAAAGATTTTTAAGGTATATTTCTTGTTCAGCCAATGTTTTTAGCCTCCCTGATTTACTAGAAAAATTACATCTGCTTTTCCTGGTTGATTTTAGGCGAATTGTAGCTCTTAGTAATCTGTGGTCCGATCCAAAAGAGAGTGACGTTAGTACTTCATACTTAGAGATTATGTGAGGTTTCGTGGTCATTATGTAATCTATTTCATTCTTTGTGTTTTTGTCTGGAGAGATCCATGTCCATCGATTCTTAGGTTTCAGCTTGAACATTGTATTAATAATTTTTAGATTAAATTCTTGTGCGTATTGAATGAGTCTCTCACCTCGAATACTTCTTTTACCATATCCATATTTGCCAGTTACTGAGCTTTCGTGTTTCTTGGGAATTCCGATTTGTGCATTAAAATCTCCCATGGAGATTATGTACTTCGAACGTGTGGATTCGTGTGTCTTCGCCAAGTCATCGTAAAAACTTTCTATTTCTTCCTGAGATGAGTTTTCAGTAGGTGCATATGCCTGAATTATTGCAAAACGTAGGTTTTCTAGCTCGATTTCTAATATGCACAATCTTTCGGATATTCCGGTGAATGTTATGATTTTTTCTTTGTGTTTTTTCTTAACTAAGAAACCTACACCGTATAGGCCTTTAGTTTGACCTATGTGATACATGATGTATTCGTCATCTTCTACTATCTTCTCTCCGAGACGACGAACCTCGCACAATCCTATTACATCGTGGTTAATGTCTCGTAGCGCTGTCTTAAGCTCGATAAGTTTTATTTCAGAAGACAGTGATCTTGCGTTGAAGGTACAAATTTTGAAGGTGTTTTCCGCTAGAGTGGTTTTCCTTGGTGGGTTTTGGTCGAGCTCTCCCGTGGTGACCAGCCGCACTGGGAGATGAGGAGTGGGAAGAGGGACCGATTTTGATTGCTATGCTACATTATGCTGTGGTGTCTTCGTTTGGCTTTGTGAAGTAGCTGTCTCAGTGAGGATCAGTTTAGGCTCTTGTATTATGTAATCTTTCATGTTTGTTGCTTTGTTTTTCTTCGATGGCTGCTTACCAACACCTTGTGCTTTTCGATTACTAGAAAGAGATATCTCCGGGGATTCGGACAGGTTCCTCTTATTTGGTTGGTTACGAGGGGAGTGTTTATTGCTTGATATAATGAGTTTGTCGTATTTTATAAAGGCGATATTACCTGCCTCTTTTTCTCTCTGCAATTGGATTTGCAACTCTTTGCGCTTGTTTAATACTTCAATTGGATAGTCTTCTTTTATGTAGTATGAAGTATTGTGTAGATAGCGCTTGTTTTTCTGAATTTTTATTTTGAAACCCATTGTATTGAATGTTATTATCACCGGTCTGACTTTCGCTCCTTTTTTTCCCAATCTTCTAGCTGTTTCAATGTTGTTACTGTCACATGAAACTTTTATATATGTTTTTATTATGTTAATTATAATTTCTTCGAGTTCGTGGTATGACTTTTCGCATTCTTCTACACCAAACAAGACTAGGTTCCTGCGTCTAGACTGCCTTTCTAAGTTGTTTATTTTTGTACTTTGTTCCTCCACTTTTTTCTCCAAAAGTTCATTTTTTAGTTCAAGGTTGTTAAACTTCTCGTTAAGACTGTTGATTATAGTATTTCTAATGTCCTCTTTCATTTCTAACATGTCTTGTTTTTGTTGTTTCATGTCATGTTGCATATTTAATAGCATATTTTTTATTTCCTCCATGTTGTAGTCTGTCGTTATTTAAGTATGTCGTTATGTTATGCTTAAATGCGTCTAACTCCACTTTGTATAACGCAGACGTTAAACTGCAAATCAGGCCACTAAACCAAGTGATACTAATACTAGTCGTTGTAATTATGATATTTATTATAACATGGAAATGTCCCAGAAACGAATAAAAAGTTCCGACTATCACTTTCCTTTTTTTTAGTTATAAAAAATTGTTCTAACACTGCGCAGTTAATTCGTTAATTTTATGAATAAAGTGTAATCAATTAATATTGGTTTATGCACTTATTAAGCACTTTTGATAATAGTCTTACAATTTATTAGATCCGAAAGTTTGCCACTGGATAACACTGTCAATAATTATTGGAGTCTTTTGTAACAACTTTCCACAATTATCACTACAAAATACTTGTACTATTATTTTAAAAATTATTTAAAAAAAAAACAGAGCTGTTAACGTCGGTTTTTTTTTTTTTTTTTTTTAATTATTAATATATTATTATAATTTATTGTTTCATTATGTCAGTTCAATTTTTATTAGGTCATTTTTAAGTTTCTACACTATTATTGTAAATTTAGCAATTCGACGATCGCGAATATTGTCGGTCGTTCAATTGTCAATAGTAGATGGCGCTAATCAAATGGAGTTTTACGCTATGCAATTATTAAACAGTTACGTCAAACTAGATGGCGTTAATATTACGAATGAGTTGGAGGTATACAGTAAATCATCAATATTAAATCAGTCATAATGCAGTTATTCATTTTATTTTAGATGTTTATACACTTTCAACGCACGGATTAGTTTATTTAATTGTCATATCACTCACAGTAGATTGATTGTTCAGTTTATTTTGGCATTTGTATCACTTTTATAATTTGTTATTTGTCACCTTTGTTAGATCGTTTAATTTCCGAATATTCACTATAGATAGCGAATTTTGGTGCTTTTTATATATTGTTTAGATGAATTACTGGTCCTTTTGTATGATTTGTCACTTTTCTATAAACTATATCCACTATTATATTTTTTAAAACTTGTTTTATATACGGACACGATGTAAACATTAGCACTGTGGCGCCCCCCACCCAAAAAAAGAATTAGTTATACTAACAGTAATATTAGTTAATTAGGAATTGTAAGGCAGAATGTGATTTACCTTAGTGGCGTCTTCGCGACTGTGTAGATCGGCACGTGCGAGCTAAATATGTCAACTTGTTAAGGCGACGTTCTATCACAACTTCATTTAGAATTTTATAACTATAGCTTGCTTTTATCAAATCACTTTTTTATTTTATATGATCCCTCAGGAATAGTACTTTTTTCTGGATGAAAAGTACCCTATGTAATTTCCTTTATCCCTCACAACGTGTATGCAAAATTTCATGATGATCGGTTCAAGTCAAGGCGTGATAAAGACAGACAGTAAGAGTTACTTTCAAATTTATAATATTAAGTAAGAAATAAGTATTTATAAAAGTAAGTATATTAAGTATGGATACGCTCAAAGAGAATATTAAGTACTTATAACGTACACGTATTCATATAAAACCAATAAACGTCACATCCCATTTTTTTTGTAAGTGTCTGACACGTTTGCGGAATGACAATTCCTTGTAGTCCGATTAATAGAACCAACAGGGTAAAAAAGTTAATGTCGTCCGATCGGTAGGACTTTCTGCGGGAACGCGTGACTGCGCCTTAACAAAAATGGATGTATCCCTAATTCGTTGTCGTTTTGTTGTGCTCTTTCGCCTCCTAAGTGTCAACCGGTAGGCGCAATCAGCATAAACATTATGGTTTTATTGCCGGAAAATGCATCTTACATTGCATTTTACATGCATCAGCTTCTAACTTTTTTTTTTATTAACTATACAGTTAAATAAATTTTAAGTGCCTCTCTTTGTTTTCTAAGTAAAGACTGTTCGGTTTATTATTTGCACGAATAAAGCGACGCGGTCGTCGCGTGGCAACGCGTCGTCAAGTCACGTGACGCGTCGCTCTACGTTCGCACGTTAAAAGAAATCAAAATAGAAAAGTTGTTATTATGATCTGTCTGTTTTTATTGAATAATAATCGTCGGGATATAAAACGGCTTGCGATCGATATAATTTTATTTTTATGTTAAGGTCGTCAGGCAGGCTCAAGATCGACTTTATGGTAGGTGTCTAACCGTCGCCTATAAATGGAGCCTCTACACCATGGCCCATGATGGACAATTGCGACAAGCAATTGCGAACGTATAGAGGGCATAATCGTCTACAATTTCCCATGATCGGCGACGATTGCGCGTAATCACGTAATGTAAAAAATTGTAAAATAAAATTAAACACAATAAAATACATAATCTTAGGTTTAAATGGTTTAATGCATAAAAGACAATGTTATCGAGCTATAATTAAAATTTAAAACTAACCCTCCGATTTTTTATTTGAGATCAAACTCGCTACCACCAAATATCTGCTGTAAGATGCTGAGGAGTTGGGTGCCACGCAAACTGCTTGATGCTGCAGAATCAGGTCAAGGTTACAATGTCATGGAAACACCATCGAAGTATCAAAGTGTCCCAAATTTCACATCAATCGAACATGTGGAAGTTTGTGAAATTCCTTTCTTTAACTATGAAATGGCTTTCAAACGCTTGAACTCCGCCGCCTATAAATTATAGCTAAGAACAATCCCAATCACGTCACTGAAGATTAAGATATTTTATTTACTTATTTGGACTTGGTTGGAAGGATATTATCATGTCAGCCGTAGAGCGTTCACTTTTGGACATAATATCCTGTCCACAAAAAGTGGACAGAATATTATGTGCTAAGCCTGGTGAGGGTCACTATAGTCAATTATATACCCACATATATCTACATGCTACATGCAATCACATAGATATTCTATTTTGTTCATTCAAATGGTTAGTCGAAGCTCTCGACTAATCCCACTAATCTCTTAAACGTGACACGCACACAGACAGAGAGATTTTATATTCCTTTATTATTAGTATATCTCGGGAGACATCTTGTAACGGCAGATTAAAGAGTTATAGTTGAATGTTGACTGTGTACATAAATATCGCGGGGCCGTGGAATGTTTTTTTTTGAAAAGCGAACGCGATTTCAAACTATCGTTCTTTATTTGAAATTAGCTGTGCCCGCGACTTCGTATGCGCTGTAATTAGTTTTTTTTCCATATGTTAATCCAGGTTATAAACTATCTGTTTGCCAAATTTGTCAGTGTAAGTACATTCAACCGCTTTTGCGTGATTGAGTAACAAATATGCAAACATTCACACTTTATAATATTTCTAGGTGTAGCAAGCGACTTCGCCCGCGTAACTTTATAAAAATAAAGCCTATGTTACTCGCTGATAATGTAGCTTTCTATAGGTGAAAGATTTTTTAAAATCGGCCCAGTAGTTTTTGAGTTTATTCATTACAAATATACAAATCTTCTCTCTTTATATAGATATAGAAATAGAAATTTATATTATTAGATAAATCCAATCAAAATCAAATCATTTATTTCTCCAACAATATCACTTTTTTGAAGTCAAAAATAAAAACTAGTACCTATTCGGACATAAAAAGACGTTCTGGAAGAGAAGTAACGGCGAAAGAAACTCTCCAGCAATCGCTCTTTTAAACTCATGCATTTTTATCTACTAAATAATCTTTAATTGTATTTAACTAATTGTATTTAATTATTTTTTAACAAAGTTCCATTTTACAAATGTTTTAAACTTAACCTTGACTTTTATAATTAATTGAAATTTAAGTAGATACGCATATTTTGATTCTAGTCTTTATATTTTACTAGCTGTCCCGCTCCCGGCTTCGCCCGGGTTGCAATTTTTATAATAAATATTCACTTAATCCAGCCGATAAATTACTTTACACCGCCAAAACTTATGGAACTCACAGTTGTTTTAAAAATTATTTAAACGTTATCTGTGAGTTCCATAAAATTCTCACAGATGGCGGTGTAAGGTAATTTATAACTCATATAATTTTAAAAATTATCTGTAATAAAAAATACTATAAAAATACTTATAATTAAAAACTATCCTATTTTTTAAGTTGGACCAAATTACACATAGTTACGAAGTTTTCCCAAAATCGGTCCAGTAGTTTAGGAGTTCATCGAGGACACGTAAAGATGTAAGTACTTTTAAATTGTAATTTGTAAATGAATGCTTATGTTTTTGTATTGAGTAAATATAAGTATTATTCATTTTTCTTAATTTTTAACATAGACAATATGTAACATGTAGCATGTAGATACATGTAATTGGCACGAAAATGTAAATGTGTTTATATATTAAAATTTAATATTTAATTAAAAAGTTTAAAATTATTTAAAATTTTATTTCAAAAGTTAAAATTTAAGATTTAAAATACGTAAATAAATAAGCGAGTTTTTTATTTAATATTTAAAACACATATAACATTATAATATTTATATATTTTGCATTCCTAGCTGTATCTTTACACGGCAGCGCACTTGAGACCAAATCAACTGGACCGTACTGTGAGGCTGTCTGACGATCTTTACGTAAAAAATATAAAAAGTTTAAAGTTTTGTTTGACTTTATATTAAAGAATATGAAAATACCTTTTTTTTTCTTGAATATGAAACTTTCGATTTAGATTAAC
The DNA here is from genome assembly GCA_944738685.1 of Synanthedon myopaeformis. NCBI lineage: Eukaryota > Metazoa > Arthropoda > Insecta > Lepidoptera > Sesiidae > Synanthedon > Synanthedon myopaeformis. The sequence continues at coordinate 3,000,460 of OX122941.1, forward strand.
ATATTAATTAATTAATTTTAATTTAATATTAAAATACACATAGAAAAATATATTTATGTCTATATGTAATCTATACATACTCGTATTATAAAATAAAGACACTGTCCTCCTCGATATGTTTCTCCGGGAACTTTTTCTAAACCGCCAAACGGATTTTCATACGGTTTGCACTAAAGGAAAAAGCGATCATTAATTAAATCAAGGCGGCGCTTGACCAAAATCTCACCTTATGTGAAGTGCAAATGCGTCCGAAGGTGGACCACGCTTAGCACAGAGCCAATAAGTTCCACTCCTTAGCAGTTAGGACAAGGAAGATGGGAGGTGATCAAAGAGGAAGGTTCGTGTATTTTGGATTTTGATAATGCAATATTTGAAGAAAAATATTGCATACATGAGAAGCCGGGTCGCATGTCGCTAAGGAGTACAAGGCTTTCGAGGTGGAATTACTATTTCATCACTACCAACATATAAAAAAATCAGAACTACCTTATTTGAGGTAAGGCAAAGCCTCTTGTTTAATATAGTCAGTCACATTAATAATCAAAACATTGGTAGAATAGAAAAGTGATACTAATTAAATTGTTTCATAATCAAAACTTGATTTTGTAAATGTAATTCTTCTTTAAGTTAATTGAATCGGACCTCTGATCGGAGCTTTCGTTTAGAATTCACGACGGTTATTAAAATGCTCCTTAAATGTAAAAAAAAAATGCAGCGATGCGAGGGGAAATCGTCGCCATGTAGTTACCTACACAATTTATTTTTTGTTTCCTTTTTTAGTATTTACTTTAAAAAAAATATTACTTTTCTCAAACGCCTGCGCTCCCTCAACGTAGCCGCTTTCCGCCTGTCAACCGCGGCAGTTTTCCTCTTGCAAGCCTTACAAGCCCACGCCAAACACCTTCTACTAGGCCCTAGAACATGTTGCACATGAGGCTCCTCCTCCTTGCCGCCATTTTGAATTTCACTTTTATTTTCATTTTTCACCTGGCAACACTCACTTCGAACATTTTTTGAATTGCTGTCATTAGTTTTCGCGAATTCGAAATTCAAATTTCCGTACTCGTACGTATTGTAACTCATTGTGTATGTGTATGACAGTTGTGTTTCGCGCGAGTTGATTTTCTTTGTTTTTTTTTTTTTTCGGGCACCGCGCGCGGGGGCAACGACAACACTGAAATTATACAGCCACAGGGTGAATCTCGAGTTGAGATTTACAAAATATGTGTCCGCTATTAATAAACTGTCTAGCGTTGTCCCGCAACTAAAGTCGTTGAGAGACGTCAATTTATTAGTGTTTGGATTGAAATTGATGCCGGCAATATTTTTCCGTTGAATTTGTAGCGTTGAAAGCGTCGTGAAGTTTTTATTTGAGCTCTCTCGTTTTCGTGTTGTGAATCGATTTTTAATGTCGCATGAAAATGTTGTTTTTCATTTCGTGGTTCAAGTTTTTTTTTTTATTCAATTATTCGAACAATGATATGACATGAAAATTTTTAATAACGTTTTTATTGTACAATAAGTTAACGAGAACATTGACAGAAGCGGTCAACGACTTTATTTCATAATTTTGTATTTTATAAAGTGGTAAAAAAAGGCATGGCACACTGCAATCATTTAGGAGCCCGTCTGGCGGCAGAAATCATCACCCCCCTTACAGAAGACCCCCGTGAAATAACAGTGTGTGTCCTGTTGTGTTTCGGAGAGTGAGTTAGTGATGCCAGAGCCCTTTTCCCTATTCCTTCCCAATTCCTTATCCTTTTTAATCTAAATGTAGTCGGCAGCGCACTTGCAGCATCTGTGGCGTTGCTCGTAGCCACCTACCATCAAGTGGACAGTCAGCCTGTCAGACGACTTTAAGATAAACAAAATAAGAAAACAATCCAACCTTACAAACTACCGCATTAAAACACTATAAAGTTTATAATATAAGGGGCATTAAATGAAAAACAGAAAAATTTGGAAATAGAATTCTGTTGATAGCGAAACAAATTTTACCCGCGAAAAAATTTTCAAGATAAGAAAGCAATCTATTCCGACATGATGATAAATCGCGAGTAATTTATGGCTTCTATAAAATAGCTCAACATGTAAACTGAATAGCGAGACCGTCAAACAAAACTTTGGCGTTTCACTGTACCGGCTTTTCTTTCAAGCCGAAAATTACCGGAGATTACCGAGTAGGTATTCCCGACTCCCTGGTCTATTCTCAATTGACATTTATACAAAGATTTTTTTCTCACAAGAAGCTAGAGATTTCGTTTAAAATGAAAATGTAACTCAACGGGAACACACCGCGCATGCGTTTAGCTACAAAATCGGAGAGGGATGCTGAATCGGAACAGTGAATTGAGTGGAGTCAACGTTTGGCGATTTTAATTTTGGTTTTTTACTTAATAGAAATAATTTAGTAAAAGTTATATTACTGAATAAAATGAATAGGTAAGTAATGTAACAAAATTAACTAATTTATTTTTTAATTAAAATGTTCAAAAGTATTAGTAAATTTTGTTTAAAAATTAACATATAATATCTGAAAATATATTATTATCCTAAATATAAATTTAAATGAACATAAGAATCCAGTGAACACAAGTGATGGCGGGGCACCGAAGTCGTGTCATAACGTCCCCGCGACCCCGCCCATCTACGGTCGAGCTAGAAAGTAATTGGATTTTAACCGGTAGGAATCCCGCAAAACCCCGCAGGATTTCCCAACGTTAAAAAAAAGGGCCAACAAGTGGGTTATCAGATAGTCTGTCCACCTTGTGTGTTTACTTTGGACGTAATACGCTGCGCTTGCCAATCCATCCTCTCCACTAGAGAACCTTAAGGTCCCAGCCGCCTAAGGCTCTCCCTACTGTATGTTCTGCCCACTGTCACTTCAACTTAGTGATTTATTTTAGAATTATATTTTATACATAACAGATTTTGAAATATATATAAAATATGAGCGGTTCTACTGCTTCCTCTGTTCAGTAGAACAACACATCCCTCGATGATTGGGGTGTGATCCGTAAGCAAAGACTTGCGCCATTTATACTCCCAATAAAACATTATAGTGCAAAACAAAAGGTGTATTAAAACAATAATCTTCACTAAAACAAACCTCTTTGCTCGCTGTGTTCCAAATTCGAATTAAGGAAACTAGATTTGAAAATAGAATCGACGTATTTTTAAGTCTTTGGAGCGCGTAAGTAATGATTTTAGTATTCTTATTTTAAAATCATTAATAAATTTAATATTATTCATAAAATCTTTTTATATATTTGACAATGAAACATCACATTTATTTTATTATCTTTATTGATCTTTTATGCAATCTCTAGTGCTAAATTAGGTTATATCTGACATTAATTTGCTTTCTATTTTAAGATCAATTTAAATTTAGTTCAATAGGTATTACGTTATTGTATTAAATATTAGATTATTAAGTTGTTGTAATGATGATGAAGATCGAAGCAGGTTTGACCTAATTCTGTTTAAGATGACATTTACCTAGATGTACCTACTCGTGACCTAGATCAGGCAGGATGTCTAGGCTATATAGAGAGATTTTAAAAGAAATCCCTTGTCAGATGTTAAAATATTATAAATTTTGCAATAAATTAATGTTGTTTTAGCTATAGTATGTTTCATTAATATAAAATTAAGTACTATTTTATAATATACTATAAAATTATATAATATAAATATAATATAAATATAATAATATAATATAAAATAAATTCATTAATATAATATTTTCTTGACAAAATCTAATTGTCAAATAAATGCTTTCTTTTTTTTTCATATTAAATTGAAATATTGATTGATTAATTTATCATATCAATTAATTTCATCTACAATAATAATAAAAAGAGAGATTTTTTTGTAATGGAAAAACTCAAATAATGACGTTCTGTTAATGGCCTATTACTGTATTAGTTACCTGAATATTTTATTTTTTGCTTAGTTTATAATAGGTATTAGTTTATAAAACTATTAGCGGCCCGCTTCCGGCTTCGCCCGGGATGGATGCATATTTTATATACACAAACCTTCCTCGTTTATCCCTCTTTCCATTAGTGAAAACCGTATCAAAAGTTGTTGGGTAGTTTGGAAGTAGTTAGGGAAGAAACGAACAGACAAGGAGAATTTCGGTAACTTGGTTGCAAAATATTGTTTTTTTTTTTTACTTAAATGAAAAATTATCTAACTGACGGTGAAAACCGCATTAACCGCAGACGCGGAAAGCGACTTCAATTTATCCTATGTACAGATAACAAAAAGTCTTAAGACGATTAGTGACCACGAAAATTAGGCTTACTGACGATTAGAACACCAACAAAAAAAATAGGTGTTGTGTACAGTCAGATAAAATTTCAAGTTACCAAAATGATATTACGATATATTAACAATCTAAGAGAAATGACATGTACTTATATTTTTAAAGTGAAAACTTCTTTAGGCGCGTTGGGCATTTTTGAGATGGGATAAAATCATTGAACTCGCGACAGTATCATGTTACCGTTACCGAAATTGACAGCTCTGTATATAAGTACTAAGCAGACAACTGCATATGAAAGTAAACTTACTAGATATGAGAACAAGGATCAATATGGTATACACCTCTAACCAATAATCTAGTTTCATATCAACATCAAATCAAACCTTTTTAATGGTCTGTCATTATGAAGTTCATGTTATAATTATAATAATTATTTATAATTATTTTCCATTTATTGTCATTGTGTGTCAGTGTCATATATTCTCTCTTGTATTTCTTGCGATCAATAATAATCGTATTTACCTAATTCGATAATGCCAAGGAATTTAAATGTCGTACAATTACTTTTGTGAAGCTACGTTTTCACTTCTGACGTGCAGTCCTACATGTATTTTTTTAAATATTTTTAATAATAATTGCCTGATTCTAAGTCCAATCATCGTGATTGTTGTAGATTAATACAAAACAATGTTTTAAATTTTTTTTTTCTGATAAAGGTAACAATAAAAGAAAAATAAACTATACATTTTTTAAACTATACATATAACATATCTTGTTTTCAGATTATTTATTTTAATTATTCGTTTAGGAGCATGGAATAATAATCCTACGTCCATGTTTAGGAGATCTATACCTTCAAAGATACGTCTTTTTTGCTATTTAGCCTGACTATGCGCCTTAGAATGAAGTCAGGGAACGAAACGTCCATAAATTTTATACCAAATTTTCTATTCAAATAACAATACGCGGTGAATTGACGGTGAACATTTGTATTCAAGATAAATGTCCCTCGAAAACTTTTAACTTAATACTGAGATGTTTTAATTGGATTTTACTTAGCAGAGTTTTGATTGGTACCTTGATACTAGAAAAATCTGTGACAAATATTTAAGGAAAGGTAAGCGGGTACGATCTCTTAAGTAACACCATAGGTGATGCTTGTCGACTATTAATACAAAAGTTAGGCCTAAAACAGTGTCACGCGTACATTTGTCGCGTACGTCGGTCAATGTAGAGCGACGCGTCACGTCACGTGACGATGCGTTGCCGCGCGATGACCGCGTCGCTGCTTATGCGCGTCGCGACGTACGCTTTGCGTTTGGTCATGTATGCTTGCTTATATACCTACGTTAAGGTTTGCAAAACACAACAGCAGCGGTACGCAGCTGCTTTTTTTTTTACATTTTTAACCCTCGACACCCGACCCAAAAACGGTGTGTTATAAATTTGACTTGTATCTCTTTGTATCTATGTATCTGTGTAATAGTATGTGTGGAATAGTAGCTCCCAAACGGATAGCCGAAAATTGTAAATTTCCTACATAAATTTAATATTAAATTTTAATAAAATTAATTAATTTTAATAAATTCGCTGTCTGCCTCTATCTGCTTCTCCACTAACTTGTTCTAAACCACCTGACAGATTTTGATACTATTTTCACTAGTGGGAAGAGAGATAAAAGAAGAAGAATGTATTTCTTACAGATGAAGATGTTAACCTAATGAGCAACCGGCAATAAGTTTCAAGGCAATATGATTTAAAATGGCGGAAAATTCGAGCAAAACTGGCTGAGGAAGGTACGTTAACTGCATTTCTTTAAAACGAACTCCGACACTTTAATAATCTATATATATAAATGTTGTGTTGGTTTGTGTATTACTCAAAAACTCGAAAACTAGCCGACGAATTGACTTGAAATTTTTACACAATATGCAATCCGCTTCAAGGATTGATCATATCTATTTTTCGCGTAATAATATAATCTCGATCGCGAGAAAATAGCTTTTTTACGGTGACACCTGCCGAAAGCGAGGAGAACTCACTCGCCAACGAGAACCGCTGTCACATTTAAAGTGGAAGTTAGCCGTTGTTATGGCAGCCGCTGACCGTTGAACGTCAAAGAAAACCACAACGAAGCGTGGTCGGGTTCAGCTAGTAATTATCTAATTATAATTATCTTCACTATAACAATCTATAAATAAAATTATAAACTAACCCCTGACTTTCTATTAGAGCCCAAACTCGCTATATCTGCTGTGAGTGCCTGAGGAATGGTTATTCCGCAGACTACTTGATTCTGCAGCGCAAATTCAAGGTTATCATGTCATGGAAATACCACCGAAGTACCTAATAGTATACCAAATTTCCCTATCCTTAAACCTACTGGAGTCGATACGGCACTTGCAGCATCCTGTAGCGTTGCTTGCGTTATAGGCGGCGGTGGTAGCCCATACAATCAAGTGGGGATTTTATTTTATTTTATTTAATCGAGATACCAACAGCACATCATCATCACGTTTACATTTGCGTACCAATTACTGGTATCTACAGCTATAAGGGATCAAAGAGAAGAGCCTCGACTAACACCTCGAGAGGCTCTTCCTTGATGGCTGGATCAAGGAATACATAAGGCGGTACTTCTTGACACGGCACGAATTGTCAGGAGATTACTCATTCTGCAGTCCTAACCACTGGTAGCTTGGGTCCTGCCCCGCTACTTGCGGCACTCTAGTGTTATTTTTTTTTTATAATATCTATTGATTTTGTTGTAAAATAAATACGTAGAATAATAATAATAACTAACTAAACTAAAGTAACTAATTAAATTTTAGAGTACGAGCTAGAGGGCGCAATGCCCGCGCCCGCCAGGTGACGTTGTCACTTACACCCGCAGAACATGTCATGGGACTCCATCGAGTCACGAGACTTCCTCGGGTAATTATACTCATATTAGCTGTTGCACGCGACTTCGACCGCGTAACTTTATAAAATACTAGTTGTTGCACGTGGCTTCGCCCGCGTAACTTTGTAAAATATAGCCTATGTTACTCACTGATAATATACCTAGCTTCCCAATAGTGAAAGAATTTTTCAAATCTGTCCAGTAGTTTCGGAGCCTATTCAATGCAAACAAACAAACAATCAAATCTTCCCTCTTTATAATATTAGTATACTCGTAGATAGCCTATGTTATTTGCTAATAACGTAACTTTTTATAGGTGAAAGAATTTTTAAAATCGGTCCAGTAGTTTTTGAGTTTATTCATTACAAACATATAAATTTTTTCTCTTTATAATATTAGTATAAACTATTCGCAAAAATATTTTTTAGTAAAATTCATTTTCCCATACATTTTGTACAGAATAGGTTTTAATTATGAAGCGGTCTCAGATAAAATATGAACTAAAAATAGAGCCCTGTCATGACGTCCAGTCATAGTGAAGCCGGTGAAACTATGCCTTCGCAGTGTAGATATACATGCACGGTTAAATTTCATTTAGGGCCTCTTTCACCAACTACAAGTAAAGTGTTGAACAGTTACTTTTAGAAATAATTTTATGTATTATTAAATTATGCACTCGGTTTACTGAATCCATCGATAGGCGAATTTTCATTTTAATATTTGGGACTTACCGTACAAACAAAGGTATATCAGCTCCATCATTACTGGTGACCGATGACTTTTAGTGGCGGTTAGGCTACTTGACACTTTACTCAGAGATGATGAAAGAGGCCCTTAATCTTTATTGAGTTTTAAATTTATGATGAGGCTGATGATGATGATGATGATGGTGATGATGATGATGATCGCGATATATTATCAAATAAATAGGTTTGTTTTTATTATAATTGGTTTGTTGTGATAACTGAATGAAAATATTTCGTGCCGACAGATCTATTAATTAGATGATACAACTTGATGACAAAATATAAATTTTGCTGACGAAAAATATATATTATCTATTTCTCTGACATAAATTAATGTTGAATAAAAGCGGGGTGCCGGCGCACCAGCTGTCGGCAACGCGTCTCCTGAGTTCACCTGATCCATCAAGACATCATCTGGACGAGGCACCTGGTATGTTAATATATTTACTTGTCCAATATAATAATTATTAAATTAAAGTGTGACTTTTAAATAAAAATGGTCACTTGGTTGTTACGTAACGTTTAGGGAGGGGAAGGCAGAAATCTTCAAAAATTGCTTTACGTTATACTTGACGCCCCCTAACTGTCCCCTAACTGGTTACTGTCCCCGGACGGGCTTCCCAAATGACTGCGAAACGCAGTGTTCCCTGCTACTATTATACGAGTAAGTATACTTTATGATATACTTAAGTATAGCTATAAAATGTAAGCATATCCAAACCTTAAAGCCTTGTCAACCTTGCATTTCCGTACAAAATTATGGTAAACATCTAACGTCACCGTTATAAACACAAGCAATACCACTGAAATCCTAGTGCGCTGCTTGCTTCGATGGGAGCTAAGAGGAACGGCACAAATTGGATTAAGGGAAAGAGAAAACTTACGTCTGACCGTCTTCGTAAAAAGCGCACACGCGTTGTAATTAGAAGATCACAGTCTTCTATCACACGGCTCTTCATGTTGATGACTAAGCCAAGCAGTGTGTTAGTTATTTTGAGTAATATAACTCTTGCATCGTTACAGAGGTGTACCCATTCTCGGAGGATTTCAGTGGAAATGAACTCCGTAATGGCGCACTGCGTTGGGGCTCTCGCTTCGGTCCTGCACATCGACCACCTGCCGGTATACTCGAGTGCTTCCGCGCCTGCCGCTCAAGACTTGACCAATATCTTGCTAGGAGAAAGGTGAGGAGTTTAATTCGGTTTTCTTTCAGTAAAGAACCTCTTAAAAAGCCAGCTTCGAGGAGGTCAATAGTCGAACCACGATCGGATGGGTTTGGTTCGTATTCGGGAAGCTGCGAGACATCTTCTAGTCCAAAATGTATCTTTTTTTTTTGACTTGTTCTGGTATCAGCAATCGGTATCCACCATAAGCAGATTTGTTATTATTTAGTATGGCGGGTCGAGTGTACCTTTCAAATGATGGCATCTACTCAATGTATCATAACGCAAGTTTTTGATCAATATGTGTTGCCAGTGATGACATATGGCGTTGAAACGTGATCCTAACTATGGGCCTCGTGAGAAAGCTCAACGTCACGTAAAGAGCTTTGGAACGAGCTATGCTCAGGGTTACTTTGCAAGATCTAATAAAGAATGAGGAGATCCGTAGACAAACGAAAGTTATCGACATAATCCGCGGATCAGTAAGTTGAAGTGACACTAGGAGGAGAGACGACGGCCTTTGGTGTGGAAGGTTATATAAAAGAGAAAGAAATAATTGGTGGCCATTTTTCTTTTCTCTCTTTGCAGATTGAACGCGGAGTACGTTTGTACAGTCAAAACGAACAACGGCAAGCGGTCAAAGTTTGGTTGTCGGCTTTGCGTGGAGTACGCCATAGGAGCGATAAGTTCGCGCTGCTTGGCCACTTACACCAGGCGTATATGGACTTCGGCAAGTACAGGTAAGTGGGCCTGTGCAAAACAAAATTATTATTTTGGCAAAATTTCGACAAAAATTTATAAGTTAAAAATAAAATAAAAATAAGTTTACTAGCTGACCCGGCAAACGTTGTTTTGCCAAAAAAAAATTTGGGGTGGGCCACCCTTATCATTCAGGAGTATAAAAAATAGTTTACGACCTATTCTCAGACCTACCGAATATACACAAAAAAAAAATCATAAAAATCGGCCAAGCCAATATATATCTTAATATAAAGATCGGGACCAAATTCCCTATTTGCAATGGCATGTTTTTTTCTGGTACTACAAACTTTGCAAAAAGTCTTTACACAACAATTTTTCCCACTAAGTATTGATAAAAATGATGGGATAAATTTGATGGATTTTCGAAATATTTAAATTCAAGGTTTTTGAAAAAAAATAGAAATCACGAAAAAGGACTAACTGATGGTGTAGGATTATATAGATTACATTTATTTATGTGTTAATTTTGATTATTTCCAAGGGAATCTTTGGAGTTTGCGAACAAACAACTTGGCATATCAGAGGAGTTGGACTCGGCGCCGATGCGGGCGGAAGCGTATTTGAATTTGGCTAGAGCGCATCAAACCTTGGGAGGATTAGACAGGTAAATAGATTTTACTAAAATACAAAGGAAGAAGATGAGTTTAATGTTTACTAGCTATAGAAATTTAAAGTAGACATTTATGATCAATTTGAACGCCTGCTGTTTGAATATATACTTAATTTAAGATTAGATTCTTTCTTGACATGGAACTCCCATATAGAACATGTTAAGTCCAAGCTTACACGATTGCTGGGCTCTCTTAGAGGGGTTGTGCGGTCTCTTCCTCGACAAGTACGTCAAACCATTTATAATTCATTGGTGAAACCACATTTATTATACCTGATTGAAATCTGGGGTGGTGCCTACAAATCTAATTTAGCCAAATTACAAATTACGCAAAACAAAATTATTAAAATGCTTTTTCATTACCCCTATTTAACACCTACTAATAAAATTTATAAAGAAACAAAGTTAATGAATATAACTCAATTATTTAAATTTAATACATGTATACTCATTCGAAGGATATTAGATAAATCAATTCATTCTGATATTATCTTACTTAAACAAAAAGATATTTCCAATTGCATAACTAGGCGAGCAAGCCATGTTGTCTTACCAAAGGTACGAACAACATGTGGTAAAAAAATGGTTACTTTTGAGGGAGCACAACTTTTTAACAAATTACCGTTGCATATAAAACAGGCAAAATCTTTTGGAGAATTTAGATCCAAGCTCTTGAAACATATTATGTTAAGTGTTTAAATGTTTTAATGTGATTTTGTTACAATCCGGAACAAATATTGTATAATTTTTGTCTGCCTGTTTGATGTTTCGTTTCTTAATTAAGTCTTTTCTTATTTTTTCTCATGTAAATAGCTTTAAGCTTTAATGAGAATAAAGATATATAAACCTAATTTGAACAAATTTCTATGATTATTATCCATTTTATATGGTAAAAAATATTTGAAGAAATAGGCTTATTGGAAATCAGATCGCGTGCATACTCGTACTATAGTAAATGACTGTTTTTCAGAGCTCTTTCATACGCCCGACACGCTCTGTACAATGACTGCGGAGGTGGTTCTACAGCGGGTTGCGTACACTTGACGGTTGCAGCTGTTAGCCTAGAATTAGGCGCCTTCTCGAAAGCAATGGATGGCTTTCAAAAAGCTCTGGCCGTAGCACAAGCGCAGAACGATAATACTCTACTATTACAGGCAAGTATAATTCGCATTTCTATATAATGTGTGCAGAGGGAGACAGAAATTTTAAAAAGTGTTAGGGTACAGAGTACCTGTACTTAAAACTAGGATTAAGTTATATTGGTTATATTATTGGTTCGACTTGTACCTTAATGTAATTAATTGTATGTTATTGTACCTACTCTGGATTTTTGTTTTATTTTTTGCTTAAGTTTCGAGTGAGTATAATATATATGTATTATTCATTATAATTTTTTTCTAAATTTTTAACACAGACAACATTTAACATATTATTATAGCTGTAGATACCAGTAATTGGTACGCAAATGTAAAAGTGTTTGTATAACCAATGTATGTGACTTAGTAAATTTTGATGTGCTGTTGGTATCTCGATTGAATAAAATAAAATAAAATAAAACTCATCAACACTTCACTTGTAGTTGGTGAAAGAGGCCCTAAGATCGGCAGACAGGCTAAGGTCCACTTGATGGTAGGTGGCTACCGTTGCCTGTAACACAAGCAACACCACAGGTTCTGCAAGTGTGCTGCAAGGGGGATTGGGAAGGGATAGGAAAATGAGCCCTGGCATCCCTTGCTCGTAACACATATTATGCTGTTATTTCACGGTGGCCTGCCACTTTTTGAAATAATTTTTATTTTAAATTAAAATTAAATTAATTGATTAATTAATGCTTTATAATGGTTTTAAAAAATTCAGGTATACGTAGGCCTTTCGGAGTTGTGGCGTCGTCTGCGAGACGCTGAAAGAGCGGTGGCCTGTGCGGCTCGCGCGTGCGACCTCGGCCGCGGTCCTCGATCGACTGACATGAATACGCGCCATCATCGCACCGCGTTATTGCAAATGGCCGCCGCTTTGAGAGCCAGAGGAGAGCTTGGAGATGCGCACGATTACTGTAATGTAAGTCTCCATTTGTTTACTATAGAGGTAAGTTTAGCAGTGGCGTTTCGCAGTCACTTGGGCAGCCCGTCTGGCGGCAGTAACCACCCCGTTACGGAATACTACCGTGAAATAACAGCATGTATGTTGTTGTGTTTCGGTGAGTGAGTAGGGAATGCCCGAGCTCATATCCCTATCTTTTATCCTTAATTCTACTGTAGTCGGAAGCGCACTTGCAGCACCTGGCGTTGCTTGAGTTTATAGGCGACGGTAGCCACCTACCATAAAGTGGACTGTCAGCCTGTCAGTCGACATTAACATAAAGCAAAACCATAAAAGAAATTATATTTTGTATATAAAATTTTTTTTTCAATAAAAATACGTCTAATTTATTACGTCAAATAGATAACGTTAACTAAATAGCCGTATTTGTAACTAGTAGCAGTCAGATTTGTAACTAAATAACAACAAATCTGACTGCTACTTCCAGAGATAACATAAAGGAATCCGTCACGAAGGACCAAAATTTATTAAACAGTTCTCTCTTTTTGAAATTTGATTCAAATAGAACCGTGTAAGTCACGATATTCTTGATTTCTGATTGAGTTATTCACCGACAGATGTCCTAAGATTAAATTTATATTGTTTTGTGGAATAATGTTTCCAGGAGGCTTTGAGGTTAGCTGCAGTGGCCGGAGATCAGGGTTGTTACGCCAGAGCTGTTCGCATAGCGGGTGATGTTTACAGACGGAAATGCGATGTTGGCAAGGCTCTAAGGTAAAATTATTCTGCGCGTGGTTTAGATCTAGACCAGAGCCAACTTTGAAAAGTACATTTCCAAAGTTGGCAATGCCGTGAATCGAATCAGGGACTCCTGTGACGAAGTTGTAAGGCTTGTCACTCTTCCGATTAGTCGTAAAAATGATTATTTTGATCGATTTCAGACATTACGAGGTAGCAATGGGTGCTGGACAAGCTCTAGGTGACAGATTGGCTCAAATGGAAGCAATGGACGGAGCAGCAAGGTGCTTGGAAGCTCTCAGGTTACAAGGACGCATATGCAACTGTCGACCTTTGGAGTTCAATACGAGATTGCTGGAGGTCGCCACGTCCGTAGGGGCTAAGGTATGTCTGATTCTCTTCCCCGCAGAACATTTCCTAGGGAATGTACCTACGCTTACCTGGAAAACCGTCAACTTTAATAGATTATTTATAATTTAAGAGCTCACCATCTGTACAGGTTTTTATAAAATATTGGAATTGATGGCATATATGTTTTATTATTTGCGCGAATTTAATAAGAGCAGCGAACGTCTTGCGTCGCTTTCTATCTTCGGTTATTAGCATTATAGTAAAGTTAAGACAACAAATTCACTCAAAGACCTATAATTACTGAGTTAATTCGCCAGTACAGGCTGACTTAAAAACGACAATATTTCAACATTTACAGTACTACTTGTAGTACTAGTAATTATTCTGTGCATTTACTGCTTCACTCCTCAATAAAACGCGCTTAAAAAAGTTTTGACTTTAAAGAAGATTTTGTACCTAATTACATATGTAGATGTTGGTTCGCCGCGTGCGTGTCCGTCTGTCGGATATATACACGGCGCTGGGCGATGGCAATGCGGCTGCCAGGCAAAGGCGGGCGGCTGGCGCTTGGGCGGCGCCCACTTGCGCTCGATGCCGCGAACCTCTAGCCGATCAGCCCGAGCCTCTTGCCGCACTGCCCTGCGCACATATTGTCCACCAAGCGTAAGTACCTCCCATACAAAATAGAGGTACAGTAGTACCCAATTGTTATTAGTCCGGGCAAGGAAAGAAAGTTTGTATGGAAAAATTACATTAAATCCTACAATAGGGATTATTTTGTAGTTTGATTGATTGTAGTTGCGTTCCAGATTTTTTTTTAAATGCCTTTTGAATGTTAAATTTTCAAATATTAAATAAAAGTAAATACAACACGGGTGACTTTTTTATAGAGGGGCTTATTATAATAATATACGGCTTACCTATATGTATCTGCGCAGAGACGAATTTTTAAAGCGTGAGAAATGCTATCGTCCAATCCATACACTTCGCATCTTACGCGAGTGCGCATTGTATTATATTATGAACCTTATATATATATATAGTATCCAAGGTTTTTATTTTATTATTTATTTATTTATTCAAAACAGCAACAGCTTAGCACACTTATCATTCTAACCCTATCGCTCGTCATCTAAGTCCAGTGTACAAGCCAATTAGAGCTGAACACATAATTCACTTCGAGTAAACTCCAACAAATAAATTTAAATTCAAAACAATAAAATAAAAAGAAAATAGAATCTAAACAGAATTAATTACAATTAATACAAACAAAAAATTTAAAAACTATGTCAAATGTTAAAAAGAAAAAAAAATATATGTCAAAATTAAAAATAAATAAATAAATCTAGTCAAAAAACAAAAATCAAAATTTTAAAATAAAGTCAAATGTTAAAAATTAATGAGAAATACATGAAACCATGAACAGTTAAGAGTGTGACGAAATGGCAGCAAGAATGTTCTTGTTGTGTTTATTAATTTGGTCAAAGTGAATATCCAGGTTCGCGCTGTAAAATTTTTTATTATAGCTCTGAAGGTTAATTGTAAGTTTTAAGCTTTCTTCGTTAATCGTCGGAGCCGTAATTTGTTTTCTGCGTGAACGAAGGCTCACAACGCGCCTTATCAGTGTGTACTACTGTAAGGAGGACCAACTCTATACCTTAGTTAGACCAAATAAGAACTGTAGACAGAATTTTGTGAAGCCGGTTTTATAAACATGTGTGTGTAGGCCGTTTACTGTATTGAGATTTTGTGCTCCATCCAAGCTATAATCTCAATATATTTTTTATCGTAAGGTCGGCAAACAGGCTGGTGATCCTGTTGATGGTAGGTGGCTACCGTCGCCAAAAGCAATGCAAACAGTTGCTGCAAATGCGCTGCTGACCATACTAGGATTAAGGATAGAGGAAGGGATAAGAAAATGAGTTCTAGCATCCCTTACTCGCTCACCGAAACACAACAGCCCACATGCTGTTATTACACTGTGGGCTTCTGTATTGGGGTGGTTACTGCCGAAGGACGGGCTGCCCAAATGACTGCGAAATCAGTATGCCATTTTTTAACGTTGGGTAATTCTCTTGGATACCCGGCAGTGTAGGGTACACTGCGAGGTTATGCCGTATTCGTACCGGCTACTTAGAATATAGAACAAACAATAAGTTTATTGAGAGAATATAGAACAAACAATAAGAATATAGAACAAACTTATTGTTTTTTCTATATTCTTATTGTTTCTATAACAAACTTATTGTTTGTTCTATATTCTTATTGTTTCTATAACAAACTTATTGTTTGTTCTATATTCTTATTGTTTCTATAACAAACTTATTGTTTGTTCTATATTCTTATTGTTTCTATAACAAACTTATTGTTTGTTCTATATTCTTATTGTTTCTATAACAAACTTATTGTTTGTTCTATATTCTTATTGTTTCTATAACAAACTTATTGTTTGTTCTATATTCTTATTGTTTCTATAACAAACTTATTGTTTGTTCTATATTCTTATTGTTTCTATAACAAACTTATTGTTTGTTCTATATTCTAAGACCGGCTAAAACCCAACTATTTTGTAGGGCGGTCGTTGATGGGCGGTACCGCGGTGACGTTACGACACTACTTCGGTGCCCCGGCCATTATTTAATTTAATTTAGGCTGATTTTCTTGCAGCTGCATGCCGGAATCTTGGTCGAGAAGGTCGACGCGGGGTGCGGGAGGTGGTGCGGGGACGGAGTGCGCAGAATGCGCGTCCCCCGCCCGCGCTTCCCGCCCCCCGCCACCGGCACCGCCCGCCCCTAGAACGTTACCATCGCAGGTAAGTTTGCACTACTAAATTAGTATACAATTATACATTCCGTTCTGCAAAAGGAATTACACAAGCAATACCTTTTTGCATCGCTCCTGTAAATTTTATAATGAACACTTGCTAGATATGGATATTTTCAGTTGTCCTATAGGAGCCTATAAACGAAGCCTTAAACAAGCTCTCGAAAATATAGATGTGAAAATATAGTTTTGTAGTCTCCTTTTTGTTGCAACCAGTTTATTTGTTTATTTTGTATGTTATATGTTATTTGTTAACTGGTTTATTTATTTGTTTTTCTCTGACTTTTTTTTTTGTGTGATTCTTACCTTTTTGTATGTTTTCTACCAGCTCCAATATTCTGTAGTGACTTGTAATTTATAATTTATGTTTTAGTAATTTAGTGGTAACTTTGCTGATTTATGTTTTTCTTGTATGTATATTTATAATGTGTAGCGAGATATTGTATGTTTCACTAATATAAATAAAATAAAATAAAAAATAATATAAAATAACCTGTCTGTCTGCCTGTCTGCCAACCTTAACATTAGAAAAATTGTACAATTGTATGTATTTTTATTTTTATTTTATTTATTTTTTTATTTATTTCTGTATAAATATGAAGAATTAAAATTAACGTCATTGTATGTCAATAATAAAAAAAAAAATTAAATTTCAGGATTTCCCTTTCGGCACGCCGCCAGCACTACGAGAATCAGATTTGAACTCTGTACTGTCAGATCAAAGCAGTCAGCAGGCGACATCTAGTGTATAACACGCTTAGCTTGTTTTTACTATTATCACAGAGTAAATAGTACTTATACTGGTTAAGTACTATTTACTCTATGCTATTATTTTTTTGGCTTGTCATTTGTCAATAATATAAAAGCTTTTAGTCTGTTTGGTTATGGAGATTATTTTTAAAAAAAATCAGTGCGTGCTTATGAAATTTTCCAATTTTTTTTTTCAAATCCCCGATCCGAGCGAGCTTCATATTTAGTGAACCCGAGTAATCCCAATCCAAAAATTAAAAATATAACACCTGAAAAATTGTCTGACATATTTTATCACTGTGATGACAGTGGCGCCGCCACGGCGATAGCTTACTTGCCCGACAGACGTCGCTCTGTCAAAAGCTTCTCAATCTGATGTGTCATAAAAAATAAAAAAAAAATGGGGTTTTTATGTTTTACCGGGCAATTTTCCCAATTTTTCTCTTCATAGAACCTCGAGTTTTGTGCTTAGCGACACATTTAGCTATTCAATTTTTTATTTCTATAGATAGATAGATTAGCAAAGGTTCGGTGTCATAAATACAAGCGATCAGGACAAAAAAAAACCTGCGAGAATAAGCAATGTAGGTTACCTATTAAGTAAAAAGATATCCTATAATACCTAAACATAATTGGTATAAACGAAAATTAAAGAACGAAAGTCCATATCGTTTTTAAATTACTTTAAATATTAAAGTTTAGGATAATAGTTATAATATTATGAAAAAAAAAAGGTTTCTTTAAAAATGTGCGCTTTATTAATGTTCTTGTGTTTGGTACCTACGAGCTAATTTTAATTAAAAAATTTATAAGTAATGGTATTAAAATGTAAGTAATATTAAAAATATTTTACGTTAAAAGGAATGTAGGATTTTTTTTGCATTTTAAATCTTAACGGCATGAACATATCTGGTTGATTTAGTTATGATATTTTTGAATAAAAGAAACTATTGCACAGTTCCACTCCATTTTGAAATTTCTTTCTATTTTAGTAGGTATACGACAAAGAAATAAGAGGTTGCGTTGAGAAAATATTGTATACTTAGTGTATTTAATAACAGCAGCCTTATTGTATAAAAAAAAATAAAGAATTATAAACATTTTTAGTGTTCACCGATATATAACTGTTGATTAAAATAATAAAAATATTGTTAACTGGAGGCAATATTTATGGCAATTTGTTATTTAAATTTAAAGAATTTATGCGTTGAAAGTTCTAAATTAAATATTAACTGTCCGTTAAGTTAGTCTTTGTTAAGAGGCCCGAGATTAGCAAATCAATAGTTAGCGTTAGATATGCTCATGCTTTCCATGGTGCATTGTTGCTATGCACTCAGAACTATGTAAATAATGAAAGCATGTGAAGTAAAATGCATAACAGTATTATTTTAAACTAGTAAATAGTCTTGCCTTTTAATAGTAAATTAATTACTAAACCACTAAGACAAGGGCGTAGTTTATACCATACATATATACCTAGCATAGTAACTAAGTTTTTGCCTATAATAAGTAACACAAGCAACGCCACAGGTATTGCAAGTGATATACCGAAATGGGCTATGGTATCCCTTATTAACTCACTAAATAATAAAAAAAAAATTCCACGGGGTTCTCCTATGAGTTTTCAATGCTTTACCATCAAAAAGTTACATTATGCCTTTAGTCAAGTGTATTTTATTACAGCTCTTAGTTTTATCTGTCGAACATTATTAAATGAAAACCAAAATAAAATAGCTTTTGTGTTTTGCAGTTTTTACATTAAACATTTTCTTAAATTAAACCTACGCCTTTGCTTAATTCTTTTTATTAAAAAAATATCAATAAAAATGGTGGTCCATTCGGAATAGGTTACCGAATGGCTAACCTAACCTTATCGTTGGTCTCGTAAACTAAAAAGTTATGTATATACATACATATATTATTTATATTGGATTAAATGGGTTATTCGTATAAGGACAAATTGTCAAATAGACAGATTCTCATTGACACTTTTTACATCAGGCCTCTTAACAAACTTTTAACAAAAATATTTTTAGGATAAGTAAGAAAAAATTATATAAAATGTTTTTCATTAAATTGTCGTTTTTGCTTTTAACACTGCTTGAAATTGTTTGGATGTGATCAGTTAGTAATTTACATTAAATCTATTTACAAATTATTGAATTTAATTATAAGTAAGTAGGTGTTAGTATGTACGCGTTTATTTATTTAAATATAGGCATTATTATTCAGAGAATGTCTGCTATAATTAGTTTGGAAATAATAACGTGTTACTGTTATTACATCGTAAAAAAAATGAATCCAAAATGTTTAAAAAAAATATAATAAAAATATTATTTATTACATAGTTTCATTCACTTAAAATAGTTAATATTTTATAATAACAGCATGTTCGGAATGCAGATTTTATGTAAAAGAACCTCATAGGTGCTCTTTTTAACTATTTATTTGTGATATTAAGTATACTTTATACTTGACTTGACTTTTAAGTATAATATAATAAAAATCCAAGCAGCTCTATAATAGTTAAATAATCATTACATAAGTTAAGAGTATGTTCTGCGTAATTTTTGTTCATTAAATTCTGTTGGTAAGGTTTGAATATAAATACCTAATTAAACAAAGTTTATCATAGAAAATAACGAATTTATTTTTACCGTGAAAATTACACTAAAGATAAAACTTTTCTTTAATGACAATTGCCTACATTTTTGTCACACTATAAGTAGTTTAAAAATATGTTAAATCGATAAATTAAATAACCGAATAAATCTTGTCTATAATTTGGAACAAATACCTTAAACAATGTACCTAGTCAGCGGTGGATTGTTTAACATTTTAAATATAAACAATATTTGCGACAATTGTGTAATGTCTATGTCAGATTGAATTTGAATAAAACGTTGTGCATATTGACCTTAATTATTTAAATATATTCGTTAATAACACTCTGTAAAACGTAATGTAATTGCTTAGATACAGACCAAAGTTTACCTCTATTCTGAAATGATTATAATTATATTAAATTACACTTGCTGTTACAGTGTAACTTCAGTCAATTAAACAAGATTGTCTTTAATTTTGTTTGTGATTAAGGAAAGTACTTTAATTTTTTTTAAAGATAAGAATGTCCCTAACGGAAAGTTAAAAATAATTTCTTAACTATCCGTTAAGTTAACCAATTATTCGTTGTTCGTTAAAATAAATATACATCGTTTTTGTAATAATATATTATATGGTGATATGGAAAACTTCTATTATGTAACCTTTATCTTTATTTCAATACATCATTAATTTAATAAAATAACTTGTAACGTTTTTACTCCTTTTAATTTTATAGCTTGCACACAATAATGACACTTAACATAGACAACTTATACTCTATGACAACCGATGACTGAAATGGAGATGTACAGAATAATACAATATACTTAAGAATCGTCGTTACACAACTATACGTAGTCGTTTAAGGGCATAATTTCTGCGCATATGCGCCCTAAATAGATCATAGCGAAACTTAACCAAAGTGAATTCATCTCGCAGAACACCAACAGTTAGTTAGCTAATTAATATCTGTAAATTATTTTGACGGCTGTTGGTTCTGAATAAGTACCTAGGGTAGACTGGGTACGGTTGTGACAATTTTCATTTGATTACCCATAATTATGTAAATATACCAATTAGAAGGAAGAAAAATTATTTTTATTGTAAAATGTACACTTGTCTACATACAATTACTAAATTTTTTCCTAAAGTACAATGGTTAACTCATAGCAGCAAATTTAAAAAAAGGGAGGAAAATGTCACAACCATCCTGACCCCAAGGGCGGTTGTGACAGTGCTTGGTGTCAATAGTGACATTTTCAAAAATACTCCAATATCATTTAAATATTTTTTATTGCAAGTAAGTAATATCGAACATAAAGTAACCATATCTTATTTTGGAATAAAATAAAAAATAATGACAAAAGAAATTAACACTTAATCACTTATAATTAATATGACACTGTAACATCTATATCTAGTTTATTATAAAAGTCTTCATATTACAATTAGTCAAAAAGTTAAATTATAATTTCTAATTATTCATTAAGTTAACTGTGTCAAAATACAAAACAAATGATATTATATGCCATATAAATAAAAATCTGAAAATGTCTTCAAGAAAAAATAAACATTTGTATAGAAATCAACATACCTACAATATAAAAAAATAGAATAAATTTGAGGTCTATTCTTATTTCTAAAAACTAGAAAGTACGATACTGAAATCTAGTCTGATTCATTGCAATTGTCACAAATATAAGGGCGACTACCACTTACGCACTTTAAATAGGACCAAAGCTCACATTTTTCCAGCTCTTCGTAAAGAAATCCCTTGTTTCACTTTTTTGTAGGAGTCTTCATATTTTTTATGTCACACTGTCCTCTTTCGGTTTTCCTGACGGTCGTTTTTTTTTTACTTTTTGATGCCCAGAATCTAAAATTAAAAAAAAAAAAACGAGGAATAATACTCATTATTCTATCTGTACCCATATACGAACAATTATTTTAAAAAAATCGAATAAAAATACATACTTTTGACTGTTAAAAAGCAATGTAGACCTCTGCTAACGTTAATGTCGTATGATGGCTGACAGAATACTTTGACACACGTGCAAATGAACACGCTCCTTCTTTCTTTCCTTGCACCCATTGTGGTATTCCTTATAGTTTCGCCAATACAACAAATGTTACAACCGTGACGTGGCACAACTGTACCCAGTCTCCCCTACTCAACGTAGTCTCAATTTATCTTCACAGTTAAATAAATCTTATAATTAATTTAAAATAAAATAGAGAATAAAAATACTACAACAATTACAATCACACTTCGAAGACTTATTGTCAATCTTCGTCAACAGATGGAGCTACAAAATAAAAACTCATACATATTTATGTTTTCGTTTTAGTATTAACATAGAGTAAATATGGTAATAATAAAAATTATTTGTTGCATTTATTTATATTCTCAACGATACATAACTCAAACGATAAAATATTTAATTTTAAAACCTTAGGTAAACAACAATATATGAAATATATTTATTTTTTAAGAAATGATATTAGCTAAGCTTAAAAATAATTATACTGTATATTAATTTAAACAAATTAAAAATAAAACTAATCATGCTCTAATAAAATTAATGATATAATGTTATCTACTCCTGTCCTACGTACCTGCACATAAAAGTTAAGATTAATACTTATTGTATAGATATTTTAAAATGCTTTTAAATAAGATTTTTTTTTTCTATTATTTATTTGCAAGTTATGGAATGCATAGTTTTGAATTTAAATAAATCATAATTTATGAATATCGGTAATACCATAAAAGTTCCAATATCTTGAAAATTTATCTCACACTTTAAGACTAGCTGTTTTAGGAGTATTGCACTAAATATTAGTTTTAAACGTAATAATAAAATTACTTCAATTAAGTTCAGCTTCTTGTTAATATTTAATTTAAATGAAATAAAATTAACCTTTTACAAATTATTACAAATTAAATATTGAACAAAACAAGAAACTGAATTATATTGGATATATTTATATTATATTAATATTATACTAGTGGTCCCAGCAGACGTTGTGTCGCCCGTATCCGATTGCAACGCCACCTATTGGGTCCATTTGTGAATCTAAACCATTCAATGGCTCGCTCAAAACAGATAAAAAAATTCATCAAAATCGGTAAAGCCGTTCAGGAGTTCAGTCACACGGACAAACGAAAATTCTATATTATTCATATACATTCATATACATATATTATATTATATTATATTATATTATATTATATTATATTATATTATATTATATTATATTATATTATATTATATTATATTATATTATATTATATTATATTATATTATATTATATTATATTATATTATATTATATTATATTATATTATATTATATTATATTATATTATATTATATTATATTATATTATATTATATTATATTATATTATATTATATTATATTATATTATATTATATTATATTATATTATATTATATTATATTATATTATATTATATTATATTATATTATATTATATTATATTATATTATATTATATTATATTATATTATATTATATTATATTATATTATATTATATTATATTATATTATATTATATTATATTATATTATATTATATTATATTATATTATATTATATTATATTATATTATGCTATACTATAACTAAGGTATACCTAAGTTAATATATTCCCTTTTTGCTTTTTTTTTATACCTTAATTATTAAGAATATTTCTATTGACTTAGATATAGGAATTTATTATTAAGGAAATTATTTTCAGATGTAATAATTTTGTTTCACAAAAACTTTTTAAATGATACAATCTATAGTTACGATAATATACTGTATTATCTAAACCACGCCAAGCGATCTATGAATGTGATTCCGAAATATACCTATAAAATATAATAATTGTTAATCAAAACCTTGTAGTTGTGAGTATGGCGTTGTGTTTTATGTTAAAGTTGGAAATGAGCGTTCGTTATATTTTAAAATTTTAATTGAAATATATTAAGATATTAAACACTTTCTGTAGTTTTTTTCCTGTACCACATAAATTTCAAGTATAGGTACACAATTTTTAAACAATTTTATATAATGTTGCCGTTTTGTTTCACAAAAAGCTATAAACATATTATTATCTTCAACTATACCTATTTAGGTACTATCCCTCCTATATTTAGATAATTTTTTATGAGCGCTTTAATATTTGTATGTTTTCTTTATACTTTTTTTGGTTTCTTTTTATGGTGTATTATTTATTAAAGCTTTTTATGTAAGGCTTTATTTTAGTCAACCATAAATTAGTCTGTATTTTGTCGATGATGGATTGAGGTTTTGGTGGGTTTTGAGGCTGTATTTTGTCAATGAAGAGAAGATTGAGTTGATTTAAACACGATTTCTACAAAATTATTAACCAACACACACATGGCTTGACTTCAGTGAAACCTGTTTTTTTAATTTTTTTTTTATATAACCATAGAGAAACTACTCTATGTTTCGGTTACACAGATGCCTTTGTTGTTTTCATGACATGTTTGTTAGTTATCTATGTACGCTTTTACGCTTGTTTGTGCTTGTCAACAAAACAAGACGTCTGTCCTGTCTGTGTCTCAGTTGTTTATAAAAAAAAAATTTTATTATATTGATTTTCTGTCGCTTTAGCCCAGTTTTTCTCTCACCGAGTCCCTTTAATTTATTAATAGCATCTGGATATTGACATAAAAGTAACGCAATAGGTAAATAGCCCGTCAAAAATCGATAAATGCGCACCTTTAAATATTTATTAAGCTGTGAAGCGACGCGTATCGCATCCCGTAAAATACACTTTGCAATTCTAAGTTTTCTAATTAAAATAAACAGTTTTAGATAAAAATGAGTGCGATAGCACAACAGGAGTCGCTGGTTAAGGAGAGTTTATTTCAATTTATAACTGAAAACGTTCCATCGGCTGATTTAAGTGTGATAGATGAGATTGTTCTATCATATGTGATATCTATTTTAGAAGAGGCATCAAAAGACCCAGTATTTGATGTCGAAGGTAAGAATTATCCGGAATATTCCAGAAAATGCCTGAATTCTGAATCAGCTAAAAGTGAGAACAATGCATTCAAGTATCATCTTACATTAGCTACCTAGGCACTAACACAGTGGGTTTCTTTGTTTATTACTTACGTATTATTGTTTTAAAACAATAGCTTTTGTAAATTTGTGCCATATTTTAAACAATAAAACTAGTCTTCGTCTCATGTTCCTTATTTATTTTTCAGTACAAAACTCTGTTTTTTTAAGGTCAAGATGGTAAGTCAGGCTGACTGTCCACTTGATGGTAGATGCCACACGCAACGCCACACGTGCTGTATGTGCACCGCCAACCATATTAGAATTAAGAATAACAGATTACAAAGATAGGGAAATGGGCTCTATCATCTCTTACTCACTTGCCGAAACACAACAGCACACATGTTGTTATTACATGGTGGTCTTCTGTGAGGGGGTGGTTACTGCCTCCCAGACAAACTGCGAAACGCAGCCAGTACTAATGAAATTATAGACTTATGATAGCTTAAACTTAAAAATCTTTATTTTATTGATTATTTCGATTCTTTCGGGAATCAACCCGGAGACAGAATGTTAAGGCAAGCATTCTATCTAACCACTCATCCAAAGTGTTTTAGTTAGGATTATACATCTGCAATGAACTATACTGACAGTCTGATAAAAAACCTCTCTAGGCCTTAGATTTGTTAAACCAAATTATGAACAATACAGACAATAATCGCTGCTTAATTACCACAAGTCAAAAAAATTCCAAAAATGTTTTTATTGCAAAAATACAATCACAATCCTTCATTTTGTATGTTGCAAAAAGACTTATGTGTGTTTTATTCCATATTTAGTATATTTTTATCATTTTTTTAATATTCAAAAGTAACTTATATGCTTATATCTCCTCTAGTATTCAGTTTATTATAAAAGTACTTAAAACATTTAAAGCTACTTAAAAATACGCTTCTAACGATGTATAATATGCATATATTTGATATATATATCTAATAAGAAAAAAATAGACAAAATATATATATATTTTTTTTCTATTAAATCCTGTAAAAAAGTGTAATTTTGATTTGTGGTACTTTTGAATTTAAGCAGAGTATAAATCTCTCAAATATCTCAGAGTATAATCAACATTTGAAAACCTTATTATAGGGTTTGTAGAAATGATGGCAGCATATGTTCCTGAGTTTGCTGAGATTGAACCGGGCCAAGTCTGCCAATGGGTATTGGAGTTGGAGGCCAAGTTATCTCGTGGGGAGACCACCGTTGTCAGTGGTAAATGTTGTCATTATTATTATATTTCTTCATTATAATTTCAACCAAACTATAATGAAAGAAATATTTTTGTCTAAACATAATAAGACTTAATACGAAAAATATAATAATAATAATAAGATCTAATATTTTTAGTTTACACCATTTAAATATCCCTTCCCAATTCCTCATCAATATTAATATAGAGTCTTTTTGTTATTTTTTTATTATTAATTATTATTTACTAGCTAGTGCTCGCGACTTCGTCCGCGTTAAAAATTTAAAAAACAGGAATATAACACTTGTCCTCGTGTTGCTATAACACTTTGGCCAGGCGTTAGTTTTTTATTTTTTATTTATCCCCCGGGAATAGTCCTTTTTTTCCGGATGAAAGGTACCCTATGTCCTTTCTGGTGTCTCAGACAATGTGTATGCAAAATTTAATGGTGATCGGTTCAGTAGTTTTTGCGTGAAAGAGTTACAAACATCCATACATCCAAACATACATAATATAATATTTATTAGAAACAAGCATTTATAATATTAAGTATGGACGGATTATTGTAAGACAACTTTTAAGTTGGTATTAGCTATGTATAATTATCTTATTGTTATTATTTTATAAAAAAAAAACAGTGATATGATACTATGAATATATTTCCTTTTCAGAGGAGACAGCCGAAGATGATAGAATAAGTCTGACCCTGCAGAATCTCAGTGAAATGTTACCACCGATTACGAAGGGTAATCGGTAAGTTCCACATTCACATAAACGGAGCAGTATTTTTAGCATAATATATAGCATAGATAACGAGTTGTCTTTAAAAATATAAAGACATGAAAGCCACCTGCTGCGAGAAATCAGCCAGATCAATTCCCATTGGTGTAGCAACATATATGTACAGATTTCATGGTTTTCCTTTCATTTAATTTACAGTGTATGTTAGAGAGATTTGATCCCTATAATTGACACTGTCGATTGATGTCATAAAAGTATAGGGTGTTATTTTTTCAAATTTTAGCTTGATCGATTCCCGTTGGTTGTTTGTAGCAAGTGCATTTTCAAAAAAACTTTGAATGCTTTGCAATTGTAATGTTTACCCTGTAAGTGAAAAAAAAAAAAAAATGATCAGTACTCCACTATATTGGTCTATCTGTGCGATCAGATCTCACTCGAATTCGGAGAGTTCGGAGGAGAGCAGTCGCCGTTCGGTCCGCGAAGGAGACGAACACTCGGACCAGTGTCGTGTGCTTCACGACATGTTCCCAAACACCTGCGCGATGGAGGTCAGTGTCTCAATTAAATATGTAAAGTCACGGTATAAAAAGGTTAAGGTTTTTTTTATTTATTTATTTATTTTTTTTGTACAAAAGATCCACCAACATTTGCTCACACATATACACATAACTAACCACTTAATAAAATAAAAACTATAACAAACATGTGTGGCAACCAATTAAAAGGTGAATACCACGACATGGACTTTAACATCCCTTACTCACCCACCGGAACACAAAAGCAAACATGCTGATGTTTCCCTTTGCCCAAATGAGCGCAATACGCCCTGCCATTACTTAAACTTACGTGCACTAGTCTTTTCGCTCGTGAGGTAGGTGATCATTACACTCTCACGACTAGTCTCCAATGACGCAACACAATATAATATCGTATCATTACGTCTTCACCAACACATAAGTTAAAGTAGCCTGTGTAATAACATAGCCTGTTCTTATATACAAACGACACTTTCAAAAGTGGTGACGAGCAGAGATGTCCATTTCAGATAAAGCACTGCGTGTCCATAGCGCACGGGGACATAGAGCGCGCGGCCGCTACTCTATTGCATCGTCGCGAACAAGGACAAGCCCTATCACCGGCCGCGTTGCATTCCGCCGTACGGACACCGCTCTGTGACGATGACGAGCTCAAAAATCGTATCATTGCCAGGTAATAAAAAGTCGTGTCAATAAAAAAAACATGTCAGTAAAAAAGTCATATCAGTAAATAAAAGTCATGTCAATAAAAAAACAGGTCAGTAAAAAAGTCATATCAGTAAAAAATTCATGTCAGTAAAAAAAACATGTCAGTAAAAAAGTCATATCAGTAAAAAAAGTCATGTCAGTAAAAAAGTCATATCAGTAAATAAAAGTCATGCCAGTAAAAAAACATGTCAGTAAAAAAGTCATATCAGTAAAAAAAAGTCATGTCAGTAAAAAAACATGTCAGTAAAAAAGTAATATCAGTAAAAAATTCATGTCGGTAAAAAAGTCATGTCAGTAAAAAAACATGTCAGCAAAAAAGTCATGTCAATAAACAAAACATGTCAGTAAAAAAGTAATATCAATAAAAAATTTATGTCGGTAAAAAAGTCATGTCAGTAAAAATACATCAGTAAAAAAGAGTAATGTCAGGAAAAAAATGACAGTCTAAAAAAGTCATGTAAGTAAAAAGTAATGTCATCATGTCAATAAATAAAACATGTCAGTAAAAAAGTCATATCCGGAAAAAAGTCATGTCAATAAACAAAACATGTCAGTAAAAAAGTAATATCAGTAAAAAAATGATGTCAGAAAAAAAGTCATGTCAGTAAAAATACATCAGTAAAAAAGAGTAATGTCAGGAAAAAAAATGACAGTCTAAAAAAGTCATGTAAGTAAAAAGTAATGTCAGTAAAAAAATCATGTCAATAAATAAAACATGTCACTAAAAAAAATATATCAGGTAAAAGAGTGTCAGGGTCCAGCATGAGTTTATAATTACCGCAATCGCCATCATCTTCTCCTCTTTCACAATATCTTGTCTCCATCATCAGAACTTCTCCGATGTTTCTGCCAGTGTCATTTGTTAAAATAGCAATTTATTGAAGGCAATCAAAATAAACAAATCAAAATTAACAGATCCCGATACTGATTCAAGTGAAGTGTACAATTTTTTAACATTTTCAGATATTCGTACGTCGACAAGAACTCTGATACTAAGGAGCACAAGCCGTTAGCGCCCAAAATTGAGCCAAAGAAAATGGTCCGTTATCGGGACAACAAAATAGTCTCGCTCAAAGGCGAACGGTACACTGAGGTGAGCTATTTCTACTGCTACACTTTATTGCAGGAACTCCTAGATCGATACGTTTTGTATCTGCATCGTAGGCATAGAGAATGAACCGATTAATATCCGCGTGACATTGAAATTGACAAGAAAGTGAGAAAAGGATAGTGTATTATTTTTTTTAATTTAATTTTTTTTTTTATTAAAAAATAAATCATCATATTATACAAAAATCCCTAAGTGTTAATTTTAACTTTAGCATAAAAGTTATATAAACATATATTTTATGTAAAACTAAATTTTCTACAATGTTTGAAAGTTTTTTTTTTTTTTTTTGTATAATTCTAGAAACTTATATAAAAAAAAAATCAAAGATTTAATTTAATTAATAGGAATTAATATCGAACATTTCAGGTACCAAAGTCCGGCATCGACGAGGAGCATTTAAAAAAGCCCAAAAGGCAGCACTGCCCTTAACCTTTGCAATCACGTCAGTACCGCAAAAAAGCGGAGGTTCCATCCCCCGATTTATATATACCCTCTCTTACCCTCTCAGCACGCCCGGGTACTACGTGCAAAACTACCCGCATAAATATTTTTAGCGTTTACTATTTAGTATTTAATGTACTAGTTTCTTTCAATAGGCTAAATTTGAATCTCACAGCGGAAATTGAATACCCGCATAGAAACGGTTCCGCCTCTGAAAAACTGTTTGTTATGGAGATTGTTTATGGTGGAGTTTTTTGTGAATTATATAAAAATGAACAAGATTATCTTAGGAGAACGAATTTGAAAAGAATGGACAGATGCGTGCGTGTCAAATGCATCATCCTGTATAAGGTGCCAGTATCATATTGGATTAAAATCAGCATGCTGTATATAAGAGTTGGGTTTAAAGACAACACATTAGACGCGTGGCTGAAGACTTTTTTGAAACTCAATGTTCCATTTAAAAGTAGAACGGTATTTGTCGGGTTAAAATCGGATTTAGAAAGTACGGATTCGATAAAAATCAGCATACTGTATATAAGAGTTGGGTTTAAAGACAATACGTTAGATGCGTGGCTGAAGACGGTTTTGAAACTCAATGTTCCATTTAAAAGTAAAACGGCTCCTGTCGGGTTAAAATCGGATTTAGAAAGTACGGATTCGATTAAAATCAGCATACTGTATATTGTTTATAAGTGCAATATTTTAGTTGATAAGTTTACGTTGAAATGTGAAACTGTGTCGCGCACAGTCGTCGATTTAATATTATTTGAATATAGAAAAAAACCAGT
This sequence comes from Synanthedon myopaeformis, assembly GCA_944738685.1. Lineage (NCBI taxonomy): Eukaryota > Metazoa > Arthropoda > Insecta > Lepidoptera > Sesiidae > Synanthedon > Synanthedon myopaeformis. The sequence goes on from OX122941.1 coordinate 3,030,832, forward strand.
GAGCGATCTAGAGTCGAACGGTCCAAAGTTGGTCTGCGGATGTTTAGTAGACAAATATATCGCGTATAAATTTAGTATTTTAGAATGCATTTACAATTTAATCGCGCGATTTATGTCGCGCGATTTTTTAATGCCATTGTTGTGTACTAGGCTTTACACCGGGCGTGCGTCGTATCTCCTTAAGTGTAGTAGTTTTAGTGTAGTCAGAGCGCGTATATCATATTGTGAACAAAATGTGTACAGTCTATCCGATTTCACCGCGCACAATTCGCACATGTTCTCAAGGAACTGTGGCGCGATGAAATTGTCAAGGGTGTACGCCGTTTCGTTTTGCACGCGTTGCGTTTTTCCGCTTTTTTCCAGTACTGATTTTGTTGTGGTCACATTTATGTTAGGGCCGTCTCAACTTAAACTCATAGACTGTCTTAGTTTTAGACTTTTATTTATATTTATATTTATTATTATTATTATTATTATTACTATTACGCTCTCTCGGCAGCTTGTCAGTATTAGCGTGACATTGTTTGTGATACGTCCGCGTGTTTGTCTATGGAAGGGCTCAGTGACGTGTTTAGGTACGGCGGTGGTCGGACGTTGTCGGACGTGTGACAGAGTCGGAGCGCTAAAAAAGCGCTCGGCGGAGAACGTCGCTTGTGTGACGAGGCTATTCGGCACCGAGCGCCGTTTTAGCGGCCTCGGCGGCCATCTTTATTCTCCTCTAGTTTTAAGTGTAGCGATCTATCGTCTTATTATTATACCTGTGATTTTGAATTGTTATTATAATTTTGTTATAATTAAAAATGTGATCCCTATGATAGTTTTGTCGTTTTTGAACCCGTCTGTGATCGCAATGCCATTTTGTCGAGTTATAAACTACCCACTAAGCGGATTTTGTAATTTTAATTTAGAATTTATATATTTTAGAAGGAGACCTTCGATGCGTTGCCGATTGTTGAAAACACTGTTTGCATATGTTTGTTTGTGATTATACTTATGTTTAGTCTTTTTTAAAATAATGAGGGTAATATTAAAATGTGTAGATATCGTATTTTCGCTATCACCAACTAAGATTGTGACTACGAAATTGCGGTACACATTATAATAAAATTCTCTATTAAAAAAATAGGTTGATGATAGATTTTGAGCCTTAAATGTGAAACACAAAAAATACGGTCAAAAAACTGTTAAAAAAACCGTAAGTGGTTAAACCTAATAATAAATAAATGTCAGTCGCAGGACTGCACGTCAGAAGTGAAAACTACGCCATCTATTAACATGTTAACGAAGATAAGCATATTATGAGCCAAGAAGTACGTACTGATTCGGGTAGATGGCGTTTATTTTATTCAATTAAACGTAACAGAGCGTGACGACGCGAGTTCACTGTTTCTTTTTTTTTTATCTTACTAATAGAAAAATATTTTATTTTCAAATTAATTAATAATTAAATATCGAAAACTGTTTATTTTTTGAATAGAGCCTTATATAGTTGAATAGATAAAATATGGTTTCTGTTATAAGCCGTCAATAGATAACACATCTAAGTTCAACTTTTCTTGTAATAAACCTCTTATTATATACAGAATAATATTAATTTATATTTAAGGCCCAATATTTATTCATCGACTTTTTGTTTTAGGTCGTGTATATTTCGCATAATATTGAACATTACTGGACAGTAATATTAAATTACTGTCCATGGTCGCAGCAGTAATTTTAAGTATTTACAATGTTAATGAAGTAGTGACGATTACAAGATTTGATAGTGATAGTGACAGTTAACACGTCATTTACTTTTTTTTAATGACAGAACAGCGAAAAAGAATAAAATACAAAATATTTGTATTACAAAATATAAGAAACACAAATTTTAATTTATTTTTTTAATTTAATTACATGCATTAAGTTTTAAGAACTTATCACAGAGATGTGATGAAACCAAATGAAACCATAATAATAATAAATAATAATCAATTAATCTTAAAATGTATCAATAATACTGTTAATGACTTTATTTGTTGATTTAATTAATGTACAAATTAAATTAAATTGAAGAATAGTTAATTTACGTATCTAATTTTATATCATAATTTTTTACATTTTTTTAGAATAAAACACAAACTCAACAATATTATGCGAACAATACATTTATTCGAGACTGATTTCCTTCTCGTACAATGAGGAGTAAAAATCTGCATTTACTTTAATAGTTTTAATTTTTTAAATGTTCTAGGTAAGCTTAACAATTTTTATTATATATTTTTTAAATCTTAATAACGCTCCTACTGTTTGATGAGGGATTCAAAACGCGCTACGAAACACAAATTTCAAATAAATAATTTTCAGTCTAAATGTAAAGTATAATTCTAATCTAATGTTTATACGTCATGACATGGTCATGACGAATGATTTTAATATGAATGTAATCGGTTAAGTATTTTGACAAGTGAATTCCATCTATTTCCACACGTATGACTGATGAATTCAATCTATTGCCACGCATATGACTGATGATTAAAATCTATTGCCGCGAGTATGACTGGTGAATTCAATCAATTGCCACACGTATGACTGGTTAATTCAATCTATTGCCACACGTATGACTGATGAGTTCAATATATTGCCACACGTATGACTGGTTAATTCAATCAATTGCCACACATATGACTGGTTAATTCAATCTATTGCCACAAGTATGACTGGTTAATTCAATCTATTGCCACACGTATGACTGATGAGTTCAATATATTGCCACACGTATGACTGGTTAATTCAATCAATTGCCACACATATGACTGGTTAATTCAATCTATTGCCACAAGTATGACTGGTTAATTCAATCTATTGCCACACGTATGACTGATGAGTTCAATATATTGCCACACGTATGACTGGTTAATTCAATCAATTGCCACACATATGACTGGTGAATTCAATCTATTGCCACGCGTATGATTGGTGAATTCAATCATTTGCCACACATATGACTGGTTAATTCAATCTATTGCCACACGTATGACTGATGAGTTCAATATATTGCCACACGTATGACTGGTTAATTCAATCAATTGCCACACATATGACTGGTGAATTCAATCTATTGCCACGCGTATGACTGATGAGTTCAATATATTGCCACACGTATGACTGGTTAATTCAATCAATTGCCACACATATGACTGGTTAATTCAATCTATTGCCACAAGTATGACTGGTTAATTCAATCTATTGCCACACGTATGACTGATGAGTTCAATATATTGCCACACGTATGACTGGTTAATTCAATCAATTGCCACACATATGACTGGTGAATTCAATCTATTGCCACGCGTATGATTGGTGAATTCAATCATTTGCCACACGTATGACTGGTTAATTCAATCTATTGCCACACGTATGACTGATGAGTTCAATATATTGCCACACGTATGACTGGTTAATTCAATCAATTGCCACACATATGACTGGTGAATTCAATCTATTGCCACGCGTATGATTGGTGAATTCAATCTATTGCCACACGTATGACTGATGAGTTCAATATATTGCCACACGTATGACTGGTTAATTCAATCAATTGCCACACATATGACTGGTGAATTCAATCTATTGCCACGCGTATGATTGGTGAATTCAATCTATTGCCACACGTATGACTGATGAGTTCAATATATTGCCACACGTATGACTGGTAAATTCGATCTATTGCCACGCGTATAACTGGTGAATTCACTCTATTGCCACACGTATGACTGAGGATTAAAATCTATTGCCACGCGTATGATTGGTGAATTCAATCATTTGCCACACGTATGACTGGTTAATTCAATCTATTGCCACACGTATGACTGAGGATTAAAATCTATTGCCACGCGTATGATTGGTGAATTCAATCATTTGCCACACGTATGACTGGTTAATTCAATCTATTGCCACACGTATGACTGAGGATTAAAATCTATTGCCACGCGTATGATTGGTGAATTCAATCATTTGCCACACGTATGACTGGTTAATTCAATCTATTGCCACACGTATGACTGATGAGTTCAATATATTGCCACACGTATGACTGGTTAATTCAATCAATTGCCACACATATGACTGGTGAATTCAATCTATTGCCACGCGTATGATTGGTGAATTCAATCTATTGCCACACGTATGACTGATGAGTTCAATATATTGCCACACGTATGACTGGTAAATTCGATCTATTGCCACGCGTATAACTGGTGAATTCAATCTATTGCCACACGTATGACTGAGGATTAAAATCTATTGCCACGCGTATGATTGGTGAATTCAATCTATTGCCACACGTATGACTGGTTAATTCAATCTATTGCCACACGTATGACTGAGGATTAAAATCTATTGCCACGCGTATGATTGGTGAATTCAATCATTTGCCACACGTATGACTGGTTAATTCAATCTATTGCCACACGTATGACTGATGAGTTCAATATATTGCCACACGTATGACTGGTAAATTCAATCTTTTGCCACGCGTATGACTAGTGAATTCAATCTATTGCCACACGTATGACTGAGGATTAAAATGTATTGTCACGAATATGACTGGTAAATTCAATCTATAAGCGCGCGTAATGACATGTTTCCAATCGGACAGTAGGGGATTTATGTTTTACTTTTCCTTATGTATAATTAGTTTAAAACTAAAGCAATTTAGCCAAAGTTGGTGCTAAGTTAGTATTTTCAAATTGCCAAAAAAAAAATTAGATAAATCGGTAACAAATCTTTAAGTCAACAATTTGAAACGGTAATTTTACAAGCGTTGCGAAGTAGTATTTGCATTAATTGGCTTTAGCATCACTTCATAGTACCCCCCTTATCCCTTTCCCTTCCCAATCCCTTATCCTCAAATCAAATCCTACTATAGACGGAAGCGCACTAGCGCCACATGTGGCGTTGCTTGTGTTTTAGACGACATTAGCCACCTACCTTCAAATGGACAGTCAGCCTATTTGTCGAACTTAACATGAAAAAAAACTGTCAACGTCATCTTATCCGCCCCAAGGATTTTTATCTGTAACTATAATAACTTACTAATTTCTCTTCAAACTATAGAATCTGTTAATTATTTTTTTTTTTTAATTCAAAACGCTTGTAAAATTATCCTCTATACTTTATTATTATTAGTTAGAATCTGAATGAAAATCTTTATTTTTTTTAATATAATACATAATATATATAAATATGTATTTCTCATTGATATTTTTACTAGATCCACTTTCGTCATTCGACTCTGTGATATTATTTTACAGTTAAAATGTAAAAAACAAAAGGAATTTTCAATACTTAAAATTTTTTGTTAATATAATTTCATGTTTAGAATCAAATTTATAAAGTCCAATAGGTTTTATAAAAGACGGTTCACATGCGGTTTGTATAAATTTCATTGTGTCATAAATTATTTAAAAAAAAAGATTTAAAACCATATTTATAAATTATTACGTGAAAATTAAAGAGGGGGGGGGGTCACCGAGGGGGGAGGGGGTAACAAATTGTAAAAAAAATATGGGGTCACGTGGTATGGGTACGTTCCCTTACGATAGGTACCTACCTAATTATACCTGCATAATATTGTATAACATAAAAAAAAATATTATACAAGATTATGTATATATATATGTTATACCTAAAATCCTACTAATATTATACTTGCAATCTGTATGACAACTAGAGATAAATTATTTCATTCTATTATGTGTACTAACTTGCTAAATTACACTCGAGCTAAGTTAAAAAAAACGTTAAAACACATATAATTATCATTCCCCATGTGAGCCGTCCAAGTACACATTTAATATAAATGTAGTCTGTTTAAATTTGACCACTTTTAAAAAGTATAAATAAAAAACATAATTATAGCTCGGCAAAAAGTTTAAAAATTAAAAGGTGGCAACACTGGAGTGTCAACAAGATGGTTACAACGGGAGAACACTACACAGTGTTGCCACTTTTTAATTTCTTAACTTTATTGCCAAGCTGTAAATCGACACAGCTAGCTTTAATTCGTAATAGCACACAACATATACTTTTCATACGCTCAGAATACAGAACGAATCAGAAGAAGCGTTCAAGCGTAATTATTGAATGTCATATATTGTTTTAAAAATAATAGCTGTTGCACGCGACTTAGTCCGCGTAACTTTATAAAATATAGCCCATGTTACTCGCTGATAACGTAGCTTTGTTTAGGTGAAAGAATTTTTAAAATCGGTCCACCAGTTTTTGAGTTTATTCATTACAAACATTCAAATCTTCTCTCTTTATAATATTAGATTGTGTCAATGGCCTACTTAAAAATGAAATGATTATTATTTTAATAAAAATATACTTGACATAGCACGCGTCTTACAAGAGGCTATATCTAGTCTAATATCAGCCTTATATCGCATATTCTGTTTTGTTACGTATTCTGAGCCTCCATGTTAAAAAAAAAGCACAATTAAAAGTTAACTTTTATTGTATAATTTGAAATATTTAGATTTTGCTGTACAGACATGGTACAGACTTAGAAATTTTCAATAAACTGGACAAGTGTCAAAGATATGTTAAATATAAACAATATAACTAATATTACTCTAAGACTCTCTGTCAAAACGTCAAAAAAATCGTTTCCAATGTGAATGAATTTTAAACAGATTTTCAAAATGGCCTCAAATATCACAGATGCGTTCTAAAACGTTAAGACAATTGACACCGCATTTACCTATTTTGTTTTCACGTTTTAATTATTATTATTATTATATTATTATTTTTTATATTAATTATTGTAATTTATAAAAAAATAATTAGTTATATGGTGACGCGCACTAAGTCATATCTCTGAATTCCGATTATATACAATTGTATTTGAATATTATAGTATAATGTCCCCAAGTGATGTGTTTTATTTGTTTCCTTAGAATTATGCTTTTTGTGCTGGAAGCCAGTGGGTCTAGCATGAGTTTACATGGTCATTGCATTGTAAACTCATGACTCATGCTAGAAAGTCTAGAAATCATTGTAATTTATTTACGCTTGCCCTATGGAGGGTAGAGGTACTGTTAAGTACTATTTACTCTATGGTAGAGGTAAGCATTACCGACACATATGACTAACAAACTGAAAAAATGGTCCTCTCCAACAGTAAAATAATGGTTCCAATAGTAGTCACAATAGCGCTAGTGTAGCATATCTCCTATCTTATCTTTCATTGTCTAATTAACTCGACAATGCTACACTAGCGCCATCTTAATTTTCTGGTATTCTGAGACCACTTTTAATACATAGCGTCGGTCCTCTTTAGCGCTCCTTAAAAAATTTATACGGGAAATTGTCAATGTCAAATTGACAATTATTTTCCATCACCACAGAAGCGTTCCTTGTGTTCTGTGCACAAAACATTATGTACTCACAAGGAGATTACCATACTATAAATAAATAATATGTAATTTTGTGATATCAAGAATTTAATTTTATGTCTCATCATGGAAAATACGAAATCGTGATGCTTCTTTATCTGGATAGGAATCTGAACACTTTGTGGTTGGTTTGTGCTGTACGTGATTGTATAAATTAAAGATACGGATTACGACGGATTAAGAATTATATTTTACAAAGAAAGTTATTATATGAACATGACAAATTGGTGACAAACAAATATAAGTGACAACATACATACGACATAAAAATATATTAAAAAGTATTAAAAGTAAAACCAAAAAGTATGTATAACGCAAAAGAGTATTTACAACAAGTCCCTACAACTTCTTGTTTCGTATAAAAATATTATTGAGAATGGACATATTCTGTTTCACCACTTGTCTTTGATAAAATATCTACCAAATAACTGTCAGAAAGTTATCTGAAGGACAGAGTGGCATGGCAACCATGGCAACTTTGCATGGACGCTCACTATGTTCCAATTAGTTAGAAACTTACTTTAGAACTTCACTTCTAAATTTAATAGAAATCTTATTTATTTGGCTTTTTTTTAGATGAATATACGAATTACATATTTCTAGTTGATTTTTTTTATCTATACTAATATAAAGAGAGAAGATATGTGGTTTTGTATGTTTGTAATGAATAAACTCAAAAACTGCTATTAAAAATTCTGTCACCTATAGAAAGCTACGTTATCAGCGAGTAACATCTAGTGTTTTATAATTTGGAATTAAAACGAACACAGGGAAATAAAGTAACATAAGACGAATCGCAGAGACGCCATGACATATATCAACTGCCGTAGAAGTGTTTTCCCTACTTTTAAAATTTTACAAATTATACATACCTAACAACATTAAAGTCGCCCATGAAACAAAACTAATGAAGGTACCTCAAACCAACAGGCGAATCAAAATAAAAATCACAAATCAATTAATAATATTTTTATTTTTTAACTTTATACAAACTAATAATAAATACAATGTTAATACTTTAAAAAAATTGGTAACTACAAAATACTATATTTTCACTTAAAATATTCGAACATGTCACTACTGAAGATTCTTTCTTTTATTATTGATAATAATAATGTATAACCCATTCACATTATCGCTGCAAATTGTCGATGACCAACCATAGACACTAATATACTATCGTAATAGACGCAATGAGCGTGCAAGCGAGAAAGCAATCTCTTATAGCAAGAATACGAGTGCGAAAGAGACAGCGAAACAAGAACGTTTTACTATTCATCGATATTTTTTTATCTGTCGATAACGTAGGGACATTACTAAAATTTACCCACGACTGCAGTCAGGTCAACTGCTTTGACGGACCCGTTTTGAAAAACTCAAAGACTTTTGGAACTTGACTGACTAGTCTCGGGATATGTGACTTTTGATTTTAATTTTAAAAAAAAAGCTATTTAAAATAGCTATTTTTACAAATGACACTGGTAAAATCATCGTAGAAGATCTGATGGAGCCGAGGCATTAAAAGAGAAGAAGAAAATTTTCCCAACACTTGTAAAATCACGCACACGAAGGCATTTCTGCTTTGGTGACGTTAGAAATAGAAGTCTGTTTGTCTATTACGCTAGAATATAAGTGTCTATATATAATATATATAGGACCAACTGTACCGACGTGAAGGGGATAGTGGAAGGGAGGTGTAAAGATAATGTGATGGGGTTGAATTTTTTGTGATGGGGTTGAATTTTTTGTGACGGGGTTGAATTTTTAAGGACTCTGACTTTTGACCTGTCACGAAGGAAACTAAATCTGCCTCAAATCATTCTATTTTAGGTGTTCAAGGCGGCGTGGTAAGATTGTCAATCCATACTTATATAATATTATAAATGTGAAAGTAAATCTAGTCTGTGTCTGTCTGTTACCTTTTCACGCCTTAACTACTCGACTGATCATCGTGAAATTTTCCATAAACATTTTCAGGGATACAGGAAAGGACATTGGGTACCTTTCATCCAGATAAAAGGACTGTTCTCGAGGGATGATCTGAATTAATAAAATTAACGCCTGGCAAAAGTGTTATAGCAAAGATTTCAGGAAGACGTTATTTTGCTAATTTATTTTTTTAACGCGAAGTCGCTGACGCTAACCAGTTTTCCATATAAATATTTTACGCTCTTAATTGCAAAGGATTTATTTTTTTATGGACAAAAGTTGAATTTGAGTTGAGAAAGGTGTAGTCACTCCCTTACTCTAGCTAGAAAATATCTACAACAGAATTTACAAACAATTTTTCGACACAAATTTTATTGTCACTAAATTTGTTCACATACCTATAAGATTTTAAAATTACACTACACAGAGATAGAGATTTTTTTTCTCGTAAGATTTCAACGACCCTAAGGGTAGTTTCTATCCCAAAGGTAGTTAGAAATGTATAGAACCAGCCAGTAACAATTTATTCTTTGGAAAAGTGAATCGGCTAACACCCGATTCCATCTTGAGTTATTTTCATGAAAGAAGTCCCAAGACAAATAGCGAAACTAAATAATAAATTATTATCTCAGACCAAATGAGAACTATAGACAGAATTTTGCGGACAAAATAGTGGTGAAGCCGATTTTATAAACATGTAAAGTGTGTTCCGTAATTCGAAGGAGTAATTTGATATTAGCTGGGTTGCAAGTTTTTGACCATACAAAAATAGTGATGTCACCTAATCGGACTTATTAAAAACTTATAAAACCGTAATTAATGCTTATTTAGTTTAGAATAGAATTAATTGTTTAATTAATAATTAATGTATTTATATGTATAAATTATATATTTTTCGCAAAATATGTTCTATAAGTTGCAATTCTTTTCTATTATTATAACTTTTCTGAAACTGATCAAATGAATGCTTGTTTTGCTCAAAAATATATGGTAAAATGAAAAAAAAAAAAAAAAAAAAAAAAAAAAAAAAAAAAAAAAAAAACGTGATTACGATTTTTTTCAAAAAAATCATGATTTTTTCCAACCCTGCGTCTAGGGGACTTCTTCCATTGAAAATGACTTAGGCTCGAGTTCACCAACAGACGGTTATTTTTAAACAGCTGTTTAAAATTTAAACAGCCGTTTAATAATATTTTGTTGATCACCGTCGCTAAACTGCGGATTAAACGCCCTAAACATCTGATTAACTTAATGATTAATCTGATGTTCAGAGCGTTTAACCCGCAGTTTAGCGATGCTGAACAAAAAATATTATTAAACGGCTGTTTAAATTTTAAACAGCTGTTTAAATTTTAAACAGCTGTTTAAAAATAACCGTCTGTTGGTGAACTCGAGCCTAAGGGGTGTTAACAACAACAATAATTTAGTGGCCAATATTATTGATTATTGCGTTCACCACATCAGTGGAGGAGGCAGTGCCTCCAACGTCCGAGGTCAAGATGCGATCGACATTGATCGTTTTGTCTACCGCCTTACGGATCAAATTCGCGTGATAGTGATTGCCTAGATGCTCTAGCATGTCTATGGACGCGTTAATCATCGCTATAGGATTCGCCACGTTCTTACCGGCTATTGCGGTACCTGAAAATTAATACAGCAACATTTTATTTATTTATTTATTTATTATACACATCAATGTACTACAACTATGGATTTCGCACGCCATAATATTTTAATGTGCTTAAATAAAAATAAAATTTATTTAGTTTAACTTTAATTTAGTCTTTACATCATTTATAGTTAGGTCAAGTACTATTGAAGATATTGAAGATTTTTTGACTGACCATTTTTTTCTTTGCGGTCGTATATTATTATAGCTACATTTGTGATGGGCTATATATATTTTAATGGATGTATGGGCAATAAAAAAATAAATAAATAATAAATATCTTCACACATTCCACACAGCACCATCTAGTTCCACACTAAGCAACTAATGTTTTTTTTTTTTTTTTGTAAATACATACATATTATAAATTGAAAACATCCATGACTCAGGTATAAAGGTAAAATGTTAACACATAAACATTTGCCCCTAGCGGGATTCGAACCCGCGACCGTTTGGTTAACAGCTAGGGTTACTAGCCACTAGACCAAACGTGTCGTCATAAAATATAACTTAAGAGTTCTCTCACCGGTATTCCTGGTGCCCGGTTCGAAGACTGCGTAATGATCCCCATAGTTCCTGCCGGAGAGAAGACCAGCACCTCCCAGTAGACCGCAGACAACGTTGGAGACTATCGAACCGTACAGGTTCGTCATTAGCATCACGTCGAACTGGTGTGGCCTTGGGGAAAAACAAAACGATATTATTTCAACGATAAAATGTGACTGACGGGCTGATAGACTGCATTAGAGTGCGGTTTAGGGCTCTTATCATTTGAGCTTGAGGAGTTTATTTTTTATATATATATTTAAATTTATTTATTTAATAGCTAAACAGCTAATTTTACAGCGTGTAATATTTCACAAATACATAAAAAAAATTAAATTTATATATTATATAAATTTATATCTTACAAGGTCAGACATATTAAAATTAATAAGTACAAAAAAAAAATTCAAAAATAATAACAATATACATTACACATACATAGATATACATAATTATATAAACATATTATACATTACATATACATATAAACACATACAATATTAATTGAATGATTTATTTTTTTCTTCTTAAATATCTGTTTTAATTTTTGTTGTAATTTTTTTTATTTTTTATTTTTTTTTAGTCTTGATGTTTAGTTTATGTTCTCTCTTATACATATGTAATATATATGTGTGGACACCATCGAAGTACTACTACAAGTGTGGAAATTGCGTCACAAATGCCAAAGCGGCACATAAAAAGTACGTCTAAAACGGAATCTTGTCTTCGCGCGTCAATGGTAAAAGGTAGTAACGACCAAGTTCTATTATTCATTTTAAACTCTAATGTGTTGACGTAAAGTCACATTTTCTTTAAACGACAGACGTTTGGTTGGTTTTAAATGACAGATGACAGAGTTCATGCTCTACGCATAATTATGTCACTTTTAAATGTTCCATAAAGTTCCTAGTGTTTTGTATGGCGTGCGAAATCCATAATTGTAGTACATTGATGATGTCAACTAACCAGACTCTTCGGTTAGTTTACTTAAACGGACGTGTATGAGTTAAAACCTTATCATAATTTTTCGATGATTGTCAATAGCTACTACTACCATCATCTATAAAGGTTTATCTAAAATATTAGAACTGCTGGTGTATGTTTTATTATTTTCGCGAGTTCAATAGTGGTACGATTGTGTTGCTTTGCAATTCTGTCTTCGGTAATCCCCTTGTGGGATATGTGTTATTTATTTATTTTTGTCTTTTTTACTACTTACATTTTTGTTTTTATTTATGTTTGTTTAACAAAAATTAAAAAAAATAAATAAATAATAAAATCTCTTTTATGGTTTTTCCACCTAGCTACAATATGAGCTGCTTCAAATGAGCTGTACACGAATTCCCACCAGGTTAGGCAACTCACCGGCAACTCCCTGGTGTTGCTTGTGTCCTAAGGCGACGGTAACCACCTGCCATTGAGTGGACAGTCAGCCTGTGTCCTACCCTTTATAATATACAAATTGGTGCCCGCGAATTAGTCCGCGTTGAAAAAGAAAATATATGAGTAATTATTATATGATGAGATATTGCAAAAACAAATTTGAAAAATCAGTTGCTATTCACTGACATTCTAATGTCACTATTCACTGACAGATGGCGCTAGAGTTGAAGCAAATCAAAATTATTATATATATGTTATATAACCTAAAGCCTTCATCGATAAATGGACTATCCAACACAAAAAGAATTTTTCATTTCGAACCAGTAGTTCCTGAGATTAATGCGCTCAACCAAACAAACAAACTCTTCAGCTTTATATATTAGTAAGTATTAGATAATTTATATTTATAAAATGTAAGGATTCTTACTTGGCAACGAGTTGCATGCAACAGTTGTCAATGATCATGTCATTGTGTTCGATGTCCGGATACTCCTGTGCCATACGACGAGAAGTTTCAAGGAAAAGTCCGTCGGACAGTTTCATTATATTCGCCTTGTGTACTGTCGTCACCTGTCATAATAGCATTTATTATAATATATTATAAATAAAGTAACGACCCTTATCCGGCTTCGGCCTGTAGGAAGTCCCTGTTCCCTGTTTCCACAAAACTTCCTTGTTCCCTGTTTCCACAAGTGAAAACCGAATTAAAATCCATTTGGGTAATTTAATTTTAAAGTAGTTAGAGGAGAAATAGTTACATAGAGATATGGCATCGCAGAGTTTTCTTTAGGATTCTAGAATAACTCTACAATACTCTATTACATACTAGCTGTTCCCCCCGTTCCCGGCTTCGCTCGGGGTGCAATTTTTACGATAAATATTTACCTAATCCATCCGATAAATTACCTTACATCGCCATCTGTGAGACTCTCATGGAACTCGCAGATAACTTTTAAAACTGTGAGTTCCATAATGGCGGTGTAAGGTAATTTATAACTCTTTCTAATATAATAAACAAATAATTTGCAATAAAAAAAAAAAATACTATAAATTGAGATAAAAACTATCCTATCTTTTAAGTTGGACCAAATTACACATAGTTACGAAGTTTTATCAAAATCGGTTCATAGTAGTTTAGGAGTTCATCGAGGACACACAACGTGACATATAATTTTTATATACAATATACATATATAGAGATTATAATTTTTATGTATCTCTTTAACCTACGTGTTCTATGTAAGTAAATCTATTTTTTGGCGATTTTTCTACTTAAATAAAAACTGAATTTTATTTTTATTATAATACATATAACAAAGGATTGTGACGAGTTCTAGGAGAGGCATTTGCTAAAAGACAAGTTGACATGGAAAAAGAAAATCAATATGTACTTCTTAAAAAGAAAAATTAAATAGAATAAAATTTAACTAAATAAAAAAAGAAATATTGTAAAATGTTTGAAATGAAGGCTTCATTTTCTTATTTACATAATTATATAAACCTTAATTGAAAAATTATCTAACCGATGGTGAAAACCGTATTAAAATAAGTGAGTGATGTTTTTCTGTCACTCTTTGATGCTTAGAGTTAATTATTATTTATATTATTTTTAACAGCATCAGTACGCGATTTAAATAGGCAAATAATTTGCAATTTATCAATATAAGTATTATTATCTACCAGATAGTCTTTGTAGAAACTACATATATATATATCTTATGCTGTATCTTAAGACCATTGCGCTTAGAATTTTGTCTCAACTTTATCCTTATCTGAGGATGAGGAAATGGTCATCCCATTTACCTTCTTCCTGCCGTTCCTCTTGGCGAATTCGAAGGCGAATCTCGCGACGCGCTCCGAATTATCGGCCGTCACAACCTTCATCGACTCGATGACGCCTTCGACAGACTCGTGTTCCAACATGGCGTATTCACCTTCTGTGTTCTGTCTGAAAGTTTGGACAACACAATTAGTCGTTTGCAGTCATTTGGGCAGCCCGTCTGGCGGCAGTAACCGCCCGCTAACGGAAGACCACCGTGAAATACACATTCTCCCTTATGACAGCATAAGGTAGAATGTGTATTTCACGCTTATACTGGCATCCCTTATGCCAGCAGCGCCAGATTTATACTTAACGGGGCCTTGGGCACGAAAGCTGAAGAAATCAAAAGCGTATTGATCAATATTTTATTTATTTTCAATTTTTCTAAATTTTTTATTCATGCAAAAAATGAAATAGTATCAAGATAAATAACAAATACATACAATAAGTAATACATAAACATTTTACATAATATTAAATAAAGCGTTTCTGCGCTTTTCTCTCAGCAAAACATGAAGTTAAAAATGGGTACCTCCGGGCACGTGTAAGTGCCCAAAGTGCCCTTGTGTAAGCCCATTTCCTTATCCCTTAACCCTACAATAGTCGGGCAGCATACTTGCAGCACCGTGGCTTGTGTTATAGGCGACGGTAGCCATATAACCATTAGATGGACCAACTTTTATACATATAAAAAAATATATCATAATTTTTAAAATAAAAATCAGGTAGGTGATGATGAATCGAGTTTACTCGGTTTTCACTTTTATAGTGTTTTTTTTTTGTTTCAAGTAAAAACATCTTTAGGAGCGTCGGGCTTGAACTCGCGCCGTCACGCTCTGCGAGCAACACCCTCAGTGACGTTTACCTGTATGAAATAAGCGCCATCTACCCGAATTAGTGCGCACTTCTTGTTATATAGTAAGCTTAACTTTGTCAATAGTTTGTTAATATGTTAACAGATGGCGACAAAGGTCTTCGAAAATTATGTTTTTTAGATATTTATTAAAATTTTATAACTGGCTAAATAAAAATTGACCAAAGGATTTTCCCATATCCTTACCTGATGATACTGATGTCGATGCCGCTATGCCTCGTGGTCACTCCGGGATATGATTTGCAGTTCAACACGTAGGCATACATGTCCAATTCATTACGGAGCGCAACATTGCGAGATGTCACGTAGGCCGCTTCGCTTTTTGTCTCAATGTTACCCTGAAACACACCCACATGTAATAAACTATCCGTGTGCCAGATTTCATCCAAATCTGTTGAGCCTTTTTTGCGTGAAAGAGTGACAAGCATCCCTACATCCTCACAAATTTTTCATTTACAATATTTGAGTGAAGTTGTGCCAGTGTTTTTGAAAAAATAATATAATGGCCATGTGCTTAGGCACCATAGATGCTTCTCCAATTAATTATGAAGGGTAAAGAGAAGAGATGCGCAGGGGAAAGGAGATAGTCATGGTTCAGAAATATCAGAGAGTGGACTGGAAATACCTCAGTCGAGCAGCTATTCCAGTTGGCTCTTGTGGCAGAGACCGGTTCAGGAAGTTGACGGCTAACCTTCAGGACTGAAGAGGCACACGGAGGAAGAGAAAAAACTTTGACAGCCATTTTAGAGATACACTCACCTTAAGTCCAACACCGTTCCTTTTGATGGTAGTGATGGCGTATTGTACATCATCATCATTGTCAACATTGGGGTCGATATCAACAATCTCAAAATCTACCGGGGCACCAATGTACCTAAAAATAAACATTGACATAATGTTACAATCTATACTAATATTATAGAGAAGATTTGTATGTTTGTTACTCTTTCACGTAAAAAACTACTAGGCAGATTTTGAAAATTCTTTCACCTATAGAAAGCCACATTATCAGCGAGTAACACAGGCTATCATTAAGAAACTAACCATCAGAGGATATTTTGAACGTTTTTTGGGTCATAAATAAAATATCACACTGTCTTTATTCAAAAAAATTGTCAAAAAATAAGTAAGTAGGATGTTTAGAAAAATATTAAATGGCTACTTATTCTCAATATAATAATAATAATATAGCCTTTGTATCCTCTTTTTTTATATGGAATATTTTATTTTTTTTTCTTTTATATGTTTTGTTATATTATGTCCCAGATTTTGGTGTGCCTCTTGGCAAAGGCCTCCTCTAATGATTTCCATTGTTCTCTATCCTTTGCAACTCTTCTCCAGTTGCAACCTACTGTTAATTTAAATTCGTCCTTCCATCTTTTACATTGGTTTCTCTTATTCTCAAAACTCTTTTTAATTTTTTCCACAAGGTCTTCTCAGTTTGATGCAGTAAGCCTCATATATTAAGAGGCTTGAATATATAGCACAAAAATATGAAATTAGGCTGAATAGTCTGTTAGGTACATTTGACATCAAACATTCGGGCAAATATTTATATTTGGTTGAAGTCATATTCGGCACATCTCTACTTGAAATGTAACAATACACTCCATTGGGACTCTCACTGACATATTGTATTATTACATTTGGATAAAATTATAAGCACTGTAAAGATTGCATACATCTTACAAATACTACCTTGGTATTTGTACAACAATACTCTCAAACATGAAGTGCTTGTTTAATTCAAAATGCATTAATTACCACAATAAATTCGCTAGAGGTGCACCACAATAAATTCGCTAGAGGTGCAGTTACGAACATAATTGATTTTCGTCCAAAGGAGAAACTGTCTTGAAAATAAAAAACATTTGAGATTAAAACAGCTGTTTTTTTTTTATTCCCAGGTTCTCTTTGAGTTGAGTAAAACAACGGTTGACGTGACTTCTTTTACAGGCAACTTATGTCTACAGACTCGCGTAACGCTACCTACCATTTAACTAATTTCTTAACTCATTACTGTACTTATTGAAGTGTAAACTGCACTTGATTAAATAGCCTAGCATGAAGATTTAGGTCTCTACATTTGCTACAATGGATGATAATGCATTTGAATAGTATAGAAATTATTATTTTATGTATCTGAAATGGTCTAGCTAGACTCTAGGTGAAATTTAATAGTAAAGATTTCAGCACATTCTCGATATTTGTAATGCATTAGTCTTACAGACAAAGTCAAAAGGAGATGCTACCACAATATTCCTCAGCCTTTTTTTCCTCCTTTCGTCTCTTCCGAAGACTAAAATATGGTAACGAAATGAGCAGACAAAAACTTACTTGAAAATATCTCTCACATAACCCATGCACTCGGGTCCGATCCCGCCACCAGGTAACATAGTGACGGCATGTCTGCCACCATACTGCGCAACAGGAATGTGCTTCTGCTTCCTAATTACTGGAGTTTTGTGCTGGATTTCGAAGTCTGAAAGTGTGGCGGGCGCCGCAGCCGAACTTGCAAATGCTGCTCCCCTCAGATCTGGCAAAACCTTCACTTTTGATAACAATCTCACCGCCATTCTATTTTTTATTGAATAAAACTGATTAATTTTAAAAATTCCTCAATAAGCAGACTGATGTTGAATAATCACAGGAAGAGGAAGACAGAAAAATGTTATGTCAAATTGATAGAGATGGCGCGCCATCTATTACTGAGATGTCAAATACCGTCAAATGCCTAAACAAATAAGATAGGAGGGCGCTGGTGTACTTATAAAGTGCAATCCAGATTGATGCAAAAACAACAATTTTAATATTATTTTGAAAATAATGAAGCAATAACTGTTTTAAACACTTATTATATATTTTATGATCTTATTTCAACGTATTTGCTAATCAAAATTTAAAAATTTAAGCAAAAATTTATATATTATTTTTTGTAATGGCAGCACTACTAATACGTGTGGAAATTCTTTTCATTCTAATATCTCGACGACCCAGCGTCCATTTTGGTTCGCCATATTGAATTTGGTCGGACATCTTTGGACGCCATGTTTAGTCGGACATATTTTATAAACATTTTCGCGTAAATTTCAAATATTTTTCAGCCTAAATAACAAACTTTTTTTCACTGAAACCTGTCGCATTGATTGCAGTGATTGTTTAATGAAAAATATCTGTGCCCGCGCAGTAGCCCATATTTGTCTCCGGGAGGCCGTGGAGCTTTTGTTATAAGATAAATAAAGGTAAACTTATTTGTTCCAAAAATGTTCGTAAATTTGACACTTTGTAACAAGTGTTGTTATTTTTTCTATGATTTTATACTTCGGCTCGCTTCGAGGTGGTGAGTAAATAAGGGTCATATTACGGGGTTCCCATATTAAGATTCATTGAACTTTACTTTTTGTATTTATTTAAAAATTCGGCGGTCGGGCAAGCCGGCCGCTTAGCTATCCACAATAATTGTTTTATTTATTATTTATTTACTTGTGTCTACTCGCTTCAAACTTATCTTAACTTAACTTAGATTATCAAATCTTTTGAATGAAAGTAATATTAATTGTTACGAATCTCATAAAACGATATCTCAAAAGAGTATCAATTGCTAATCGTACAATTGCTTAGGTACTGCACGTAATATTAAATACCAATCTCCTACAATTAAAGAATTTTGAACTTTATCGCAATCGGAATACGTTTTTTATCCCGTAAATTGCATTTATAGTTTACAATTTTACATAGTATACAAACATGTTATCTATTTACATAACAAGTAGGTACCTACCTATGTAATCTTACTAATTATCATATAAGTTGTAAGTAAACAACATGACATTTTGTATTTTTTTTGGCGCAATTAGCTAAAGTTTTTGAAATTATTATAACTACTGAAAGGATAATTATTATTTTAAAATATTTTTTTAAATATACCTTTAAAATATTTCAAACATAACTTCTATCCATTCTCTATGTGGTAGTCAGTGTATTATAATTCAATTAAGATATTGATAAAACTTAAATAAGATTTAATAAATAAGTAGGTACCTATTAATATTGACTGAAAACCCAATGTCTTGAAATATTTATCTGCTGAAACAGTACACTCATATTCTCTTGATACTTTGCTCACAATTACTTAGAAAAAAAAAATCATTTGCTCTAACCGACAAGAAAAAGTAAGTTAATTGTTAGGAAATTGAAAATTATGATCAAATTGGTGTCAAAAAATAAAGTAATTACAAACTGCCCAAAGATGAACCTTTTGTATAGCACAAATAAAAATTTTCAGCAACAACTACATAAGTTTTTAAGCTTATTAATTAATTTAAATTCTGTACTAAAGTTTTAATTGGACACTTTTATTTATTTTTTCATACATATTTTCCACAATATTTAAGGAAAACTTTCCAATTTTAAATCAGTCAATTATCTCTGAGAAGCTACAAAAATATGTTGTATAATATTTATTGCATCTTAATTCATAAGTTGCAAGGCAGTGCACTTGCAACACCTGTGGCGTTGCTTGTGTTACAGATGACGTTAAGTGGACTGTCAGCCTGCATTTTGCAGTCATTTAGGCAGCCAGTCTGGCGGCAGTAACCACCCTACTGTGAAATAACAGCATATGTGGCTGTTGTGTTTCAGTGAGTGAGTATCCTTACTCATTACCCCATTACCTATGGTGTTGCTTGTGTTATAGACGAAGGTAGCCACCTACCATAGTGTGGACTGTCAGCCTGTCTGTTGACCTTAACATAACAAACTTGTCACCAGGATTCCCATTGTCTTAGAATTCACTTTGACCTGTCAAAGTTTCCATTCCAGGAGGTGGTGTGGTTCAGCATGATGAACCAAGACATCATGTGTGTGGACTGCGAGGTTGAAATTGACTCGCACGGTGGAATGGTTGAAATAGACGGGGACGACCAGGTCGGAGTCAAGGTGAGTTGTCTTTGGTACTCGTCCTGAGGTGCCGCTTCTCTGTGTTGGTTGACGATTATTGTGGTTATCTTAATGGATATCTGATTTTAAATTTTTTATAATATCCATTGTTTTTGTTAATGTTATTTGTCATTGTACAATTTTTGAAGACAAAGTATTTAATAATAGACTGAATTTTGACCATAATTACTATGAATGAATAATTATTTACAGTATGAAGAGATAGAGACCGGACAGTACGAAGAGTACATCACCGATGATCAGTATGAGGAAGTTGAAGAGCAAGTAATTAGTATGCAGCATCTTGAGGAAGGTATGTTATTTCAGTTACAAATTAATAAATGTTAATATTATATTAAGGTCCACAAGTACTCTCAAATGCCGATAAATCTTTCTTCTATTGGACATTCAGACTATGGCTGGCTATCATCCTCATTTTTTCAAAATCCCTCTTTTGGACCAAATTGGAATTTCCTCCTAACGTCTGTGTTTCAAAGCAAGTGAATTAAAACAAGGCCATGGATGCAACGCAAAGAATGTAAACATATTTTTATTTTATTAAGCTTTGAGATATAAACAGAAATATATTAAAAAAGACAGAAAAAATCGACACTTATCCACAATATTCACAGATGTTAAAGAAAGAAAAGAACAAAACATCAATAAAAAAAAAAATTACTACAAAAATTAAAAATTTTAGTGATGACTTGTTTACGTGCGAGGGAAAAGGATGGAGATCAATAATCAATCAAAGTTGTAAAACTCAGAAAAAAATATCCAGATGTCTTTACATAAATTCATAATTAATAAATTGAATCGAGATTATAATTATCACGCGAAAAATAAATATGATCAATCCTTGAAGTGGATTGCATATTGTGTAAAAATTTCCAAAACAATCCGTCGGCTAGTTTTCGAGTTTTTGAGCTATACACAAACCAACACAACATTTTAAAATATATAAATAGATAATACATAAATCTTTTTTTTGAAATTTTTTTTTTTTTCAATAATGATTGACAGTTGGTTGCGAAGAGGTGATCCTGCCGGGCATATCTGGTGTGGAAGTCCTCAATCCAAATGCGAATAGTCCATATGATCCAATATATTCTACTCCAGCGTCGTCGAGCAGGTATATTAATGATCTTTTTCGAATAGAAGTAATAATATTATTTTTTTTTGTTAAGGTCGACAGACAGGTCTACTCGATGGTAGGTGGCTACAGTCGCCTATAACACAAGCAACAATATAAGGATTAAGGATAAGGGATAAGGAAGTGATGGGCTCTGGCATCCCTCACTCGCTTGCCACTGGTTTTGTATTGGTTACTATAGAGATGAATCAAATTTAAAAAAAAAAAGTAAAAAGAGCCTTACAATAATCGCATATGATGTCACATTGGTAATAAGACGTCGTTATGGCCTTGTCTATGTTTCAATTTATATATTTATTTTATTTTGAACATAATTTAGGCTGAAAAAACAATATAACATACAATAGACACAGTATTACTACACTATTACCTTAGTTAATTACTAATTATTAATTCTAACAATGTTTTTATGTTTTTGACATTTTAAAAAATTCCTGTTCAAAATCACTAGTAGCAAATTATTGCTTAAAACATATTAATTAAACAAACCCGCCCAAAAAAATTTTTTTTACACTTAACACCCCCCCCCCCCCTTTTTTTTTTTTTTGCTTGATTTATCTTGACCAAAATTATTGTATTTTTTTTTATAGAAATCGCAGTAGACCAAGGGTATCGCCAAACAATAACACGAACAATACAAACAATTCAAACATACATCACTTAATGCCGATTGGTAAGTGTGTGGTTTTTTATTATTATTAATTATTAATCAAACAAAAAAAAGGGTCCCTAGGTAATACCAATATTGTAACGAAAGTGACTCTGTCTGTCCGGGTGTCACGCATAAACTGTTCAATCAATTTTGTTTGTTGAAACTGTGTACGGAGATAGATTGACAGCTGCTAGAGTACTTTTAAAAAAAAAGTGTACCCTAAAATTTATATAAAAATTTAATGTTCAAAATTGCAAATCTCCAAAAATTCTTTATCGATCATCATGAAATTTTGCGCAAGTTATCATACTCAAAATATTTATTTATCAATTAGATTTCTCCAAAAAACTCATGATATGTAGTCATTATAAGTTTAAATTTACCATTGTTTCTGAAAAAAAAAAAGTCAAAATGACGATCCTGTCCATATAATTTTTCATATAAAGACGTGAGTGGATGAATTGAAAAAATTGAGGTTAAAGTTTTAATTTTTAATTTTTGAGATAAGTCGCCACGGAACTTATTTTTGTACTAAATTATTATGCAAAGTTGTGTAAACAACCTAAAATATTAATGATATGATAGCAATTAAACACTTTTAACATAACTCCTTCTTCTATTAGCAAAAGTAAACTTTTCTGCACTTTGTGCTTTTTAAAATTTACTGTACATCTTTTTCAACTATCTATTTTCCAAAATATGCCTTAAATCGACGATCTTAAGGTCTGTAATCATTTATTATATGGACATAGTACCTTCATCAACACGAAAAAACGTAAAACCCAAAAATGCTACCTATCACCTTCATCCACTCACGTCTTCATATAATAGTGATTAAGTTAAGTATGTCTTTAATTGGTAAGCCTTTTCAAATAAATAAATATTTTACGCTCTAGATCATTATAAACTTATGGTAGAAGTACTGGACTCTCATTAAAATACAAACTATATATACAAAACAAAAAAAGAAAATATCATCTACTAGAACTGGTGTCGTTCCAAAGTTGTTCCTCGTTTTTTTGTGTTCATATATAAATTCTTTTTAATTAATTTCTAAAATAGAGAATTTGTATGGACGTACGGTGTATGATGATATTGTTTTAAATTAGGGGAAGTCCCTATGGGGCTAATGGACGGTGTGAACAATGGCCGCGGTTCTACACGCCGTTGGGAGCAGAAACAGGTTCAGATAAAAACCATGGAGGGGGAATTCTCTGTTACCATGTGGGCGACCGGAGAGGACGATGGTGAGGCTTTTTTTTTTTAGTTTTCGAAGTGTTTTTTTATGTCTAGGTCGACATACAGGCTGACAGTCCACTTGACGATAGGTGGCCACATATAAAACAAGCAACACCACAGGTGTTGCATATGTGCGTTGCTAACCATATTAAGGATTATCATAGTAGTATTAAGGATAAGGGATTTGTTGGATGATTTGAAAGTTTTCCCACCATTATATATGTACTAGTCTGGCAGGCACACTTTTAACCGCCAGAATAGGTTGTTAATTTTTTTTTTTAACACTCAAACTTATGTAAATTACAACATATTAAAATTGTAGCCTTGTGAGAGTGGGTTACGAAAAAAAAATTTTTTTTTTTACATTTTCAAAATTTAATTGACATTTGCTGTTTTTAATGGTATTTAATTTAAAATTCGAAAGAATTATTACTATTTTGACAGCCAGACACATTAACGTTGCCTGATTACTTAATTATAATAATAATAAATAACAACTGGATTTTTGCATCAAAATGTATAAATATAAATCTAATATTGTAATCATATTGATTGTTATATTAATTTTTACATGCCTTTTATAAAAAGGTGAAACGTGATGTTCTTTTTGTCACATTTTTGTAACCACATGTTTTAAACAAATAAATAAATCTAAATCTTTAATGAATAGTGATGATAAATATTGTAATTTTCAGATGATGGTTCGAATCCGGAACCCGATCCGGACTACACGGAATATATGACTGGGAAGAAAAGTATATTAGGAAACGAACCAATGCCAGGTAATAATCGACTTATTGGGCCTGGAGATAGTATTTCAGGTATACACACAAATGAGATGCATTTTTATTATCTATCTATCTATCTATTTAATTAGCTTTTGCACGCGACTTCGTTCGCGTAACATTATAAAATATAGCCTATGTTACTCGCAGACAGTGTAGCTTTTAATATTTACAAACCAAAAATACAAAACTTTTCTCTTTATAATATTATAGTATAGAAAGAAAGTCGTGTAAGTTACACCATTTATAACTCTAGACCGATTTTTATGATCTTTGATGATTTGTTGAATTTGTCTCCGCCCCGAATAGCAAAATAACTATTAAAACATTTGGATCTAACTATTAAATCATTCCTAATAAGGAATAAAAAGTTCGAGTGAATATTCATCTTCTAGGTGAGCTCGATCAATCTTAGGCCTCATCTTCGCTACACAGCTGGATGTTAGTTGGCCAAGAGCAAACCGATCTTTAATTTAAAAAAATCTGAAATATTAACGGGAAAAAAATGGTGAATGAAATTCATTTTGTCATACATTTTGTATGGAACGGGTTTGAGGCAGTACGAAGTTATTGCTTTGACATATTCATTGCCAGGCGTTGGATTTTTGTTTTTAGATGATCCCTCGGAGCAGTACTTTTTTTCTGAATGAAAGTCTTTCTCCTATGTCCCATCCTTTATCCCCGACAATGTGTAACAATTTTATTTATTATAAATTGTATAAATGTAAAATCCGTTTTTGTGTTTGTCTGTAAATTTTATATTAAGAGCTGTGGATTTTGTGATAAATAAATACAAAATTTCATGATGATCGGTTAAATAGTTAAGTGTGGTATTCGTCGATCGACTATAATACTATATAAAAAGTATCATACAAAACAAAACTCAATAAGTGTCATAACTCTTAACCTATATATATATAGAAGACATATCACGCATTTACATCTATTGCAAACTATATAAGAAAAAGTCTTAAAATTTTCATACAGTTTGTTACAAAATGGCATTTATACAATGAGGTCGTAAGATTTTAAAACTCATACATAAGCACTGTGGCATTTTTGCGATTGAACGGATCGAATTATACTAATACAAAAGCGCACCCAAATGTTCAAATAGGTGCTCATTTGCTGAGTACTTTTTTTAGTAGCTGATTGTGTATCTATAGTATTATAGTCGATCGACTCACGACTGCCATATTCTATAAAAAAGGCACAGTCAGACCCAGTCAGTGTCTGTGGAGTGCATTGAGCTCGATATCAATGCTGAAGTTGTTTAATAAAGAAAAATTGAATTTTTATTACATTTTAGGTCTAGACTTGTCTGATCCGAAACAGTTGGCTGAATTCGCGCGACCAGGACACAAGATCAGACTAAAGAAACCGTCGCCAGAGTCTTCAGATAGAACCATAGGTGATTGTTGTTGTTGTTGTTATTATTATAGTCTTTTATTTTAGACTAGCGACCCGCTCCGGCTTCGCACGGATGCAAGTTTTTGCTGCAAAAATTATATAATCCAATTCAAGTTACTAAAGTGCGTTTTATAATTCGAAGGAGTAATTTGACAGGTCCTAATGTCAAATTTTAAAATAATGTTACCAGCGTTTTCTCCGTAGTGCTGTACTAATATAATATATGGGTTTTGTTTGAATAGTTATTAATATTTTACCGTAAAAATATTTTCATCTTGTTTTCTTGACATTCGACATAACATTCGAAATTATTGTTTTTTTAATGTTCGAATTTCGTTTAAAGCAGCATCACTAATGACAAGGTCGATTTGGAATGAATAATAAAATAGTATAACGCAATACATAGCTGTCTGTTATTTTGTGATAATTTTATGTCACCTATGAAAACATGACCTATGACTTTGCAAAAAAAAATATAATTTATATAATTAAATAATAATTCTAAATTAATTAATTTTCTATAGAAGCATTGGTTACGGTTTTATAAAACCCGAAAGTTATTTTTTTAAAAGTCCTATTAGGTTACATCACTGTTTTTGTATTGTCGAAAACATGCAACACAAGAGGAAATGACAAATTACTCTTTCGGATTACTGAACACACTTTAACTTCTAAGAACAAAAGACTTTCATACAAATTGATAAATTTTATGTTACTTACATCTATAGTAAAGCCAAATGGACAAAGCAAACAATGAAAACAAACCCGACGATCTGTCCTTCTCTGTTTCATTGTATAGGAAAGCCATCTTGACAACCCGCAGAGTGTTTGTTTACATACTTTGCGTTGTCTCGTTGGCCTTACTATATTATGCTATTGTGTAATTTATATTACAGCGTGTCCACAAAAGGGATGTACGAAAATGTTTCGCGACAATTCAGCAATGAGGAAACATTTACACACGCACGGACCAAGAGTACACGTCTGCGCCGAGTGTGGTATGTCTATTTTTTTTTTCTTAATCAGGCTGACGGTCCGCTTGATGGTGGGTGGCTACCGTCGCCACAGGTGCTGCAAGTGCGCCGCCGACCATAGTAGTATTTGAGTACTATTAAGTTACGCGCGAAGGCAAGACTCCGCCACACACTGACCTGTAATAGACAGGCTGCTGACAAAATATTTTTATGCCTATTTGAAAAAAAAAAAAAAAAAAAAAAACCATTTTGGCGCTGTAGGCTATGGAGTGATTGTCCATGGAACTAAAATTAATGATTATACATGTCTATACTTAAACATATCTAAGGAATAAAAATATGCAAACGTCAAAATTAGTTCTCGAGACAATCGAAGGCGGCGTTTCAAAATGGTACACGAAATTAGCTGTCATTCGTATGGGACATCCTGTCCAGTTGTATATATTATATTACAGTACGTTTACCATGAGTTTACAATGACCGCACTCGCTAGCGATGGCGTAAAACGTTTACATGAAAAACTGTCAATGTCAAATTGTCAATTTTCCATATAAATATTTTACGCTCTCGCTAGCGAGTGCGGTCATTATAACTCATGGTAGAGGAGTAACTACTGGTCAGTGCTCCGCCATAATATTCCGTTTTAGGCGTACTTTTTATGTGCCGCTTTGGCATTTGTGATGCAAATTCAATGCAAATTTCCCTATAATTAGCTCAAAGATGTTTATTCTTTAAAAGAATGCAAAATTGTCCTTTAACTTTTATTTTGTGCTATCCAGGTAAGGCTTTCGTTGAAAGTTCAAAGTTAAAACGCCACCAACTAGTTCACACGGGAGAGAAACCGTTCCAGTGCACCTTCGAGGGATGCGGGAAGCGGTTTTCGTTAGATTTTAATTTAAGGTGATTATATTGAGCCTTTTTTTTTTTTTTTTTTACTTCAGATCAATTAAGAATTATAGACAGATTTTTATGAACATGTCGTGTTCATAAAACCTCGCTGATAATGTAGCTTTCTATGGGTGAAATATTTTTTAATAACGGTCCACTAGTTTTTTTTTTTTATAGTTTATGCATTTTACAAACAACCATTGAAAATTTATAATAATTTTATTAACGCCCCACGCAAAAACTGAGTGTTATAATTTTGAAGCGTTAGTCTGTGTATGGGTGTGTCTGTGAAATCGTTACTCCCAAAAGTATTGACCGATTTTGATCCTGTTTTTTTTTTGTTGAAGCCGACATGATCAGGATCATTTTTAGCTATAATTTATGAAGATCTGTTTTCAGGCTTTTGAAGACCATCAACCCAAATTCCTAGTCGACGAAAGGTTCTCACTAGCTTTCACATGTTCGATAGATGTGAAATATGTAAGTTGTTACTTTGGTGGTATTTCCATAACATGGTAACTTCGATATGATTTGCTGCAGCAGCAAACAGGCTGACGGTCCACTCGATGGTAGGTGGCAACCGTCGCCTATAACACAAGCAAAGCCATAAGTGCTGCAAGATGCAAGTGCAAGTGCAGCAGATATAGCGTGTCTGGGCTCGGTAGAAAGTGTGGGGGGGGGGGGGGGGGGTTAGTTTATAATTTTTAATTGTAGATTATAATAGAATGTGTCGTGTTTCAGGACCCACGTGAGGATTCACACGGGCGATCGTCCGTATGTCTGTCCGTTCGACGGATGCAATAAGAAGTTTGCCCAGAGCACCAATCTCAAATCGCACATACTGACTCATGCCAAAGCAAAGTGAGTACTATTGGACTTAAGGTAAAAAGGCCTCTGGCGATGTGCCTATGACAAGTATTTGTTTCAAGTATTTTGAATTTGGAAAGAAAACATTGTTAATAACAATGTTTTCCTTCCGAATTCAAAATTTTGCGTGGCCAATTTCCAATTTTGTGATAAATGTATGGAATATTTTTTTTTTCATTTTTGACGTTACTTGTTTATATTAATTTCAGAGCGAGAAACACACTGTCGCGAAACACCAACGGCAACTTCGAATCGTCCCGGACCACGCCACAATTTGTACAATTCGAAATTTCTCCGGACGATTCTAATCCCCAGCTCATTTTTTACACGCCCGAGTGAAACGTTGTGATCAATGTGACTAAAGTGAATAGGGAATAGTGATGGCGACTGGTCAGTGTTGCCATGTGAACTAAATTGGTGTGTCAAAATGTGAGGATACCGTTTGCTCGTCAGGGGATTCCCCCCCGGTAACGCAACGCTTGGGGAGGATTCCCGTACAAACTTTGTTGGGATTGTTCTCGTCAGGGGATTGATCCCCCCTAACGCTGGCGGGGATTCCCTAAAAACTGTTGGGATTGTTCCCGTTAGGGGAGATACCCGTACAAACTTTGTTGGGATTGTTCCCGTTAGGGGGATTCCCTACAAACTTTGTTGGGATTGTTCTCCTGAACCTTAGTATTGTAAGTTTATTTTTCTTTTTCTTTAATCAATAGTGTTTGTAATTAATACAAATACATTTTTTTTTTGGCCATTTTTTAGGCATAATATTTTTAATAGACAAATTATATTAGTGACAAAATGAAAAATGAAAAATTTATGAAAAACTTAGAGTATATTTTTTTCTAGAGTATATTTTTTGCACATAACAGATTTTGATTTGACAACAAAATTGATTGATTTTTGAGAATAATCCCAAAGAAGTTTGTGCAAAGGTGATGTCCCACTAGCGAATTAGCCTTAAACTTACTTTTGTAAGGTAAACTTCAAAATGGTGTTTCTTGTAAGTATTGTCAGTGTAAAAATAAAACGCTAACATGTCTAAGGTTTTTTTGTAAATTTGTATATTAATCGGATTGTATGATGTGTCAGTTTGAGATTATCGCTTGCAATAAAAATAATTATAATTATAATGTATATGAGAAAGTTTCAAATTTAATTAATTTTATTAAATTAAATGCTTTAGTACAACATCCTCTTTTTACATCACAGTCAAGGCGATTTCGAGAAAATCCAAAAAATAAATGTCCCACAGTGAAATGTGTCCCATAACAAAGCATTATTTGAATATTTATTGTTATGTACTAACTTCTGCCCGCGACTTCGTCCGAGTGCACATTTAAGTTTATCACACCCCAGTATTTTTTTTTTACCAAATTCCTTCACGACATAATTTTCCCAAATTTTCCAGTCATATGTTGGAAAATGTTGCCAATATTCATTTATTGGAAAGATTCCTCTTTAATTTCAAATCTATTTTGGGATTTTATTAGGGTAAAGTCATAGAAATTTGATCCTGGACCATCTGATTCCCGGAATTTCGGTATACAAAGTGACATTCATTTTTCATTAAAAAAATTTAGTAATAAACTAAATTACTACATACTTACGAAATTACCTAATTACTAAATTAACACTATTAAGTAGTGACAAAAAGTATTTAAAATTATCACATTATACAAAATTATAAGTACCAAGAAAATCTTCGGATCCAGAGATCAAATACTCTAACGCTTGCCTTGCTGGGATTTTTTCGAAATTGTCAAAATTTTGTGTTTAAAAATCAATCGCTCTAATAAAAGGCAATGCATAATTAAGTGTATTTTTTGTAGTCTGTTTTTACAATTAACTTGTCTATTATATTTTCGAGGATTCTAATTTTTACATGTTTCCGGCGACCAGATGGTATAAAAAAATTTTTTTTTTTTTAGCTAATATAAAATAAAATCGGGAACAGTGTCTGTGTATGAAATTGGGAAAGAAAATGTGATTCTAAATTTTAACTATAAAAATATTAGGGTGTATATATAGTTATATTATATATACATAATATATGTATGTATATTTCGTCTTATACTGATTTGGGTTCGCTAATGTTTTAAAAATTTAAAAACAGTTAAAGTTCTTTATCTTCAATACAAGATACATGTAATAAAATAACTACTATTTGAATCTAGATAAAAAAAAGACAGTACCTATATGAACTTGAACAGTTTTTTTTTTTTTTAAATTTTATTTAAATAAGTTTTCTCAATAAAAAGTAATTAAATTCATTGCATTCTAAAAGCCCGAATGACGTCACTCGTGTACATTGAAACAAAAAGATTTGGTAAGAGTTGATTTTTTTTATATGACATCATATCGCTAAATAAATTATCATATTAAAAATTCAATTAAACAACGTTTATGCAAAGTTGAACTTTGTGTAACATATAATAATCAAAAGCGAAACTTTTTTTTTGTTTTCTTTTTATACGACTTAAAGAGTATATATACAAGTAAATTGAGAGTTTAAATACTTATTCCAATGGCATCAATAAAGTGCATTTAAAAAAAATTTAATTTAGACACAGTATGCCTCCGGTATACATATATATATATGATAAATGGTTTATAAATGAATTACATTAAAAAAAAAAATTGTGTTTATGAAATTGAAACGACCCAGGCTTTGACTTATTATCTTTTAAAGGTGTAAAGGTGGCGTTAAAATAAATTGGCATATTTTTTTTATTTTATTTTTTTTTTTGTTTTTTTTTTTTAAATTTGAATCGTTTTTACAGTGTGTGACTATTTCAGAAAATTCTTGGCAAGCACTCTGTATAACTTACTTTTTAGTATTGCCATTTACGAATTCACACACACACATTTTATTGCTATTTGATCTCCCCGTGGAAATAATAAATAAATTAAATAAGCCACTGTATAATTAATTATTATAAATATATACATATAGTTTTAATTGTTTAATTTAATTGCGAGTTATATTTGTATTAAGTATTTTTTTTTTACTAATTGTGAGACTAACTAGAATAAAAACGCTTGAAAATTATCATCTACGATGTTGGTGTGGAATTTTTGATCAATTTAATAATAATAAAAACTACAATGATTAAAAAGAAAATAAAACGCCATCTGGCGACGCGTTAAAAGGACGAAGTGTTATAGTAGTTTTATGTTTACGAATATCTGTATATAAAGGAAACAAACTATCTTAAATGACATTTAGCAAATTATTCAGTACTTGTTACATGTAACCAAAAGCGTAACTTTTTTTTTTTTTCTTTAATAGGACTTGAAAGGAGTATACAAGTAAATGGAGCGTAAAATTTTTATGCAAATGTCATCAAAAAGTGATATATGAATTAACATTTTAAATTTCATGTTTCAATTGAGAACATTGTTTGTAATGTTTTATAAACTTAGTTACAAGTTTCACTCTGCAGCGGTTTACTTGTTATTAATTAACCGAAAACACCCGAAAAATCTTACTTTCTTTTTAGTTTTAACAACTGTGATCTAAATTTTCTTTTAAAATTAATAATAAAATAAAATATTTTTTTCTGCAAAAAAAAATGCATTTCCTGCTTTTAACAGAACAGATTATACGTTGTAGTTGTTTAAAGAGTGATTAAAAATTTCATACAAAAATTGAGAAAAAATATTTATAAATAATATGCCAAAAATAATAATTAAACTTGAAGTAATTATTGTGTATTGTATATAGTTTTTTTTTTTTTTTTTTTTTTTAATATTAGATTTTATTCTTTCACTAGAGGAAATAAAAGCCTCACAAGGCTCATACAATTCAAAAAAGTGTTCTCACACAACTGTTTTTCTTAAGAAATTTGGGATGAAATTTTTTTTTAAGAAATTTTACGGTTTTCGTGAATACGGTTATGGTTGTTTATTTCTATCTAATATTGTTTAAAAGTAATAATTTTAATTATATTTTATGAAATACTAGTTGCACCGCTCGGGATCGCTTGTATTTTTAAATTTTAAACAAATTTGAACATTCTTAGAGGATCACATCCGCAATGGGGATGCGGATTTCTGTCTTTTTTAATAGATTTATATAATGCAGAAATAAACGATTGAAATTGATCATCTTAATAAATTTTTACTAAATACTTTGAAAATTGAAACAATTTAAATCAAAGAACTGAAACAATTTGATAATTTATCTTGGAAAAATCCGCCAGATTTAGGACTAGCTCCATATCCGCATCCGCATTAATTATTGCGGATGTCTAAATCGTTGCGGAAGTTCCGCATACGCAGCCACATGCCTCTATATCGTACTGAGAATGGAATAGAATAATATTTTATTTGTAGTAAAAGACATTTAAGAACCTACATAGATAAAATATAGAAAGACAACCACAAACCGGCGCTGGTCTTCTAGAACTAGAACCGATAGTGAGGTTACGCACTTACTAAACAAAACATAATACATGAAAAACTCCAAAAACAAAGAAAGTTTTCAAAAATGAAATACATCCTATAAATATATACTTAATACAAAAAAAAACCTATATTTATACAAAACAAGAAAAAAGAAAATATCATCTAGAAAAATAATAAAAACAAAATATATTTTATTACTTCGTGTCTCAATATGAAACATTATAAATAGAAGGTATTAGAAAATTCTAGACACACTTACCGAGGGCCCTTATTGAGCCGTTATTTAATTGGCGATAATGAACTCTGTGAAAAAAAAACAGCAAATTTCTTAAGATTAATTTTGAAAAGTTTGTCAGAACCGTACTAGTTTTGAATTGACCTAAAAAATAAGCTGAAAATCTGTAAATTTATGAGTAAATAAGTGTCATTCAATATAAATGCATTAATTTTGGAACGCAGTCTGTGTTCAAAATGCAATAAAATATTTGCCAAGTGTTGGGGATTGTATTAAATTTCTTGACTGATTGTATATAAATTTAAGATTTTTTTTGCATATTTTCGGTTCGGCCATATTGTAAATGATTAAATTTTGGCCCGTATGGTTGTCGTGGAATGAAGAGATGTATGTACACTTAAGAGAAATGAATTGTAAATATTTATATATATGTTGTGTTTTATTTTATTAAAAACTACAGGACCTCAGCAGTCTGTTCAACCCGAATCCGAAAAAAAACTGTTAACCTAACTACAGCGCCGCATATGGGATCCAACTGTGAATCTTAACTAAATCGTCTAGTCCAGGGAAGGATTCTATAGACTAGGGCTAGGGTAACCAAAACCACAACCAAAAAAATCATCAAAATCGGCACAGGGGCTTAGTTAAACGTTGACCCTAATCCCATGGGAACCAAAAGGCAAGCAAATTATCCGAGAATCCCACAGGAGCGAAGTGGAGAGGGATAAAAATATGTACAATCAAAATTTCCGACTTTTCTGTGGATTTTTTCAAAAGTTTCAGTGAACAGTGAGATAGGTTTTAAAGAAACACTTTATCCCCAGCCTTTTTTACTACCAGGGTTTGGAAATAAAATAGCTAATGACAATTTTTTGTCATCATACCTCTGAATTTGGCCCCGTTGTTAATTAGCACAAGTACAGTAAAACTTGCGTTACTGCTGACACCTTTTTTAGCTGTTGCGACAACTGCAGAGGTTGTTAGTGTTTGGCGCGGACAGTATACACATTACAATTTATAAACCAATCATAATAGGTATATTACAACTATAGTCCGCGTGCAGGAATATTGATGTTATCGATATACTTATGAAATCTTATTCTATGCTTTCGGCATAATATATTAGGCCATGTCTGCCACAAGAGGATCCCTGCAGTAGAACGTAGTAGTATTTTGTTTACGGTGGCTTCATTAATTACGCAAGCGCTAATTCATACCAAACGCCAATGGTACACTAGCGCAATTCAAATCCTGGTCAGTTTGTGAACCACTATTTTGGTTGAATGGCAACACTGGTTGCCAGTTTTGCAAGTCGGTCCTCCTTACCTTTAATTTGTAGGAAATCGGAAGGTGTAATCGCAGTTAGAACAGATTGGATCCAATTTTGATTTTAGATTTTATTTTCAATTCTATATCTTCGATTTAGTAATAAATTTAGTGTGGTGTGATCACTAGTTCCGTGACATTGACAGTGACAATCAACTTATTGACGTGACGTGTATGTATCAATAAAATAAAATACGTTTACTGTTTATACGTGTATGTACTGTGTTGTAATATGACGTTACATATATTTATTTGAAATTTTGAAGTGCAACATTAAAAAATATAAATCACACTGAAACTGCATTCCTCTGTGCCGTTTAACTTCTTAATAACATCCAGGGGAAAGCTAAAAATGAGCTCTTTCAAGCTAAAAGATAAAAAAGAGGAAGAAGAGGCTTCCGGTAACCCTTACAACAACCTCGATAAAACAATTGTACTACAAGAGACAAGATATTTCAATCAAACGCCGGTCAATCCGAGAAAATGCTGCCAAATTCTAGCCAAAATCCTCTATTTACTCAACCAGGGTGAGAAATTCACTACCCAGGAAGCAACTGATGCTTTTTTCGCGACCACAAAACTGTTTCAATCGAAAGATGTGATGTTGAGACGAATGGTATATTTGTGTATAAAAGAATTGAGTACTCTCGCTCAGGATGTAATAATTGTAACTTCGTCGTTGACAAAAGATATGACAGGAAAAGAAGATTTGTATAGGGCTGCGGCTATAAGGGCCCTGTGCAGTATCACAGATAATACTATGCTGCAAGCCATAGAAAGGTATATGAAACAGGCGATCATAGATAAAAATGCCGCTGTGAGTTCTTCCGCTTTGGTGTCTGCTCTGCATCTGTCCGCGACTGCTCCGGATCTTGTGAGGCGTTGGGCGAATGAGGCACAGGTTAGTACAATACTTTATGCTTTGTTTGTTCATTTGCCTCTTTTAGATAATCAACCTGGCTTCGCTGAACTAAAAGTTTCTGTGATGGGAGACCAAAGAAAAAATGCATTTGAGAAGTGAAAAATTAGCTTCTTCTTTTTATGATAAGCCGACAGACAGACTGACGGTCCACTTGATTGTAGGTGGCTACCATCGCCTATAACACAAGCAATGCCATAGATGCTGCAAGTGCTCCCAACCACAGTAGAATTGAGGATAGAGATTAGGAAGAGATAGGGAAATGGGCTCTGGCATCCCTTACTCACTCACCGAAACAACAGCATTCAGGCTATTATTTCACAATGGTCTGTAAGGGAGTGGTTACTGGCGCCAAAAACTTTCAGTGTTATGCTTTTGTTTTCAGGCACCAAACTATGGCTCTGTAAGTAGCCTTAGATCTGTTACTGTTAGTTCAATTCTGTTAATATTATTTCATGTTTGCCTGCTTACACTGCCCTATTTTATGCTCAAAATATTTCCATAGCAGGGTCACCTGCCCTAGGCTTTCAGCACTATGGAACACAGAAGGCTTGCACCACAAATCTAACCATTTATCCCATGGGCTCATTATAACTGTTGATTTAAATTGGTTTTTGAAAATAAAATAATATAAATTTTATTTAATTACAGGAGGCCATATCCTCAGAAAACACGATGGTATCTTACCACGCTTTGGGAGTCGTTGCTGCCACTAGGAAAAACGACAAGCTAGCCACAGCCAAGTTAGTATCACGTCTGGCTAGGTTCCCTCCAAAATCACCCTATGCTGTATGTCATCTCATACGTCTCGCTGCCCAGCTGATTGAAAACGACGAGAGTGATGCCTCCAAGCCTTTTATTGAATACATTGAATCTTGTTTAGGTCATAAGTCTGAAATGGTCATCTATGAAGCTGCACATGCTATTGTTAACTTGAGAAAAACTGCTAAAAATCTTGCCGTAGCTGTCTCAGTGTTGCAGCTGTTTTGTGGCTCCTGCAAAGCCTCTCTTAGACTAGCTGGTGCCAGAACGCTTGCTAAGCTCACAGCGAAACATCCATCAGCAGTTGCTGCTTGCGCTGTTGACTTGGAAAACCTCATATCTGATTCAAATCGATCTGTAGCCACTTTGGCAGTTACTACTTTATTAGCCACAGGCGCCGAAAGCTCCGTGGACAGATTGATGAAGCAAATATCAAGTTTTATGTCTGAGATTTCAGATGAATTTAAAATTATCGTTGTAAAAGCTATAAGACAACTTTGCACCAAATTTCCAAGGAAACATCAGTCTTTGGCGGCATTTTTAGCCGGAATGTTGCGTGATGAAGGCGGATTGGAGTATAAAGCCGCTATAGCAGATGCTATTATAGCGTTGGTTGAAGAAAATCCTGATGCCAAAGAGACTGGACTTGCACATCTTTGTGAATTCATTGAGGATTGTGAGCATACGACTTTGGCTGTACGTATCTTGCATTTGCTCGGCAGAGAGGGTCCAAAATCGCGCCAGCCCTCACGCTACATAAGATTTGTTTACAACAGAGTTATACTGGAGTCGGGACCAGTAAGAGCCGCGGCTGTTTCCGCTGTAGCCCAATTCGGTGCTCAAAGGCCAGAATTGCTTCCAAATATTAAAGTCTTATTAGCGCGATGCCAGACTGATGATGAAGACGAAGTTAGGGACCGGGCAGTATATTACAGCGCGATTTTAGAAACCGGCGATGAACAATTAATCAATGATTATATAATTAATGTTCCAAAATCGAACCCAGTGATGCTAGAAAAGGCTCTAAGGGACCATTTAGCGACGAATCCCAATGAGCCTTTCGACATATTGACAGTTCCAGAGGAAGAAAAGAAACCGGTGGAGATTGAAGTGAAAAAACCAGTTAAAAAGAGCATTGAAGAAATTTATTCAGAACAGCTCATGAAAGTACCTGGCATTGAAAGGCTGGGGCCGCTATTTAAGACAACATTCCCTGTGGCACTGACTGAGCCAGAAACCGAATATAGAGTTAATTTACTCAAACATATTTACACTGATCATGTGGTGTTTCAATTTGAATGTTTAAATACACTCAGCGATCAAATGTTGGAGCAAGTTTACGTTAGTTTGGAAGTGCCACCTGAATACAATGTCAGAACTATAGTACGTTGCCGGGAACTAGCCTATAATAAGCCAGGAAACATATTTGTTGTTTTACAGTATCCCAGCAATTATTTGGACAGCCTATATATATTTCGTGCGAATTTGGAGTTTGTAGTCAAAGACTGTGATCCCACAACCGGTTTGCCCGACGCTAACGAAGGATACACGGACAGTTATCCTCTCGAGGACATTGAAATGGATGTCTGCGATCAAATAAGAGCAAGAGCTGGTGACAGTCATTGGCAGGAATCTTGGGATCGTGGGGCGAATGTACCAGAAAAGCGGGACATGTTTGTGTTACCCCAAAACGATGTATACGAGGCTGCTTTAGCGGTGTGTGAGCATATAGGGTTGCCGAAAGAAGCGATTTCTGGTGACGCTGTAAAGGAGATTCGTGGTGCAGCGGTGTTCAGAGGTGGCGCCCCTGTTTTGATCAGAGCGAAGTTAGCCCCATCCGAAGCTGGGGTCACTATGCAGTTAGCAGCTAGATCGCCGAGAGAAGATGTCGCTATGTTGATTATTTCAGCAATGAGTGCTTAGGTTTGTGGCAAGCGGAATCAAAATTTCCTGCTGCCTGCTTGCTCGCTCATAAAGAATTTTTTAACGAACAACTTATCTATGTAACATAAGTAGATGTTTTTCTCAATGTTACCGTGGACTTTAACCACTATCCAAATGTTTCCATTGTAATCTATACCGGGGTTGTTGCGGATGCAAAATTTTTAACGTCAGTTGATATATAGAATAGGGACGCGGATTTTTAGAGGATCACAACCACGAATGCGAATTTCAAGCTCTTTGTTTTTTAAATATAGATTTGATTTCAAGTGCAAAATAAAGCAAGGCATAGAGACAACGCAAAGAATGTAAAAAAAAAATCTGGGGGTTTATAACATTTTTTTAATAAAACAAATTATAGTTAATATGTATTTTTTATTAGTACGTATTTTATATAGTTGCTCAACCATTCGTAAAAAAGAGATCATAAAAAGTGTGATCAAGTGTTGTCAAGATCGCTCTCCTGTATTTTTTAGGTGCGAGGGAAAAAGACAGAGATATACAATAACTCGATGTTGTAAAACTCAGTAAGGGTCGGATTTGTTTACATTGTTGGCGTTTTCTCCTTGGCTTTACTTTACACATTAGGTACTGATTATTTTGAAAATCAATTCCTTCTTCTTCTCTTAATGCCTTGGCTCCATCATCAGATCTTCTCCGATGATTTTGCCAGTGTCACTTGTAAAAATAGCAATTTAAAATAACCTTTTTTTTTTTAATAAAAAGAGCAAAATTCTAATTAAAATCAAAAGTAGCAGATCCCCAGACTAGTCAGTCCCCACATTACACATTCATGTTGCGATAACAGTTTACACTTTGCCGGACCTAGTACACTGAAGTTGATGACGTTACAATGTGGCGATTGCCCGATCCTCTTCTTATTTTGATCTTACAGTGCGTGCTATATATAGTCTGCGTCTGAAGACTCTTAATCCTGTCTATGGAGGGTAGAGCTAAAGAGTACTGACTCAAATGACAATCAAAACTGAAAAAATGGTCCTCTCCAACAATAAAATAAGGGTTCTAAAAGTGGCCAGAATGGCGCTAGTGAGCATGTCTTCTATCTATCTTTGTCTAATTTACTCGTCCATGCTACACTAGCGCCATCTTAATTTACTGGTATTCTGGGGCAATTTTTTAATAGATAACGAGTCGGTCCTCCTTACCGCTACCCACACACACACACACACACACTTTTCTCGCGACATTTTTCTTCACTGTTAGAGCAATCGAGCATCTAAATAGTCTAAATACAGTATTCAAAATACTATTATATTTATATCATGTGGAATCTAAATAGTATCTAAATAAAGCGTAGTCATTGTATACTTCTGCCTGTTATCCATTTTTCTAAACCAGAAACCACCAATTTGATTTTGATACGGTTTTCGCTAATTATAAGTGTGATAAACGAGGAAGGTTTGCAGAATAAAATTCTTCTATCCATGCGAAGCCTGAGCGGATCGCTAGTCGTGTTTTATATTACAATTGAATTTTGAAATGACTATCTGGTTTTGAACCTGTGGTTGCTGTGTCGGCGGCTAAGCGCTTTCCTACTATCCTATTGCTTATAGGTGTATCTTTGTATGAGATAAATGAATATTTATTAGTTAAATTATAGGTTCAGGTTCAGAATGTCTAGCGTTCCAAAATGGCCAGTCTATCAAAATGTCTAGATTTCACTGCCAAAGTTTGGAACTCCCTGCGGACGTCCGTGTTTCTGAGCTCATATTATAACCCAACTCCTTTTAAAGATTATTTTATTTTATTAAGGAAAACAAACAATTACACCATGTATACTAAATTAGAAAAAAAAAGATAAACATACATAAATGTAGATAACAGTGCATACAACAACATTTTCCACGAATTAGAATAGAAGTTGTAGTGAATAGGCATCTTCTGGATGAGCTCGCTCCATCATAGGCCTCATCTTCGCTGCACGCTAGATGCTGGCCAAGAGCAAACCCATCTTTAATTAAAAAAAAAGTATGGTTTTTAACAATTGCTAGTTTCAGAAAATAAAATAGTCTGCCAAAATATGTTAAAATTATAATTATTAATGTCTGATGTTAATACCGCATTGAACCATCGAACGTATCATATTTCAAATGTAAGTTTAAGACCTCTTTATCTTGCATTCTTTTCTAGACAATATTTTTCCCACGTTAAAGTTCTTTTGATAAAGTGGACATTTTGATACTTTGGACATTCTGAAACTGAGCCAAATTATATAGTATTTAAACCTAAGTATATAAAGGAAATGTATGTTAGTATTTATTGTAGTATCGAAAGACAGTATTGTACTAATGTAGCATATTAGGTTGTTTATATTAAAGGTGACTGATCATTTTCCATACATTGTTGTGTTACAGATAAAATGACCATATTTTTGTTGGATTAATTTATTTTAGATAGTTATTTTATTATGGAGTTTTTAATATATTTGTTAAGTGTTTAAACATTTTTTTTTACAAAAATTTAAAATTAATAAATCTGCGTTTCCAACTTATTACAAATGCGATGTTATACAAATATGAATGTTTGCTTACACAAGTCTGGGCCTTTTAAGCCTAGGACCCCCTTAAAATTGATCAATAGCCTACGCCCCCTGCTTATAAAAATGTATTTTCAATTACCATCGTTCTCAGTTTCTAAGTGAACTAGAAATATGTACGTACTTAAGCCAAATTGGCAGCATTTTTGTCATGTAGGTATACTCATCATTTGAGCAAAAGATTTCATGTAAACAAATTTATAAGCTCAAAACGTGGATTTTCAATTTTTTTTTATATATTAAGGTCGACAGACAGGCTGACGGTCCACTTGATGGTTGGTAGGCGGCTACCGTCGCAACGCCATAAGTGCTACAAGTGCGCTGCCGACCAAAGAAGGATTAAGGATAAGGGAAATGGGTTTTTGTTATGACAGCATTACAGTTTTAAAGTACAAAAAAATAAATAAATGAATTTGAACCGTTTA
Source organism: Synanthedon myopaeformis (assembly GCA_944738685.1). NCBI lineage: Eukaryota > Metazoa > Arthropoda > Insecta > Lepidoptera > Sesiidae > Synanthedon > Synanthedon myopaeformis. Next base: position 3,071,972 of record OX122941.1, read on the forward strand.
TTTGTTAGAAAGATATACTTTTGGGTGTAACATTTATTTAATAGTAAAACCTGGTCCGCTGTGTCAGTTTTTTTAACGAAACATTGTTAGCAAAACATAAAATAGGGGCGTGACCTGAATGTTTTGTCGAGCAAAAACACTAGGAATGTCTTCCTCGTATTAGCTCTTTAATCAAATATTAGGATTTGTTAGAAAACTTTATAACTAAACGTTGTTGAAGTTGCAGCGGACGTAAAATTTGCAATCGCAATGTTCACGAACAATGTTTAATTTTGGCGCAACTGACGCGCCTTTAATTTTTTAATTAACCCTTTAACCGCCAGAGTCGGTTAATTATTTTCGTGTCAATTTCGCCAGAGCCGTAACCGAGCGGTTAAAGTGTTTTTTTTTTTGTTAATTCTTCACATATTCACAATTTTGTTAATTTTTTTGTTAATCTCTTGCTCAAATGGATAAATAAAGTAGGTATATTTTGTATTAGGAAAACATGTATTCAAAATACAAATAAAACACATATTTAATATTATAAACTTCTATATGTATTTAACTTATACTTAATAAATAAACATAAATGAATCAACAAACTGTTTTTCTTTTTAATTATTAACAATTGGGTATCGGAGGTATACTATCCTGTCCATTTTAAAAAATATATCTTTTTGATGCCATTAGATAAATATTTTACAATCTATTTACTTGTATAGTCTTTTAAGTCCAATCAAAGAAAACAAAAAAGTTACGCTTTTGATTATATATAATACGAATATTATAAAGAGAGAAGATTTGTAAAAACTAGTGGACCGATTTTAAAAATTCTTTCACCTATAGAAAGATACATTTATCAGCGAGTAAAATGGGCTATATTTTATAAAGTTACGCGGGGCAAAGTCGCGTGCAACAGCTAGTAGATTACATATGTTACAAGTCCAACTCGTTACATGCTTACACTCTGAACGTTTATCGTGAGTACTGAATAATTTACCAAATGTCACTTAGGATAGTTTGCTTCCGATATACATATTAATTATTAACAAATATATATAAACTAACAATTAAAATACATTTATAAGTATATATATTAATTGTTTGTTTATAACAGCCATTATTATCTTAAATTCTCAACAGTGTTTTTGTAAACTCAATAAACTTTAGTTTCCAACTTTGGTTAACACAAATACTGGAAATAATATTTTCAATGTTTTGAATGAAAATGTTGATTTATTTTGAATTTTTTTTTTTTTTTTTTAAAACATTTTCATTAATTTAATTAACTTTTTTAACAGCACTATCACTACACGTTTTTAAAAAGTATAACCTATCTATTCTTTTACATAGGCACTCTAAATTGAACATTCCTTTATTTTCGCAAGATATGTTTAACTTTTATCTTAGAAACGTTTCCAGTCTTTATAAACGATCCTATTTTCCCTATGTTTAGAAAAATAGGCCTTCCATACAGATACCTCTACCTATTCTTTTGCAGTTAAAGCATTTACATAGGCATTTTCAACTGGTCTTTTATTTTCATATATCAAATGGTAACTTTAAGTAACTTAAGTAACAACATTTCCAGTCTTTTATCCCTTTTTTTGAAAAACATAGGCACCTGCCTATTTAATTGACTTTTTTCTAACAGTCTTTTATTTTCGTGTTTTTAAGATATAACCTTATCTTTAAAAAAAAATCTAGACTTACTTAATTATTTAAGATATAACATTTATCTTTAAAAAAAAATCAACATATGTTTTGAAAAACATAAATTTCTTCTTAAATTTAACTTATTTATTTTTGTACGTATATCAAATTCGGTAAAGCTTTTATTATCTTTGAGTGTTTTTAAAAGTAGACTAAGTGTAAGTAAAAAAGTTAAGTACGTGCAAGATTTCAAAATAATAATAAAATAAAAAACTTACTACCTAGAGCGCGTACGAAGTTATATATATATTTATTTATTTTTATATTTATATATTTTTTAATATTTTATTCATATTAAAGTAGGGGTCTATACTCAATATTTTTTTTAATATAATTAAGTATATATAAAGGTGATTTTTATTCATAAATATTAATGGGCCCGAAGGCAATTGAAGATTCCGTTTCGTATTTAGTCTCGTTATAAATGAGTTTCATAGTTTCTTTTAGCGCCTTCTTTAGTATCTCGCCTTGCTCCAAACACTTCATTATTACTTGTCTACAAAAACATAATTATAAACATTATTAAAACATTTTTTACTTAATAAATTTTTATTATTATAGGTACATAATTATCTTATTATTTTTAAAAGTCGATTTAAAAATGGATGAAATATATTTTAAATCAAATTTACTATGTTAAAAAAATATATCTCGAATGGTTCATTAGAAAGGACATAGGGTACCTTTCATCCTTTCAAATAATGTTCGCACGAGGGATCATCTATACTACACTAATATTATAAAGAGAGAAGATTTGTATGTTTGTAATGGATAAACTCAAAATTTAGTGGACTGATTTAAAAAATTCTTTAACCTATAGAGAGCTACATTTTCAGCGATTAACATAGACAATATTTTATAAAGTTACACGGAACTGAAGTCGCGTGCGACAGCTAGTGTAAAATAAAATTTAAAAAAAAAACTAACGCCTGGCCAAAGTGTTATAGCAACAAGAGGTCAAGCGTTATATTGCTTACATTTTTTTTATAATTTTTAACTCGGACGAAGTCGCGGGCACCAGCTAGTATAATTTAATATCAACTAAAAGTAAAATACCTATATAATCTAATCAAGATTAATTTTATCAATCAACAATCTCGCGATCTGTTTGTTTTTTGAGTTTTATAAACGACTCCATACTCACTTATATCTAGTGACTCTCCTGTCAGTCAACGCTATGTTGCCAGCTCTCAAAATTATTTCCTTGACAGATGTGTCCTCGTTAGATTCTCTCTCGACAACGCTAAAAATATATGCATACTGAACTGTCTGTCTGTTACCTTTTCACGCCTTAACTGCTCAACCGATCATCATGAAATTTTGCATACACGTTGTCAGGGAGACAAGAAACGACATGGGGTACCTTTCATCCAGAAAAAAAAAAGTACTGTCTCCGAGGAATCATCTATATATGTATATAAATAAAATTTTTAAATGTTGTGTTTGTTTGTGTATAACTCAAAAACTATTGGAGATACTCTGAGGAGACTCAACCTCGGCACTTGCGTATCCTACTATAGTCGCTTTTGATTATCTTAATGTGCGAGGGGCCTTGGGACTTAACTACTACAATCTAAACTTAAATACAAAAAACACTCACCTCTTCAAATAGTCCAAAATTTTCAAAAGATTTTCGAGTATGTTCACCGATTTGTAGCGAGCCTCATTCATCCTCGTTTCATCCGAATGTATTTCGGTCCATTCGCTTAAAGTTTCAGTGCTGGGAGACAAAAAAAAGGTGTCACAAAAAAGTAGTGGCACGAGATAACCAGCGTACCCCCACTTTTGGGTACGCCGAGGTTCTGACAGGGAGCGTACCCTCCCCGAGGTTACTTGCGTACCTCCACTTTCGGGTACGCCGAGGATCTGACAGGGAGCGTACTCCTCCCCGGGTTGACCCGCGTACCTCCACTTTCGGGTACGCCGAGGATCTGACAGGGAGCGTACCCCTCCCCGATGTGACCCGCGTATCCACTTTTGGGTACGCCGAGGAATTGACAGGGAGCGTACCCCTCCCCGGTGTGACCCGCGTATCTCCAATTTTGGGTACGCCGAGGTTCTGACAGGGAGCGTACCCCTCCCCTATGTGACCCGCGTACCTCCACTTTCGGGTACGCCGAGGATCTGACAGGGAGCGTACCCCTCCCCGATGTGACCTGCGTACCTCCACTTTCGGGTACGTCAATGGTCTGACAGGGAGCGTACCCCTCCCCGAGGTGACTTGCGTACCTCCACTTTCGGGTACGTCAATGGTCCGACAGGGAGCGTATCCCACCCCGAGGTGACCGTCGTACCTCCACTTTAGGGTACGCCGAGGTTCCGACAGGGAGCGTAACCCTCCGCGCGCTGCGTTTCGCAGTCGTTTGGGCAGCCCGTCTGGCGGCAGTAACTATCGTGAAATAACAGCACGTGTGCTTTTGTGTTTCGTTAAGTGATTAAGGGATGCCAGATCTATTTCCTAGTCTCTTTCAAATACCTTAACACAGGAAACTTAACCTTAACTTGGAACACCTGTTGTGTTGCTTGTGTCATAGGCGACGGTAGCCACCTACTACCATCAGGTGGCCCGTCAGGCTGTCTGTGGACCTTAACATGAAAAAAAAAACAGTTTAAACTACTCACATGAAGCAGTGGATGATTTTAAACGTATGATTCAATTGACTGAGAAAAGTTCTCATAAACAAATATGCTTGGTGACTGTCGCCGCCTGGAAACTCTTCGACATCCGATTCTTTCTTATCTTGGGTGTTTGAAGGTTTAAAATTTGTCACGTCTCTTGCGAAATCTTTTTCTTTAATCAACATTTTCAAAGACTTCTCATTATCTTTCGCCGGCGTTTCATCGTTGTTACGAAAAACATTTTTAGATCTGTTCAATTTCTCCTCGAACGCGTCTATCGGTTTCCAATTACTTATGATTTTTGGCTCATTCGAAACCTTGTTTGCAACATCGTTGCGCTGTTGATTTGTCTTGTTCATGAATAAATTCGATTTGTCGACATGATTGCACAATTTATCATCAGATTTATTACTAATATATGTAATATTTAGTAAATTGTTTGTATTCTTCTGTTTATGACTATACACATTATCTAAACCTATGTAATTTTCGCTGCTGATTTTGACTTTGTTCAAATCTCGACCTAAAACTCTAATGATGTTATCGCATCCCTAAAAGAAAAGAAAAGAAAGATTTTTATTTCATACATATCAATCAAATCCTTTCGCTGAAAAACCCTGGGATAAAGTTAGGAAAAATCTAAATTTCCGCGATGAGAAATTTCCTGAAAGCTTTGGTACAGACCACATCAATAATGATCACGTACTTGTGATGAGGTAAAATGATAGGATTTCGACTCACCCGAGAAAAATTTTCCTTATCATCTTTTATTTTTTGAATTTGTGACTCATCATCGACGGCAACTGTTGAGAAAAGAAATCTTTTATTAATTACTTTATTTGTTTTTCATTGACTGGGACTTATTTTTGTGTTAAAAGTTTGGCAGACAGGCAATATTAATATAATAAATCCACTCAACCGATCGTCGTGAAATTTTGCACACACACACACACACACACACACACACACACACACACACACACGCGCGCGCGCGCGCGCGCACACACACACACACTGTCAGGGATACAGTAAAGAAAGGACATGCGGGTGACCTTTCATCTAGAAAATAATGTACAATTACCGAGGAACGCGGACGTAGTCGCGGGCAAAAGTCAGTAGGTACATATAATAAATTATAATATCGCTTACAATCTTTCCCCGACCCACTGAGCTCCTTCAACTTTCTCCTCAAAATCCCCTCCGCTTCAATCAAACAATTCTCGTCCTTTTTCTCCTGAAAAGAGAAAAAGTTATTATCGATTCGTATCGGAAATCCAATGCGTGTGTGTGTGTGTGTGTGCGCGCGTGTGTGTGTGTGTGCGCGTGCGTGCGTGTGTGCGTGCGTGCGTGCGCGCGTTTTTATGTTAAACTCGACAGACATGCTGACTGTACACTTGACTGTCACAACAGAACATATGCTGTTATTCCACGGTGGTTTTCTGTAAGTGGATGGTTACTGCCGCCAGACGGGCTGCCCAAATAATACAGCGTGTCCTGCCACCACTGAGGGTAGTATCCACAAAAGATCAGTGCTGGCACGAGCCAAACAAAACGCTGAGTTTTGCTGTTACTGTTTTATAATATGTTTTTTATTAAGTTGCAAATAAGAATTTATTTATTTACTCATTATAAAAGTTTGCACAAACGTTTGCATCCGTCCGAAGCCGGGTGCGGGTAGCTAGTAAATAAAATTAAAAAAATACTCTTACCCTCAAATAATGTAACAAGGCAACTCCATAACCGAACAGTGTGATTAAATCGCCCGGTGCATAATTCAAGATTTGACCTGAAATAAAAAAAAAAAAATTTAATTTGCAATATATTTGATTAAATTAAAAAAAAATTAATAAAAGTAAAATTCCCAAATAAACTTTCAGTCTTAGGACTGCATATTACAAGTCACAAGTTTCACACTAGCGTGGCTCTCGCCCGGCTTCGCACGGATTTTTTTGTGCAATTTATATATAGAAACCATCCTCGTTTAACGCTCTTTCCATTAGTGAAAACCGCATTAAAATCCGTTGCGTAATTTAAAAGATCTAAGCTTACATACAGAGGGACAGACTTGTATTTCATTCATTGCTTTTTTCCCCCATAATAAAAGTGCCCAACGCGCCTAAACAACTAAACAATTAAAAACAAATATTAGAAAAATTAGAAAAATACGATACAATACCATCTTTTGTGCTATTCTTAGTTAAATATGATGAAAATTGCTGCACTATATTAGAAACGTCTTCATCGCCCTTGTATAGTTCCTTAAGGCACGATACGGCTTCGGACAAAATCCACGGAGGGTTATACTTGAATTTTTTATTCGATGCCTAAAAAAAAAAAGGGAGGTAAAAAACTAATAAATATTTTAAAACAAGTTTGTGTCCGCAAATTCATCGTACAAACAGATGGCGATATTAGAAGTTGATTGATTGAACTTTCAGTTAATACTAGCTATCGTTCGCGTTGAAAAACAAATTTACATACTAAATATAATTTAAAATACTTTTTATCCATTAAATAGATGTGTGACGGTAGACTTTTAGAAAATAATAAAAATATCCGATTTTAAAATCAACACTTCCATACTATTGTTATAAATGATCCATATCATCAAGACTAGATGCTGAGCGGAGACCATTTTGATACACCTTTTTATACCAATACAATGTATGTATTTAGAATGTACCAAATAAACATTTTTTCTTTCTCTCTTTCTTTCAAAGTAACTCTGTCTAGCATCATCATCATCATCATCATCATCTCAGCCGCAGGACGTAAACTGCCTCCCCCTATAGGCCTAGGCCACCCCCACGATTTCCCAATAGGACCGATCAGAAGCAGCCTGGATCCACCTTCGACCCTTGGCTCTTATCAGGTCGTCTGTCCTTGTGGGTGGGTGTTCTAACATGTGTCCTCTGCCCACAAACACTTCAACTTATTGATAGCTTTCGTGTGTCTATGGATCTCCTCATTTCTGATTAGTAACCCCTAAGCATAATAGCTCTTTCTATAGCTTGTTGAGCTTTCTTACGAGACTCATAGTTACAGAGCATGTTTCAGCGTCATTTATGTCATCACTGGCAACAAACATTTTGGTCGAAAACTTTTGTTTTGAGACACTGAGGAATTTTTGACGAAAAGATATATGTCTCGAATAGGGAACGTACCCATACTAAGTGATACATTTTTTTACAATTTGCCCTCCCCCTTCGGTGACCACCCGTAGGATATGCAAAGAACCCCCCCCCCCCCTCCCTCCACCCCTCTTCTAGTTTTCACGTTTATTCATAAATATGATTTTAAAAACATTTTTAACCCTATAATTACAAGTATAAGAAATATAAGTATTATCAAGAAGAAAAAAATTATGTAAAAACATTTTCATATATCACCTGCAACAAATTGCCCAAAGCGTCCTCTAAGACACGAGTGAACATGCATATGTATTGTTGCATGACAATCTTCAAATTACTGTTATACTTTGGTAAATTAACACTTTTATCATTGGTCTTTTGTATATCCAACTCCATCCTTTCAACTGTTTCCTCATGTTCGGTGACCGTTTCGTAACCATCTCTATCCAACTCTTTGAGCTTGTAACAATGTACTCTGATAGTTTTAGCTTTTTTGAGAAGCTGCTCGTTGTTTGTTATTAGCACCTGTGTAAGATTATGTAAAAACTTATAAAGGTCATACAGTTCAGCTTTACCTTCGCACAAACGTAAGATTATTTTACTCCTCTGTTTTATCAAATAAAACAATACATGTATTGATGCATATCAAATACACAATGATTTATACCAAAAATGAGCACAGAAAAAACATATAGACCCTTGGGAAAATACTTTTTTTTGACAAAACCACTGCATGTATCTATTTCGTATAAAATTATTTGAACTCTTGAATAACTGACCAATGTCTGTGCGGAAAGTATTTTGGAGTTTTTGTACACTAGAGTGACTTATTCACGTTAAAATATGGATATATTTAAAAAAAAAATCAATACTTTTTTACTAGTTTGTATAGCAACGAACCTAGTTAACGACAAGATAAATCGATATCATGCTTACTTTTGTAAATTAAACATAAAACAACGGAGTAATAATTTTTCTACTTTTGTATTGAGAAAAAGTTGACTTGTGTGACGTTAAGATCTCATTCTAAAGGAAATATATTAGTTTTTACACTGTTCGCTATGAAGACCTCAATAAATAAATAAAAGTTAAAAAATTAATTCATACATAACATACCGCATGATATTTAGTTTTCATAATTTCGAGACAACTGTTCAAAATGGAGTCCACGGAAGACATGACATTCAATTCCTTCTTATATTCGTTCTCAACTGAAAACAAAAACATGTCATCCATTATCCCATCCCATCCTTATCTCTTATCCTTCTACGGTCTACGTCTTAAAATTTAAATTTAAATTTCAACTCACTGTCAATAATCCCTCATCCTTATACCTTATCCTTCATCCTTCTGCAGTGTATATCTTAAAATTAAAATTTGAATTTCAACTCACTGTCAATAAGATTCGTGTCCATTTCGATTTTTCTGAGCGATTGTCGAGCGGCAATAGTCGCGTTGCGACCGCGACTTTTCCCTTTGCTCGTCGCTTGCAGTTCAGCATGGACCACGTGCGGGATGAACAGACGACACTTGTTATCTGGAATATTTATTGTCATATTGATCATGTTAATTGTCTGTGCGTGCGTGCGTATGTGTGTGTGTGTGTGTGTGTGTGTGTGTGTGTGTGTGTGTGTGTGTGTGTGTGTGTGTGTGTGTGTGTGTGTGTGTGTGTGCGTGCGTGTGCGCGCGCGTGTCAGGTTGCAAGACTACACGTCAGAAGTGAAAAAAAAGTTTAGATAGATTACTAGTGGCCCGCTCCCGGCTTCAAAATAAAATCTATCCTATCTTTTAAGTTGGACCAAATTACACATACATAGTTAAGAAATGTTATCAAAATCGCTTCAGTAGTTTAGGAGTTAATCGCGGGAGCACATGTGACACGTAATTTTTATATATTAAATTATTTTTCGACGATAGATTTCGTTACGCCGGCAGGTTATAACGCGCTATCGTTTCGTTCCTCAACGCGAACTACACTTTTCAATTTCATACATGATTTCTGTCATACGAGATTCTTTTCTTCATATGAACAACTGCCCAAGTTTTATAAAACAATTTTTTTGTTTTATAATACTTATTCTAAACACTAAACTACCAAATGTTAAAAGTTACATACCTGTCTTCACAAAGTAGTAAATGAAATCAAAGTCGTCTATGAGAATTTCTGCATCGACAACGATGTACCAATTTTTTCCTGTCTTTGTACCCTTCAAGGCCCTTAAGAATTGTATAGATATCGGTATCGGCTTATCCGGTTTCTGGAAATTTTTTTAAACATACATACTAATATTATAAATGCTAAAGTAAATCTGTCTGTCTGTCTGCTACCTTTTCACGCCTTAACTACTCAAACGATCATCATGAAATTTTGCATACACGTTGTCGGGGATAAAAGAAAGGACGTGGGGTACCTTTCATCCAGAAAAAAAGTACTTTTACCGAGTGATCACTAAAAAATAAAAACGATGTAAACAATGAGCACCAGCTAGTATAGTTATAAGATAAAACTATAAATTTTTATTCTAGGCGAGTGTGCTAAACATTAATTTCTAAAATGCGCAGAATGTTAGCCTAAAAGCCAATAATGTTTTTCGATGAAAACATCCTAGTTATAGTGTACATTTAAAATTGGGATGTAAATAGCTACTACCATCTATCTATAAAGGTTTTTTCTAAAATATTGGAATTGCTGGCGTATGTTTTATTATTTTCGCGAGTTGAATAATGTGTTGAGTCGCATTCTGTCTTCGATTATTCACATTATAGTAAGTTGAGACAACCAATTCTCCCAAATACTTATTATTACTTACTTCCCACGCTCGGAAAGCACCACCTTAAATCGAGGTAATTGTTATATTGAAGTTCGTTATATTAAGGTTACACTGTACTCTATAATACTTACTGTGTCATGATAAAACAAACTATCGGATGAAAAAGTAGGACTATCTTCTTTAACGTGATCGAGACAAAACTTCACATGTTTCCGATCGAAGTTTGTTGTATTTTGTGTTGATTTGGAATCTGAAAATCAAAGTAATATGCTTAAAATAGACAGGCAGAATAACTTCAACATAACATAATTAAGAGAAGACTATCTTTCAGCCCAATATGATGGACGGTGTACTGGCATTGATATTTGGTTTACATCGATGAGATTTTAGGTTTTACTTATGTATGGTACGTACGCTATTATATTAAGTTACGCGGGCGAAGTCGCGTGCAACAGCTAGTATAATATAAAATCAAATACACCTACCTCCAATTTTTTTAATGTAATTTTTTTTAAATTTCTCTTCTAGATTCCATCTCAAGTCTTTATTTTTTTTCACATGCTGAACCTGTTTGCTATTTTCTGGTAGGTTATTTAGATCGAGAACCTTCTTTTCAGTTTGTATTTCCATTTTAAAAATTTCATCCTCCGGGTTTAATTCCGCCAATTCTACTGGACTTATTTGGCAACACTGAGATTTAGAGTTCTTTTTCTTTTCTACCTCATCCGAAATGTCCGTTTGGACAATTTGGTCCATATACACTTTTTTATTTGGAGCCACCGGTCGCCAATGACCTGGATTGAATTCTTGCCAATTGGGAAAATAATTTGGAAGAGATGGTTGTGGGCCATACATATGTGGGCTATTGTGGAGAATATATGGGTTAAAAAACGGATAATTGAAAAATATGGGAGGAATAGAATATCCATTGCAATTTTTTGAGGTGTGCGGTGTCATTTGAGTATCGGGTGGAGTATGAGGTTCAGGATAGTGTTGGAAATTTTGAGGAGAATTATGCGTACAATCCTTGTCGGTACACTTTGTCTGAAATCAATGACAATTAAGATTAGCAGGCATTTCAAATAAATTAAATAATTGAAATAAAGGAGTGTTTGACGAGCCCATAGAATAAATGGTTAGGGAGCTTGCCTTGGCGGAGTTGCGGAAGAGTGTTTGTCCGACTTCTCAACTTCGCCTATAATGGATGCAGAGAATGCCAAGAGGTTTAGTCGGTTGGTCTACCACACACACTACCATCTCTGGTCTGTCTCCAGGCCGGTGGGTATCCATGATGGATTCCTCTTGTAAAAAAAAAAGGTGCTTGCCTGAAAGCTCTGCGTTCTTGCATTCAACATTATTGCAGACGGACACAGAGTATATCCATACTAATGTTATAAATGCGAAAGTAACTCTGTCTCTGTCTGTTACCTTTCACACCTTAACTATTCAACTGATCATGAAATTTTACATACACATTGTCAGGGATACAAAAAGACATAGGGTACCTTTCATCAAGAAAAAAAGTACTGTTCCAGAGGGATCATCTAAGATAACTAACGCCTGGCCAAAGTCTCATAGAAACAAGAGGTCAAGCGTAATATTGTTAATGTATATACTTACATTATTTTATTTTTCAACGCGGACAAAGTTGCGGGCACCAGCTAGTATTATATATATTAACAATCATCCCATATGCACCCGAGCTACCTCTACCCTCCATAACCCAGGACCCGGGCGAAACCAGAACGCATCAGTCTAGTAATACATAAAAAAATATATATCTTACCCTCAAATCTTCCATTTTCCATACGGATTTACCGATGACGGGGTTATGATAATAAAATTCACCAGGCGAATTTTTAGATAGAAATACACGCCAAGAATTGTTCCGATTAGAATCCACCATTTTGTGATTTTGAATTTTTGATGAATACGATACGAGTCACAGGAAAATTTAGAAACTATTTTATATTTATATTATATAGCTGTCTGTAATATACAATGACCTAAGAACAATATGGACCGGGCATACCCCTACAGAAATATACATATGCATAGATATGTATAATCAATCGCTAATTTTAGTTCCATGGACAAACACAATCGTTCTATAGCCTACAGCGCCAAATTGGCGTTTTTCAAATAGGCATAAAAATAATTGACAGCAGCCTGTCCAGTGGTATATATTACCAATGAGTAATTAATAACCCTACGTCCATGTGCGTGACAGATATGTCAGGCACTCCGACCTCCGTAACCCTGGCCGGATGAAATTACAAATAATGCAAAAGCGAAAGCACAAATCGATGTAAAATTTTAGGATGTAAAATTTATGAATTTGCAATATTTGCTCCACCTTAAAAAAATATTAAAATACATAAACCTATATTAAAGTTCTTTCTTAAATTCAATTAGTTTATTTTTAAGAATATTTTTGTCCCCTGTAAAATTACCTAAGAGTGCGTTAGCAGGTTTACACTCTAAGCCGACGATATAGCAGCAATCAACTAAGTTGAAATAGTTAATGGGGATTCCATTAACTATTTATACATTTGTATTTTGCATGAAGGCGATAAAAGATACTGCTTTGTTTTATATTATATCAATTACCTACTTAGTTTCTTTTGTCATAACGTATTTTCGGAATACAGTCATGTAATGTCTAGAAATAAATCACTGAATAACTTTGCTTAAGTTTTTTTATTTGTAACTTCATCCGGCCAGGGTTACGGAGGTGGCACTCCGTGGGCCGCCGTGGGCACTTCACAGATCGCATTCAGTGAAAACCACAGACTAGTTAAGATTTTTAAATTTATTTAATGTATAGAATAGTTTTTACTGTATAGAATGGTGTTATGGCCAAAAATCATGAAGGTAAAGACGCCCAACTAAGCGTGAATGCACACTTATTGGGCAGCAGTGGCCAAAGGGCTTAGTGAGAGTCTTACTCGATCAAACGCGTCGAACGCGTAAATGTCAATTTGTATGGGAACGAAGCAGCGTCACCTAGTGGCTAACGTGTGGCGCTGCTTTATTCCTTTATTCCCATAGCCACTTTGAATTATAATGAAGTATTTAAAAAATAAAACATTTTTTTTAATTTTAATACATTATTTATTTTCTTATAATCATTTAAAAATTAAATGTGAGCAAAATGTTTATAAAACATTATTTTAGGAACAATCACAGTAAACCATAGAGTAAATATTAGTTAACCAGTAAGTACTGGTCAAGTACTATTTACTCTATGCAGTAAACTTACACACTAGGAAACCCCGCCAAAATTTGAAACGAGAATTTATCTTTTAAAACTAAATTTAACAAAGAGTAAACCAGTTGGATTATATACTAAAAAAAGTTACCGCTAATAGCGGAGGAAAAAATACATACAAAGAAAATTCTATTTAGGTACAAAGGAAAAATTGCACATATAAAGTATTTTATAAGTGCGAAAAGTCAGTTTTAAATTTAAATATATTTTAGTAGTCATTTCGCACACTTTGGGTCTTATTGAAGAAAAAATGAAAATAGTTCGATTTGACCGTTGGTTTCGTGGCCCAGGGAATTACGGTCATTGTACAATTTTTTCAGCCATTTTTTTAACATAACTATACTTATAATAAATACATACGTTTAAACCAGAGTTAGGGTAATCTATTCTTAGGAAATAAGGCTTCAATTTTTTAAATAAGAAAAACTATTCAGACTTTCGCTTACAACTAAATCCATTTACCATACAGTTAAGGCACATTGTTATTTATTGTACTCAGGCACAATTAGGAAATTTGTGGAAATGTTGCATCGAAAATTTTGTTGGTTTTGACCTTTATAACACTTCATCAGAAACGAAACTTGAAATAATTTTGAAGCGAGAAAATACTTATATTTTGTAAATACATAACTAGAAAAATAGACTCATAAATGTGTAAAACCATAGAAGTGGATACACCCTATAAACACATTTATAATGAACATTCTGCATATGAAAGAAAATAAAATTGAATTGTAATAAACTTGACTTGAATTGGAATATGTCTTGAAATTTTTTTCTGGCAATGTACAGCTTGGCAAAATAGTTAAGAAATTAAATAGTGGCAAGAATTTAGTGTCGTCCCTTTTTCATCAATAAGACCAAAGCCACTTTCTTTTTTTTTTTTAATTTTTTTTTTATTATTTGGCCAAGCTGTAGTTTGATTACGTTTACGCAACTTCAACTTACGACAATGATAAGACATCCCTTCTTGCGAAAATGTAATGTTCTATGTATAAAACTCAGACCACCAATAAAAGACAATAGTCACGAAAGAAAGAAATTTCATTTTTTTTTTTCTTGACTTTTTAGTTAAAAATGCGTTTTATACTTATTTATTTCATTTCAAAATTTTTTGTTTTTGTTGAATAATTTTTCGAAACTGTCTCATTTTATACCGCCAGTATTTTTCACAAAATACTGGCACAACTTTAACGTTACGATGCTCCAACTTTCGGCTCCTTTATGAAAGTCTCTTTTTCGTAAACGAACACTTTATTGTCGGCTAAACATTTGACTTTTTTTCTTTTGAAAGGCAAAGATGTGTTCAGACTTTCGTCGAAGAGTTTATTGCACAGGTCCATTCGTTTCAAAATTAGATAGCTGCCTAAAAGTATCATAGATACTTGCACGGCAATCGTTAGGGGCGGCAAGATTACAACCATGAAGTGTATTATGGAACTAATGTTCGACGGTAAGCCTTCCTGATTCTGAAAGAGACATATTTAACAATTAGACCTCTATAAACACCTCTAATAAACACTTCTATGAAAGTAATACAGTCTCATAGAGACGAGCGCATACCCTCAGTCTAACTCAACCCAAAACTAAATATTTGCATAAGTGTTTTATGTATGGCTCCTAAAATATATAATAAGATACCCCTTTTTATAAGAAGCATTTCTAATAAGTACTATTTACTCTATGTACAAAACTAATAAACTAAAGGGAGTTTTAGCAGGGAAAGCTTATTATGCTATGAATGAGTTTTTAAATGACACGTTCTAGAATAGTGTTCTGTAGTATTTTAAATTTGACTTTGATTTGTGTAATAGTTGCTTTGACATGTGACATATAATATTTTGCACACCAAATGTGGTAGTACATGTTGGGATGTTGTATTAGTATTTATATCTGGTTTTACACACATGTACAGGCAAATAAATGATTTGAATTTGAATTTGAAAATTTAGTTAATTTCGATCGGTTGATCAACGTCATCTGATCCAATGGGTTTAAGAATCCGTTGGATGAGTGGTCAGGTTACTTGCCCTAGAAGAGAGTGTTAAACTCTAGGGTTCCCGGGTTTCAAATCCCGGCAGGATCTACTTTGGAAATGAACTTTTACCGAGAATCGAACCTAGGACCCGATTTAGCAATAACTTTTAACAATGCGCTTATCAATTTCAAGTTTAAAATCTAACGAGGCTACGATTATTGAGGGAAGAGGTAAGGACGACCGACTTTAGTATTAAATAGTTGTCCCAGAATACCAGTAAATTAAGATGGCGCTAGTGTAGCATTGTCGAGTAAATTAGACAAAGATAGATAGATAGAAGGTATGCTACACTAGCGCCATTCTGGCCACTTTTAGAACCTTTATTTTATTGTTGGAGAGGACAATTTTTTCAATTTGATTGTCATATGAGTCGGTTCTCCTTTACCTCTACCCTCCACAGCTACGATGTGTGGTGTTGCCAGTTTCCAATACTCACGTATTCTGCCCAGAATAGAGGTATGATTGAGTTAGAGAAAGTTTTATACTGCCCGAAGAATCCAGACAAATCGTGCACTCTGAGATTGCTTTGCATCCTCGCTACAGACCTGAACGGAGTTCCTGTATTCTGAAATATGATATTGGTATATCAATTCACCTTGCTATCTTTTCATTTTCTTTCTTGGGATCTGGTGTGATGTGATGGTTAAATCAAAATTTCTTTCTTGTGCACATAATCATTATATATTAAAATAAATTTACAACTTAATATAATATTATTTAATACCATTATAATATTTTATAAAAAAATTTAACTGTTTCTACATCTCTAAAACTATCTCATCAAAACAATGTCTTAAAACTGACTGATTAATTTTCCCTGTCATTATAATTCTATTCTACAATTATTCAATTTAAACTCTACTTCATAATATATATGAAAAACTTTAAAAACGTTAAAAATCCAAACAAAATAAATACACGCAGCAGCAAATATCAAAAACTAGAACTTCCAAAATATAATAACTTATAAATATGGCAAACGTAGATTGGGTTTTTTAGTACCTTATCTTATTAACAATCTGCCAACAGATTTAAAAAATAATTTAAACATAAAAAATTGGGGAAGCCGGGGGCGGGCCGCTTTATACTATAATAAAGACTTACCGGTTCGACAATGGCGTAGGAATTGTGCTTGTATTTATCTGGTTCCAGGCCCGTAACATAATAGTCCTTAGGCGGTTCACCAGTGTAAAAATGGGGGTATGATATCACCATTGGGAAATCTGTTACATAAATAATTATTATGATCAGTTAATTATAAGTAGGTAGGTACCTGGCCTTTTTTTATATATATTACTAGTTGACCCGGCAAACGTTGTTTTGTCTAAAAATTAAAAAAAGAATTCGGGATGGGCCACCCTTATCACTTAGGGGTATAAAAATAGTTTACGACCTATTCTCAGACCTACCGAGAATATACTTACACAAAAAATTTCATAAAAATCGGTCTAGCCAAACGGAGGAGTTTGATTACAGACAATGTGACACGAGAATTTTATATATATAATAAGATAGATAGATAGATTAAGGGTGGCAGCGAGGGTGGCAGTTTGTGTTATAAGCGACGGTAGCCATCTATCATCAAGTGGAACGTCTGCCTTTCTGCTGGCCTAAACTTAAAATATATTTATATATGTAAATGAAGTTGGTTTCACTTCATTCAATTCGAATTTCCCGCGTTGTAAACTTCTTAGTAGGGTAGTTGTTTATAATTTTAAAAGCGGCTACCTACAACGCGGGAATAACACGGAGGTATTTTATTGGATTGTAAAACGAGACGTGTGAATAAATAATTAATAATTTAAAGCATTTAAATAAGTACACAATAATATAGAAGTAATAGCTTTTAATGTTGTTTCTCTTTCAGGTAAGATTTATATTAAATTTAGTATGGTGAAATTGTATAAAACAAAAATTGTAAAATTATTTTGTTTAATAAAAAAATGTAATTCCTCTTTCAGAGCAACGCATTTCGGTTTTTATTTCTACAGTACAAAATAATACTTATTACATATATTATTAGCCTCAAAATTGTTAAAATTATAAATAAATAAAGAGTACCTACCATTCTATTAAGTACAAAGGGGTGTTTGAAAAATAAAAATAAAAACATACCAAAGTAACATTTCGATCCATCACTTACACCTGGCGGTAAGGATGGCACGGTGTCATAACAATCAGTAGAGTTGGTCACTCTCTCAAAAACACTTTCGGACAAATTGTACCTAAACGCTGGTACGTCATCAATTATTACCTCGTCTGAAAAATTTAAATGACACTTATTAATAAATTAGCCTGTCTCCTTTGAAGAATTAAAAAATATTTTCTAGAGACAGCACCAGATGGTGATACTTATGGGCGTACACTACCACCGTTTCTGTCCTCTAATTATAATTAATTAATTTTAATATATTTAATTAGGCACCCAGGCTATAGGAGCAAAAATACATAAAATGTTATCCACAATCCTTGAAATATTTAGGCCATACGCTAAACTCTAAAGTACGACTGTGTTAACTATTTTTTTGAATTTTCGAACAGTGGGGATACCCCCACTGTATCCCTACTGTAAAGTAATTGTACTGTTTACAGTACTAATACTTTATATTTAAATCCCTACTGGTAGAGATAAGTGGAAAAAAATTCCACTTGTTCCTATCAGTTGGGATACTTACTTTGTAATAGGGATAGGTGAAATGGGCGAACTGAATTTCGTATTGCGTCTAAAAAATAATTTAAAAAAATAATTTAAAAATCGAATTATCTAACTTGAATATTAAGATCAAGTCTCGAATAAAAGCTAGATATTATTTTAGAAGTACGAGTAACATAAAAATGCATTCCAAATATTTAATATTCGAACCAAAACATTATACTTACCGATTCTGTTTAGTAACTGTTTAATAAATTATTTTTAATTAGCAGATGGGACCTGTATCAAATATTATCAAGGGGGCCTCTCTATCTGACTGTGGGCCATATGATGGATACAGTGGTAGCTATGCCCTTATGTATATAAAGATATATTTACCGTCAAAATACAACGGCATCAGCTTGCAAACAGTTTTTCTCCAATACAAAAGGACATCTCGCTTCGTTAAGTGTTGCCTGTACATGACGCCTTCAGTAGATCCGAAAATACGATCGGGGCATTGCTAAAAAAAAAGTCTATATAAGAACATTTTATGGAATAGAATTGAATAGAATAAATTTTATTTGCAGCAAAGGACATATAAAAACATACATAGCTAACATATAGAAAGCATAATCAGCATAATGCAGTTTGTAAAAACATGCGCTGGTCTTCCGTTAGAGCCGATGTTGGAAGCTAAACCGTTAGAGCCGCAAAAACGGGGTATTATATATTAAATTTGACTTGGCTGTGTATCAGTTTTTATGTGTGTGGTATCGTTTGTTTATTATTTTTTTTGGGGTTTTTTTTTTAAAGCTTACGTGGTCGGGATTGTTCTTAGCTATAATTTATGAATATCTGTTCAGGCTTTTGAAGACCATATTATCAGCCCATTTCCTAGTTAACGAAGGGATTTTACCAAATTACACGTGTTCGGTTGATATGAAATTTGGTATACTGTTACTTCGGTGGTATTTCCATGACATGGCAACCTTGACCTGATACTGCAGCATCAAGTAGTATGCGGGACACTCAATGTCTCAGCAACTTACAGCAGATCTATATATTACTATACTCTTTGCAGCAGATATAGCGTGTTTGGACTCAATAAAAAGTCGGGGGTAAGTTTATGACTAAATAATTATTAATTTTTTTCGATATTAATTTTTTAATCATTAATATCGAAAAAACTACTACTACTTATTATGTGGCCATAGATGCGGAATCCATCCAGATATAGATATACTCGTAGTCGTAATTCAGTCACATAATAATCTAATAATTCAAACAGTCAAGGCAAGTCACAGTCTAAATAAATGCTTAAATAAAGTTAAGTAAACTGTTAATACCCATGAATTACGTCACGTGCACAGGGCTGTCAAAAAGAAAACGGCCCGCATCGTATGTTAAACAATTATTATGATTAATAATATAAAATTAAATATTATTTTTAATGTAGGATGAAATTTTATTCACTTATACTCGTATTAGTCATCATCTTTTCGATATCGGGTTAAAAGTCTGTACTATACTATATCTATACTAATATTATAAAGAGTTGAGATTTGTATTTTTGTATGTATTGAATAAACTCGAAAACTATTAGAGCTATTTTAAAAACTCTCACCTATAGAAAGCTAGTTTATCAGCGAGTAACATAGGCTATATTTTATAAAGTTACGCGGACGAAGTCGCGTGCAACAGCTAGTATGTTATATTAATGTGATTATCATGAGTATTTTTATATGTATTTTTGCACACGGGCCATTTTCACAAAAATCGGCCCAAGGTCATTCTAGATTTGGCCATATGGACAGACCTTTCTTTTAACGTTGGGAAAAGCTCTTGGATACCCGGCAGTGTACGAGTAGGGAAAAGCAACAATCACGCGATGTTCCCCAGCGGTCACCCATCCAAGTACTGACCGCGCCCAACGTTGCTTAACTTCTGTGATCGGACGAGAACCGGTGTATTCAATGTAGTATGTAACTATGTATGGACAGCCCTGCGTTGTTTAAACGGCAGTGAATTGACCGTGATGTTGAGTTGTTTGATATCCGGCAATTCGTGAAATGACGTTATTGGTATTCCGTAACTTTTTTCATATACTCAAAAACCTACGTAATATGTCGTAATTGGATTGTTTTTTTTGCTCCAAAAATTCAAATGTAGCAATTATGTGCTATTTTTAAATATCCAAGGCTTCTATGGAGATTTTTTATTGGTAACAATGTAAAAACATAAACTACAATAATTGTTATAACTATCATATAGAGGATCATACATAAAAGTTCCCGAAAGAATAAACAAGATTAAAATTAAAATTTAATATAAAATTTATTTTATCAACCGACGAAAGATTTGTATGTTTGTAATGAATAAACTCAAAAACTACTGGACCGATTTTGAAAATTCTTTTATCTATAGAAAGCTACATTATCAGCAAGTAACTTAGGCTATATTTTATAAAGTTACGCGGAGCAACAGCCAGTTATAAAACAATGTCTCTGTCTGCCGCCACTGTCTATTACTTCACTAACTTATTCTAAGCCATCCAACGAATTTTGATACAGTTTTCACTAATGGAAAGAGCGATAAACAAGAAAGTTTTGTGTTGCTGAAAAAAATGCACTTGTTTTTGAAGTGGAGGGCTCAGTAATCCTTACATATTATAAAATAAAATCATCCACATCGTCTGTCGGTCTGTAATGATCTCAAAAACTACTAAACAGATTTTCATGCGGTTTCCATTAATGGAAAAAGAGATAGACTAAGAAGGTTTGTGTGTAGTATAAATTGCAATCAATAATGGCTAGATCGATTTTAATTCGTGATTACGGCAAATTTTTCTAATATAAACTAACTTATTCGATAACATATTGATGTAATCAATTCGCTTTTTTTTATGTTTGTATAAAAAATATATAAAAACTTCACCCCGGGCTAAGCCGGAAGCCGTTCACTAGTCCTATACAAAAACAGTATCACACACAACTCACCTCAGGATCGTACTTCGGAAGCTGTGGTTCTCCTCTGAACCTATCAATTTGGAAGAATTTCTCGTGACCCCACTTCGGTCCCACCAGCACTGTGACTTCATCTGTGAAGTCCGAATAAATCCTCGCCAACATTCCCATATTGTTGACAGGCACCAAGCCGGGAACCATGCTTTTGGAAGTGTCGAGCACCGGATCTTTGAAGTCCCATAGATATTCGTGTATGGTTTTTTTGGTGAAGAATTCACTGCCATGAGAGTTCACCATTAGACTGAAGCCGGCGCGTACGAAGTACGGAGCGTTGTACAAATAGGACGCGAGGCCCTGAAAAGAAAATAAATAAGAACGACACGAGCGCCTTTTGAATATATTTTTACTTTAACTAGTAGATTATATTTTTTTTTTCTATAAATATAGATTTTTTTTGTTTATTTATAGGTTTTATTTAAATTTTAAATATTTTATTTTTGAAAATTTTCTTTGTTTTTGGAGATTTTATGTATTATGATTTGTTTAGTAAGTGCGTAACCTCACCATCGGCTCTAACGGAACACCAGCGCAGGGTGATAACAATATGTTACTTATGTATGTTTTAAATGTCCTTTTCTACAAATAAAATCTTATTCTATTCTAATATACTCGTATGTATAAGTGCAAAATAGGAAAATTTGTGATCACCTAACCAAAAATGTCATCCAGGGTGACGATTTTCCACGCATTCAAATGTATATCTCTATTATTTCTTAATCACGTGACCTGATTTTTTTTTCTTATTTTTCCCAGAGCTGTCAAGAGAATAGCCTATCGCCCCGCGCCCGCTTGGCGTTGATTTCTGGGACACCTGTATATTATACTAGCTGGGTAGCTGGTGTCCACGACTTCGCGTTAAAAAATGTAAAATATGTAAAAAATGTAAAGAAAATATGTGACATCTGTTATAGCAATCGATTTTTTTAATTTTAGACGATTCTTCTGGAACCTAACATTTTACCAGGATAAAAATTATCCCATATGCTAATGTTACTCGCTGATAATGTAGCTTTCTATGGGTGAAAGAATTTTCAAAATCGATCCACTAGTTTTTCAGTTTATTTACAAACATACAAATCTTCTCTCTTTATAATATTAGTATAGATTTATCAAATAGTATACATAATTATATAAATTAATGCAACTAATAAAAAAGTATTTATAAAAATGCATAATAATTTTAATAATAACAATGACACTATGTCAAGGAACTCACTACTTAATGTCTGCCTATGTAATTTTCTACTGTCTGAAAGTAGTCATTTGAAGTCTATTGTTTTTTTTAGACGTAGATTTTATGTTAATTTTTGTACATACAATAATGTCTAACCAACGGGGGCGTCGCTTCCGCCGTAACAATCGTACCAATTATATTTATGGGGCCTCCAGATTACAAGGGCAGTTATTATTTATTCTGTGCCACTGCCATTGTCTTAAGAGTGTCTAAGTACTTATTCCCACCCTATCTTTATAATATCTTTAAAATATTAATCTATACTAATATTATAAAGAGAGAAGGTTTGTATTTTTGTATGTTTGTAATTAGTAAACTCAAAAACTACTGGAACGATTTTGAAAATTCTTTCATCTATAGAAAGCTGCATTATCAAACTATATTTTATAAAGTTACGCGGACGGACCTTGAAAGGAAGACGAACGGGCACCAGCTATTATTTTATATATAAGTAGTAGGATAATTAATTTATTCAAAAAAGAACTGTGCTTATCCTAAAAGGTAAGAAATCCGTTCCCTAAAAGGTTGGGCAGCGCACAAGTAACCCTTTTTTTTACGTTGGAAAATCCTCTTGGATACCCGGCAGTGTAGGGGACACTGCGGGGTTACGCCGGATTCGTACCAGCTAAAACCCAACGGCAGCCGTTGATGGGCGGGGTCGCAGGGACGTTATGACACGACATCTGTGCCCCGCCACGGCTGTCCAGCATGGGGAGGGTTACGCTCCCTGTCGGAACCTCGGCGTACCCGAAAGTGGGTCCTTATGACAGGCGGCAGTCTCCTATGGCGACAGTAGTCACATCATCGAGTTGACTGTCAGCCTGCCTGTCAAGGTTAACTATGGAGAGTAGATAGAAGTAGAACTATGGTAAGGAGGCCCAACTCTATACACGAGAAAGTGTCCGTAGAATACGCTCATTAGACGGCGCTGTAGTAGCATTGGGGCGTGGCGCTCCAGTAGCGTTTTATTCACGGTTATTTTATGAACTACGCAACCAAACAATCATATCAAACACCAATGCTACACTAGCGCCATTCTGGACAATTTATGAACTACTATTTAATTAGTTTAGCTTGCCACTTTACCTCTACTCTCCATAAGGGTAACATAAGAGGTCACATACCAAAAAATTACTCACCAAAACCGCTAAATTTGGCACAAATACTGTTTCGTTTAAGTCTATTGTGTTCTCCTGTGGCAAGAATATTGGATACCTTTTGGCTGTGTACGTCATTGTGCTATTATCATTGAATCTTATGTTTGAGTGCAGAAGTTTTTCTCTGAAAATAAAAATATATATAATAATATATAATAAATTAGTCATCCACATAAAAAAAATAACAGACATCTAAAAAAGTCCTTTCCCTATCCCTAATCCTCAAATCAAATCGCACTATAGACGGCATCGCACTTGGAGTACTTGTGGCGTTGCTTGTGTTATAGACGACGGTAGCCAACTATCATCAAATGAACCGTCAGCCTGTCTGTCGACCTTTAACATAAAAAAAGTTCCTTACTGACTACGGTGCAATATCTCCAGTGGCGAGAATATACGGTTACAGTAACAAGTCGCAAGTTCAATGGTTTTTTCTCATCTCAAAAATGCCCAACGCGCCTAAGGAAGTTTTCACTTTAAAAAACCTATAAAAAAATTGCATCTCGCGTGAAGCCAGAAGCGGGTCGCTGGACATATATAAAAACTTGCTGCTGCACGCGACTTCGCCCGCGTAACTTTGTAAAATATAGCCTATGTTACTCTATGAAGCTTTTTATAGGTGAAATAATTTTCAAAATCGGTCCAACGGATATGAAAAAAAAAAGTCAAAGCGAAGGGTGGCCTGGTTCAGCTAGTTTATTTTCATAAGAAAAATATACTTACAAATAAACTATAGGTCCGATTTCTTTTAGGTTAATCTTGTCGTCCAACCCTTGAAGGAATCGCTCATGATTGGTCACATTGAATACGTATACCCTCAATTTAACCTCGTCTGGCGGATCCGCCCACCACTCGTAGGGCGGCAAACCTTAAACGAAAATATATGACAACTAAATTCATATGTTATTTATTTATGAAATATTTAATTTAATATTTTAATTTAATTAATTTAATTTAATTTATTAAATTTGTAGCGAACACAATGAGCGTTCTATATTGGAATGCGTTTGATGTGAACTCTGCGTGGTTTTTTAAGAAGACGATTAGATTAAAAACATTATAAAGACATCATCATGTTCATGGGCGATTTTAACAGTAGTGTTATTGGATTATATACAGTGTTTGGTTTAACTAACCTACAAATTAAATTATGTTAATTTTTTTTTCCCGGCCTAATCTGCATTCGGCTACCTAGCCATAATCAGATGCATTCAAAACAGATAAAGGGGCTGCTAGCGATGTTCCAATCAATGAGAACCTAGTTATCATGTTCTGAGGTCTATCTTTAGGAATTGTCATCTCTTCAGGCGGGCCACGCCACGTCATTTTGTGTGTTCTGAAGGCTTTTGGCCTAGTCATTACTATCTCTTTACTATTTAATTTATTTTTATTAATTTTTAATTTATTGAAAATTAAATTGAAGTGTGCGCTTACCAGGTCTCATGTTCATCTTCTCGAGCAGCATCAGATCGAGTGGAGTAAATATGAAACCGATGATGGAGCCCAACAATAAGATCACGCCCCAGGCACATTGCGCGATTGTATCTGAAACGTTACGATATAGTATGGCTTCGTTCCCTTTATAACAGACTAGCTGTTGCACGCGACTTCGCCCGCGTATTTTTTTTTAAATATGTCACTCGCTGATAATGTGGCTTTCTATAGATTCTATAGCTTTCTATAGGTATAACATATTCATCTATTTATAACTGTATCTAAACACTAGCTGTTGCAAGCGACTTAGTCCGAGTAACTTTATAAAATATTAACAAATTATTAGATTCCGCTCAAGACCGCTGCGTAGGGAGCCGACCGTGTGAGTGAACCGCGCAGCACTTTATTTCTTGACTTTATTTTTCCTCCCGTACCCCAGTGACGCCTATATGGCATATTATTTTTTCTAATACTTAACTCGTGATATCTTTCGAATGGAATGTCCGAATTGAATAATTCAAAAAGTTATATAAAGGTATTGAAGCAGTCTTGAATATGAAGTAATTTATTTTGATGAGGATTAATAATAAGATACAAATAAAGGGCCTTTTCTAGCGGCGGCATTTCAATTAAATTTTTAAAATAAAAGAACACTTATTGTGGCATAACTATAATAGTTAGACATATGCTCCCACTGTAACCGAATGGAATCACAGAGAAGGAAAGCGTCGAAAGGGCAAACCAGTGAGTCGCTGGGAAGACGTTCTACCCAAAGACTGGAGGAGATCAGCTCTAGATAATATAGAAAAATGGAAGAGCCTGCAGGAGGCCTATGTCAAGGGACAGCCTGACTTGCAGATTGGCGATGTCGGTAGTTAAAATAATTCAAAAGTTGTATATTAATGTCAGTGAATAAAGGCTATTTTTTTTTATTTTTTTATTTATTTTATGGAAGCTAATTTAACGACGTGTTTAACGACGTCAAAAAGTAAATTGCTACCTTCCCCAAAGTTCCCGTTGTCGCCGGATCTAACAAGTGCTTTCGTAACACAAGGTCGCTTACAATTCTCTCGATGTCAGAAGGTCAATGTTGTGCACTGACAGTACGCAGATGACCTCAAATATGCCTTTAAACATTTGTTTTGCTTATTCCTTATTTACATGTTATTACATGCGTCCTTTAATAACTGTGTTTAGCGTGACGTTGTTTTAAGAAGTTAGAGGCGCGAACTCCAATATATGAAAAAAAATAATAATATAGATATGTATTGTTTTATTTAAAACTATTTCTTGCAATATTAGAATTGGAAATTCACGATTCATTTCATTTTCAATATTCACGATTCAATATTCATTTTGGTAAAGTTAAATATTTTCTCTATGTTAATCGATAAGGTGAATATATCGATGTCACATCACTAAAACTTACTCCAGATACAATATATTAAATGATGTTACATTATTATATATTAGAAAAATATAATTATAACAAAATTGATAATAAAATAACTAAGTGGCCCCGGTTCGATGCCCGGCAGGGTCAACTTAGGAAATGAATTTTTCAAAGTTGGCTCTGTTCTGGATTTGGAAAGTAGCGGCTGGGCACAATGCATTTCGCAATCATTTGGGCAGCCCGTCTGGCGGCAGTAACCACCCATAAAGAAGACCACCGTGAAATAACAACATGTGTGCTATTTTGTTTTGGTGAGTGAGTAAGGGATGCTAGAGCTCATTTTCCCTAATCAATTCCCTTATCCTTAATCCTACTGCGGTCGGCAGCGCACTTGCAGCATTTGTGCTTGTGTTATAGGCGACGGTTACCACCTACCATCAAGTGGACCGTTAGCCTGTTTGTCGACCTAAACATAAAAAAATACGATTAAAATCCAATACTACCTTGCAAATTGCATTTTTAAAAATTGTTGAAGTGGAAACTTCTTTAGGCGCATTTTTGAGATCGGAAAAAACCATTGAACTCGCGACACTGTTACCGTAACCGACACCTCTGTATATAAGTATGTACCTTCCTGACGATTCAAAAAATACACATATAATTGTTCAAGTTTTCACTTCTGTCGGCACTCCGAGTGCCAATGTTTTTTTTTTGCATTTTTAAACGAAGTAGGTACTAACAAAAGGTGCTCGTCGTAATTTTCTAATAATAAATTTTGCTTCACGATAGTACTATATTAAAAATTAGAAAGAATAATACTCCTAGCATGTTTTTTTAGTTATCTATTTTAAAAAAAGAACCAAAAATTTGTTTTCTTTCGCTTTTTAGTGAGAGACTCAACTCCGACAAAGTTGAGATTTACCTAAAAGCCGGGTCACGGACGATTTTTATTTTATATTCCATTGTCACATCCCACAATAATAAACTATTCACGGATTGTTAAGCATTTGTACGACGACAAATTATGTTAATGTTTTCGCTTTATTACATCGTAATTGAATCGTAATTTTATACATTTTTTTTTTGTTTTTTTATGGCTGAATCCCGCGGTTTCACCTGTCGTTTATTTTAAACTTATAAAGTACCGACCCGTTCCCGACTTCGCCCGGGATACACTTGGTAGCGCCATCTATCTAATGTAGTTTGAAATAGAATTTGGTGCAGGGACAGAGAGGGTCACGCGAAATGTATCGGATTTCCTGTAGATTACATACTTGGTGATATTTTTAGCGACGTGCTCCATTTTTTATTTTTCAACGCGAACGAAGTTGCGAGCACCGCTAATATATAGAAACCTTCCTCGGTTCTATTAGTGTTATATTATTCTCTTTCCATTAGTGCAAGCCGCATTAAAATAAGTTTAAAACAAAGTGGCCATGTTTGCTGTCATACAAAATATTTAGTTTTTTGCGGCACATTTTAGCACAAACCTAGTAGCATATTGCAGCACATTCCGTACATTTTCGAAAAAACAAAGTGGCCATGCTGATGCAAAAAACGTCATTATCGCTCCGTTTTTTGAGACCGAGACTGGCGGTTTACGGCACACCGTAGCACAAACACGCAGCACACGTCACATGTTTTTCTGAAGACCAAAGTGGCCATGCTGAGTTCTAGGATATTATTAACG
Organism: Synanthedon myopaeformis; assembly: GCA_944738685.1. Taxonomy (NCBI): domain Eukaryota; kingdom Metazoa; phylum Arthropoda; class Insecta; order Lepidoptera; family Sesiidae; genus Synanthedon; species Synanthedon myopaeformis. The sequence continues at coordinate 3,100,063 of OX122941.1, forward strand.
GCTTTATTTAATATTTCCAGTAAGTGTCACAAAACACCACTAGAGGTACACTACACTGCTTATTATTAGGCCAAATTATTGTGTAATATAATATTTATTCACGGTGCATACTCGATCGCGGCCTTCGAATTATGTTACAATGATGTTCTAAACAATACAAGGTATAGGATGCGGCACTTTATTTACCTACCACTATTAATATTGTTAACATTAATAAAAACTGATAATATATATATATGACGCCAACCAGTATAAAAATTTAAAGAAGAGTTTAAAGAAAATTTTAAGTCAAAGATAGCTTAAACTTGAAATTTTCTTTAAGTACTCATATTAAATTTTATTTGTTTACAATGTGCCCCTCCGTTAAGAATAGTGGCAGGCTTCGCTAATTCCACGGTTAGAGTCAAAGTCACAGGATTCGTGAGCAGTTCGTTGGGAGGGTCATTCCACGTGTTCTTAGGAACGCCAATCATATTAAACATCGGATATATTTCGCTATCGTAATCCTCACCTCAACACTCATGTCTAAGTTGTATCATGGATTCTCACGATACCGACATTGTGTCTTTAGATCAATACTAGCGACCTGCTCTCGGCTTCGAACTGGTGCAATTTTTTTCTGCAAATTACCTATATATAATCCTTTCTCGTTTAACGCTCTTTCCATTAGTGAAATCCATTGCGAAGTTTAAAAAATATAAGCATACATACAGAGGGACAGAACTAGAAGGCGGTAAGCGACTTTATTTTATACAATGTAAAGATAATTTGAATTTGAATTTGTTTGAATAAAAAATTTGCTAATGTATTCTTATTAATGTGACTTTTATAGTCGCGTGGGTATAATATTGAATTAAACGCATAAAAAAGAGCTATTTATCTTACAAATTGCGGTAAAAAATGTCACGATTTAATATCATGATACTTGTAATGACATTACCGATTTCGTAAAAGTTTAGCTGTGATCCGCTGCTTCGCCTGCCTTTTGACATACCTACCTTCTCAATTATGAAATAATGCTTAGATACAAAAAGTATTCTAAGTATTTTACACGTATTGGGCATTGCCGCGAATCGAATCCGGGACCGCTGAGACAGAGCGTCTACAAAGATTATACAAATTTACAAAGCCATTTTTAAATGTTAAAAACAAACTGTATAGGAAAAACCGTAGGCTAAAAAAACGTAGGTAATAATATGTATTTGTCAATAATTATGGTGATCGGTGATCAGTTCTTTCTTAATATTCTTTGAGCGTTCATTGACTAACATCATCTCAGCCAATGCTGGACAAAAGAGTCCCCCATAATTTTCCAAAAGGACCGATCAAAAACAGCCATCCAGGCTGTTGACCGTCGAGCCGCGGTTAGGTTGTCTGTCCACCTTGTGGGTAGACACCTTGTGAGTAGACACCTTGCGCTACCCACAAGGGGTTGCCGGTCCATCCCCTCCCCTCAAGAACCTCAGTACTATTTATGTACTTCAACTTACTGATCCGCCAGCTTATGTCGGTAACTTTAGTACGACTACAGATCTGCTCATTCCGATTCGATCTTGACAGTGACTAACATACTTTAGACATACTTAACATGCCTAATTTACGCCGCATCCATATTTTTTAGGTTCTGGGGAATCTAAACGTCTCTGGCTTGTCCAATAGCTCATTTGATGTCCTTGTATTTTATTTAGGAAGTCTATATATACGAGAATAGTTAACCTTTTAATTAACGTATTAAGTTAGTCATTCACATCACAAATGTATAAATATGCATAATAAATAAAATAATAAATGTAAGTACTTCCTTATGTGTTCATTTGGTCTCTTTGTTTGATTTGTGATAAAATGTTGTGCTTTGTCTCGGACAACTAATACAGGCTATCTTTTTCAAACAGAACAGACACACTATTGGTAAAGTTCATGGTAATTTATAACATTTATTAAATACTAGCGGCCCGCCCCGGCTTCGCACGTGTAATTAAAAAAGTATTTGATTCCGCACACTACCGCTGCATAGGGACTAGGGAGCCTGCGCTGCACTTTATTTCTTGACATTAACTCCCCTCCTGCACCCGATATACATCGCATACATCGCATATTATGCTGTTAAAGTTATTAGATAAATGTATTTCAATTCAAATTGCACTACTTTGCAACTAATTGCACAACAAGTAAAAATAAAATAAATTTAAAGTTTCACTGCAATCAAAATGAAATGCAAGGCCACAAAAATACATATTATATATCATTGCAATAATTTAGAATGTGGTCACTAGAAGGTCGAAGACGCTTTTATTACTCCCGGTTTTGGTAATTCCTTACTTTCTAAATATTTTATTTGTAATATTTATAGGTATTTGTAACATATTCATCTATTTATAAGTGTATCTAAACACTAGCTGTAAAATATGTCTCGCTAATAATTTTGAAAAAAATTTTAAAATCGGTCCAGTAATTTTTGAGTTTATTCATTACAAACAAATATACAAAACTACAAATATTTACTCTTTATAATATTTGTATATAGTCTTTTTTTTTAGAACTTGTCAATAATGTCCTTTGTCAATGGTTGGATTAAGAAAACTAGTGATGGAATTATTGAAAACTTTTAAATGAAAAAATTGAACGATAAATTTTCTTTATTTGAATTGTATGAATTATCAGTGTCATCAACATTTATAATAAATGGCCAAAATTTTAAATCTTCCAAACACGAAATACGCCATCACTAATGGAGTCAACTGTAAACGCACAATATTCTTACTTGACTTAAAGGTGTAGTTACCAGGCCATAAAATTAAAAAATATATATATTACAATATTCTCTTTTAAATCACATTATAAAATTATAGAACACATTTTTGACGTTCTTACGTCAACTGCAAATAGATTATTTAGGACTTGAGCTGACTGCTTTGGACTTGATGGACCTGTTTTGGAAAATTAAGAAAAATTATAGACTTGACTTGACTAACTAGCTACTTTTGATTTTATTTTCAATTTATTGAATTATTGGCTATTACAAATTGCTACATGGCACTGACAAAATCATCGGAAAAGATCTGATAGAGCCAAGACAATAAAAGAGAAGTAGAAATTATTTAGTTTTAATGAATATATTATATTGTTATTGAGTTAAGAATGATAAGAAAGTTAATACTTTATGAAGGAAATCAAAATTGGTCGCCTTTTTTTTTCACACATTCCACACAGCACCATCTAGATGTTAGTTTATATTAGTTGCTTAATGTGGAACTAGTTCCACATTAAGCAACTAATATAAACTAACTATACAACTATACAAGATTATGGATACCAGACAGTTGATATATTACATAGATTACTTTTTTTTTGTAAATACATCCATGACTCAGGTACAAATTGTTAACACGTAAACTTTTGCCCCTAGCGGGATTCAAACCCGCGACCGTTTGGTTAACAACTAGGGTTACTAGCCACTAGACCGTCAAAGCAGATATAAAATAAATATAAAATAAAGTCGCTTGATGGTATGTGGGAACACAAGCAAAGCTACAGGTGCTTCAATCAAGTGCGCAGACCGTAGGATTAAGGATACTTAAGTGTCATGAAATCTTTGCGTGTTTGATTAATCAAAATTAAATCAAAATAATTAATTTCAAAAATGCACTGTTGTCTGATTGCAGTTCGAACGTCACGATAAATAAGTTTAAGGCTAGATGAAGTCATCTATAAATAGTATACATAATATATTTTGACGTCACAAAACCCTTAAATGTCCCTATTCCATTGTTCGCCTTTCGATTTTCAAACGGAGCTGCCAATTTAGAATTGTCGTTCCAAAATTGAAAAAGTTGAATCGAGTGTCACAGATCGCTAACGCTTCGCTGTTCGATATTTAAATTCAATATTAGTTGTTCGATTGTAAAGTTAAATTGGTTTTATGGTGATGATTTTAGTATGCGTGTCGTGACGCGAACGCCTTTTGTGGTCTATAGTTAGGTCACTCATTGTCAGCTGAGACTAGGCTGAACTAGGTTGATGCCTAGCTTGGTCACGGACTGACGTTTAAAAAAAAATAAAGTCAACCTTGAAGTATTCTATGTGATTTAAGGCGTATTTAATACATTTGATTTTGGAACGATAGATATTCTTTTTTTCCTTTTCTTTCAAAAGGTCAGACTTTCTGATGGTCAATTTTTCTAATCGTCAGAATTACATTATAAAAAATAGTATACTTATCTATACAAATATTATAAAGAGGAAAGATTTGATTGTTTGTTTGTTTGCATTGAATAGGCTCCGAAACTATACAGGACCGATCAGCGAGTAACATAGGTTATATTTTATCAAGTTACGCGGACGAAGGCGCGTGCAACGGCTAGTCTTCTATAAAGATTGTAAAGAAAGAAGATTTATCTATACAAAATTGATTAAAAAAAAACACTTACTGCAACAAAAAGATCTCCTTCGCGATTTCTGGTCTTCGCACGAAGACGTACATTCTTGGGCAATAGAACAGTCCAGGATGCAGTTGTCGGCGCAAGACACTCTTTTTTCCTTAATTAAACTATTGAGGGAGTCACTTCCGCTCTCTGGTAACTCATCGCCGTATTCGCAACTCGTTGACTCAGTATTCGAACTCACTGATTCGTTGTCTTTGGTTGGAAGCATTGGCTCCGACATATTTCTTTGTTATCTGTAAATATTAAAAAAAAAAACTGTCAGTGTCAGTTATAGTCATAGGACTGCATGGCATGGCAGAAGTGAAAACGTCACTGTGTGTCTAGCATGAATTTATAATGACCCCATTCACTACCGAGAGTGTTGAGGTCAAAACTGTCCGGTTACTTCCAAGATGTTACTCAATGTCTTAACAACTATAAAAAGTTTCTAAATTAAAACACTGCAGAAGACCGATGACGGAGACGGATCCAAAGTCTCCTCAGAACTAGAACTACGGCTATATCGACGGGTTTTTTAGACGGGTAGAAATTATTTGTACATAGGGTGTCTTTCATAGAATTATAATAGAAACTGCTACTACTGTGTTATTCCTCTTCTATTGGTATCTTTTGATGATTATTCTCCTTGTAAAAAAATTGTGTGTTAACTCCGACGCACGACTGGACACATAATTATTAATTTGAATTTGAAATTTTTCAAAGTGTAAGGTGCGCAAGGTACGTTGCGCAGAAGAACATAACGCTTTTTATTTAACGCTTATATTAATTTTACTCCTAATAAAATTTCCATAACGGTGGCCTTATATGAAAATCGATTTTTAAGGAGTACCTAAACTCCAAAAAACTATACTACAATGTGGGCCTCTCTCATTTTCAACTATTCTCAAGGAACTCTGGTTTATAACTAACGCTGAAGTGCATCATTTCTCGAATCTACCTACGATAACAGATTGCTAAAACCTAAAAATTATAAGAATCGTTTCCTCATTTGGCTGGTCCTCACTAACCCAAATGAACTGGCTCAAAAAAGCTACTTTGCAGTTTGCAACAATCCATCGAAAACATTAAAAAGCTCAAACATTCTGGAGATGGTCAAAATAAATCTTGTTACAATTTATTCATGAGTTAGCGACCCTCTCCGCAAGGGTGCAATTTTGTCTGCAAATTTTATATAAAAATAAAAACTTCCATTGTTTAACGCTCTTTCCATTAGTGAAAACCGCATGAAAATCCGCCCAGTACTTTTTAAAACTATCTCGAACATACAGACAGACAGACGCGGCGGTTGATTTTGTTTTGTAATATTATACTAGCTGGTGCCTGCGCCTTCGTCAGCGTTGACAGATAAAAAAATATATAAGCTACTAGCTGATAATGCAAACGTTGTTTTGCCAAAAAAAAAATAGTTTACAACCTATTCTCAGACCTACCGAATATACACAAAAAGTTTCATAAAAATCGGTCAAGCCGTTACAAACACTTTGACACGAGAATTTTATATAGATTATTATGTAATGATGACACAATCATAAAGTGACATAATAAGGTATGCGACCACCAAAGCTAATAACCAGGTAAACAAAAGATTTGGTTTTTGCAACCAGTTCATAGATATTTTAAATCGAAATGATTTCCTGCGTTTTATTAATGATCCGTTTTTACATAATTCGTACATTATTATGTTTTTGTTTATTCTAATCTATCTATGTTTATATCTATATCTATATCTTTTGTATATAAATATTATAAAATAAATTTATCGCGTCTATCTGTTTCTTAGCTAACTTCTAAACGGAGGGACCGATTTTGATTCTTTTTTTGTTTGAAAGCTGACTTGATCGGGATCGTTCTTAGCTGTAATCTATGAAGATCTGTTCAGGCGTTTGAAGACCATCAGCCCATTTCTAGTTGACGAAGGGATTTCACTAACTTCCACATGTTCGATTATTGTGAAATTTGGTATACAGTTACTCCGGTGGTATTTCCATGACATGGTAACCTTGAACTGATGCTGCAGCATCAAGTAGTCTGCGGGATACCCAACTCCTGGCAACTTTCAGCAGATATAGCGTGTTTGCCTTTTATGAATAGTGGCGCTAGTGGATAAAAAACTTACTAATGAATAGTAAAAATACATTGTAACTATTTGTTTTGTTAAAAAAATGTCATTAACCCTTAAGTAAGAGTTTCTTTACATTGTGCGTAGTCTCCATGGCCTTGGTTTTAAATGAATGAATATAACAAGAAGCTAGTATTTTTCTGTAACAATTGACACGAGTTTCGACATTGTATTGTAATTTTTAGACAAACAATGTTTGGAATTTAGAAATGTGTAAGTATATGGGTATTTTAGTAGCAATAGTTCAAAAATAGATAATGCGTTTGACGTGTCCAAACAATGAACATATGAAAACAATGCCTAAGTCTTGACTAGGCCACACAAAGGGCAAAGGCGTATAGGCAACTTAGATATTTTGAATATACTTGCTTATTTTGAATAAAAAAAAAACTAGACAAAGAACGTCAAAAAAAGCCAAAAGTTTTTCACTGACCTTCGCCACATTATTTTCGCTCATTTAAACACTAGCTAGTGCCCGCGACATCGTCCTCGGTGAAAATTAAAAGAAAATTATATCGTTAAAATTATCGTTGAAAATTATAATGCCTGCATAAATTGACGCCTGAAATTATACTTTTGTCAAGCGTTGGATCTTTATCTTTTAATAGCTGGAGCCCCATTGGAATATTTAGCCTATGTCCATCCTATGCCTAAGTAGTTTCGAAGCTTATCTACCGTCGATCCTTCTATCGTGAATATTTTTAAATTCTCGTTTACGTTATAATCCATATTAATTTAATGTCAAAACTTACATCATAATAATGTAAACGGTATGTTAAATAACACGGTCAAGGTTTAACCTTAAACGCTTTTATCGGCCCTTCGAAAACTTATAAGTTCAGAAAGGAAAGGTATAAACACACTAGCAGCTCACATATTATACGACCTCATCGGAATCATTAAAACGAGAACTGCTTTGCGCGTGGGATATTTTGACTTACAAAAATTTTAAAAAAAGAACAGAACAGTATATATTTTTTAAAATGGGCAAAGTTTTTTCTGTTTTATGCAGCCAATTGTTGTTGGTATTTAAGAAAAATACTGGCCAGATGTAATCAAAAGTCAATCATAGAATGTCTGTCATGTTTCCGAGCACATATAATCCAAATCTTTTTAAATTTCGAGTGAATAGGCATTTTAGCTCGCTCCATCGTCGGCCTCGTCTTTCCTGTACGGATTGATGTTGGCCAAGAGCAAACCCATTATTAAAAAAAAAATGTGTCACTGTTTTGCTAGTTTTTCGTTCTTGTAAATTGTAAAATGTAAATAAAAATTGTAATTTAATTATACAATACTAGATTAAATAGTGTCCGCGACTTCGTCCGCGTTGAAAAGTGAAAAATATGACAACTCAGAAAATATAACACCAGAGGGCCTAATGCGAGTTTTACTCGCACACACACGTTAGCCACTAGGTGGCGCTGCATCATTCCCATACAAATTCACGTTTACGCGTTCGATGCGTTTGATCGATTAAAACTCGCACTAGGCAATCTGGGTGAAATTTTTATATATAAAAATCTTCCCCGTTTATCCCTCTTTCCATGTGTGAAAACCAAATCGAAATCGGTCCAACATAAATTTTTTATATTATATATAAAAAGATACACGTCCTAAGATCCATTCTTTAAAATACTATGTATTTAATATTTTAATGACATGTATCTTTAACGGCTATATGAAGGATTAATCGGTGTTAATAATTATCTGATTTGAACCCGTGACCTTCGGCGGAACAACAATTGAACACTATGAGAAGAAGCACTCTGCTACGGTGGTATGTGTCTAAGGGCCGCCACATACAGTCGGTTGGTGCCCTTTTATATAATATTGACTCTTGCATTCTTTAGGTATTAAGAGGATTCCTGAGCGGTTAGAGTGTTGTCGGGTGTTAAGGGATGCGACTGGCATCCCTGGGAGATGCCCTCCCGTAAAAAGGGGGGCATAACGGGGAGGGCCCTGGTGCGCTAATGCGAGCCCAGGATCTTCCTCCCAAGGCATACCGAAGCTGTATTTATCTTACTACGACCATATATATTGGCAATTTCTACTTTATTGCCATGACGTTAATGTATATTACTATTTGCCACTTAAAATCCTCAGCCGTGCCGATGCCGATAGTGGGCGCCGGCCCTTAGATTAGACGCTTGAAGAAGTGCTACCGTGGCACTGCTGAGGTGCGACTACGTCTTTTTATATAATTTCTAGAAGCGTTGTCGCAGCGCGCGTAGTAGTTACGTTACGTGATTAAGTTACGAATGATATTCTCTTTGAGTGTATTATGTGTATATATTCAATAAATACGATAATCTTAGAGCCTTTAGCTATCGAGTGGTGTGATTAAATTTTGGACATAGATTATAAGTATAGCTACAGTATCAAAATGTATCCCCTGATTTTGTTATCATCACTTTCCTGAATTGTTTCCCACTATAGAAGCAAAAAAGACTTATTTACATAAAAAATAAAGAGTTTTTATTATATGAGTTTTAATGTTTTTTGATAGAAATCGTTTACGAACCGCCTAATAGAGTCGCAGGTAGTCAAGGCTACCTCTCACTTATCGGCAAACGTAACTTAAAACTGCACTTAAAACTTTAACTTAGTAATATTATTGGCACGTAAATAGAATAAACTTGCAGACATTTTGTGTTATTTACTACTAGTTACCTGCCCTCGGCTTCGCACGTATGCAATTTTTTTAGCTTCCTCGTCATCGTCACACACAAGAGCCTAGCGCCCAGTGCGGCAAATTCCCAGTGTTGGCAAAATTCGGGGCTAGAGAAAAAAAAATTAAAAATTCTTCAAATAAAAATTATACAAAACTTTATATTTAAATTTCAAAAATCTGCCTGTAATCAATAATTTCCCAATTTAAAAAAAATTAAGTTTTATAGCGCAAAGTTAAAAGTATTCTGAAAACTCATGCACTTTGTGTAGAAATATGGGCACTAGGGAAAATCCAGTTACACAAACCTTCTTAGCCACAAAAGTGCATATTCCATTGCAATAAAGAATGTGTCCGCTAGAAGATTGAACATGCGTTATTACCCTACGTTTTCCGGTTTTGGGTATTTTCATACTTTCAAATATTTTATTTGTAACATTTATAGGTAGTCTAACTAATTAGTATAACACTTAATACTCAATTGAAAAACACCCGGAACAATTTTGCATTTATGCATTCGAAAACAAACGACAAGGAGTCTCATTTATTTAAATCAGACATCAATACGCGAATGACCCAAATAATCAATTGAACATTGGCCCGAATAATAATCGTTGGAGAACGGAGAGCGTTGTGATGGCGAATCTTCATTGCATACGTTACAAAATCAGCCTTGTCGGACGCAGCGACATCAAGATTTATCTACTATCTTAGGTAACTATTTTTTATGTACATTTTTTTATGTTAAAAAATTTAACATGTTAAAAAGATTTTTATTCACACAAACCTTCTTCGTTTATCGCTCTTTCCATTAATGAAAACCGTATCAAAATCCGTTAGGTGATTAGAAGAAGTCAGCGGAGAAACAGACAGAAGCAGAGAGCGACTATCCTTTATTTCATTTTATTGATTGATTTATTATTTTAACAAATTTAAAATATTAATAATATAAATATACTCGCAGTACGGAAGTCAGCAGTGCACTTGCAGCACTTGTAACGTTGTTTGTGTTATAGGCGACTGTAGCCACCTACCATCAAATGGACCGTCAGCCTGTCTACCGACCTTAATATAAAGAAATTCAGATGAGCAGGAAATTTGACCTTTCCTACCTAACCGTCTAGAACAAATAGGCCGATAGGTACACGCAAACTTTAACTCACTATCCCCGACTGTTGTCACGACATTTATAATTAAATGACGTCACCGATTTAAACTTGACGTCAACAATCAGTCTTGTTTAGGTTTCAACCTTTATTATAATAAACTATAGCGACCCGCGCCCGGGCATCGCATGTATCACCTCCATACATACTAATCCTTACATATTATAAAACAAAGTTCTCAGCCGCATCTGTCTATCTGTCTGTTCGCGATAAACTCAAAAACTACTGCACCGATTTTCATGCTGCACAAATGGATAAAGTGGTTCTCGAGGAAGATTTTAGTATATATTTTACAACGCGAACCAGCTAGTATCCGTACTAATATTAAGTATGTTTGGATGTATGGATGTTTGTAACTCTTTCACGCAAAAACTACTGAACCGATCACCATGAAATTTTGCATACACGTAGTCTGGGACACCAGAAAGGACATAGGGTACCTTTCATCGTTGAACGCGGACGAAGTCGCGGGCACAAGCTAGGTATCTATAAATGTGAAAGTAACTCTGTCTGTCTGTCTGATACCTTTTCACGCCTTAACTACTGAATCGATCATCATAAAATTTTGCATAAACATTGTCTGGAATACAGGAAAGGACATAGGATACCTTTTATCCAGAAAAAAGTACTGTTCTCGAGGGATCATCTAAAATAAAATAAAAAACTAACGAAACAAGAGGTCAAGCGTTATATTGGTTATTATATATTTTATTTTTTAACTCGGACGAAGTCGCGGACACCAGCTAGTATGGTATATATTAAGCGGTGATCTTCTTTAAAAGTTCTGTTCACTGTGAGGGGTTGTTTACGTGAGGCGCACTTAAGAGTTTCCGGAATGAATATGAAAAAGTTAGGTACTATGAATGGTCAAAATTGAATATATTGTTTCTCAAAATATTCTCCGTTAGTGGAATAAACCAATTATAAGAATAAACCAATTTTGAAAACATTTATGCCACTCATCCGTGGTGACCTCGCAAACACGTTTTACAGCCTCTTCTGGTGATGAAAATCGCGTTGTTCTAATGAAAATTAATAACCTGTTCGGGACTGTATACTTATGCTATACCTTGTGTTACGTTATCGTAATTTTCGTAGGATCTTGCAAATAAAATATATAGTCTTATAGTTATAGCTGCTGAAAATGTATATTTTTATGGGTGTCAAATTTTGTGAAATTGTTTTAGTAGTTTTTGAGTATATTTATTACAAACAATCATAGAAAAATGAAATATATAGCCTTATAGTTATAGCTTCTGAAAATGTATCTTTTTAAGGGTGTCAAATTTTGTGAAATTGTTTTAGTAGTTTTTGAGTATATTCATTACAAACAATCATAGAAAAATGAAATCTTTTCTAATAGGAACTTTTAAGTTTTATAAGAACAGCTAGTATTACTATTAACATACTAGTATACTAGCTGTTGCATGCGACTTCGTAACTGTAACTGTATAAAATATAGCCTATGTTACTCTCTGATAATGTAGTTTTCTATAAGTAAGTATATGAAAGATTTTTCAAAATTGGTCCATTAATTTTTGAGTTTATTCATTACAAACATACAAATCTTCTCTCTTTATTATATTATTATAGTATAGATTAGTTGATAGACTAAGTTAGGTTAGTAACAAAAAATCGCTAAGTATAGGTAATCTTGGCTATTTTTTTATCTAAATTGTGATAAAAATAGACTGACGATTGAGTAATGTTTCTTGAAACCTGTTTCATAAATAAATTACTTTTTCACTGTTTAATATAATATCAAAAATTAATACTTGTTCTAATCATTTATGGCACTTGTACTTTTATTCATTAAACTGTCTGGTGCCCGCGACTTTGTCCGCGTTAAAAAATAAAACATATACTTAACTCCTGACAAAATACTTCTATACTAAACTAATATTATAAAGAGGACAGATTTGATTGTTTGTTTGTTTGTTTGCATTGAATAGGCTCCGGAAGGTTTGTGGTAATAGGATGACCCCTTACTCACTCGCCAAAACACAGTGTGCCCCGCCACTACTTTCCAAATCCAGACCAGAGTCAATTTTGAAAAGTTCATTTCCAAACTTGACACCGCGAGGAATCGAACCCGGGGCCCCTGAAACGTTAGGCAATTACCCTTACAACTTCATCCAATAACTCGTCAGGCTAGGCTTCTTTTTAAGAATAGTTATATGTCTTTGGTTTGAACTAACAATTTTATCTGTATTTTATTATATTAAACACTAGCTGGTGCCCGCGACTTCGTACGCGTTGAAAAATGATAAATATAAAAATATAAAATATAAAATAATAATATTTAGGTGTTAACCTAAAAAAATATCTGAGATCTTTTTAAATTGACAGTTGACAGATCTTGAGACTATTATATATGGATCGTGCAATAGTTTAAGGTTTATAACGGTCTAACTAAGTAGTTTCGCGAAAAAAGAAAAAAAATAGTAGTTACTAAAAATAAACCTGTCAAACTAGTGGGTGCAAGTTTTGACGTGTATTTTTTATGGAACATTAAAAATAGTAACATTGAAAGTATCTGTAACATAGAGGTCACAGAATTGTAATAAGTGTTTTACTAAGAGCTCACTACAGAAAATGTGAGCGGCTTACCAATTCCATACTGTGTAGTTCCATAAAAAATATGAACATAACATGAAATTTCTATGATATAATATGAAGGTTTGGATGGAAACAAAAAACAAAACTGAAATTAATTTCATAAATAGTACAGTCGAGGTACGAAAACCTTCGTAAATTTTCAAATTCATTCTTTTATCAAGTCGGGGACTCTTAGTACCTTTTGAAACTAAAGCACTAAGCAGACAACTGCTGTCAGATGTTTAAAATAAAATTATGGCATGACTGCGATAACTGGTGCAAGAAAATATCGACTTTAAGGTGACGAACCTTTTCTTACCCCGACTGTACAATAAATTTTTATAAAATGTGCAAAATTTGTGACATTTGAATTAATCCAAATTTTAAAATGATATTTAATATTTATTTTTTTATACTTACTATAAAAAAAGTATTTAATATGATGCATTTTGTTTAATTGCGGCCGCAGCAGCCTATTTTCAGAATTATTTTCAGCGTTAAATTAAGACTATAAATAATGGAGATATAGATCTAAAAGTAGCGAGATTTCTATAATAAGAAATTTCTATATTATAATAAGAATAAATTTCCCCCTCTTTATGAATATTTTTTTCGGACTTTCTTTAATAAGACGAAAGAGGGTGGCGTCCCTATGGCACAAGATACGTGGCAGTACCAATAGCATTCTGAAAACAATTATAGATAAGGTAGACTGTCCCATACAAAAATTTTGGATGCGACTAAACATGACATACAGCAAAATTACTAAGTGATTTTTGCAGCACCTGTACATTTTAAATACCTTTGTTTCGCTTGTAAATATTATATTATTATTATTATTATTATATTATTATTTTGTTAATAGATAATATGGATACTATATCTGAAATAAATGATTATTATTATTATTATTATTATTATTATTATTATTTAATATCGCTTACAGTTTTTGAGTTATTAGCGATAAACTAAATGCTTTTTTTTTAATAACATTTGGTTTAGAATTCCAGTTGTTTTATTAGATATAGATAATTAATAATTTACTAATGAGATTAGTGATTTACAATCATAATAAATGTTATTAGTAATTTACAATGAAAATATGTCATAGCGACCGTAATATAAGACTTAATATAAGACGTATGGATGCAAAGATAATTCATTTGTTACGTATGTGAGCTGAGGGATAAGTGGAAAAAATCCACTTATCCCTATTAATTATATCCCTACTCTACCAGTAGGGATGGGTGGAAATTTTTCTTCCACTTATCCCTACTATGTAAAAGTACAATGAAAGCAATATTAATTCGTTATAGGGTTTCGGCGAGGACTTTTATTTATTTGTTGTTACCGATCTATCATAACCGCGAAGCCATTACATCCGCTATCTACTGTAAATGTTTATAAAAGATATTAAACTTAGATGCGTAACAAATTAATTTATCTTTGCATCCATACATTCTATCTATACACGCAATTTGTTTAAGATAATGTAGTTCTTAAAGGTCAAGATTACGATTAAAATAATCATTATTTATTGTAACATTGCATGCTCCGATATTGTGACTTTGAATTTACGTAAATAATCATTATCAATGATTATCTAATTATGGAGACGTTCTGGTGAAAATGTAATTAAATTATATTCTTAATAATTACACATAGCGACCCGCCCCTCGGGCTTAGCTAGGATGCAATAATGCGCAATCTTAATAAAATGGCACAATTAATTGACCTGTTCCATTTAGGGTTGGTTAGCTAACAGTTTTTTTGTTAACTTAGCCAACCAGCTAATTGGTTAAATTTAGCTGGCTAAATAACGGCTAAATAGCTTAATCGACTAAATAGTTATAAAAGATTATAAAAATGAAATTATAACATTTATAAAAATATGTATGTACCTATGTAATTTAAAACTATTAAAAAAATTTACTTATTTTCGTTTGCATAACGTCAAAAATCGTCCTACGTATTCGTTTATTTTATTTTTTTTATATTTGATACAGTACACAAACAGATTGCAATTAAATACATGAAAACTATAAAATACATGTGCATGGATAAATTATCTAAATTGCACTCCTAAACAGTGTACTTAACATGTTTAATTTAACTTAGCTACTAATGGTCTTAAATACCTACTTAATTAATTCTTAATTTATAATATTTTCTTAATTTCTACTTAAATATTAGTCTTAAACTATTTTTGAATTTAGAAAATCAGTGGTTTATCAGTTAAATAAAGCAAAATGCATATTGTATGATAGTATAATGTATAGGCTACATAAATATCTAATCCACTATATTAACCATAGATAACTAATTCAGTTGACAGCTAAATATCTAACCTACTGTCAAAGTTAAGGTATTATCGATAACCGTAATTAACCAAACCAACTATCGATATTAGTTGTCAAAATTGTCATGTTAGCTGACAGAGTTGTTAGCTATTAGCCGTTTTTTTGTTGATTATATATTTAGCTGCAGCTAAATATCATTTAGCCACTAAACAGTTGGGTGAGCTAAAAAGCTTACAACCCTAGTCCATTGCACACTGAAAAAATTCAATTGCGTTTGCTCCGCAAATCAATGCAGAAAAATATTTTTCTGCAAAGGGCAAACACAAAACTTCCTCGTTTATCGCTCTTTCCCTGTGTGAAAATTATAAGAAAACACGTTGGGATAACAGAAAAGGACATAGGGCACCTATGTCCTTAGTAGTGGCAAGGTTTTGCAGTTTAGCAGTCATTTGGGCAGCCCGTCTGGCGGCTCTAACCATCCTCTTAGAGAAGACCACAGTGAAATAACAGCACGTGTGCTGTTGTGTTTCGGTGAGTCAGTGAGGGATGGCAGAGCATTGATATCTCCCTATTCTGTGATATCAATGCCATAAGTGCTACACACTGGCGGCACCTATGGCATCGCTTTATAGGCGACGAAAGCCACCTACCATCAAGTGAACTGGCAGCCTGTCTGCCGACCTTAACATACAAGAAAATATTACAAGAAAAATTCAACGTCTGACAAAAATATAAGACTTATAAATTTAAGGTGGTTGTGGAAAAAATTTATATGAAAAAATAAAAAACATATAATTCTTTTAAGATATTTTTGTACCTAAAAACGAATTGAATTTATTTATTATATTTTGGACAATTTTTGGCCGATTGGTGTGGCTTTATCGCCGATTTATTGAATTTAAACATAGGTAATAATAAAATTATATTATTTAGTACGAGTATGAGTAGTTGCTCTAATATCAATTTTTAATTGTCTTGCCCGAACCCGAAAAATAAAAAAATTGTAACACGATTGCAGCGCCACCTATCGTTTTAAATGTGAATCTAAAGCATTGTTAATCAAACCATTCAAGTTGAACAAAAATTAACTGGATTAAATACATGTTAATTATAAAAGTAAATGTTAAATAGATATTTGCTGGACAAGGTCCCGTGTTTATGCAAGCGGTATATAAAAAAAATTAAAAAAAAAACATTTAGTAGCCTACTCAAACATGTCTGTTACTCAATCACGCGAACGAATTTGGATTAAATTGAGCGCACAGATAGTTTATTACCTGGATTAAAATATAGGATACTTTTTATGCTTGGAAAAATGTTGGTTCCTGTTATGTGTGATATTCAAAAAACGAACTACATGGCGTACGAAGTCGCGGACATAGCTAGGTAGTATAAAGATATCCACATAAGCAGTTTATTTATATAACCTTAAATAAACTGGTGACTTTGACACACAATGATATTTGTTTTCATACAGCAATTAACCTATTTACCTATATTTTTAATAATTTATGTCTATAATTATAGAGTTTCAGTAAGATACCTTAACCGTTAATGAGGAAAATAAAAAAGAAACTGCACGAATCAGTGTTCGTAAAATTAATAACATTTTTATATTAATCAATTTTTATTTTAATATATATTTTTACAACTAGCGACCCACCCCGGCTTCACACGGACGCTTTTTTTCTGCAAACTATATGCACAAACATTCCATGTTTATTAAACATGGAATGTTTGGGTTGGGTGGTTTAAAAGTCAACAGAAAAAAAGACAGAGATGTATATATATTTTATAATAACATATACATAGATATAGAAGATATTTATATCAATAAATTTTCAAAATAAAAATTAATACGTTATAAATAAATAAATGAAGTAATATACATTTATTTTCGAGTAAATGGCCCCATAGTTATAGAATTTTTATTACTATTTTAATCAGAGTTCAAAAATTACCGGAAACATGGTGTATATATAAGGATGTTTATATATTTTTTTCATTCAATGCTTCCATACCACAAGGACTTTATATATTAATTAATAATAATAATTTATTTCAGATAATTATCCATAGCTAAAACTAACTTAAAAACTGTCTTAATACAATAATCAATAATAATAAAATAATAAAAAAAAGACACAATATTAATATTGATAAAGAATTGGGAAGGGATTGGAAAAAGGGCTCTTTAATATTGTATTTTCTTATTTTTTTCGTATTTAGTCCCATCCAAAATGTTTGTATGGGACAGTCGACCTTATCTATGATTGTTTTCAGAATGCAATTTGGTACTGGCACGTATCTTGTGCCATAGGGATGCCACCCTCTTTCTTCTTATGGCATAAAAATCATCTATATGATTTTGGGCAAACATTTCTGATGCACTACAATACCGTGGCAGCCTCAATAGCATCCTGAAGGCATTATTAATGTAACTGCTTCGTGTGTTAAATACTTACTTTAATTTTCTTTAAAACATATTACGTTTCAAAGTTTGTATATTTTTAATAAATTAATTACACAAGAAACTAATTGAACTTAACTGGTTGATTTTTAATTAATTAATTTGTTAATATAAATTAATATAATATACCATTTATTTAACGGTAAATAAAAATTTTATTGGAATTACTCGCTTAAATTAATTTTAAAATTACAAAAAATAATTACACTATATTTTCGCATAAGCAATAATAAAAACCAAAAATCACTAACCTTAACATAAAAATTAACTGATGAACCTTAATTAGTATGCACTTGGAAATCAAAAACTGGAGCACTTGAAGTCACCGTTCAAAAACTCAATTTTATTGTTAAAAAATATATTCCATTTTTGAACGGAGCGCGAATATTCTTATTTTAAATTTAAATCGTCGCGCTAGCAGTTCGCGCCAACCGCCACCGGCGCGGTATATTACGAAATGTCGGCGGTTAAGTTTTTCCCGCTATTTTACAAGTGCATTAGACAATTATTCATCTGTCATTCTCGACCTCCTTGCAACGGTATATCATTAATTGTTTTCGCGTCTTCAGAAGGATTTTTTTTAGTAGAGATGGGTTTACTCTTGGCCAGCATCCCGGTATAGCAAGGATGAGGTCTATGGTGAGTTCAGAGTGAATCTGTAATTCATAAGCAATATCCACTCCACTTGTCCAGTACCGTCGCTACTAAACTAGAAGTTAAGTAAATTGCTTCAACTTAATTTAAACTTTATTCATTGTGATTGGCTCAATGCATACTAAATCGCGTGTTTGTTTGTCTACGATAATTAATTATATAGTTTATTTTGAATATCTTATGTTAATAGTTGACAAAACATGTAGGTGACAAAACATATTGCATACCAACTGTTCTATTAAACGCAACAATTGTCCAGGAAAATTTAACTAACAAATCAAAATTTTAGTCCCTAGGAGCATTTTTGATATAAATTTCTAGAATATACCTAATATCGATGGGTGAAAGAAATTTTTGATTCCAACCTGTAGTAGAGGGAGGAATTTTTTTTTTTAAAGAAACATCCTCAAATTATACAAAAACGGTACAAAGATTGAGACAAATATTGTAGAAATGTTTCCCTCCCGGGGCAACTGTGCGAAGTCGGAATCGGGTCGCTAGTATAGTATATTATAGTAGTGACCTTAGTAGGACAGTCTCAGTGTTTTGGAGTCAAAGTGTATATTGGCTCGCTCCCAGCTTCGCCCGGGTTCAAAATAAAAACTATCCTATATCTTATTCTGTATTTCCGAGCTCATATACTTGTAACCCAAATCTTCGAGTGAATAGGTATCTTCTGGGTGAGCTCGATCCATCATAGGCCTCACTTCGCTACACAGCTGGTTGTTGGCCAAGAGCAAACCCATCTCTAATAAAATAAAATAAAAAAATCTTTTAAGTTGGACCAAATTACATGTAGTTACAAAGTTTGATCAAAATCGGTTCAGTAGTTTAGGAGTTCATCGCGAAGGAACATGTGACATGTAATTTTTATATATTAAGATATTATAATTTATAATCTGTCCTGGGTTTTAAGCCTAGCCGGTTTTTTATTAGAGAGTACAGTCCGGCACGTCCGTAACCCACATTTGAGTCCAAGAACGCGCAGTTGAAGGTTAGGCCTAGAACCCTTCATTACATAACAAAACAGGTTTTAGCGCATGTGCGACAAAATTTACCATTTCTGTACGGTCCGTTCAAGGCGACAGTTTTTTATGTACACATTATATATGCATTTTTATTTTGTTGTAATTAAGTACTCTCGCAAAAATAAAATGTGATGAACTTTGATAATAATTAAATTTTGTCCAAAGTATATTACTTTATTGTATTGTACTGTATAATATAAATCCGTGGGGTCCCAACGCGCTTAAATTTTTTAACATCTTGTCGTAATAACGTTTGGTCGATATAACCGCCCCCTCTAGGTGGGTCATGATCGTGCAGTGGGGGAGGGGGGGGGCTTAACGCTCGGCATTCCGGGCGGTTGCAGGGGCAGGAGTCACCGGCCTTTGCTTGGCTGATCGGATTGTCGCTGGGGAACTAAGAAGACCCACGTGCGTGTACTCCGAGCGGACTCCGATCATCGGAGCTCGTGGCGAAGCATCAGCATCAGTCACCGCTCGCTGGGCCGAGGTGAGAGAACGCAGCCTCGGTCCTTGTGCGTTGAACCGAGGTATGGGTCTCGCAAAAAGACCGGCGCGGGACGCAGCGGGCGGACATGGAGTCGTCCGCCGTTATCACAACACCGGGCAACGAGGGGAGACGTGCTGTGTGGTTCCGGCATGTCTCTTCACGGCGTGGAATCGAGGTGGAGCCCGCAAGTGTGCGGGCCCGCAAGTGTCGGGCGGGGGGACAAGGTAGCGTATCTTAACGTCCCCTAATCCCCCGCCCATAGAAGGCGCCAAAAAACACCGTGGAGTTTTAGTCGGTAGATGTCCCACATACCCCAGCGATCTCCCCATGGTCGGTAGAGATCTGATTCGCAGATTTCCTCACGTAAAAAAAATGGCGATTATAGAGCTGGCTATAACCTCGGGCAACAGATTAGCCAGCATGCTTGGTACTCTACCTAGGGGACCGATGCTTTATATTTGTAAATATATATAACTTAGTTTTAGATATAGATTAATTGTTAATTAAAATTACCTTTACATGTCATATATTAAAAACATTGAATACTTAGTTTATGTCATATAAATCGAGTCTAATAGGAAATTTTCAATTTTAAATTTCTGTTTTAATTTTTAACTTTTGTATACATACTCAGTTTGTTTTTAATTTTAACTACCTATGTAATAATTTTGTTCTTTTTTGTCCAGCTCTTTTAAGTTAAGTTACCTGTGAAAAACAGTTAAACCGTAATAATATTATTAACTAAACAGGTTTCAAATAAATTTTAATTACTACTCTATTTTTGACCTGATGGCATAGAATATAAATAGAGGTTTCATAAATTTTAGTTCGAACGGTGGAAGAAAAAACCGTTATAATGGATATTAATAAGAGTTCAATAAACAAATTTATCGTACTATCCTACTAATCTAAACTAATATTATAAAGAGAGAAGATTATGCTTATGCTTTTATGCTATATATATATAAATTTCGTGTCACATGTTTGACGCCAATGAACTCCTAAACTACTGAACCGATTTTGATCAAACTTCGTAACTATGTGTAATTTCGTCCAACTTAAAAGATAGCATAGTTTTTATTTTGAAACCGGGAGCGTTTAGCTAGTATATGTATTTAAATCAAATTATATACATATATAAATATATAAGACTGACACATTGACACATTAATTGTTAATTAAAATCAAAGCATGTACCGCCATATTATCGAATCGAATATTATTATATATCGAAGCCTATGAGTGGCTTCTAGAAAACCCCATTTTTCAATATTTAATCTAAATACAAAGATACAAAGCGCTTTCATTAGCTCAAAATGCGTACCTACCAGTCTCCGAGAGTACAGTGCAACGAATTTATTGCGTTATTACTATGAATTAATGGTCAATCGAATGTAGTATTAATTTGAACGCGTCAAAGACATATTAGCATGCGCTCGCTGTACATCGAGTTGTCCTCGGCGGTTTATCAGAACGCTACACTCCATCGCTACCATAAAAAATTAACTAGAGTTTAATTTTTAGTTTACGTATTACGAATACTGTCTGTAAATTTATTCGCCAATAATAAGTAATAATAATAAACGCTTATTTCAAACTATTATGTCCATATTTTTCTTTTTTAATAATTAAGCATTGTATAAGTCCTAAGGGAGCAGAGCAGAGCACAGAGAGAGAACAGAGACTACTAAAATAAAATAAATGATTGATGAATAATGAATAGTGCCTATACTTTTGATGACACCTAACAAGAATAGTTACATGAAACGTTACAAGAAGCGTCATGTGATCGTTACACTGAAGTGTCACCCAAAATTCAAGACTTTGACATTTTACTTTCATGGCGAGCAAAGAAGTTTCACTTTAAAAAGTTTCTTAAGTACTTTTTGTTTCCTAATTTTACCAAAACTATATGACATTCTCTAAACGGCGTTTACTTTTAGTTAGTTAACGAATCACGGTGTGACCGGCTCCAATGATTTATCACGCATTCTTATTATTCTAGCGACGCACAATACGCTAGATGCATAGTTAAAACTGAAACACAACGAAGGATTTAAAAGATTCATGTCTTAATTATGTAATCCTTTTTGTTTATAAATCATTTTATGGCAATACGGAAGACCAGAAGCATCACGCATGCAGTTTCTGAACGACCTTAATAACAAACGAAATGTCAACAACTTGGGCGCGCTAAAAAAAATGTCAAACAAACGTCATCGATAAAAACGCGGGAAACTACCAAACCTTTTTACTATTTAATAAAAAGGTTATGTAAGAGTGTTGTTTTATCTATGAAAAATGCGACACTCATTAGTAGTTTATACTGACGATTCGGACCCTCGTCCGAATAGGTAGCTGCTTCTCTATGAAGGTTGGCAACCATCATGGTTATCTTACCCTTGGAATCTGCTGTACGAGGGAATGATTACCTAATCATACTAAACCACTCTGCGTCTTGCTACATTTGCCCTCTGTATTTTTGTATTATATAAATACTAGCTGGTGTGCGCGAATTCGTTCGCAATGAAAATTGAAAAATATAATACTTAAGTGACGCCTGACATCTTTATCGCTGTGACGACAGGGGAGCCGTATATTTTTATATTTTAGGCGATACCTCGGGATACTAATACTTTCCAGGATAAAAAGCATCCTTTATGTTAATAATCTATCTGTGTGCCAAATTTCATCCATTTTGTGATAAACTAAACCGGAAAGTGTATACTGAAATACAATGAAATAGTTATTTATTGATAAACACAACTGCCATTCACAACTTTGCAAATTACTGAAAATAAAATATAATATGACAAGTGAAAATGAACGCTTGTTTTTTCGTTGCTAGCTTTCTAACCCCTCTTCTTATTCCTTTGTATCCCGGCAACTGCAAACTTGTAAATATTTGGAATACCTATTTGTTATAATAACTTTTCTTAATTGCCTCCCACTATGGAAGCAAAATTTAGAGAAATTGTCACGTCAAAAGCCACAGAAAAAATGTAGTTAATTAGTAATACTAAAACTTGGTTTCATTGTAACATGACCTATGTACAGACGGTTGTTCCTGTACAAACAACAATCTGATAATTATAATTACCTATATCTTACGTAAATAGCATTAAAATTACACGAGTAACATGCTATAACTGTAGGTAATTAATCTGTTTTATGACTCTAAAGCGAATAATTGGTTGACCTCTTAGTGTTAACTTTTAACATCACTGACAGATGATGTCATTAAAGCGCAGTATGTAAAGTTTGTAACATTTTAAAAGTAATAATAATAATAATCTTTATTTGTAAAAAATAATAATATATATGTCTACTCGATCCTAATTACAGATATCGTTGAGGGAATCCAAATCTTTATATATATATATATATATTTCGTGTCACGTTATTTGTCCATGATGAACTATATTACTGAACCGATTTTAATCAAATTTTGCACACTGTGTGCAGTTTGATCCAACTTGAGAGATAGTAAAATAGGTTTAAAATAGGTATAATAATTCTCTAACTCCCGAACTAGGTTGGACACCTGTATCTTGGGAGTCTTCTTCAGATACTGACTCCAACGATGAAAGATTTTTTTATTAGATACGTAAAGATGTATGAAATCTAGGAAGATATTAAAAAGTGTCATGATCACCTGTAGTGGCTGACATAGATATTGTAGTGCCTAAAAAGATTTTACAATCATCATTGACTTGCATTTTCATATAATAATATGAAGTAGAGGTCTCAAGTGTTTACCTTAGCGTAGATACACGCGCACTAGGCAGCCAGGTCACGGCAACCAAAGAGATCTTGCTTTAGTTCGTAGATCTCGCTCTTATAATGTTACAAAAATTATTTTTAGAGAAACTAAGTGAATAGTTTTATAATTATCATTAAGTATTATGTAAATACGGGCTTAAAGTAAGGTTTCTAAATATTTTTTTTAAGTGAAGGTCGTTATTATTATTTGTCAGAGCCCATTACCCTATTCGACTCCTCTTCGCGACCAATTGAGTAAGTTTTGAAAATCAAAATATGGCGTAAAAACATAATTCAACACTTTTAATGAAATACGCCGACGGAAATACCATCAAGTGGACCGTCAGCCTGTCTGTCAAGCATAATATAAAAAATGTGATCTACCGCTATTATAATAAAGGTCAACTATGATAGTTATAGAATAATTAAAACAAAATAACTAACAACAACCACATTTATTTATTGGCATTTTGAAATACGATGTAACGCTTTCATAAATACAGTTTATAAAATAATAGAATTTACTACTTTTAATTAAATTACATAATCATATACCATTCGTAATAACATCACCATTAATATACAGTTTTTTTTTTACTCGGACGGACTAAAAAATAGTTTACGACCTATTCTCAGATCTACCGAAAAAATGTCATAAAAATCGGTCAAGTCGTTTCGGAGGGGCTTGATTACAAACACTGTGACACGAGAATTTTACATATATAGATGTAAAATTCTTGTTGCTGACTTGTCGCTTGACTTCTTGTTGCTGTAACACTTTGGACAGGCGTAAGTTTATTTAGATGATCTCTTGGTAATGGTACTTTTTTTCTGGATGAAAGGTACCCTATGTCCTCTCTTGTATCCCTGACAACGTGTATGCAAAATTCATGATGATCAGTTGAGTAGTTAAGGTGTGAAAAGGTAAAAGACAGACAGACAGAGTTACTTTCACACTTATAATATTAATATATTATGAATATAGTATGGATTGTTTAATAAATCGATAAGTTTTGGGTGGCCCTGTAATGATATTTGTATTTATATGAAATAAATAAATAAATTTTTCATCCTAAACGACTGTACATCAGGTATATGAATAAAAATTAATGATCTAAACGTGCATTTAAAATTTACTGTAAAGGAGGCCATTTAAATAACAAAGCAAGTAATCGACAAAAACTTAGCAGTCACAAGAAGCGTTACTAATATCAACTTGAAATAAAAGTGACATTTTTTACAAAGTATATATTATGTAGTATATATACTTATTATAAGAAGTAAGGGTTTTATAAACAAAAAATGCATAAGAGCTATATGTGGGGTTTGATTTATGGATATTTAAATAAACACATTGTGCATTGTTGTTGTTACATTTTGTCAAAAAGAAGAAAATAATCGAGAATGTTTTCTTTTATAGAACAAATGGTGTAAAGTTCCACAAGTTTCTAACAGATGGCGGTGTCAGTTTATTGACACATCATTTAACATATTTCGTTATTTATGTTGGACAACATAGATAGCGTTTTAATCAAGTAACATTTTTTTTTCGAGTCATATTATGATTATGTTGTACAGGTTATACAAAAAAACAAAAAAACCGTCACAAAGTATAATTGCACACAAAATACACTATACCAAATCTATTTACATAACAGTACAAAATCACATTTATGCAAGCGTAGAGATAGTAGTATATAAAATTAAAAAATCAACTAGCTCGTCCGAGAATTCCGCCAAAAATCATCGCAACAAACACAACTACAGCCACTCCTGTTATTATCTGATTGGGTTCTAAGACGATTTTGTGGGAATCCTTTTCATCGTCGATGTCGTGTTGTACCACAGACAAGGCTTTCGCCAATTCGGCGTCCGATTTGGCTGTAGTCTGTGCGGCTGCGATGACGATTTTCTTCAAATCTCTCATCTGCTTCTCCATCGTGTGCTCCTGGTGATTGAGGTGATCTGAGGATGCGGTGGAGGTTCTGAGTTTAGTGAGGTTTTTTTTAAAAAATATTACCTAGCCTGTCCTCCCTATGCCTTCGTAATCCCTCATCCTTAATCCTACTATGATAGGCAGCGCACTAGTTAGGATTAAAAATAAAAACTTTAAATATCTCCTATCCTATCTATCCCTATGCCTAACCGAAATAATAATAAAAATTATTGAAATAAAAGTTATAATAATAATAATTTATATTAAAATTTTAAACTTTAATCCTACTATGATCGGCAGCGCACTAGTTAGGAATTTAAAAAAAAACTTAAAATATTCCCTTCGTAATCCCTCATCCTTAATCCTAATATGGTCAAAAGTGCACTATTAAAGATTTAAAATAAAAAAAATGTGTGTGTGTGTCAGTCAGTTACGACGCACGACTGGAGTTTACTCCTTACGAACAATTATAAAATACAGATAATTTAATAAATAAATAAATAATTTAATAAAAATAATTAAAACATATTAATAATTATAATATATTATTTATGTATTATATTATGTATTATATAATATGTATGTAACGCATAACGTGTAACATTGGACATTTGATTTTACATACCCCTTATATCAATATGAAAATCGATTCTTAAGGAGTAAACTCCAAAAATAAAAAAAGGCAAATACTTGCAGAATATACTTTCTAGTGGACACATCGAGTAAGAGTGGGTTAAAGGGGACAGGTAGCCCACATGATGGTAGATGGTTACCGTCGCCCAAGGACACGAGCATATTCTGTATACTAACTTCCCCAATTGCACCCAGGCGAAGCCGGGACGCATCAGCCTAGTCAACGTTCAAAATACTGACCTATTAAAGACGACTGCTTACTAATTAAACTATCGATATTGTCTTGCATTATTTTCATATTTTCAGCGAGCTTCGCCTGAAAAAAAAAAAAAAAATTAAAAAAAAAACGGTAGCCACTTACCATCATGTGAACATCAATTGGAGATCATAAATCTGTCTATCACACCTTTCATTCGGAAAAAGAGTACTCTTATCGAGGGATCATTTAAAATTAAGAAGACTAACGTCTAGCAAAAGTGTAATAGCAATAAAGATGTGAGGCGTTTTTTTTTTTATTATTTACAACACGGACGAAGTCGCGAGCACCAGCTAGTAATATTATATTGAGAGAAAAATTGTTATTTTGTATGTTTCTAATGAATAAACTCAAAAACTACTGGAGCTATTCTGAAAATTCTTTCACCTGTAGAAGGCTACATTATCAACGAGTAACATAGGCTATCCATAATAATATTATAATAAATGTGAAAGTAACTCTGTCTGTCTGTCTGTTACCTTTTCACGCCTTAACTACTCAACCAATCATCATGTAATTTTGCATACACGTTGTCAGGGGATACAGGAAAAAAAAAATTCCGGATGAATTCCAAATTTTCGTCCGGAAAAAGAATACTGTTCCCGAGGGATCATTTAAAATAAAATAAAAATTTAACGCCTGGCCAAAGTGTTATAGCAACATGAGGTCAAGCGTTTTTTTTTTTTCATTATTTTACAATGCGGACGAAAAAAAGCAAGTAAACTTAGTGCATATACATTTATGACAATACATTGTTAGTCACATTATTATCTTACCTGATGTTTTAGTATTGAGGTCGACTTATTTAAGGCGCTTTCGTCCTGAGATTTGTTCGCTTCTTGTAATTTCTGTAGAGTTAGTCACAACAGTTCAGGTTAAGAGTGTGTTGTGGACATTGGGACATTGGAATGGCAGAATGTGTATGGGACATTTATTTCATTAGGAACTTAATTGTACTCACACACATTCTACACACACATTCTACACACACACACACACACACACACACACACACACACACACACACACACACACACACACACACACACACACACACACACACACACACACACACACACACACACACACACACACACAAACACGTATGCACACAGTGTCAGATATGTGCAAATTAGTTAATGAAGTGTATTTAAATACAAAATGCAAATACGTTTTGTATTTTTTAGCATTAGCAGGGCACACTGCGTTTCGCAGTCATTTGGGCATCCCGTCTGGCGGCAGTGACCACCCCCTTACGGAGGACCACCGTGAAATAACACATATTATTTGCTGTTGTGTTTCGGTGAGTGAGCAATTGATGCCATAGCCTATTCCTTATCCTACTGTAGTCGGCGAAGCAATTGCAGCACCTGCTTTGCTTTGCTTGTGTCATAGGCTATGATAGCCACCTAACATAAAGTGGACCGTCAGCCTGTCTGCCGACCTTAACATGAAAAAAAGACGAATGGGTAGTGTCATGTGTGAAATGATCTAATAGCGTTCCATACCTGATAAGCGAATTCAGTTTTCATAGCATCCGTGATGTCAGCACGACTAGCAGCGCCTCCCCCGGCTATGGTGTACAACACGCTAGCACTCCTCGCCATTTGCTGCTCCATCATATCGCGAAATTCCGCCATTTTGAGCCGATTGTTTATGGTCGAGCCGGCTATACCCAGCACAGTGCCTATAAGCAATCGCATTTAAGAGAATCGTTTTACGCTAATTTCTCAACGCGATTGTGATTCACGTAATAATAATACAAACAAAACAAAAATGGAACAGCATACCACTATTCTATTTCTATTTATTTGTTGCAATCAAAAAATCAAAAATTATCTTTATATATATATACAAAAATTATATGTCACGTTCTGTGTCCTCGATGAACTCCTAATCTACTATGAACCTATTTTGATAAAACTTCGTAAATA
This sequence comes from Synanthedon myopaeformis, assembly GCA_944738685.1. Classification (NCBI taxonomy): domain Eukaryota; kingdom Metazoa; phylum Arthropoda; class Insecta; order Lepidoptera; family Sesiidae; genus Synanthedon; species Synanthedon myopaeformis. Next base: position 3,128,516 of record OX122941.1, read on the forward strand.
TATGTAATTTGGTCCAACTTAAAAGATAGGAAAGTTTTTATCTCAATTTATAGTATTTTTTTATTGCAAATTATTTGTTTATTATATGAGAGTTATAAATTACCTTATACCGCCATCTGTGAGAATTTTATGGAACTCACAGATAACTTTTAAAAAAGTTTTAAAACAACTGTGAGTTCTATAAGTTTCTCACAGATGGCGGTGTAAGGCAATTTATCGACTGGATTAAGTAAATATTTATTATAAAAATTGCACCCCAGGCGAAGCAGGGTGCGGGACACTTATTTTTTATATATGTAGAATTTATATTGTTCTGGCTACTGTCGCCTATAACATAATCAACGCCATAGAGTATAAAGGATAATGGATAAGGATTTGGATGAAATTTGACACACAGATAGTTTATTACCTGGATTATCATATAGGATACTTTTTATCATGAAAAAATGTTATGTTTCCGAGGGATCCTCTAAGCTCTAAGAATATAAAAAACATTAGACGCCACTGTCGCCGTGGCGGCGCCTTCGTCTCAGGTGTAATATTTTTCATTTTTCAACGCCTGACGAAGTCGCGGACACCAACTAGTCAGCTAGTAAATTGCCATAGATTAGAAGGAACTCACCGAAAATCGAGGCGACTATGTACCAATATTTATTTCTTTCCGCGTGAGCCCTTTCCCTCTCATGGCCTAATTTGACGGCGGCTGACATTGTTGCGAACAATTCGCGCTCTTCTCGTTCTGCCTCCGAAAACTCTGCGCGAAGTGACCTCTCTTGTATTATCAACTGAAGAACAGAACAAGCTTTATTTAAAAAATATAAACTAACCCCCTACTTTCTATTGAGCCCAAACACGCTATATCTGCTGTAAATTGCTGAGGAGTTGGGTGTCCCGCAGACTACTTAATGTTGCAGCATCGGGTCAAGGATACCATGTCATGGAAATACCACCAAAGTAACAGTATACCAAATTTCAAATCAATTGAACCTAAAATATGGAACCTGAAACCTGGAAGTTTGTCAATCAGGAAATGGGCTGATGGTCTTCAAACACCTGAAACCATAGGCTATAGTCTGAAGATCTTCATTAAACTATAGCTAAAAACCATCTCAATCATGTCAGCTTTCAAACAAAAAATACTGGATTGTAATCTATCCATCCGTTTGGGAGCTATGATTCCATAGGCAATTACACACCCCCATTTTTGGGTAGGGCGTCAAAGTTAAAAAAACTATTCACAATACAACACCTTGTGTTCCTCAGTACACAAATGCAAGTATTTATCATCGCCTTTCATTGTGTTTTGCATTTCAGCATGCAGTTCCTTTAATCTTGCCTCAATATTTGCCACTTGCTTTCCCACATCTCGTCTACGATCCTGTGCAGCTATGAAGCGTTCCTGAAATCAAGTTAATATTCAAGCTTCTAGAACAATTTTTTCTGAATGTTAAGGTCGGCAGACAGGCTGATGTTGTTCCATGTATTGAAGCTCCTCCAACATATAATTTTTTAAGTTAAAATCGCCACGATTATCTCGGAAACGGCTTAACCTATTTGAATGCAGTTTTCACTTATGTATTGTAGCAGGCTTCCTGTAACATTTAGTGTGTGTTTCATTCCATTCAGTTAACAAACAAAAAAGTTATATGGAATACCGAAATATCAAATGTACGAAAACCGCACATACCTACAAAGTTGCAGGTACAGCTAGTTTTAATATATATTTGTACAAACAATAATCGCAAAATATTTCAGTCGTCTGGCAAGCCTAGTCTGCCCAACGAAAGAGGTTGGTAAATCCTGATTTGAGGAATCACTCAAATCAATTCAAAATATTATTTTTCGATTAGGTTTCTCCAAGAAACTCTTATGATTGTCATTATAAATTTAAATTTACCAGGATTTTGAAAAAAAAGATAACGATCCTGAGAAGAAACCACGAAATAAACTCAACTTCTTTTTGTCATCTTTAAAATAATATAAAGTAATTCAACTTATAGAAACCCTTCAATTACTCAACATTGCTAAATCAAAAGTACTAATTTATTTCAGTTCGACTGAAAGAAAAGTTAAATTGCAAATAAACGATCGCGAACAGACGAAAAATCATTAATAAAATTGCAAAATAAATATAAAATATTCATATAAGTACACAAACCTGCGCATCAATTACTGTATTTTGTATTGCCATAATCTCTTCAACTCCAGTGAATTTCTCATATTTAGATACTAATTCCTTCACTTTATTCGTTAAATTCTCTTGTCTAAATCTCTCGGCGATTTCATTAACTTTACCAGGAGGTACATACTTGGTGATCAGCTGATCGACCTTTTCCCGCCCGTTTGTGCTTATTTGTGGCAAATGTACTTTGTCTTTCAGCTTTTGAACCATATGCCTAAGTTTATCCACCATTTTGCATGCTAATGCAAGATGTTTATGTTAAAATTTTGGGTTTTTAAATCATTTTATCTTAAATAATATCCTCAAAAGAACGATCACGATTAGTCGAATTCACAATAAACACAGAGTAACTAGTACGTGACAATAAAATTACGAGCTACACAGAAGAGAAAATTTTATACAGATCAATGACATTGACAATTTACATTAATCAAAAACACCAAATAGGTGAAGTTACAACAGAGTAACGATAAAGGCAAAAAATAGAATAAAGATTTGCATATTAAAAAAAAAATCATCTATAAAGTAGATATAAAACTTATATGGACGTATGGAGATAAACTCTGGGGTACTGATAGCCATTCCAAAGTCGATACTCTCCGGCGGTTTCAGTTTCAGATTCTGAAAACTATACTCTGAGCACCATGATTTATAACCAACTTTGGAAAGTGCATCATTTCTCTTATCTACCTATCATAAAAGAGAAGATTGTAAAACCTGTACAAATTGTCAGAATTAGTAGGCTTTGCAAGTATTTTTTTCATGGCCCTCGAACTTATTCATGTGCATATATTTCAACAAGTTATTTAATTTACCTATCTGGCTGAATGGATTCGGATGAAATTTGGCATACAGATAGTTTATTAACTGGATTAACATATGGGATACTTTTATCCTGGAATAATGTTAGGTTTTATGAGATGCGGCCGTGGATGGAAGCAAAAGGAAAGACTAGTGACTCACTATCCGCGCAATGGACCTTATTTACTGAGTCCAATGAACTCCGTATTTTCAGTCACTCATAGGATACTGTCTTACATACACGTGAAAAGTTAAAAATACATTTATCGACTGTATTATTTACACATGATCGATATTTTAATTGTAGTATTCAGTATTCAGACTTAGCTTTTATGTAGCCCATTTTTATCGATTACGTAATGTAGGAATTTACCTTATCCTTCTTTCGGTTTCAGTTAGTTATAAAATAAAACACCAACATTTCTATTTTATTGTTTACTTAACTTAATAACTACTTAATAACTAATCAGTACATAGAAATACAACACACTGGATATAAAACATTTTTAAAGACTATCTTATAGAAGTTTTGTTCAGCTCCCCCCATATTACACATAGTTATTGGAGGGGCGTAACCAGAGTTTATACATTTTCTGGCATCCTCTTTTTTTATAGAACTTAGATTCAGAAAAGCCAGCATTGTATTCACAGAAAATTCGATTAAATTCCTATCATATCTACGAGTATTTAACATTTCCAAAGAACTAACTGCAGTGGGTCTCTTACAAAAGACGCCCCCTGCAATTGGGCGCGCGACAGAGACAGTAGAGAACCTTTCCGGGAACCGAACCCACGTCGTAATTGTAGTTCCATGTGAGTTCTGTGCCCGCTTTTATGTACGATAACGCGAAAAACGCTACCCAAGGAAATCGTGGGTCGTGCGTGTCCACAAACACGTTTTGGACGAACACGTTCGGACAGCACGAGTGCTGAAAATGAAACGAGATAACAAAATATATTGCTGAAAATATGCAACCTCATTGTACTACCACGTTAGGCGTGTAAGTAAGTAGTTGCTTAATTAAGCAATAAAAAAAACCCATTCATAATCCTTGTGTATTACTTTATTTTTTTGATTTAAAGATAAATAACAGACATACTGACGTCTACTTGATGGTAGGTGGGTACCGTCAGCAAGGACACCTGTAAAAGCTAGTAAATGGGCTGGCTTCTAACACGAGATGGGATTGCCCTTGCTAAAATTTATTCTCTATAAACTACAGTGAAAAATAATAGAATATTATTATTGAAAACTCACATTGAGATATCTGCCTATGTTGCCTTGAACCTTAGCGTCCATTATGTAGCACGCCTCGTCTTTGCCAAAATACGAGCGAAGCGATCTAGAAAAAAAAAAAAAGTGGGTGTGTCAAAAAAAAGTATGCACGACTGGAGTTTACTCCTTATGAACGATTATAAAATACACAATAAAAATTGTAAAAACATTTATCACAACGAATTAATATCAGCGTCATCTCTGGTGTTCAGGTGCCATCTAGTTTTCGCAAGGATGTATTATTACGTAACATATTCTAGTTTCAGAGATATTGCGTAGATGGCGCAATATCTCTGAAACTTCAGAGATATTCGAAAATAGAACGCAACGCATACCGTGTGACAATTTTGATTTTACTCGAATAAATTTTCATACCCCGGGGGCTTTAAATATGCAAATCGATTCTTAAGGAGTAAATAAAACTCGAAAAAATCTTATCAATGAATGTTTATAGCTCGTCGTGATAGGTGTTGAAAGTGCGTTGTATATCATTTTAAACGCTTACGCGAGTCGTTTTACACGAATTTCTGAACATGATTGTGATACATGTAAGAATAATACTAACAAAACAAAATGGAACAATTATATATTTATTTATTGGTGAAATTAAAAATTATTTTTGTTTTATAAATGTAATATTCTGTTTTTAGGGACTAGTATTTTCCTAAATTTTACTGTCAAGCCACACTTTGTCATTTAGAAAAATCATTAGGAATGAATTTTTAAAAATATCCCAATTACAAATATATTCTCTCTATTTTCATTTGTTGCAATCGATTTTTATGATTTTAAAATCTAAAATAAGCGTTAAAAAAAATAATGAAATGTTGCATTATGTTTATTTTATTTATTTTTATTTATTTATTTATTTATTTATTTATTTACAGGATGTGTGCTTTTATATTTTGTGCTATTTCTACAAATTCAGACCGTTCGTTAAATAAACATTATTATAAAATACTAAGGTCTATTTTATGTGATTTTTTTTAAAAATACACTATTCAACGCTCGGAGCAAATACTATTACGGTCATTACGCGCGCAGCGTTAAACTGTTATGGGCTCTTAAGTGTAAGGAAGGGACTAGGAAAGAATATGGAGGAATATGGAGGTCAAAAATCTTCAAAAATTGCGTTACGTAATACTTGAACGCCCTTCTCACTCACTGAAACACAACAGTGGAGTTAGCAGGTGGTTACTGCCGCCAGACCGGCTTGCCCTAATGACTGCGAAGTGTAACCTTTAAAAAGTTCATTTCCAAAGTTAATCCTGTCTACGTACGATTGTAATGTATGTAATGTGAATTTCCCTAATAAAAAAAGGAATGTCAACTTAATTTCTTACCTAAATTTGGATACGAATTCATTACCGCTCATACTAGACTCAGCGGCGAAGCGAGACGGTTCCCTTATTGCTGCAAAAAAAAAAAATGAAAAAAAAAAATTAATGCCACGGAAAATGCCGGTAATTTAGATGGCATTTTTAGAGCAACGACCGTCGTGTTAGCTTTTTAATGGCAAAATTAGTAAAAAAAATAACTTCCGGGTAACGCACCTTCTTCGTCGTCACTGATTGTGATGCAATCTGCGTCTTTATCTTTATCTTTGTCTTTCTCCTCTTTTTCTTTTCTATCTTTTTCGTCCGTATCGTTTTCATCTTTCTTATTTTTATTTCTCTTCTCGCGTTTACGTAGAGTTTTCCTGTTGGGCAAAGTGTCAACATTGTAAACATTGATCCCTTGGGAATAGTACTTTAATTCTGGATGAAAGATACCCTATGTCCTTTCCTGTATCCTGTATAAGCAATATAACACTTGACCTCTTGTTGCTATAAAACTCTGGCCAGGTGTCAATTTTTTTTTCTGTATAGAAGTTACCCCTTGTCCTTTCTTGTATCCCTGACAATGTGTCTTCAAAGTTTCATGATGATCGATTGAGTAGTTAAGGCGTGAAAAGTTAACAGACAAACATATAGAGTTACGTTTATAATATTACTAGCTGATGCCCGCGACTTAGTCTGCGTTAAAAAAGAACACATATATATATATGTGTAATTATTATAAGATATCGTAAAAAAAAATCAAATTTTTGTCGGATAGACGACGAGTCATCTGTAAATTTACGTAATTTGCGCCATCTGGTGGGATGAAAATAAGACTTTTGTCACTGCAGTCTGCCAATATTCATTGAAAGATGGCGCTAAAGTTAACCCAAATCGAAATTATACTAAAATTATAGATATATTGTTATGATGTTATATAGCTTAAAGCCTTCCTCGATAAATGGACTATCCAACACAAAAAGAATTTTTCAATTCGAACCAGTAGCTCCTGAGATTAACGCGTTCAACCAAACAAACAAATTCTTCAGCTTTATTAGTATAGACAGAAGATAGTAAGGATTATGTCCAGTCATATACTCACTTGAAGACGGCGCTATATTCCACGTCGTATCCGGGACGGAAGTCATCGTCATCCTTATCCGCTGTGGCGGAAGTCGCCTCCTCTTCAGAACTAGAAGGCTCTTCCTCGTCGGACTCCTCTTTCTTACCCTCTAACTTTATAAATAAAATGCTTTTTTAACACACACACAAGCCAATTTTAAACCACATACACTAGGTCTGTGACTTAGCTGTAATAACTTAAGACATATAGCCTCGCGAACTTTTTTATAGGTAATAACGCCTCTAGCACACAGAGACAGTACTGCGAACTGTAAACTGCGTTTTTTTTTAATTCGAATGAGTAATTTGACATTTTTTGGGCTGCAGGTTTTTGACCATACATAAATAGTGATGTCATCTAATCGAACTTATTAAAAACTTACGGTTTTATAAAACCGTAATCAACGCTTTATAGAACATTAATTAGTTTACAATTAATATTAATTATTATTTAATTGTTTAAATTATATTTTTTGCAAAGTCCTAAGTATTCTATAAGTAGCAATTCTTTTCGATTATAATAATTATCACAAAATAATAGATAGCTATGTAATTTATTATATTATTTTTTATTTAATATGCTCTATAGAATCATCGTTTAAATTTATTGCTCTTATTAAAGAGCGTACAGCGACTTAAATTTATTTTATAATATAGTTTATTATTAGTTATAATATTATGTATATATATATATATATAATATAGATACCTTATCCTGTTCTTTGTCGGCGTCCGGTATGTCCTCTTCGTAGCCTTCCTTCATTTGTTCCACGACTTCTATGTAATCCAGTTCTGCTAGATATTCATCGCCTTCGTTCAATCCGTCCTAAACGAACAAACATACAAGTTATTAGTTAATAGTTAATATTACATACCTAACTAGACAGTTTATAAATTAACTAAAATTGTTTCACTGAATAAGGATGGCATTTTCAAATGCAAATGGAAGGAAAGTACTCTAAATACTGGATGATAGCAAATTTCATGCAAAAAAAAAACATTCCTTTATTTTTTTAACAAGCTAATGCCCGCGACATCATCTGCGTTTAAAAATGAAAAATATATTAATACCTAAATAACGCCCGACATCCTTATTGCTTTGACGACGGTGGCGCCACCACGGCGACAGTTTTTATACGGTCCCTCGGAAAAATAACATTTTTTTTTTTCAGAATAAAAAGTATCCTATATGTTATTACAGATAATAAACTATCTTTATATGCCAAATTTCATCCAAATCAGTTCAGTAGAGTTTTACGCTAATTTTATACATCCATTCATATTCGCAAACTTTTGCATTTATTATAGGATTGAAGCAAAAACTGAATTCAAAGATTTTTGAAAATAATCCGGCCACATCTGGAAATCGAACCGACGAAAATACAAAAATAAAATAAAACATAATTCATGAAATAAAAACTAATTAAAAATATTTTCACCCAGTTCACTCAACAGGAAAAATTAGTACAAAATATATAAAAAGATTTGTGCAGTCGAGGTACGAAAACCTTCGTCAGTTTTGAAATTCATTCCTTTATCAAATCGTAAACTGAAGCACTAGTGATAATTGTCCTGGTGCAAGTAAGACACGACTTTATGGTGACGAACCTTTTCTTACCCCCGACTTTACCTTGACGCATCAGTCAGCAAAACTATTATAGAATACAAACCAGATTTGCAGTGGCGTCTGTGAGCAGATTTCCTGCGTACACGCACAGGAACGCCCCTTTGGGCACATCGTTGAGTGCCCTAATTCCCCAACCGCGATTCGACGTTTTAAATACCTGCGAATATTTACATTTTAATATTGTCGAGTTTAACATATTATCGACGTTGTCAAACCAAAAATTGCTATGCTATGCTATGCTTTGCTATGAAATCGATCCTTGCAGCGATGCGCCGTTGAAAACTAAGAGAATTATCCTTGTCCTTGGTTCTGAGATACTTGTTGACATTTTATTAATTTATTTATTGCTGAGATTGTAATGTGACACTATCTCTATATACTTTGCTAGTGTTTGTTTAATATAATCATATTTTTTAAGTGAAAACTTCTTTAGGCGCGTTGGGCATTTTTGAGGTGGGATAAAATCATTGAACTCGCGACAGTGTCATGTTATCGTTACCGAAATTGACAGCTCTGTATATAAATACTAAGCACTAAGCAGACAACTGCATATGAAAGTAAACTTACTAGATATAATAACAAGTATCGATATGGTATACGCCTCTGATCAAAGCAGACAAGACATTTTTGAGATGTTTTTTACGGTACAATGGTATTAATTAATTGAAAAACTAGCTTAAACAGCTTGAATATGACGCAGCCGGTAGGATTCGAACCTACGCTCCCAGAGGGAATCTGATTTCGAGTCAGACGCCCTAACCACTCGGCCACGACTGCTTCTGTAGGAACTTTTGAATTACACAAACACTTTCAACACCTGTTAGATTTTTCATTTCTGACGTGTAGTCCAACGAGTGACGTGTTTTTTTTTTTTCTCAATTTTCTGTAGGTATATGTATTTGATGTTAGAACGGTGCATCCTGTAATTGCGGTGGCATCCGCCAAGTGTTACTTGACTTAGATGGCGACGATTTTGTTTGATGCCTGCCTCGTTGGAGGCCTCGTGATAATAAATAAATAAAAGAAAATAAAACAGGCATAGGTATAGTAAACAAAGCACATACTCACTTGTAATTTCAGTTGCAACGGAAATTGTGCTACTCGATTCAAACAAGTGTGTTTACATTTGCACCTGAAGAGAAAATATATATTTTAATTTAAATATTTTCAGTAACAATAAAGTAAATATTTCAGTAAATTTTAAGAAAAAGTAAAGTAAGCAGAGAAAATCCATACTTCCGTACTAATATCCATACTAATCCATCCATATCCATACTGATATTATAAATATGGGAGTAACTAACCGTCTGTCTGTTACATTTTCACGCCTTAACTACTCAACCGATCATCATGACATTTCGCATACACATTGTCGAGGATACCGGAAAGGGCATAGGATACCTTTCATCTAGAAAAGGTCCCAAGGGATCATCTAAAATAAAAATAAAAACTTACGCCTAGGCGAAGTGTTATAGCAATAAGAGGTCAAGCGTCATATTGCTCGCTCAATCATAGGCTTACATCCTTGCTACACAGCTGGTTGTTGGCCAAGAGCAAACCCATCTCTTATAAAAAAAAAAGTCATCATCACAGTGCATTAAATCTAATTAAAATGTGGAAGAAATCGCGGGGCAACATTAGTCTCCCATAAAGTAACACTCACCTAGAATTACATTCATATATCCCGGTCGGCAACGGTTCAGGCAATCTCTTGTAAACGTAGCCCACATTTGGTCCGGTCAGGTTGATTGTTCTAGCACCTTCCAGGGTCATCTTCCAACAGGCACACTTCGTTTTATCCTGTAAAACGTACACGATAGTATGGAACTTCTTAAACAACAGTGTTGGAAAGCAGAAAATTTCCACACATATTACTCGTCGGAAATATCTTGACAATTCGAAAGAATACTACATACACTACAAGTTACAGTCGGCAACAAAAGTGTTTACAAAAATAAAATTTAAATTTACTAAATTTTTTATAAAAAATAATTGTTTTATTATAATAGCGGTTGTACTCTTCTGCGAGTGCTCTTGCCATGTCTCGCCGAGAGTACTCGCGCACAATCTCTTGCAAACGCTAACAGTTGTTAGGACACAGTATTATTAATGTAGGTGTGACAGATATTTTCATATATGGCAACACAACTGATTTAGCGGTGGGGGCTTTTATTTAGAAAAAAATTGCAAATCTTATTTTTATACATATATATTATCACCGTGAAGACATACAATTTGTGAAAATGTTAATAGTAAAGCGAAGTGTGAAAGTCTCAAGTGTATTGTTGAGTCTATGGTAAACCAGGTTGTATCTTTCTTTTATATAATATTACAATGTTTATTTATTTTAATTTTAATTAATCAGTAATTTACCTCATGGCGTATTGGTGGTTAATTTCTCCAATGTAAAGCTATAAAATGATACCGAGTAATAAATGTAATTTTGCCTAAATCTATAGTAATTGTTTCATTGAAGTCTGAACGCTCACCCCGTTACTTTTACAGTATAGATTTGGGACATCCCTCAACAATTGGGCTGAATCGTCGTGATATTTACCTGACAATCATCAGTACAGTCACAGCCGCAAAGAAACTCGGGGTCCAAATTGAGAGGCACCCCGGCAGTGGGCGTTCTCTCTGTATTGTAACTGCAAAAGTCCGGAAGCGTGTCCGAGTAGTAGTTGACGCACGGGACCGGCACGTTCTCTTTGCCGTGGGACAAATCCTGAAAAAATAAACAAAGAAAGAATTTTATTCACGCAACACAAAGATACAAACATAATACAAAAACGGATACTAGCTCAGAATGATGCTAGACAAGCACCTGCAGCGCTCATTTTCAGCCAGCACCGTTTGGTACTCACTACACAACATATTTTATACAAAATACATACATATTTAATAAAATACTTAGACATGATTTATATATGAAAATAAATAATTTAAACAATTGAATTACGCACTATATATAGCACGCACTGTAAGATCAAAATAAGAAGAGGATCGGGCAATCGTCATATTGTAACGTCATCAACTTCAGTTTTTTTTTTTTTTTTTTTTCGGATCTATCAGTGTCCTAGGTCCGGCAAAGTGTAAACTATTATCACAGCATGAATTTATGCTGTGATTCATGCTGTATAGTTTTTATATTATATAAATAATATAAAAACTTATAAAAAAGAACTCATAATATGTACACAATGCAAACAAAGAAAAATAAATAAAAATAAAATTTACATATTTTGGTTTATTTGTGTTGATGTAAATGCTGGTTTATTTGTGTGGAGTAACATTCAAAAAACATAATTTTCATACGTTGACCTTTTTTATGGCAACCGTTGAACGTTGCTGACCGAGCCACAGCGAAGCGTGTTCGGGTTCACCTAGATTTTTATATTTTTTGGCATTCGATTATTGTAAGTGCGATGCCATACAAAGGATACTTTTTTTTTTCATTCTATAAATACCTTCTTGCTGACGCGACATCGGTTCAACACGAACTCGGCCAGGCAATGTGTGGAAGGCTCAAAGTCGAACAGGTCGACCGGCATGTCCGAGCATGTTGCGCGCAAGTACCGATGCAGTTCGGGCATGTTGCGGATGCGTCTTCCGCACGGCGCCCGATACATCACTTCGCGGTTGTTCTTGTATTTCACTATTTGTCTGTAAGCATTATTGTAAGCTGTAAACATCGATGTACTACACATGACAAAGCGGCACATAAAAAGTACGCCTAAAATGGAATCTTGCCTTCGCGCGTCAATGGTAAAAGGTAGTAACGAACAAGTTCTACTATTCATTTTAAACTCTAATTTGTGTTGACGTAAAGTCACATATTCTTTAAATGACTTTAGACGTTTGGTTGGTTTTATATTACAAATGACAGAGTTCATGCACTATTCATATAGTTGTATTATATTGATGGCTGTAGAACATATTCCTACAGGGTTGGCAGCGCACCAGGACCCAATGGTGTCGCTTGTGTCCTTAGGCGACGGTAGCCACTTACCATCAAGCGTCTGCCACCCTTTATAATATAAAAAAAGCATAAACAGCATTGAGCAGACGGTTCGAATACTGTATTGAGTAATTTTCCATTTGGGATATAGAAAAAATGATGACTGATGATCATTAGAGCTTCACTAAAGGCTAGTTCGCACTGTAGGCTAGTAAAGTATAACTAACTAATTCCGCACTAAGCTAATATATGAATATCTTAGGAGTTTATGTAAATTAAAAACTACCGCGTGAGAAAATAAATTCAAGTGGTCTCGCACCAATGGAATGGAATTAACTATGTCTGTCTATCTGTTACTTTTCACGCCTTAACTACACAACCGATCATCATGAAACTTTGCATACACGTTATCAGGGACACAGCAAAGGACACGGAGTACCTTTCACAAGGAAAACCAGGAAAAGACTGTTCACGAGGCGTCATCTAAAATAAAACTAACGCCTGTCCAAAATGTTATAGCAATAAGAGGTCAAGCTTTATAATTATTGCTTATTATATATTTTCTTACTATTATTATTTGACAGCACGTTTGGTCTAGTGGCTAGTAAACCTAGCTGTTAACCAAACGGTCGCGGGTTCGAATCCCGCTAGGGGAAAATGTTTATGTGTTAACATTTTACCTTTGTACCTGAGTTATGGATGTTTTATATTTATAATATGTGTAAAGGTTATAATAATATAATATAAATTTGTGTAAATATAATATGAATAATGTCTTAACTTAATTTGTGTTTTGACTTATGTGTCAAACTAATTGTTTTGACAATGTGAAATGAAGAAATAGATAATATTAAACTTATATTGTCGTTTCTTTGTTTAAATTTACAAAGCAACACAATTGTTTAATTTATCACATTATAAAACGACAATATAAGTTTAATATTATCGATTTCTTCATTTCATATTGTCATAACAATTAGTTTGACACATAAGTCAAAACACAAATTAAATTAAGACATTATTCATATTATATTTACACAAAATTATATTATATTATTATAACCTTTACATATGTATGTATTTACAAATAAAAAAAAGTAATCTATGTATTATATTAACTGTCTAGTATCCATAATACAAGCATTAGTTGCTTAGTGTGGAACTAGATGGTGCTGTGTGGAATGTGTGAAGATATTTATTTATTCTTTTTTCAAATACATACCTCTCCCATCCGCTCAGTAACGGCTTGGTCAACGGATTGTATGTACGCAGCTCTCTCAGTGTTAGAACATCTGTTCGCTTGCACGAAGGACCGCAATTGTGAGGAACCATGTCGTGTGGTTTCACTGCGTTCTTCGGCGAGTAGTACTGTGTAAAAAAGCCACAAGACGACGGGTTGCTTTATTAATTAATCCATTAGCCGCCTGAGTCGGATTTATCCGACAATTATTTTCTTATCCATTTCGCCAGAGCCGTGTATACATATATATATACGACAGATTCCTCTACTTGTATAATGTTTATTTTTAAATCATTGCGTTGCTTTCTCTTTAAAAAAAAAAGTTACGAGTCAAGGGACTGCTTTTCATAAAAACAAGTCGCCTAGTTTTAATAAAAAAAAATATTAAAAAGGGTTTATTATATATACTCACTAATATTAGAAATAATTTGATTGTTTGTTTGTTTGCATTGAATAGGATCCGAAACTATTGGACCGATTTGAAAAATTCTTTCACTGTTGGGAAGCTATATTATCAGCGAGTAACATTGGCTATATTTTATAAAGTTACGCGGGCGAAGCCGCGTGCAACAGCTATCAGTGAAAGAATTTTTAAAATCGATCCAGCAATTTTTGAATTTATTCATTACAAACATACAAATCTTCTCTCTATATAATATTTTAGTAGATATAAGTTTCAACAAATAAAAAATAGAAATCTAGAAAAATAGTTTTCTACTTGTCGAGACTTCATATAATATGTCAAGACAAAAAACAAGAGTGATTTTGACGAAGCTTGGTTTGAAATTAGCTAAAAGTCTGAGGGAAATGAATAAGAAGTAGTATACCGTCTACCACTTACCACAACCCGGCTGGTGACCGCCTCCTGAACTCCGGTGGGGGCAGGCGGCGGCGGAAGACCGCCAGTAGATTTTTTTGCCACTGCGCGTTGCCTACGAATCTCCTGTCGATTGTTTAATAGTGGTCATGTTAAGTAAATCCCTTACATATAGTATCCGACCGAAGGTCTATTTCTGGCCGAAGCTTAAAAGTTTAAAAGCTCTAAGAAATTTTGTTCAACATTCAAGAAGCTACAAGCTACAATTATTAATATAAATTATTTTAATACTTTAACATTGAACGTTTATATATAAGTTAATTAAAATTATCTCTAGAAGTTGATCTAGAGATGATAAAAAAATATGAACTTGCAATTTACTTGTCAAAAATAATAACATTTTCAAATAATGTGAATTATAACATTTATTTATTTATTTGGGAATCTTCGGCGTAATCTTCAGCTTCGGCCGGACTTTGAGCCGAAGCCGAAGACACCGAAGGTAGTTTTTTTGGCCAAAGGTGGCCGAAGCCGAAGCTTCGGTTGGACACTAGATTTTAAACACTTCTCCAAAAATCATGTATAAATAATACTATATTATTATTTTAGAACTTGTCTACAATGTAAACAAACACTTTATTTCTGCATGCACTATTACACTAATAAAGGATCAAACTCGATTTATTTCATAAAGTATTAACATACATAATTCAATTACAAGAAAATATATTCATTGAAACTAAATAAAATCACTACTGAAACTGAAATTCTATTTGCGGTTGAGGTTACTATGTTAAATTTAATGACATCTTTTGTCTCGTCGAAATCTATCTTGTCTCTGAAAGTCAGTGATGTGGCGAACTTCATTTCAAGAAATTTAATTTAAACTTAATATTTTCCAAATCAAATATATATTATATATTTTAGTTAAAATTTCGAAAAAAAAATATATTCTTTAATTTTTTTATATGATTTAAAGAAAAAAATTGTGAATTTTACTGTTCTATTTTGATCGGCTGCTTTAGACACACGGCCATAAAACATATAAAAGGCTTGCATACAAATAAAAAAATCTTACCTCAGTATTTTGTTGTGGCGTTTGCGCATCATTCTGTTTCTGCTCGTCGGGCCTCGTGTACTCGACGTAGGGCATGTTCGACTGAAAAACGACACGAAAATAAAATTTAATCAATTATTATTATTTTATAGAAAACCTATGACAATATTAAGTATGTAATATATCCAACGAATTTGAATAAACCATATAATATATAGTATTATATAAAACATTACTAGAATGCTTTTGTGTTAGTAATGAGCAATTGCCACTTAGTAGCATGTGCCACACACAACATTGCTACTAGAGTAATGCTTGGGCATACTTAAAAATCAACAGTCGTTTGATTTTTAAGCAATTGCTACTTTGTAGCACGTGCCACACACAATATTGCTAGAGTAATGCTTGGGCATGCTTAAAAATCAACAGTTGTTTGATTTTCGAGCAATTGCTACTTTGTAGCACGTGCCACACACAATATTGCTAGAGTAATGCTTGGGCATGCTTAAAAATCAACAGTTGTTTGATTTTCGAGCAATTGCTACTTTGTAGCACGTGCCACACACAATATTGCTAGAGTAATGCTTGGGCATGCTTAAAAATCAACAGTTGTTTGATTTTCGAGCAATTGCTACTTTGTAGCACGTGCCACACACAATATTGCTAGAGTAATGCTTGGGCATGCTTAAAAATCAACAGTTGTTTGATTTTCGAGCAATTGCTACTTTGTAGCACGTGCCACACACAATATTGCTAGAGTAATGCTTGGGCATGCTTAAAAATCAACAGTTGTTTGATTTTCGAGCAATTGCTACTTTGTAGCACGTGCCACACACAATATTGCTAGAGTAATGCTTGGGCATGCTTAAAAATCAACAGTTGTTTGATTTTCGAGCAATTGCTACTTTGTAGCACGTGCCACACACAATATTGCTAGAGTAATGCTTGGGCATGCTTAAAAATCAACAGTTGTTTGATTTTCGAGCAATTGCTACTTTGTAGCACGTGCCACACACAATATTGCTAGAGTAATGCTTGGGCATGCTTAAAAATCAACAGTTGTTTGATTTTCGAGCAATTGCTACTTTGTAGCACGTGCCACACACAATATTGCTAGAGTAATGCTTGGGCATGCTTAAAAATCAACAGTTGTTTGATTTTCGAGCAATTGCTACTTTGTAGCACGTGCCACACACAATATTGCTAGAGTAATGCTTGGGCATGCTTAAAAATCAACAGTTGTTTGATTTTCGAGCAATTGCTACTTTGTAGCACGTGCCACACACAATATTGCTAGAGTAATGCTTGGGCATGCTTAAAAATCAACAGTTGTTTGATTTTCGAGCAATTGCTACTTTGTAGCACGTGCCACACACAATATTGCTAGAGTAATGCTTGGGCATGCTTAAAAATCAACAGTTGTTTGATTTTCGAGCAATTGCTACTTTGTAGCACGTGCCACACACAATATTGCTAGAGTAATGCTTGGGCATGCTTAAAAATCAACAGTTGTTTGATTTTCGAGCAATTGCTACTTTGTAGCACGTGCCACACACAATATTGCTAGAGTAATGCTTGGGCATGCTTAAAAATCAACAGTTGTTTGATTTTCGAGCAATTGCTACTTTGTAGCACGTGCCACACACAATATTGCTAGAGTAATGCTTGGGCATGCTTAAAAATCAACAGTTGTTTGATTTTCGAGCAATTGCTACTTTGTAGCACGTGCCACACACAATATTGCTAGAGTAATGCTTGGGCATGCTTAAAAATCAACAGTTGTTTGATTTTCGAGCAATTGCTACTTTGTAGCACGTGCCACACACAATATTGCTAGAGTAATGCTTGGGCATGCTTAAAAATCAACAGTTGTTTGATTTTCGAGCAATTGCTACTTTGTAGCACGTGCCACACACAATATTGCTAGAGTAATGCTTGGGCATGCTTAAAAATCAACAGTTGTTTGATTTTCGAGCAATTGCTACTTTGTAGCACGTGCCACACACAATATTGCTAGAGTAATGCTTGGGCATGCTTAAAAATCAACAGTTGTTTGATTTTTGAGCATGCTACTCACCCAGAAGATGTCTATTCACTCGAACTTTGAAATGATATGGGTTATATGATTTCGGAAATACAGACGCCGGCAGTATGCTAGTAAGGCTAGTGTACGTTTATTTAGGAGCATTCTTAAAACTAGCATGCTAATAATGTGCACGTCTGTCAGTAGCTTTAACGATGTGAAACACATTCTTCGCTTCTTTAGCTATCGACTTGTGTAATTAAATTTTTGATGTAGGTACAGCATAAAACTTTATCCATCGATTTTGTTATCATCGCATTTCTGAAATGCATTCCATTTTGGAAACAAATTTAAAGACTTCGACAATTGATATCTTACAACTCACCCTCGGTTGAACTTTGTTGGACCTGGGCATAGGTCTGTTCCTATGCCTCTCGGCGGCTTGCAGCTCCAAGAAGAGGGGCGCCAGGCGAGTCGATCCTCTGTAAATCCATTCGGTCCTGTCGTCTACTTCGAAGTAAACTTGCACTAGTGAAGCGTCCACGCTCAGTACTCTAGAAATCCACCATTTACCTGAAAAATTTGAGCAATTTTTATTTGTATCGTCGTCACCTGAAGACCAAGTGCGACCTGCCAGTAATCACGTATCGTTAGCGTCTGCTATTTATGTAGACTGAAGTTGATTGAAAAGTGCTCTGTGACGTTTCAAAAAGAGGTGTTCATTCATTCATTCAGATTCATTCGGCGGTATGATATATTGAAAGGGAATCAGTCAGTTGAACGAACGCGTTCGCGAAGAGGTCTATGTCGTATGTCGCGTTCCAACCTTATATTTGGAATTGTAGTTCTGATATATAGGTCGGATGATAAAACTAATATATTTGGACTAAACAGAAAGTGATTTCAGAAAACCGTTACGTGGTTGCGTGCCTTGGGAGAGGCCTACATCTAACAGTGAAAATGATCTGCTGCTAACGTGTATGCATAATTTCATTATGATCGGTTGAGTAGTTAGGGCGTGAAAAGGTAGCAGACAGACAGACAGTTACTTTCTGATTTATAATATTATTAGTATGGATGAATAAATTACCATTCCATTCGGTCTTGATATTTTGACCTTTGTGCAGTCGCACCATCGGCCTCTCGGGATATGCCAGCAAGTAGTCGCGGACAAACTGTCTCGAGTAGGGATGGACTTCATCCCACACGTGCAAGGAACATTCGCACACCAGTCTTGTGTCCCTATGTGAGACGTACTGGGCGTAGCCGTCGTCGAAGAAGACCAGGTATCTGAAATAAATTAACCAAAACACACCAATGAGATATAAGTACTCTGTAATGGTTGTGAATCTTTTACAGTTATACAATGTCAAATGTCAATTTGTTACTTTGTCAATGAGTTTCCCGGCGTCTATATTTCCAAGCTCTTATAACCCAAATCTTTTCAAAGTTCGAGTGATTAAGCATCTTCTGGGTTGAGAATTAGGTTCGCTCCATCTTAGGCCTCATCCTTGTTACACAGTTGGTTGTTGGTCAAGAGCAAACCCATCTTTAATTTAAAAAAAAAAAAGTGAACCGTTTAGTTTAGACGAGCCCTTTGGACGAGTGGCTAGGGTGCTTTGGAATTTAACTTTTCAATGACAATATTTTTACCTTCAATGACTATATTATACCTGTACCCTAGAGGAAGACCGGACATTATATACAAAAGTTAATATTTTATTTATTTGTTTATTTAAGGAGAAATAACAATTTCAGTATATGTAACCATAAAAAATCAACTTAAAAAAAGATACAAACTGAAAAATATGATACCACAGTCTTAACAATTCTCTCTCTCTCTCTATCTCTCTCTCTCTCTCTGAGGTGTAAATGGTAGAAAGCTTGTAAATAAATGACGTGTGTCTATTTGATGTCGTATTTCAGTCAAAACAAATATAAATCCAATTAATGCAATAATGACACCCTATCAAAAAGTTTACGCTTTCTTATATGTTAGTTGTTAATTAGTTCTAAAAAACAACTAAACATCGAAAACTACAATTTGTTTTACCCGGAAAAAAATCAATTGTATGTACAGTTGCGGTACGAAAACCTTTTGAAACTAAAGCACTAAGCAGACAACTGAAATTTTGGCATGGCGCAAGCAAATGTCGACTTTGAGGCGACGAACCTTTTCCTACCCCGACTGTACATAAGCACTCACCTGTAATTATTCACCGGATTGGGCATTTCAGCAACAACACCTGAGTAGTACACTTTGCCCGTGACGGCCGAATTTGGATCTTTGAATAGCGCTATCAAACGAGTACCTAATAAAAAAAATTGTAGGTGAAATTTTTTTACAGAGAGGTTAACGTCTCGTCTTTAGATACACCTAATTGTTAGACAAATGTTTTACTAAGTGCAAAACCCGAGAACGGTTGGACGAATTGGACAACTTTTGGACATACCAATTGGACACATCATAATAATGGACATACCAATTGTCATTCGTACAGCGGCAGGGACGTTGTAAGCTATATATCTCGCGAGCAGAGTCTTCGTTGCGTTCTTGGCGCCATCAAACCTCACCCGACACGACGTGAATTCATTCTGAGAACACAGCAACAAACACAATGAGGAACTTTCCATCTTTTATTGGTCAATCATCAATGTACTACAACTATGGATGTCGCACGCCATACAAAACACTACGAACTTTATGGAATATTTAAGTGACATAATATGCGTAGAGCATGAACTCTGTCATCTGTCATTTAAAACCAACATCTGTCATTTAAAGAAAATATGACTTTACGTCAACACATTGGAGTTTAAAATGAATAGTAGAACTTGGTCGTTACTACCTTTCACCATTCACTCCGTCATGATTCCGTTTTAGGCGTACTTTTTATGTGCCGCTTTGGCATTTGTGACGCAAATTCCATACTTGTAGTACTTCGATGGGGTCAATTATTAAAAAAACAAATGTTATTAGGTTATATCAATTATAAGAGACTCTGAAATTCCCCGAAGAACTAAGGTTGTCAACATAGTCAAGTGAATTAGCTAGTTGAAATGGTAATGGGCCGGTATCATCTAACCGCGGATAACCGATGGGGTAGAAACTAGAACTAGAATGGAGAACTTTTAGAATGGAGTTCGTTGGTATCCAAACTTGTAAAAAAAGTATTAATTTAAAAGATAAAATCCATATTTTAACACAAATTTTAAATTCTAAATAGTCACTCTAGTGTATAAAATCTCCAAAATACTTTAAACATACATACATTGATCAGTTGTTCAAGAGTTCAAATAACTTTACGCGAAATAGATATGTGCAGTAGTTTTGTTAAGAAAAGTATCTTCCCAAGTTATGTTTTTTTCTATGCTCATTTTTTGGTATGAATCATTGTGCATTTCACTCAGTGTGTGCTTTGTGAGACCGGATGCATTTCAGCCACACCCACCGATGAGTTCGAGCCGCCGACTAGTTTAACCTTAAGGAGTAAATTCAAAAACAAAATACTCACATCGGTGGTGGTCTGAATTTCGGTAATGTGCGCCGGCATCCAGGAGCCGAACGCGGTGCGTCTCGCGTACACCGCATCGCCCGCCTTAAGGGGCGCACGGTACAACTCGCCCGGAGCCGGCAAGTCCGCCGGCGCAGACTCCTTGGACAGTTCCACAACCGACACCTCCATGTTCTGAATAGAGGAATAGAGGGAGATCAGACCAAATCACATCCTGTCATCATCCCTTATACTAGCTGTCGTCACTTTATAAAATATAGCCTATGTTACTCGCTGATAATGAATAGGTGAACGCTCTATAGGTGAAAGAAAACAGACACCTCCATGTTCTGAATAAAGTGAGATCAGACTAAATTACATCCTATTATACCTTATACTAACTGTCGCACGCGACTTCACTCACGTCACCTTATAAAATATAGCCTATGTTACTCGCTTATAATGTAGCTTTCTTTCTATAGGTGAAAGACAACAAACACCTCCATGTTCTGAATAGAAAGAGACCAGACCAAATTACATCCTATTATCCCTTATACTAGATGTCGCACGCGACTTCGTCCGCGTAACTTTATAAAATACTAGCTGTTGCACGCAACTTCGTCCGCGTAACTTTATAAAATATAGCCTATGTTACTCGCTGATAATGTAGCTTTCTATAGGTGAAAGACAACAGACACCTATATATGTTCCATGTTCTATTGCAAACTATATAAGAAAAAGTCTTGAAATTTACGGACAGTTTGTTACAAAATGAAACTTATACACTGAGGTCGTAAGATTGTAAAACGCATACGCATCTAAAAGAGAACTGTGGCATGTTTGCGATTGAACGGATCGAATTATACTAATACAAAAGCGCACCCAAATGTTCAAATAGGTGCTCATTTGCTGAGTACTTTTTTTAGTAGCTGATTGTGTATCTAGTATTAAAGTCGATGGACGTGTGATTGCAAAAGGATTATCTGTTACTTACATCATCCTCTTCTTTGGTCTCTTTCTGTTTCTTTATGTCCTGAAAAAGTGATTTTTTTTTTTAAATAAAATAAATAAACTAGTGTGCCTCAAATAATATATATATACAAATATCTTCACACATTCCACACAGCACCATCTAGTTCCACAGTAAGCAACTAATGCTTGTATTATGGATACAAGACAGTGGATATACTACATAGATTCCTTTTTTTTAAATATATATACATATTATAAATACAAACATCCATGACTCAGGTACAAAGGTAAATGTTAACACATAAATATTTGCCCTAGCGGGATTCGAACCAGCGACCGTTTGGTTAACAGCTAGGGTTATCGTGATCGATGCAGGCTAAACTTTGGAAATGTACTTTTCAAAGTTGATTCTAATCTGGATTTGGAAATTAATGGCGGGACACGCTGCACACAAAAAGTGCCCAACGCGCCTATAGAAATGTTCACATCAAAAATAGAGATAGTAAATAATATTTTTCCTCCTGCGTCGAGCTGAAATGTGGACGATCCATAAAAAATATCGCAAAAAAAAAAAATCAAAAAAATTGTGTGTCAGCTCCGACGCACGACTTGAGTTTACTCCTTACGAACGATTATAAAATACATAATAAAAATTGTAAAAACATTTATCATAACGAATTAATATCAGCGCCATCTCTGATCGCATTGATGTATTATTTCAATTCAACTAGTTTTCGCAAGGATGTACGAGTATTATTACGTAACATATTCTAGTTTCAGAGATATTGTGTAGATAGCGCTAAAATTAAAATGAACGCGTAACGTGTGACATGTGACAATTTTGATTTTACTTCCATAAATTTTATATATTAAAATAATATAAAAAACTTATGCTATATATTAAAATATAAGCTATTCTTAAGGAGTAAACTCCAAAAAAAATCTAGATACCATTTGAATGTTTGTACCGGAACGTCAGCTATTTACCTGAGATGGTGGATCGCTTGAAGGCGTATTCTCTGTGGAAGAATTCGTCTTCTTGGATGAGACGTCGTTGTTTAGCGTATTATATACTCTCTGTTCCTATACAAGATAAAACAATAAAATTATAAAATGCGATATCTAGTAGACTGTAAACCTCATTGCCGAATTGTATAATAAAATAAAAACACAGGACACGCTATAAGAGCGTAATGAAGTCAGTAATAGGCATTTGGGAGAATTTTTTGTCTTAATCCGGTGTCGGTTCCAAAGTCCCTTAAGGACTGAACCATACCCATATCGAGTTGGAGTTTTAGTGAGGTAATAATCCCACATAACCTTATGCCATTTGCATTGCATGCGGCATTTGTCATGAGGTACCTTTTGAAGGTTTCTTCGCTCGTAAAAAAAATGTCTTAAATTACAATAATGAATCGCACCACTAATGAACTCGCGAAAATAATAAAACATACACCAGCAGTTCTAATATTTTAGATAAACCTTTATAGATGATGGTAGTAGTAGTAGCTATTGACAATCATCGAAAAATTATGATAAGGTTTTAACTCATACACGTCGGTTTAAGTAAACTAACCGAAGAGTTTGGTTAGTTGACATCATCAATGTACTACAACTATGGATTTCGCACGCCATACAAAACACTACGAACTTTATGGAACATTTAAAAGTGACATAATTATGCGTAGAGCATGAACTCTGTCATCTGTCATTTGAAACCAACCATACGTCTGTCGTTTAAAGAAAATGTGACTTCACGTCAACACATTAGAGTTTAAAATGAATAGTAGAACTTGGTCGTTACTACCTTTTACCATTGACGCGCGAAGGCAAGATTCCGTTTTAGACGTACTTTTTATGTGCAACTTTGGCATTTGTGATGCAATTTCCATAGATGTAGTACTTCGATGGTTAACATAGTTGCTGACTTACAGCAGATGTATTTGACAATTTAACATTTCCATTCCGCGTGCAAGAGACTATAAATTATTATAATGTGTTCAAAATAATTTCTTACCATGTATTCAGGATTCGTGTACTGAAAAAGAAAAAAAAAATACATTAGCATATAATTTTATGAATTAGAATTAATTAAAGTATATTATAAGCTCACGACGTGCGGCAGTCTCCTCCAAATTATAGGCGACTGTCAGCCTGTCTGTCTACCTTAACATGGAGAAAAAGATGTCTCGGAGCTTCCCGAACGCTGCCTGACCGTATCATTCTAACTTTTAATTAAAACTATAGTGGGTAGAGGTAAGGAGGAGTATAAGGAGGACCGACTCATATGACAAACAAACTGAAATATGATCCTCTCCAACAATAAAATAAGGGTTCTAAAAGTGGCTACAATGGCGCTAGTGTAGCATAGCTTCTATCTATCTACCTTTGTCTAAAATTACTCGACAACGCTACACTAGCGCCATCTTAATTTACTGGTATTGTGGGACCACTTTTTAATACATACAGTCGGTCCTCCTTATCTCTACCCTAAATAATAAAAACTCAATGTTTCAATGTTAGACAAGAGACAATACAAACCTTCGTCAATGGTGTATCAAAAATGACTATGGACTGCAACTGCTTTCTCTTCGGCTCGAATGTAGCGTAAAAGTCATTCCTCATCTTGTCAGTGTTGATTTGACACTTGTGAAACATGGCGTCGATATTTTTGCATTCCTCTGTAATACATAATATTATTATAAATGTGAAAGTCAACTCTGTCTGTCTGTCTGTTACCTTTTCACGCCTCAACTCCTCAACCGATCATCATGAAATTTTGCATACACGTTGTCAAGGATATAGGAAAAAATACTGTACAGATAAAAAAATACTGTTCCCAAAAAATCTAAAATCTAAAATAAAACTAACGCCTGGCCAGAGTTTTATAGCAACAAAAGGTCAAGCGTTATATTGCTTATATGTTTTATTATTTGTTTATATATTGAAAATCTCATGTCACGATGTATTTTCGGTATAAACTCCGAAACTACCGAACCGGTTTTGATCAAATATCACACCTATCTGTAATTTGATCACACTTAAAAGATAGGATAGTTTTTATTTCGATTATATTGCAAATTACATGGGTTTTTTTTTATAGAACAGAGAGTGTAAAGTTCCACAAGTTTCTAACAGATGGCGGTGTAAGTTAGTTTATTGACACAACATTTAACATACTATGTTACTTATGTTCGATAGCAGATTGGACAACGTAGATGGCGTTTCAATCGTGTAAAAAAATTTTTTTCGAGTTCGGGCAGGACAACATCTGGTGGGTCCGATAGTATTTTTTTTTTTTCAACGCGTACAAAGTCGCGGGCACCAGCTAGTATATAAAAAAAGACTAAGTGTTTCTTACGTTCGACACGCTCTATGTCAGCCAGCAGATCATCGTGGGACTCCTTCAACCTTTTGTCCATGTCATATTTAGCCCATGTTTCATTTAACATGTCCATCAAGTTGTCTTCGAGGAACCTTAGAAAAGAAAAAGTATATGTTTTAGTATGCATTGGGGGCAAATTTTGTGAACTTTCTTGATGATACAGTGATACAGGAAAGGATATAGGGCACCTTTCATCCAGAAAAAATAGGACTGTTCCCGAGGGATCATCATCTAAAATTAAATAAAAAATGAATGCCTGGCTAAAACGTTAAAACGCAACAAGAGGTCAAGCGTTATATGGCTTACATATTATTTTATTTTTCAACACTTGACGAAGTAGTACCAGCTAGTATATTATATTTCACAGTGAAAAGCGAAAATAGCGTCGCACTTGTACGTGTTAGTAGTTAACCTAACCAAGAAGTAAAATATAAAAAAAAAAATGTTCACTTACTGTCCAGATTCAAGTCCCACCTTCTCAACAGACAAATCATCACCGCCTTCTTCGTCAGAGTCCGAGTCTGATATTTCAACCAACTCTTGGGACAACTTCCCAGGGTCCAGTTCCAGTAAGCGCTTCATTCCTTTGAAGTCTTCCACGAGAGCCTTTGAGAGAATTTTTTTAACCAATTAACGTCAATGTGTTTATTTAATATGACAAGGTATAATAAAAAAAAATATATATATAACGCTTGACTACCCCCCGACATTCTATTGATCCCAAATACGCGAAATAAGTAGCGGACGCTAACACAAGTTAATAAATAAAGTTTGTAATGACAGAGCACGTGAATATTATTTAAAATAATTATTATAATTAACAATTTAATTAACCACAACACGACATACTATATTAAATCCTTTTTTTGTGTATATGATTAAGTCTTCATACATCATCTATACTAATATTATAAAGAGAAGATTTGTATTTTTGTATGTATTCATCACAATAAACACAAAAACTAGTGGAGCGATTATAAAAATTCATTCACCCAATAGAGGGCTACGTTATCAGCGTGCAACATAGGCTATATTTTATAAAGTTACGCGGACATAGTCGCGTGCAACAGCTAGTAAATAATACAATGGTAACACTTACCCGTTTCTTAATGTCCACCATGTCGGCACATTCAAAACACACCATTCGCCGTTTCTTTCTACTGGCATCGAAGAATAAAACTGCCGTCGAGTCGGCGTCCATGTATTCTGTCGCGCTACTTTTACATTCAGAATTTATACACTTCCACGTTTCTTTTGCTTTCCTTGTCTTTTCCTCGGTTACGTCTTAAAAGTAGAAAATAAACTTTAGGAAACTATAGGAAGGCCAAGGTTTAGACTATACGTTGTCAAGGATACATCCAGAAAAGAGTACTGTTTCTGAGGGATCATTTAAAAATATAAAAAAATTTAGAAGCTTCGGCACAGCAATAAAGATGTCGGGCGTTGTATTTCTATATATATATATGTCGGAGTGTAAGGGTGGCGCCACCAGTTCGCAACGATTAATTGTAGTCTATGCGTGGCGACATCGCGTTACAGTTATCGTCCTACATTCAGTTTTCTATCTGGCAATATTGTTTTTCTTTATGTTCTGTGTCTACTGCGCTTATTATTTAAAATGGTAACATTTTCTTATTTTAATTTAATTTTTAAGTTGGTCAATCTGTTAAACATGACCGTATCCTCCTTCTGATTGGATGTCGATTAAGATTGTAATGTTGGTTAACTGGAAACTCAACGAGAATTGGACAGCGCTGATTGGTTAAGCGATTTTGGTTCCACTCGCTTGGACATGGCCCTTGGCGGGGATAAGGAGGGTGGATTCACATTTGATTAAGACTTTTGAAGAGGAAGAGGAACGATCTCCATCTCTTGCCAAGAGACTTGTCAGTTTCCACGAAGCCAACTTGTAAATTGAGATTTTAATCTATCGGAAGCCCGTCGCTATGTCCGATGCCCAAGATAACGCCCCGATTCCCACTTCGGCCTACCCTGATCCGTTATATATATATATTTCTTAGATGTCTTGCGCATCCGCTTGTCCATACTAATATATAAATGTGAAAGTACCTTTTCACGCCTTAACTACACAACCAATCATCATGAAACTTTGCATTCACGTTGTCAGGGATACAGGAAAAGACATAGGGTACTTTTCGTCCAGAAAAAAAGTACTGTTCCCGAGAGATCATTTCAAAATATAAAAAATTGTGGACCACCGTCGTCACGACAATAAATATGTCAAGCTAAATTATCATATATTTTCTCAGGTGTTATATATTATTTTATTTTTCAACGCCGACAAAGTCGCTGGCATCGGCTAGTAATATATATATATATATAAAAAAGAAAATTATTTTTAAAATAAAAAAAAATAAATAGGAAAACTATGTGCGGGTAGATTAAAAAAATACCAAAAGAAATAACTGTTTTTGTGCATACCCTCCATTATTTTCCCTTCCTCGTCGGAATCCACATTGAACACTTCTAAAGACATCTTCTGCTCCATTGGTTTATCTTTTAACTTTTTATCTTGTAACTGTTACAAAAAAAAAAAAAAATGTTTAATCAGCATTTATCATCCACGCAGTTCATACATTACTTCGCCAGGAAATGTATGAATTCGAGTATCTACCCTCCGATTGCTATCTATTATAAGAGTTCAGGAGGGCAGTTGTTTTGAATGAAACTCAATATTACATTAATTAATTAAGTTCAATTAATATTATAAATCATATGTATTCTATGTTACTCATATTATTTACTTTTAAATTGCAAATGCTTACACTATAATACTAGGGCTCCTAATTATAACACTAATTCTACGTTTATTTTCAACGTCTAAGCAGAAGAGTTTGTTTATTTGTTTGGTTGAACGCGCTAATCTCAGGAACTACTGGTTCGAATTGAAAAATTCTTTTTTTTGTTGGATAGTCCATTTATCGAGGAAGGCTTTAGGCTATATAACATCACGTTTATATTATACATATATCTATAATTTTAGTATAATTTCGATTTGCGTCAACTCTAGCGCCATCTGTCAGTGAATAGTGACATTAAATATAATACTGGCAGACTGCAGTGACAAAAAGTCTTATTTTCATCCCATCAGATGGGGCAAATAGCAACTGATTTTTTAAATTTGTTTTTGCGATATCTCATCGTATAATAATTACTCATATATTTTCTTTTTCAACGCGGACGAAGTCGCGGGCACTGGCTTGTCTTTGTATAAAGTAAAGTGTCTGACCTTCGTTTCCGGTATGACGATGGGAGGATTTGTGTTCGCTGTTTTGATTGTCACTTCACTTGTATTCAGTCTTGCCTAAAAAAAAGATAAAGATGTATTACGAGTTCTGCCTAACTCTTGAATATGCTAAAATAAAAATAAATAAAAAATATTTAATTATATCTATATGTCGTCGATTACGGTAGCCTCATGTACTCAATTGATGCATTTGAGAGATGAGTGAACGAGTGAGTGACATCACGAACGAGTGACTGATCGTGAACGGAACCGTATGGGCGGAGAACGGTGTGACTGAACGAGTGAGTCGGTCGGCGAGTCCTTCTGAACTGCGGCGCGGTTCGGACATCTAACACGAGACCGTTGGTTTACTCGCATCTCGCGACGGAAACGCACCGTTTGCTCGTACGATCGTGGCCAATTAGATACTACACCCTTTAAAAAATTGTCTGTAGCTGTTTCATGACTGTGTTGAAGCTGAGTGTTTGATGTGGTTAAAAACTTACGGTCTTGGCAAGTGTCCGCGGCCTAGGTACACCGCTTATGACGACTTCCCCCTGTCTTGTGACTATTTCCGACGTAGCGCCACCGGAAGTGGACATTATTTCGATCTCCATCGGTATGTGAAGACTCGTCACGTTGTCGTTGGACTGTGTTTGCTTCGGCGACGAAGGCTCTACGACAGTTTTATTGGTTTCGTCTGCGCAAAATATTCGTATTTACGTAACTCGATCGAGCGGTTAGGGTGCTCGCTTTAATTTGGGACTCCATCTAGTTTAGAGCATAGATATCCAAAGTTGTCTATATCGACCCCCGGGGGTCGACGACGACCTACGAGGGGTTTATTTTTATTTTATTTAATCGAGATACCAACAGCACATGAAAATTTACCAAGTCACATACATTAGTTATAAAAACACGTTTACATTTGCGTACCAATTACTGGTATCTACAGCTATAATAATATCTTACATGTTGTCTCTGTTAAAAATTTAGAAAAAAAATAAAAAAATAATAATAAGTCAATTCAATTAATTACATGGTTTATGTGAACAAGGAAAAAATTGGGGGTCCCCATGAGATGTAAATGCCCCATTTAAATAGGTCGTGACTTTAATTTTGACTTTCCATAAATGTTATCATATATACACAGTGTAAGGGGTTTTTTTTTTACATAAAAATTGTATTTAACTCGACTGTTATGAGAACACTAAATATTTTCTACATAAATTTCCTTATATACATACTACTTATTGTCTTATTGCAATCGTGCATTTTATTAAAACAATGCATTTATTATAACCCGGTTTCATATTGACCTAGTTAAAGTCAGAGAAACACTCCTACATGTCTGTACGTTGCTTCTGCATTATAAGCTAATTTTGTTAACATACTTTTTATCACTTTTCTTTTCTTTGTTAATATAATGTACGAAAGATCGTATACACACACTTACCATCCTCTGAAGAGGTCTCTTCGAGATCCACAAAATTGACTACCAGCTGAGGCTTCGCTATACACAATTTCTTGGCATTGCTCGGTGAAGGCTTCTCAGTTTCAGCGTTTAAGATCGCGGTCGGTGTAGTTCGTCCTGGAAAATATTAATATAATTTTCTTATTTTTTTTTTATTTAAACGTATGGTGCTGAAATATCACCTCGCACGGCAGGAAAAAGAGCGAGATGTACGGCTAAGATCGACTATATTCGAGCGTTCTCTCTGTCGCACAATGTACAAATCAGTCTGATATCTATATAGTGTTGTTTAAAGCATTTATATTAATAAAATATTTTTAAAAATAAATACATTTAAAAGCAATTACGCAGCTGAATGATTTCTTCCTGTCTGTCAGTCCATATGTAAGCACTATGGTGGCTAAATTAGTACTATTGGCGACTAATTGGTACGTCAAATTTCGCGAGATTGTCCATACAAAACCTTGCCTTTCTTTATATTATACAGCCATCGCCATGCCATACATTGGTGATTACAATAACTCTATATAGATATTTATTAGTATATATATACGCGACTGAAGACGATGCCGTGTTATTGAATGACAGCGATAGAAAAAAATAACGCTATACAAAACTTTTGACGAAGTTAAGCGGAATTATGAATTAAGAAGTATGTACTAACTCGGTTAGATGGCGCTTATTTCATACAATTAAACGTCACTGAGGGTGTTGCTCATAAAGTCATCACTGATTTTTCCCAATATTAAAAGTGCCCAACGCGCCTAAAGAAATTTTCACTTCAAAAACATACAAAACTTACCTTCTTTTTCTTGAAAACCTGCTGGTTGGTCGACGGACTTTGATTCCCTCTGATCATTAGACTCGTCTGATAACTTTGTGGTCTTTATGTCCGTGGTATTGTCAGAAGAAGTTGTGTTCTCCTAAAAAATATTATTAATTTTTTTTATCGATGCAGAAAAAAAAAATGCAAATCTCAAGAGACTGAAATAGTAGACATTTTTATTGGCCAATGAAAATGCCGCAATCGTGACTTTAAATATATTTGTATAGTGCGAGATCCGGCATAAGATATAATATATTACTTGGGACATATATATTTTATTATATATAAATATTACTTAGACCAATAGATAAATAGATTATTCGTATATAAGAAAAACAGACACTCGCCCACGTCTTTGCGCGCAGTTGAAATTTTGAAATTAAACTTATATTCTATTTTTTATCTTTTTAAACCTGTATCTCATACGACTGAGATAATGTTTGATAATATTAATACTTACATTCTGCTCCACTGAACTTGTTTTAATTGGAGCCTCTTCTATAGTGATGTCTATATCAGCATCGACATCGTTTGAGGTCATATCTTGTGACTGAAAGAAAATAAGTTATTTTAATGACTAGGTGCAATATTTTTTTGGCAATTTATATATAAAAACCTTCCTCGTTTAACGCGTTTTTTTGCGTGAAAGAGTAACAAACATCCATACACTTATTGTCACAAACTTTCGCATTTAAAATATTAATAGCGGACCGCTCCCCACTTCGCACGGTTTTTTTTCTGCAAATCTATACTAATATTATAAAGATGAAAGATTTGATTGTTTGTTTGTTTGTTTGCATTGAATAGGCTCCAAAACTACTGGAGCGATTTGAAAAATTCTTTCACTGTTGGGAAACTATATTATCAGCGAGTAACATAGGCTATATTTTATAAAGTTACGCGGGCGAAGCCGCGTGCAACAGCTAGATATATATAGGGAGCCTTCCTCGTTTAATGCTCTTTCTATTAGTGAAGACCGCATTAAAATCCGTTGGTAGTTTAAAAAATCTAAGCGTATATACAGATGGCCAGACATCAGGAAGCGACTTTATTTTATATTTTGTATAGAAGATAATTATGGTCTGTCTACTTAATGGCAGGTGGCTACCGTCGCCTATAACACAAGCAACTCCACAGGTACTGCAAGTGTGCTGCTGACCACAATGGGATTAAGGATAAGGGATTAGGAAGGGATGCAAAACGATATAAACAGCGAAGAGGCAGGAATTCATGGACCTGTCTAATTAGATAGTACAAAACAAATATTAAAAATTAAAATTCAAAATAAATAAATAAATGTTTAATCAAAGATAGAGTGACCCTCACAGGAAGGTCAATCTTTATGTGATTTCGGCAATAATCAGACTCATCTGCTCATAGTTAACAGACTGATTGCAGATTTAATAGGAAAATAGGAAGGGATAGGGAAATGGGCCCTGGCCCAGACTGCTATAATTTTTAAGAAACAAAAATTGGTACTGCAAACACACAATACTAATAACAGTATTTCATGTTGGTAATCTGCCTGTCTTTCAGCTTATATCGTAAAAAATAACTTACCTCAGCAGCCAATTCATTAAAGTCTATATCCATGGCCTCCTTGCCTGTATCAACTTCATTGATTACTATATCGATTTCGTCAACTTTGGTTCCTTCCGCCATTTCCATAAAACTTTGCTGGTCTTTGGTCACTTCTGACTCAGACTGATGAGTGCTCGAATCTTCCGAGTGGTCAACAGTTGCTATATTTCTCTCTAAAAAGTAAATATATAAAGGAATATGTTGTAAATATTTAAAAAAAAAAATACATATTTATCTATGATTTTATGAGTTTTATTGAATGTAGAGGGGGTCTTTCACTATTTCTAAGATACATTATTCCAAATGAACATTATAGGTCATATACTTATAAACTGACATTCAACAAACAGCCAAAATTACTATGTTTAGAAAGCTTTAGAAATTTAGAACATAAGTTTATTTTATAACATAAGCATCAGTTTAGAAAGAATTTTTGAACATTACAACTGTATGTGAAGCCGTGAGCGTGTCGCTACTCGCTAGTATACATACGAGTATACTTCTCCACTAAACTGAATCAGAGTGAGGCTCAAGTGTGAAGTTTTGTCAAGCATCGAATTTTTAATTTTATCGTTAGACTAGCTGTTGCACGCGACTTCGCCCGCGTAATTTTATAAAATATAACCTATGTTACTCGCTTATAATGTAGCTTTCTATAGGTGAAAGAATTATCAAAAGTCTAGTAGTTTTTGAGTTTATTCATTACAAACATACAAAAATACTAATCTTGTCTCTTTATAATATTAGTATAGATTACTTGGGAACAGTAAGTATGTTATTTCTGAATGAAAGGTAGGTACCAAGCCTATGTCATTTTCTGTAACATTGTTGGCTAACGTCGCCTACAACACAAGCTACCGACCATAGTAGGATTTAAAAGAAGGGATGGGGGAAAATGAGCTCTGGCATCCCTAAGGGTTGTTATACATATAGTCGGGCCAGCATAGCCGGGTTGTAGAATCAAATATGTGTAGATGAATGTTTGACCAATTTCTATACTTATAGCCGTGACGGCAAAGCCAGGCGGTAGACATTGCCGAATGAAATGTGCTGGTCCGACTATATGTATAGCAACCCTTACTCACTTATTGAAACAACAACATAGATGCCTAATCTACACCAACTGCTCTAGTATTATCTTACCTTCATCTGGATCAAAATCGCCATCATCATCATCTGGTGAACCGTCTTCATCATCTTCTTGATCCTGATCCTCATCATCTTCCATAACTCTTGAAGATTCTGCTAAAAGGCCCAAACTGTCTTCCACTTCCATTTCTTCATCTTGTTGTATTGAATAGGAAGTTGATGGTTGGTTCTGATCTTTTCTTAGATTTTCCATATTCACATCTGAAATATCTGTGTCAAATTCAGCCTTTGTCATACTATCATTAGATGGCTCTGTCAGATTTGAACATTTTTCTCTTTCTTCATTGTCCATGGCACTATCATGGCAGACATTATAGTCTATGACAGCATCTTCATTTGATATGTTATCATCATTTAATGTATCTACATTTATATCTTGGATGTTAGCTTCACTGGTGCCAATAGTGACATCTTTTTGTGACATGAGTCTTTCAATATTAATTACATTTACTCGTTGAATAAATGCTTTTTCATGTGTTTCTTTACATGAAGATTCTCCCCTTGAATTTTTTTCATTTTCTAGTTTATTCTCATCCATTTTTAGGTTACTTTTATCATCTTCAAAGTCTGCTAAATTGATTTCCACATTTTGTTTTTTGTTGAAGGTATTTGAGTCAGATTCTTCACTTAATTCATTATCTTTTTCCTCTGAAATTTTACTTTTATCTACATATATAATGCTTTCATAGTTAGTCAAGACAATAGTATCTGATTTGTCAGTCTGAACACATTCTATGTCAGGTTGATCAGTATCCATTGTCTGCTCATTATCCAACTCAACATTTTGTGAATTGTTTTCAATTATAGAACAATCTGTAACATCATCTATTTTATTGACTTCATCATCACTAGCAAAAGCTTTTACTTCTTTCCCGGGTGAATCAATGTCGTAACTAGAAATACCACTTTCCTGGGACAAATCAAAAGAGCCCATGGGTATATGGATCATCAAATCTGGCTTGGTTAAGCCATGGCCTTTGTTTATTTGCATTGATAATACTGTCTCAATTTCTTTCTTTTCAATTTCTCTCGAGTGTGCATTTTTATTTTCTGTATTTGCTGGAGTTGTTTCTGAAATAGAACTGTCAGAAGATTCTTCATTTGTGACAGTAGGCTTCAATTCTGCTGTTTCTTCTTTTAATATAACACCAGAAATACATGATTCTTTTTTGGAAAGAGATTCTTGTACATTTGAGACACTTTCATCTGACTTTATATTTTCACTCTCACTATCACTATCCACACATATAATTTCAAGACTTGCATTGTTATCTGTGTCACTTGAAGCCCTAGTATTAGGTTTATCTAAATCTTTAATTAAACTATCTAAATTTATTATTGAAGTATCTACATCACCACAATCTTCTTTTTTGGTTGTATTTTCTGGATTAGAAACAGGTAAATTATAATTTTCAACATTACTGAATGGTTTATTGTCAACATGATTTTTCGATTCACTTCCCTCAAATCCAGTATTGTTAAAGTCTATTGTTTCCTCCTTCGTAATATTTTTATCATCAGCATTTTCAAGGTCTACAATAACTATTTGAGAAGCATCATCTTCTTTATTTGAATCAGGCTTTGAATGTTCAATTTCGTCTTCTTTAGTTTCCATTTGCAAAGATCAACTTGAAGCTTTATTTTCATTTAAATAAACATTTATTATGTTTCACGATACTACAAAAGCATTGGAGAATAATTTTACTCAAGTGTTTTATATTTTTATAATAAAACAGTAGTGTCTTCTTTATTTGTATAATTGGTTTCAGATGATTTAATATAGCAACTCGTGGAAAAGTCACAAATCCTTGCAAAATGTTGAGGATTGAGGAATAAAACAATTTATATTTATAAGAAGATAATCAAACCAAACATCGGTTGGCGTATGGATGACCGATAGATAACCACAGAACAATGCTGTTAAATTTTGAAAAGCTGGCATGGACATAATCCACAAAATTAATATTTCGCATTAGGAGACAGATTAGTGCAAATTAATTATTAGAATTCATCAATTATTAGAATCAAGGAACATATAATACTCTCTAGAGAGAGATATATGATTAGAATAGATAATAGATGTAAAGGCTTTAAGACAGGCCAGGCCAGATAAATTATTTAAGTAAGTTATGTTTAGTTATTATATGTATTTAGTTTGTGGATATTGTATCAATTCATACTGAATACTATTATGTATCTATATTTATTTAGCTCTGTGTTTCTGATATCCGACACCCAATAAACATAATATACTCTCTAGCGAGAGTCGACACCTCTTATTAATCGAAACCTCTTCTCTTCAAACACCTACTACTCTGCGTGTTGTGAACAAAGAGTATAGTAATATATAGGTCGTGAACTTGTTACAATTTTGTTTGACATCGACTGACCGTTTAATGTTCCTGTCCTGTTTTAATTTTAATTTTATGCAATTCTTCGCATTTTATTATATTTTATTTAGTTTTTTGTCATCCATTCTTGAAAATACGTATTTTGGACAAACACATTAAAATTTCTTATATGTCATGAAAGTGGCATTCCATTTATTGAATAAATACTCTTATTACGCTGTCCGAGTGTCGTCCGCTTTTTAAGCTAAGCTAATTACATTGCATTGCATACATAAATTTAGTTCTGTTGCATATTTTTTTCTCGCCTCCGATTCTGATATTTAATAATTGGAATAGTGAAACGCAACGATCATTTACTTTTGTAAAGTTTCAAATTACATTTTTGTGATTAATTCAGTTATACGGGGGTAAAATGAGTTTAAATAATTTTCTATCATCTCGTATGATGGTTGGAGCGGCCATCGTCGGCATAGTTGGTGCTGCTGGTGTTTTTATTTACGAGCAAGTTTATGCTGAAAAACGACGAGCTATGCTAGGTGAGTTCTAAGGTATTTTATCCATACTAATATTATAAAGAGGTAAGTAAAGTTTGTAAGTTTCTTTGCTTGTTTATTCGATGGTTTATATATAGGAGGTAATCTTCGAATTTGTTTGTTTGAATATAGTATAGAAGGTTGTCTTCGAAACTACTCACCCAATTGAAAAAAATCTTTTTAAAAAGTTAGAATTTCAGGACATACATCAGCTAAATATTCCAATAGACACCAACTATCTAAAAGTAATGATCCAACACTCGGCAAAAGTATAATTCTGGCGTCAAGTGTTAGGCGTTATATCTTATATTTTTCAACAGGGACAAAGTCCATGGACCAGCTAGTTATTAAAATTTCATTATTATGTCTAGGTTAGTTGTTTACAAAACTCTTTAAGAGACTTGTTTACAAAACTCCCAAAGCTGCACATTATTAAAAACTCTTTATTTCGACCACGTTTGATCATTTGTTAGTTATTAACTGATCACTTAAATTACTCTATGTTAATACAAATATTTTAAGTTGACTTACTGCTGTTTTTATTAGTCAGTAACTGAACCATACAACAACAGTTCAGGTACTGACAGTCAAGCCTTTCGGCAAATGCATTGAGGATGCTATAGGTGCTGACCTGAATCCTATTGACTAAATTGACTATTTATCCTATTGACTTAGTTATTGTAACTTGACAAAATTATTTGTTAAAATTAATTTAAATATTACTTCAACTTATTATAATGTAAGGCATGACCACGGGGACAACGCAAAGAATGTAAACAAACTTTCGGGGTTTTTTTTTAAAAATATAACAAATAGTTAATACATATTTTAACTGGTAATAAGTATTTTATCTAGTTTTAATCATTAATAAAAACGATCACAAAAATTAATAAAAAGGTGATGCAAGTGTTGTCGTGATCGCTTATCTGTACTCGTACCATGAAACAGATAGCACCAGCCGCTTTTGACATTTTTAAATGTGAAGGAAAAGGACAGAGATACATAATCACTCGATGTTGTTAAACTCAGTATGGGTCTGATTTGTTTATGTTTTGCATTGTCTCCTTGGTTTTACTTTAGCTAATTTAAAAGCTATGTACAGACATGCTCATTACTAGCACTAAAGCATGCTATTATTGAGCAATTGCTACTTAGTAGCATGTGTAGCACAACATGCTACAACATACTAGCAAGTAATGGGCATGCTTATTTTTAGCATGCTCAAAAATCAACAGTTGTCTGATTTTTGTGCATGCTACCTGAGACGTGGATGGAAGGGGTCGTGCTTCGAGTGCCCTCTTTCACGCTGCTTCCATGCTTATTTAGGAGTATACTTATAACTAGTATACTTATTTATAGCTAATGAGAACAGAGACAGTGCATGCTAGTTTTAAGCAAGCTTATAAGCATGCTTTTTATGAGCATGTCTGTCAGTAGCTTTATTTGCTGCACCCTTCTGGAATGTCGTTAGTATCTATAATTGATGTGACACTTATCTTGTCATTGTATTTTGTTTCTTATGTTCTATTGTTCACTTTTTCAGGTGCAACTTTTAAATAAATAAATTTTAATTCGACATTTCGTTTCGTCATTATTCCACAAGGGTTTAGTTGTCTGTGTATCATTTCTTTGTTTTTTGGAGTTTCCTCTTTAAGAATCGATTTTCATATAAGGCCCCGGTATGAAAATTTTAGAAGTAGTAAAATTAATACAAGCTGTTAAATAAAAAGCGTTATGTTCTTCTGCGCAACGTACCTTGTGTTCCTTTCACTTCGTAAAAATTCAAATTTCAAATTCAAAATGATGTGTATTAAGGAGTAAGCTCCAGCAGTCGTGCGTCAGAGCTGACACACAAATTTTTTTCTTTTTTTTTTAATGTGTAATGTTTTCAGGTTATCTTGCAAGTGTTAATGTGGCTGTGCCATCATAGCCGGCTTGTTATAGATGATTGAATTACTATCACAGCCAGTTTTGATGAGCACAGACACATTTAAGTCGCACCACCATTTGTCACCTGCATGGAATGTTATGGCTGAAGTTGAACCATACATTATATTTTCCTTTATCTCAGCCGTCCGAAGCGCTAGTGAAATAGTTTTCCTACTTTATTTCACAGCACCTTTGGCGGCTGGCGTGAATGAAAATATTTTTTAAGCAATATCATGAAACCCTTAATTATTTGGAAGAGTGTAATAGAAGTATATGGCTGCTAAATTCACATAAGTGTTGACCCATTGTGATAACATGTTTCTTTTTTTTTTTTTCATTACTTATTATTTTGCTTATGTTTATAGCCAGGGTCGGATTAACCATTTCACGAGCCCCAAGCAATCATATTGGGTTCTAAACCGTTTTCTAACTGCCTCAAATATATTTTAACAAACATAGCGCATTTCTTTTTGCAATTACTTAATTTCGCTGTTCTTATTACACTATGAAGTTTTTGCCTTATAAAAAAAACTAGTTTTATAAAATACAGCCTATGTTACACGCTGATAATATAGCTTCCCAACAGTAAAAGAATTTTTCAAATTGGTCCAGTAGTTTCGGAGCCTATTCAATGCAAACAAACAAAACAAATCTTTCCTCTTTATAATATTAGTATAGATAATGAAACAGATAAAAAGAAAATATTAATAAAGCTGTTCATCTTGCGCCATCGTCTTAGTCTGCATTGAGGACTAAGACTAAGAATTGAAAACGTGTTACAAAATGTTTTGTAGGAGGATACAAAAGGTAAAAGGAAGTAGTATAAAAAGCAAGTTTGTTACATATTTAATTTTAACTTACTTAAAATGTTTGTTAATTTTTTCTCTGCCTAATGATTAATCCGGCCCTAGATAACCCATTGCATTGAATGTTTAATTTATTCCTTAACATGCCACATTCACTATTGTCATTTTCCGAAAAGATATTATATTCATGACTAAATTTTTTTTTGCTGTATTTTCATTTACAATCAGTCATTTCCAAACTATAAGCAAATCTGTTATGTGTTTTTCTTTCTTTTTGAGGCTCTCCCCAGCAGGAGATGCCACTTAGTTTTCACCACTTAGCATCCAAACCTTGGATATCGTGGCGTTTTAGGCGTTTGTCATAGGTGATCGTGATGAGTTGTGTGGGTAGCTCATTTGGGTAATTTTTTTTATTTACAGACTGATAGTTTGATCTCCTCCTTAACTGTTTTGACATTTAGCTCTTCATGGATTCCAGCATTAGTCACAAACCATGGTACATTTGATATTGTTCGCAATATGCCTTTCTGTAGCCTTTGCAGGATCAGTATGCTGGAGTCACAGGTGCTTCACCACAGTTGAATTCCATACATCCATGCTGGCTTTAGAATTATTTTATACATTATGAACTTATTGTCTGTTGACAGTTTTGAGTTGCGTGTCATCAGCCAGTTTATGGTCCTAAATCGCATATTCAGCTCGTCTCGCTTGGTTTTGATGTGCCCTTTCCACGTCAGTCTTCTGTCTCTAGTAGAATCCAAGGTACCGAACGGAATCACTTTGAGGCAGAATACTGTTATCCAAACTCACTGCAGTACAATCTCCCTTTCTCAGTGTAAAGGTGATGTGAACTGACTTAGAGGCACTTGCCTCACTACGCCATCGCTCAGCCAATCGCCCACCTTGCGTAGGCTCTTTTGCAGTAAACAACATAGTTGGTACCTTGCTTATAGTTGGTTATTGTATTTTGCTTCAACAAATTGGGAACATCTACTTGGGACAAATTCTTGGGGTAAAATTTAAGTTAGAAAAATTCATCTACAACTAAAATACAGTCCAATTAGAGATATATCCAATATTCCACCAAAAGATTGCGTAAGTGATGCTTGAACGTTGCCAGATTTCTGATATTTCTTATATTTTTAGGAATTTATTTTATTATATAAGTGCAGTGCAGTGCCATACAAAAGACACTTATTATTTTCAATCTAGATTTGGCAGGGACCATACAAAGTTTACCATTATGACGTGGACACTCCATGACCTTAAATATTTGGGAATTTTCTTTTATGAACACTTTTTTAGCTTTTTGAAATACATCTTGCATGAAGTTTTAAATTGCAGATGGCTCTAATACACTTTTTTTGAGCTTTAAATACAAGTTCTATTGGAAGTCGGCGAGGCCAACGTTTATTAGTTGACGTTCTCCAGCTGAAGTGATGACGATGATAATAATGATGATCATTACTAACTGACTTGACTAAGTACTACTAACTAATGACTACCACAAGTTTTTTTTTTCACTTTCAGTGCGAGAAATGGCGAGACTAGACAGACAAATCACAACAATGAGATCGGAGCTGGAGGCTCTAAGGGAATTGCAGAAAGAAGCGTAAGTCTAATAAAGCCACAAAAACCTCTGACCCATACTGAGTTTAGTTTATTGAAATATCCAATAATAATTTAGAAATATCTATATTAATAACAGTTCTAATTAATATAAGTTTTACAACCACTAATCAGTTTATAATCACTTGTTTCGCTTCACGTAATAATATATAGATTTGCCAATTTTTATTACACACACGATTTTTAATTGCACACAGTTGGGTTACCTTGAAATTACTATGATAAGCGTTCTGCGCAGGCGCACAGTTCAACCATTTTTTATGAAAGTAGCCCACATTCTCATACATGCATACATCCAAACGGTAAAAATACATTTAAAAAAAAATTGTCGATACAGTCAACTTCGCCGGGAGCGTCAGCAAAGGCGTCGTGTGAGGCGCGCGAAGAACGTCGACATCGCAAACGCCAGCGGTGACGCCGCTGACGTCACGGACGCACAAGAGAAGAGTTACGCTTCGGACTCTGAGTACTTCACCGATTACCAGTCGGTCGCTGGTGAGTTCAATGTTTTTTTTTTAATGTTTTTTAATGTGAAACATCTTTTGCGGCGAGCGATACCGGCTGTTGACGCTAACATTTGCCCAAACTGTGGACAAACTTTTGGCGGAATTCAACAAAATATAGTCGTGTGTCATCATTCAAATGAGTTGTTGTCCCTTTTTGTGTCCAGGCACAGACATGGACATGGACAGTGAGGAGTTTTACGACGTACACACGGACGACGACGAGGACGACACGTTACGGGAGCCGCTACGTAACGGACACGACACGGGAATAGAGCTTGATGAGGTCTTTATTTTTATTTTTTAACGCAAAAACGGAGTATTATAAGTTCGACGACGTGTCTTTCTATGGAAATGTGTAGCCCTTATTACTCTTATTAAATTGTAAATCCATTTTGTCGATGGACTTCCTACCGCTTGCTGGTCCCATGATCTTCGATTAAGAACTACAAACGAAACCTACTCAATGTAAAAATTATTAAAAAAATAATTGAACCCTTGCACGCTTCGCTGTGGCTCATTCTTATACTAACTCGGTGTGAAGTTTTGTATAATTGTTAATAATTATAACACACTAGTAAAAAGCTAAAGAAACATTTATTCTCTCTTGACATAATTAAAACCAACTGAACCGTTACTAAGCAACGCGGTCCATAGAGCAGATCTCAGATAAGATATGAGGTTGCATATCTTAACACTCGGATGTCACAACAACGGCTAACTTCCACTTTAAATGTGAGAGCGGTTCTAGTTGGCGAATGAGTTCTCCTCGCTTTCGGCAGATGGCGCCTTAAAAAATTGTTTTTTTTTTTTTTTTTTTTTTTTTTCGGCTCGCGATTGAGATTATTACGCGAACAATAGATATGATCAATCCTTAAACCGGATTGCATAAAACAATCTGTCTGCTAGTTTTTGAGTTATACACAAACCAAATATATATAGATTATTATTTGTCCATTGTTAAATATCTTTTAATATTTTTTTTTGTATTTTAATTTTATATTTATCTTGCTATTTGTGGGTAATTGTGATTTGTACGATCTGTGGAGTCACAGGTATTTTTCAATAACAGCTTCTCGCACAGTTACAACCATTGCTTGTATGTATGTAACAATTAGGTTAACTTTGACTGTATATTGTATGGTGTGGTGTGGAGCTAATAAATGCATTATTATTATAATTAAAAAAATAATAATAATACATCAACCTGAAGATTTTTTTTTAAATCTGAATGTCTCTTCATATAGATTTATTATGTTCTTTCAGGACTTATCAGAAAAGGCTGATAAGGTGAATTCAACGAACAAAGTGGCCACGTAGCTGTTTCCAACTGACGGGTGTGTTTTATTTTAATATATATTAAAAATTACGCATATTGTTTTAAACCTTTTTTTAAATGTTAAGGTCGACAGACAGGCTGACGTTCCAATTTTTTTTTTTTTAGTTTGGTCGCTACCGTCACCAATAATACAAACAACGCCACAGTGCGCTGTCGATCATAGTAAAATCCGCACTAATATTATAAATGCGAAAGTAACTGTCTGTCTGTCTGTCTGTCTGTTACCTTTTCACGCCTTAATTACTCCACCGATCATCATGAAATTTTGCATACACATTGTCAGGGATACAAGAAAGGACATAGGGTACCTTTCCAGCGCAGACGAATTCGCGGGTACCATCTAGTTAAGGATAAAGGATTAGGAAAAGGGCATCCCTTACTCACTCAGCGAAACACAACAGCACACATGCTGTTATTTCAGGGTGGTCATTCTGTAAGGTGGTGGTTACCGCCGCCAGACGAGATGGACATACGACTGCGAAATGGAGTGTGCAATGCCAGTACTTTTCCAGATCCAGACCAGAGTCCAACTACGAAAAGTTAAGTTGACTCTGCCGGGAATAGAACCCGGGTCCCCTGAGACAGAGCGTTTATTTTTATTTTTTGAAAAAATTTATATTACACATAATATTTGAATTTTTGCAGGTACATAGCAATGTGGATAAGGTCATTTTAATATAAGTGGGGAAATGATAGGTACCACCGTAGTTAGCAAATAGATGTAGCATATGATATGATATTATATTATATGACATGACATATATATGTAATATACTACCATATATTTATATATATAATTAAATTATGTAATATAGGAATGGGATAATTTGACAATGAATTTTGAGGGTAGTCATAGAATAAGTGCTTAGGTGTTTTGTTTTTTTTTTTTTTTTTAATTTTATTATTAATTAATTTGGTGCGGGTCTATTAAATTTTTTAAATTAAGTTATGTGAAATTCCATAGAAATTTATTACGACTGGACAAATCGCGTTTCTTTAATTCTAATCCCTTTAAAAAAAAAAAGGAATGTGTGGGTAGTTTGAATTTCGTTAAAAAATTTTTTTCCGAATCTTTATAGACATTATTTGATTCTTTTATTATTGTATAAATCCTTCCTTATCCTTAATCCTTGTATGGTCGGCAGCGCATTTGCAAAACCTTATGGCGTGTCACAGGCGACGGTAGCCACCTATCAAGTGGACCGTCAGCCTGTCTGTCAACATTAACATAAACAATATATTATACCTATATATAAAAAAATAAGAAGTGCATGAGACGAAATATGACGTCAGATGCCATGTCAACAGACACGTATCAAATGCTATGTCAATGACAGTAAAAAAAAATTATAATCTTATGACGTCATTTAAGGCGCAAAAGTATTCTCCTTTTTTTAAAAAAAAAAATATTTCGAAACATTTCCAACAGTATTTATATTTTTTTACCTTGATAAAGTATAAAATATATATATATATACTAGTGTGTCCCAGGCTATAAGGGCAAATTTTTTTTTTGCGAATGGAGTTACGCATACCCCTTATTTTTTTTCCATTTGACCCTAATGACTTAAATAATAAATATTATGGCGATCGGATAATGATAACCCGTGCCGACTTGATGTCAAACTTTGAATGAAAAGTTAGTATGGAAGCCATAGAGAGGTTGTAGAACTTAATACGTATTTCAGTAAATGAAACACTGTTTTACCCGTATATAATATTTATTAAGTATTAATCGTTAAAAGAGCATTATTTACTAAATTTTCTTTTTAAGGTTTGCTTTTTGCAATCCGGATATACCTGTCTGTGTTCTTGTACGCAACGTAATAAAAATTGCTTTTGTTCCTCTTCCACAGTAATTAAGCCATGGAAGTCTTGCATTAACTTAACCGCTCTTTCAGCCGTATTGTTAACTGCTCTCAGTGCCAGCACCTTTTTCTTAGCATGTTGAAACGAGGTATTATTCGACCATGAAGCAGGACACTCGTTGAGGAAACTGTCATCAATTTTGAGTCGATTGAATACAGCCTTACTTTTGATTGACACAAAATCATCAATGCTTTTCTCTGAAATTGAAAAAGATAGAAATAAGTTATCTAAGCAAAGTGATAAAAGAAAACAAATATTTTTACTAGTTCTACTAACCGAAAAGTGGGCCACATAGTTCTTCCTTCGATG
This sequence comes from Synanthedon myopaeformis, assembly GCA_944738685.1. Lineage (NCBI taxonomy): Eukaryota > Metazoa > Arthropoda > Insecta > Lepidoptera > Sesiidae > Synanthedon > Synanthedon myopaeformis. Next base: position 3,173,334 of record OX122941.1, read on the forward strand.
GGATGTAGCGTTTACCGTAGGCTGATGAGTTTTCTTTGGCTAAGTTAGCAACAATTTTTACTTTTGTTTCCTGGTCTACATTATCATCAAATATAGACAAGACAGATACTTCATCTACTAAATACCATAAATGCTGGCAGAACTTCTGTAAAGCTGCTTTTGAGATGCTTTTGTCGATTCTTTCGTAAGCCTTCATGGTCTTCAAAAAGCATAAATCTTGGTATGGTGCCTGTACCGCTAAAGTGCATTGCAACCAAGGCTTCACGTAGGATGTCACGATGAACAGGCACACGTCTAATAGAGCTACCTTGTCCTTGTTCGAAATTTTAAATTGAGAGCTAAGTAAAGTTATTTTCAGTGAATAAATCGCTCTCGCCATCCATCGAGCTTGGTGCATGGCACCTGGAGGCCGAATCTTAAATCTCTTCTCTCTATCTCCGCCGAGAAATATTATTGATAGCTCTATTAATTCACGATAGTCATCTCTAGCAATTTTTTTAGTTAATTCAGATTGGTAAAAGTCTAGCAGTTCGTTAATTTCTGAAACATTTAGGCATGCTAGCTTTTCTGAATAACTCTGTATCCTTTCGGGATCAACATTTTTCCAGTTTTCTCGGAACTTTTTAAACAGTGGAATGTCAGGGCTCGTAGTGACTTGGCTAATTTTGGCTTCAAACACACCTTTTAATACCAACTCGTAGACGTGATGGCGGCAAGCAAAAACGAGCATTTCTCTATTCATTTTCTGTTCGAGAAGCACACAGGCACCATTAATACGACCTGTATTGGAAGCAGTGGTATCACAACAGAGAATCTGCACTTTATCTTCAAGATTCCAATCAATCATAGCGTTCCAAACTGCCTGTGCCTGTTCGTTTCCTGAAGAGTTCTCTAATTTTGGCACAGCGATGAGTTGTTCTTTATGATCGTACGAAATAACTATCGGTAAACGTTCTTCTTTAGATTTTCGTGCATCTAAAGCTGGTAAGAGTTTGCCATCCCAGTGGACAGTTACAGTATCCGGTACCTCGTTTTGAAAATCAACTTTTATAGCTTCTGCGCGCTCTTTTCGCTTTTCTGTACGAATTCTTTGAATTGAGGACTTACTTATAGGATATTCGTCAGTGTTATGTCCAAGCGCTTCAATAGTTGCTTCAATAATAAATACAGAATTTCGCATACTTAACTGACACCTATCTAAAGCTGCCACTAATTTCGGAGTTATGAAATTTTTCCTTATATAAGTGTTAGACTGTGTGCTCTCGGTAAAGGTGGGCAAGTTTTCTTGCAAATCCATTATTTCAGATTCAAAAGACGAATTTTCTTGTAGTGGTTCATAAGAAGGTGATGAAGGAGTTAAGGATGACAGATATTTATCACGTCGCTTTTGCTCGTCAATGTTTCTAACGTAGGCTTTTTCCTCCTTTTCGGCCAGTTTTTTATCCACTCCAGCTAAGTGACCAGGCCGACCTGGCTCCCTCTGGCGCTGCAGGAAGATCTTATCTTCATTAATCCTCATTAAATTAAGGGCATCGGCGTGTGCAAGATCAAACAAATCATTTAAGTTTGAAATAAATTCTCGCCGACGCTGCACAAACACGCCTTGAGTTTTATTTGCATTTTTTTGCAAATCTCTCCAAACTTGGTACAAGCTAACTAGTTTTTTAACACAGTTTGGTATAGACTTAGTTGGTATACGTGCCTTTTCCCAGTAAATAATGCACTCACGAATAGTAAGATTGGCGCTTTCATTGACACTTAAATTACCTGTCCATTAGAGGGAAGTTTTGAACCAGTAATTTGATGTTTTACGTCCCCTATTAAAAATATCCCCTTTTTAGAACTGCGTAACTCCATTGACATGTTGACAGAATGAAAACAATGCGTTTACTAATCAACAAACAAGCAACAACAAGCACATCAATACGTTGGCTCCCGCGCGCCTTAGTAAACAAGTACCGACATGTTTCGATGCAAGTCGGCACGGGTTGCCGTGGTTCTAAATACGTGAAACTTTATTTATAATACCTTTGACATCATTGAAACAAAATAAGAGGGTATGCGTTGGAAAAAAAATACTTTTATTTTTTTGGGACACCCTAATATATACGGATACACCCTGTTATGATAGAATTTGTATATTTCTCAGAGTATATATAAAACTATATAATTATTTATTTTTATTTAAACTCATATATTATCTTGTACTTTTAAATATTATATTATATTTATTTAAGTAAACATTATACCAAAGATGATCTGAATATAATTATGCATTTCTAGAGATCTTCTTTATCATGTAAAACTTATATGAAACTTGTGAATTAAATATTATGTGTCATTGAGTCATAATAAATTTGTAGGGGATAACAAGTAGGTGACAAGTATAAAAGGTCGCCTATGTATAGGACAAAATAATAATAATAATAATATTATATATATATATATATATATATAATCTAAAATAATAATTTTATTTGACACACTCTGGTTAAAGCCCGTCAAACACTTAGCTGTAATATATATTAATATACCGCACTTATAATAATTATATATTATAGCAAGCTATACCACACACGGAGACGATGCTATAATATATATTTTGCCTTCATTTCATTGATAGTCTTAGGCTCGAGTTCACCAACAGGCGGTTATTTTTAAACAGCTGATTAAAATTTAAACAGCCGTTTAATAATATTTTGTTGATCACCATCGCTAAACTGCGGGTTAAACGCCCTAAACATCTGATTAATCATAAGTTAAGTTAAAGTATTTTAGCGATTTTGAACAACAAAATATTATTAAACGGCTGTTTAAATTTTAAACAGCTGTTAAAAACTAACCGTCTGTTGGTGAACTCAAGCCTTAATATGTCTTGCTATACCATAATATGCAATAATATAAATTAAGGTATACGTTGGTGACGTCATATATATATTATAGCTGCATGTGTGGTCCCTCCAATATTTGAATAGAAAATATATTCGTAATATGCCTTACTATAATTTATATTAATATATATATATATTAATATAAATTACAGCTACGTATGTGATGGGCCTAATAGTGCATCTAAGATTGTTTTGATATATTTTTTTTGTGCAAAAACGAATGACGCATCTCTGCTCTGAGCGGTGGATATAGAAAGCTTGACATACTTTTATTGGGACAGGTTTTTTTTTGTCCAATTTTTTTTTATACATCTATCACAATATTCCAGTAATATCTGGACATAATTCTAGTAATTGATGGACATCATAATTGGTCATAATTCCAGCGATAAATGGACATAGGTCTCCCCTATAATTTGCTATTTAAATTATGTGACAGATTTTTTTAAATACATTCACTTCAGTTTAGAGGATTTATGTGCAATAAGTAAGATTTCCTTTTTTTTTTGTTATATTTAAAGCGTAATAAATTCCAAGCATTCTCGACATTTAGAGAATTAATCTATTTTGAAATTTTATGAATTTTTAAATGCATTATTAATTAAAACACTATAATTTTATTTATGACGCTGATTGAAATCTATTTACACTAGAAATGGACGTATTTATTAGTTTTGAATTTTCAACTACATATATTTAATACTGCAAATTACTTATGTATAAAAACTAAAATGATCTTTTTTAAATAATAAAGGGTGACAGACAGGCTGACGGTCCATTTGATGATAGGTGGTAACCGTCACCTAAGGACACATGCAACACCAGAGGGGTCCTGATAAATCTCATTGTTTTCCTAGGTTTCACACATATTAATCAAAAACCTATGAACGTAATAGTGTTATTTAAAAAAAAATCAGTTTGTATTGATATCTGAACGGGAATCGTAGATTTTGATTGGAATGTTTAGCCATGTGCCTCTAAGATCTTATTCCAATATGTAAATTGTATAGATAATCTCAAAACATTTTTTTATGTTAAGGCTGACGGCAGGTGGCTACCGTCGCCTATAACACAAGCAATTTGACAATTAACAATATAGATATGAAATATAATTGTGACACTGTAGATCATTAAATCATGTCTATATCTATAGTATAAGGTAATCATTGAAGAAAACGATGCATTCCATTCAATTATTTTCACTCTGTAAAAATGTTTTTTGTACAATAAATAACTAGTTTTAACTGTTGTCTAGGATTTAATCTCATGTACATATTATAAATAAATATATTCCGTCATCAAAACTGTAAAATGTGTTTAATTTTGTTCATACGTTGTATCCTGTAATTTAAAGAAAAGATGCTCTAGCCCTTATGCAATCTTTCCTATTGAAGTAGTTTTTATAAATACCGCAAATCATGTTGGGCCATAAATAAATAACTACTTAACTAGTATGGGCTGTGGCCGTACAAGTGTCAGTTCAAATTTTTTTTAAATAATTTTTTGGTCTGGTAACTAGAACTTTAAGCCAGTCCCCAAATTGGTTACTACAATTTTACCAATTTTGGAGCTGTTTGTTCGGGAGGGCGTGATCACTGCGTGCCGCAGCGTAAAACGTCCACCCAAGCTGGCGTACCCTCACTGTCGGGTACGCCGAGGTACCGACAGCGAGCGTAACCCTCCCCGCGTCCCCGCCCATCAAGACCGCGCTACAAAGTTGTTGGGTTTTTAGCCGGTACGAATTCAGCATAATCTGCAGTGTCCAAGATAGGGTATTCAAGAGGATTTCCCAGCGTTAAAAAAAGAACGTCCACCCACAAATATCTCTGAAAAGACAAGTTTATCAGCTTGCATGGAGAATAGAGGTAAAGAGTACTTATATGGTTGTTAAACTAAAACCTTTAAATAGTGGTTCATAAATTGGCCAGAATGGCGCTTGTGTAGCATAATGGTGAATTGATAATATTGATTGGTTTCGTAGTTCATGAAACCACCGCAAATAAAATGCTACTACAGCGCCCCCTATTTAATAGTGTCCGACGGACACTTTCTCATGTATATTTATTACACCACTATCGCTGGATTCACGACGGAGGATGAAAAGGAGGAGCCAGCAGCAGTCGTTACAGCCAACTATCCAGTCATTTTAACGATTTTGGTTTCCTACGAGTACAAATTTATTTCTTACACCTTTACGTATAGTATAGTAGCAACAAATAATAAAAGAAAAACTAATGAAAGAAATAAAAAGACACTTTTTGGATACAACATAATTTATTAGATAAAACCTTTTTACAAACAACAATATTTTTTTACCCAAATAACCCATTGCAATAAGTTACTATTGCACTTTTTTTTTAAATAATATTTTTAACATTTAAACTTACACATTGTGTAAACCTTTTTTTATTTAATTATATGTAGTTATTGTGCAACGATTATTTTCAAAAATAATTTACTCGCATAATTTTTGTTCCCTTTAAAACTTTGCGTGCTATTAAAAAAATAGCACTTTCAGCAGTTTAGAAATTTATAAATAATTATAATATTTATTTAACTAAAGGAATGTGCTTTGTACAAATTCGAATTAATTTTTTGGATGTTAATAAAAAGAGTAAAAAATAAAAGACGTAGGCAGGCAATAATTATTAACAACAGAATAGGACTAAGTATAATATGCCTATTTTATTGTATTGGACTTGGACAATGAAGCAAATTCTTTAATTTCCCATTAAGCATTAATCATATAATTATTACAAATAATCACATTAACATTCATGTGACATAAATTTCGGTTTTACTTTAAAATTTTTTTTCTCTGTACATATATAAATAAACAAAATTCCAATACTTAAACACACTAACATTGAATGACCTCCAAATAAGCAATTATTATAAGCTTATGTTATGGAATAACCATACAAATGAAATCGGGCAAAACTCTGTACAATAAGCTTCAGAAAGATTTATTATTTTAATGCTAATATAGGATATTGTGAAAAGATAGATTCACATCAATATTAAGTAGATTATACGACAATAGAAGAAAACTATAATAAATAAAGAATAAATAGAAGAAAATAAAAATCTGTAACCAGTGCACGACGACATCTAGATTTTTTGTTACTTGTATTACTATGACTCAATAATACCAGTAGTGGTAAATGGTAAAATAGTATTTCTTTTGGTATTGATTAGAATAATGAAATAGAAACTAGTAACAGTAGATCTACAAAATAAAAAATAAACTTCTTCATTGATCCAAAATCTATTTTTGTCTCATTTTTTACTCTTTTTATTTATAAACACTAAGAGTATTATGTGACGAGATTTAAACCCCTCTCGTATTATTCAAATACAACACCGACGCGACCGCTGAGCATTTTCAACTCTATCGCTAAAGCAATAAGGCACAAAATCTCTCAGCACAATTAATAATAAAAATACAATAAAATTTTAAACAATCATTGCATCTCATTATTAATATTAAATAGAAAAATTCTTATAACAGATGACAAAATAAAAACTCTACAAGCTATGGCCTTTATAAATTTGTTCTATTCTAAACTAATTGTAAAGGTACTGTGTGGATGCGCGCGCTCGCTTGACTTGCGCAAGCGCAAGCAATGGTAGGAGAGCCCACGATGCTAAATGTGGAGTTACTTGAGCGTGTCGTGTTACTAATTGGATTTTTAAAATTAGATGGTAGGAAGAAAAAAAAGGTTAATCGTGGGATGAGCGTCTACAGGCGTTCAAAAGTTTGTAGACGCTGTATTAATAAAAATCCTCCAAATAATCGTCTGTATGAAAATCTGACGCGCTCGAGTATTACAAAATGGCAATCGCCAAAAATCTTTTTTACATTTTCAAAAAAGCTGCCACGAGCTTGCGTTACATCGGAATCGTCTATATTTTAAACGGGAGCTTAGTTTGGGTTCACTTAACATCCCCTCTGAAAATCTGACGCGCTCGAGTAGTATTTAAATTTTTACCCCCAACCCCCACCAACCCCACCATCCAAAACAGACACGTGGGACATATACATTGGCAATATCTGAAGCGCTCGAGTAAATCCCAAAATCCCCTCGTGGTCTCCCCTACTAGAAGGGGCGTGCACTAAAATTGTACCTTTAGCGTCTAAATAGGCTTCCTATATTTCCTTTCTTATAATTTTTTATACAATATTTTAATTATTGCTCCATCTCCAAGGCGGTCAGTTTTCGAATGAATTCTGCTCTTTGCGATTGCGTTAATTCCTGCAAAATAAAACATAAATATAATATATCAAAAACTTAGATTTATAGTTTTTTTTTTTTTAAATAATATGTGTCTGTCTAATAAAAACCTTAGTCTGAGCATATTAGAATAAAAAAATTAAAAAGTGTGTGTGTCAGCTCCGAAGCACGACTGGAGTTTACTTCTTACGAACGATAATTAAATATTTTAATAAATATAATTAAAACATATTAATATAAATATATTATATGTATTATATTATATTAATATAATTGCATTGAAGCATATTGTAGCCTGTAACGTGTGACATGTCACATTTGATTTTACTCCCATAATATATGAAAATAAACTCCAAAAAAGTTTTTTTTTTAATGTTAAGGTCGACAGACAGGCGGACGGTCCACTTGATGGTAGGTGGCTACCGTCGCCTATAACACAAAGAACGCCATAGGTGCTGCAAGCGCTCTGCTGACCGTAGAAGGATTAAGGATAAGGGATAGGAAGGGATGGGGTAATGGGCTCTGGCATCCCTTATTCAATCACTGAAACACAACAGCACATGATATGCTCGTTATTTCCCACTATAAGGGGGTGGTGACTGCCGCCAGACAGACGGGCTGCCCAATTGACTGCGAAATGCAGTGTGCCCAGCCACTATAAGAACCTTGAACCTTTGATTGCCTTTGCTTTGCCTCGCCAACTTTGAAAAGTTCGTGACCCCGCCGGGAATAGAACCCGGGGCCATTGAGACGTTAGGCAAGTACTCTTACCATTCATCCAACGGACTTGTCAAAGTTATAGGAGAAATTGTTTAACCGCTTGGTTTTGTAGTTGTCGTGCCTCTAGCGCTTGACTCGTAATTTTTTTTTAAGAGAAAGCAACGCAATGATTTAAAAAACCATTATACAATTAGAGGAATTTGTCGTATACATATATATATATATATATATATATATATATATATATATATATATATATATATATATATATATATATATATTATAAGGCACTGGCGAAGAGGACACGAAAATAATTGTCGGATAAATCCGACTCTGACGGCTGGAGAATTAAAAGGGATTTCCTGCTCGAATAATATTCGTACAGAGATCTGCAAGGGTGCAATGGATACGCTACTGAATTTTTTCTTGACTGAATTTTTAAATTTTTTCCAAGAAAAAAAAAACTAAATTTTAAAAATACAAAATTGAAAAAAAATAAATAAATAAAAATTACCATGACAAGAGAATTGACGGTCTGCAAGACGACGTCCTGCTTGATGGCCCTCAGGTTTGTGTTCAAGACGGAATCCTCGTCGGCGGCCTGACTGCTCAGCCACGAGCACACGGCCTCGTTGTCTTGTTCCCACTGGTGGGACTGCAACGGTAGAGACCAACACATTATCCCACTCTTTTCATCAACTAAAGTGATTTTTTTCCCTATATAAAATTACGTCCGCGTTGAAAAAGAAAATATATGACTAATTATTATAAGATGAGATATTGGAAAAACAAATTTGAAAAAAAAAAAATCAGTTGCTATTAGCGCCATCTGATGGGATGAAAATAAAACTTTTTGTCATTGCAGTCTGCGAGTATTATATTTAATGTTACTATTCACTGACAGATGGCGCTAGAGTTGACGCGAATCGAAATTATACTAAAATTATAGATGTTATATAGCCCATAAAGCCTTCCTCGATAAATGGACTATTAAACACAAAAAGAATTTTTCAATTCGAACCAGTAGTTTCTAAGATTAACGCGTTCAACCAACCAAACAAACTCTTCAGTTTTATATATTATGTAGTATTTAGTATATTGTATTTATTAATAAAAAGGCACCTGCGTCTCCCCGAGGTGCTCCGTGAACCACCTGCGAAGAGTGGCGGCCGCCGCTCGCTGGTCGATGCTGTCCGAAGAGCCTCCGGCCGCGAGTTGCACTCGCCTCTCTTGTTCGTTCTGCAGCAGCAGTCGCTTCAACCGCCAGTGCAACTGGCGCCGCGAGTCGCGCCACGGTATTATGTCCTGTGGCGCACATATAACAATAAAATATTATATACTGCGTTTTTTAAATCGAACGAGTTTTTTTATTCATTCCAAATCGACCTGAACGAAATTCAAACCTTAAAATAACAATAATACGAATGTTAAATCAATAAAACGAGATAAAAAATATATATTTTTACCGTAAAATATTATAACTATATATAGGTAAAGTGCTGGTAACATTATTATAAAATTTGACATTAGGACCTGTCAAATTACTCCTTCGAATTAAAAAAATGCTACGGTCAGATTAAATAATTAAATTGCATTATGTGATATGTAAAACCTCAGCATAAGGCTACGTTTTCCTATAACAAATTTAAAAAAAAAAACTCACGAAAATGCACCCTTTCTCCAACATTCTTTCAGCTGTGTCGTGCAATTCGGCGAATTGTACAGCGATCTGAAAGCAAACATAACATATTATAATAATATAGTATTTTTTTTTTAAATGATCATAAATTTGAACAAATATGGCGTCGCCAGGATCACTGACCAGTTTTAGAGATGGGATTTGTTCAACAGGCATTTATATCAATAGAATTGACTCAGTGAGTAACTCATTTAGAACTTGTTTATATTGTTTAATGAGATGAATTTCTTGTTTTTTTTTACTTGTTATTTGACACGAAAAACAACATTAACATAGAATAATATTTTTAGTTAGTGTTATTTTACCAATTCATTTTACTGTCTAAGCTTTAAATGATAAAGACTTTTGTTGAGTGACAAAAAAAATGCAATATTGATTATTCAGTGATTGAACCTTATGTGAATCAAAATGACTCAGCTCGTGTACTTGTCCTGTCTATTAAAACCATAGACAAAATCTTTGTATGTTAGGTGACGATTTTATCGAGTTTTTTTTTTTTTTGGATTCTCCTCTGAAAATATGCAATTATTTTGGATAAAAATCGTAAAGAATATTGTGTTTAGCGAGTGTAAATTTTAATATACACGTCATATATGTGAATGTGTGATTATGGTTAAAACTTAAAAGATCTATTTCCAAGTTGTTTACCCAAAGAGTTATTGTTCATTCTTTAAAAAAATGGACTATATGCATATTAACCTCTGATAAGTCCAACTATTTTTATAGCTTTTATTAATAGACATATATATAATTCGTTTCATAACGAAGCGAATGTGTCAAACGCGAGGCCACACAAATCCAAAGCAACCAAAGATATAAATTCCCAAAGATTTCTAATAAGGAACCATGTCACATTGACACCCACGTGACGTCATCCGCAACTAAAAACTCGCCGGCCACTGTTTTGCCAACCGATACTGAGTGTGTCGCGAGATGACGTCACCAAAATGGCGGCCAGATGCATTTAGCAATTTGCTGAACTTATATCCAGCGAAATAGCAGAAAAAATTTATCTACCTCATGATATATTGGAGCGAGTTCCTTCTCTCTAGATTTCGCTGTCTTATCGGCGGCCATCAGTTCCGTTTCCAGTTCGCGTACTTTACTTTCGGCTGTAAAAACGTATAAATAAAGTCTTTGATAATGTTTTCCTTACTCGACTATATGATATTTTGGCACAATCATTGAAGATCATTCATTTTTTGATCCAATATCATGCAATATTCATTTTTATTATTTATTCAATAAAAAAAAAAAAACATTCATGGGATATTTTACTTTAATATTCATTAATTGGTGCTAAACATAACATGACTAAAATAACAATATACTAATATTATAAAAAACAAATTTTAATTTTTTTTTGTTTGTAATGAATTAACTAAAAAAACTAGTGGACCGATTTTAAAAATTCTTTCGTTCGTTCGTTATATTTTATAATAACGAAATCGCGTGCAAACATCTAGTATAATATGATATATAATAGACTAGCTGGTGCCCGCGACTTCGGCCGCGTTGAACGTTGAAAGGTACCCTATGTCCTTTCTCGTGTCCCTGTCAACGTGTATGCAAAATTTCATGGTGATCGGTTCAGTAGTTTTTGTGTGAAAGAGTCACAAACATCCATACATCCAAACATACTTTCGCATTTATAATATTAGTACGGACTACGTACCTTGTTTGCCAGCATCAGTTTTAATGAGCACATCATCTATTGAGCCCCGACGATCCAGATTCTTCGATATATCTTTGATCTGTTCTTTTAATTCTGCAACCAACAAATTCTTTATATCTAAACAGATAACAACCTGACAACCCGTTGGTTGAGTGGTTAGGGTGTTTCTGTTTGCCTAACGTCTCAGGGGTCCCGGGTTAGATTCCCGGCGGGGTCCACTTTGGAAATGAACTTATCAAAGTTGGCTTTGGTCTGGATTTGGATAGTAGTGGCAGGGCACACTGCATTTCGCAGTCATTTGGGCAGTCATTTGGGCAGCCCTTCTGGCGGCAGTAACCACCCCCTTAAAAGACCACCGTGAAATAATGGTATGTGTGCATTATCCCATCCTTTCCTTATCCCTCATCCTTAATCCTTCTATGATCGTCAGCGCACTTGCAACAAATACGGCGTCGCATGTGTTATAGGCGACGGTAGCCACCTCTACCATCGACTGGACAGTCAGCCTGTCTGTCGACCTTAACGTGAAAAAAAAAAATACCTGAAATCCTGGCACCCAATCTCATCAGTTCCGGGTCCATTCGATGCATAGTTTTCAGTATATCTCTCTGTTTGAACTTCACTTCGACTATACCTTCCGCTTCTAGGACACCGCCTCTGTAGATTCACGAGTTATATAAATATAATTGTATATATATATATAAACTAGCTGACCCAACAAACGTTGTTTTGAAAAAAAAAAAAGTTCATAAAAATCGGTCAAACCGTTTCGGAGGAGTTTGGTTAAAAACACTGTGACACGAGAATTTTATATAATATAGATAGATATACAATGTGTAAAAAAAAAATGAGTTGTGACTGTGTCAAACTCACACATTTATTTTGCTAAAAAAGCGATATAATTTATGGTTTAAATTAAATTATACAGTTCGCTCTTTTTCGCGAGAATCTGGCATACAAAAGCAGTTATACAATGGCAACGTCAAATACGTGAATTTGATTCAATTAATACAATAACACCATCTTAATGCCTATGAGTCGAAAACAGGCACTGAGGAATTCGGGACGAATATAATTGGCTATAAAGCGAATGAGTACTCTAGGTGTGTGGACATAAGATTCAATTTGTCACTATAATCATAAGAAGAAGATTCTCACTGTCATTTCGTCACCCTCTTAACTGTTTATGGTTTTGTTTTTGAGTGATTTTTATAATTTTTGATTTTTTAACATTTTTTTTTTTATTTTATTATTTCGAATTTTTGAAATTTATTTGTTCGAGTTTGTGTACCAAATTGAATTATGTGTTCTGCTCTAATTGGCTTGCACACTGGACCTTGATGTTGAGCGATAGGGTTAGAATGTTAAGTGTGCTTGGCTGGTGCTGTTTTAAATAAATAAATGAATAAATTTGGCGTACCTGGCCTCAGGGTCAGCGTACATCTCCATGCGCAGTGCGTTCACGCTTGGATCGACAACGGCCCAAGCGCCACCGCGCAATTCGCACGCGGGCGGAATGTACACTAGCACTGGTGCTGTAGCGCCGCGCAAAGCACGCACTATCTCCGCACCGAACTTGAGAATTTGCTCGTACATATCTGCGGACACGTTCGAGGTTCAAGTACCGTGTGTCGCGCACTCAAAGCCACATGGGCTTAAAATTAAGGTTGTATACGTAAATTTTGGCTTTTTTTTTAATATTTTCACTTGTTGAATTCCAAATTTTATGGTTAAGGTGCATGTCTAGGATTCCTGGGTTCGATTCCCGGCGGGGTCAACTTTGGAAATGAACTTTTCAAAGTTGGATCTGGAAAGTAGTGGCAGTAAGTGATTGCGACACTGCGTCGCAGTCATTCGGGTAGCCAGTCTGGCGGCAGTAACCACCTGTTTACAGAAAACCATAGTGAAATAATAGCAAGTGTGCTGTTGTGTTTCGTTGAAAGATTGAGGGTCCTATCTCTCCACAATCCCTTGATCCGTAAGTCTAATGTAGTCGTCAGCTCGTAAGCGTAAGCGTCGTATTTTCCATGGCGCTTTCGACCCTTTGGTCGCGAACTTTAGCGCAAACTCTTACCGTATTTGGCAAACAATTTTATTCCGATCACCAAGTCTAGTAGAACACACATTTGATACATAAAATTTGGCACATTTGGCAGTAAAATTGTTATTTTGATCAAATTAAATATTATAGTCAAACATTTTAGTCATTTGTTGAGCTTTCTGTTAATGCTTTAACTGTTAAGCAAGGTAACTGACCTTTCTGTCCGCCGCTGAAGCCACGCCAATTCGCGAATATTATGATGGGCAAGTTCTCTCTGGAGAAATCGTTGATGGCTTGAGATGTTTTGTAAGCCGAGTCCGGGAACCAAACCTGAAATGTTTATTACATATGTATACTCACTAATATAATAAAGCTGAAAAGTTGTCTAGTGGACAGATTCATTACGCCTGTCCTAGTAGACAGACTCATTATGCCGATCCTAGTCGACAGACTCATTATGCCAGTCCTAGTGGACAGATTAATTATGCCAATCCTAGTGAATAGCTTCATTATGCCAGTCCTAGTCGACAGACTCATTAATCCAGTCCTAGTCGACAGATTCATTATGCCAGTCCTAGTGGACAGATTCATCATGCCAATCCTAGTGAATAGCTTCATTACGCCTGTCCTAGTAGACAGACTCATTATGCCAGTCCTAGTCGACAGACTCATTATGCCAGTCCTAGTCGACAGATTCATTATACCAGTCCTAGTGGACAGATTCATTATGCCAATCCTAGTGAATAGCTTCATTATGCCAGTCCTGTTAAGACTGTGGACAGATTCATTATGCCAATCCTAGTGGATAGCTTCATTATGCCAGTCCTGTTAGACTGTAGACAGATTCATTATGCCAATCCTAGTGGATAGCTTCATTGTGCCAATCCTAGTGAATAGCTTCATTATGCCAGTCCTAATGTACAGGTTCAATATGCCAGTCCTAGTGTACAGATTCAATATGCCAGTCCTAGTACACAGATTCATTACAACAATCCTAATGGACAGATTCAATATGCTTCTGCAAAAAAAAAACGAAATTTTTGCGCTAATGAACTTGACTAAATTACATACTAATCTACTCGACAAGACTAATTTTTTGGTGTTCAGACACGTATAGTTACACAACATTACTTGCCACTCGACTAAATTACTAGTCTAGTGCGAACTAGTCTTTAGTGATACGCTTGCAGAGAGTGGGAGTATTGAAGAAAGTTGTGACGGTGTATATTACCTGTCCCGCTTGCTGCACAGTCTTGCTCTCGGAGTCAAGGTTGGCAGGATCCGCTGGAAGAGTGAGCTCAACAGTTCGAGTTTCCACTGCCACAACTCCCACTGGGATTCCTCCGAGGCGGGCACGACCTGTCCAAAATTATGCTCAAATTTCCCTCTTTTATGCTATGTTTTCAGGGGCTATTATTGATAACACAAGCACATTGGTCATTTTTTACCCCCGCTACCCCCCAAGACCTGTCCAAAATTATGCTAAAATTTCCCACTTTTATGATATGTTTTTAGGGGCTATTATTAATTACACAAGGATGTTTTTGGACATTTTTTACCCTGCTACTCCCAACAAGATTTCTCAAACTCCCCCTCTCCCCTTCTTACGTAAGATTTTATCTTGTTGTAGCTCTCAAATATTCATCACATTAAGTTAGAACTCGGACATTTCGATTTATAAAATATTAATTATGCACTAGCTGTTGCACGCGACTTCGTCTAACTTTATAAAATTGATAGCCTAAATTACTCGTGGATAATGTAGCTTTCTATAGGTGAAAGAATTTTTAAAATTGATCCTGCAGTTTATGAGTTTATTCATTACAAACAAAAATATCTTCTCTCTTTATAATCCTCGTATTGGTATAGATTTGTTCTGTATTACTTATTTATAACTTTCATTAATACAAATCTCAAGTATTGTTACTCTAGTATTCTATGTGTAAAATAAAAATTTTATTAGTTTTAAATGATTTTATAAGATGTATTGCGGAGAGTGTGCTCAGGAGCTGCATGAGCTCATACCGCCTTCCCCTTTCTTCCATCAGACATACAGACGTACGACTGGTCGCCATCTTCATCTTGTCCAAATCCCTCTTCTTCGGACCAAGCTCTTTAAAACATCCTTTATTTAGCGCACTGCCAAGGTTTGGAACTCCCTCCCTGCGCCTGTATTTCCGAGCTCATATAACCCAAATCTTTTCAAAGTTCGAGTGAATAGGCATCTTCTGGGTGAGCTCGCTCCATCATAGGCCTCATCTTCGCTACATGGCTGGATGCTGGCCAAGAGCAAATCTATCTCTAATAAAAAAAATCACCTGTAATAACAGTTTGGGCCCACGGACGCATGATTTCGTCGAAAGATCCAAGATCGAAGAAGCCGGCTCGGTGGCCGTCGCCAGTGAGCATCAGACGAGGATCGTGGGCTGCGCGGGGAGGCACCCACTCCACTGGACGATCGATGGGATCGGAACACTTCATTATGGGGACCATAGACAATTTATCCTGAAAATTAATGCAAGAAATTACCAAATCGGTACCACCACAATAAAAAAAAACACTGGAAAATTATGAAAAATCAAATTCCATCGTTCATAATTTAATTATTCGATACACTGTAGGTATACTCAGCATAATCCTTCCCCCTATAGGTATTCAAACTCAAGCAACAGACCTGGCAAGACTTGGCAGGAGACCAGGCAGCGTAAATCTTTATCCCAACAATGTTGTCTTGCCTCCGCGCATCGATAGTAAAAGGTAGTATAGTAATGACCAGGATCTATTATTAATTTTAAACTTCAATGTGTTTTTTTAAATGATAGATGTTTGGCAGGACTTCATGTCTATTTTGGTATAAACTAAATGTTCCATAAAATTCGAAGTGTTTTGTATAGCGTGCGATATCCTTAGTTAAAGAATAGTCGTTTGCCTTGCTTTAGTTACTCCCTTACAAGTTACTCTTGCCAATAGTTAATAAATAAATAAATATCTTCACACATTCCACACAGCACCATCCACAGTTCCACATTAAGCAACTCATGCTCTTATTATGGATACCAGACAGTTGATATACTACATACACATACAACATATCAACTGTATGTAGTACTCTACATATTACATACAGTTGATATAGATTACTTTTTTTTTTGTAAATACATACATATTATAAATACAATACATCCATGACTCAGGTATAAAGGTAAAATTTTAACACACAAACATTTACCCCTAGTGGGATACGAATCCGCAAACCGTTTGGTTAACAGCTAGGGTTACTAGCCACTAGACCAAACGCGTCGTCAAAATAGTGAGCAAAAGTGGTCTACCTTTGGCACGAATGCGAGCCAACGCAACGCGAGGCGGACTGCGTCCAGATCGGTCGGAGCTACAGCGTGTGCGACGCCATTGTTGTGCATGACTTGAACTCCTCCGAGTTGATTGTTGCTGGCGTACACTCCCCGTCCCAGGACCTTGTTCAGCGCCGCGTATCCGGTCAGAACGATGTACGACGACTCCACTTGGATCACGCGGTGGCCAAGTCTGAAACAGAAAATACATTAGGCCGACTACACACTTTGGCGCAAGCGTTGGCCCCAATACTATTTGTCCAACGTGTGGAACTAGAAAATAGTATTGGCCCCAACAACAGGATTACTTTACTAACCGTACAACATATGATCCGATACCGATCGCTCGACACGTGACTATCGATATGGTGACGATGTCTTCGTAGGCCTGAGCTGTCTCGCCGGCTATGAGTCCGGCGTCTCTGAGGCACTCCACACCGAGGCCGTCCTCTTTTCCTGTTATATGGGAATAAGGACCGTTTTTAAGTCTATATATATATAAAATTCTTGTGTCACAGTGTTTGTAATCAAACTACTACGAAACGTGAATGCGTTACGTTCTATTTTTTTGAATATTTTAGAATATTTGAAGTTTCATAGGTATTGCGCCATCTCCACAATATTATTTAAAAAAGAACAATGTTGTTCTTTCGGCGTGTTTGAATTTTGAAAATTTAAAATTTATAATCGTTCGTAAGGAGTAAACTCCACTCGTGTGTCGGTCAGCTCCGATTTTTTTTACGCTTTATCTTCATTTTGTATTACTAAAAATTAGTAATACAAAATGAAGATAAAAACCCTGATTAAGTTAGCGGGTACTGGAGCATCTTTTTATTATTCAAATCATAAAAAAAAAACTACAGTGACGAACTCACCTATGATATCCGTAATTTTGTATCTCGACTCCCCTTCATCCTCGATCAGCTGAGTCTTGACAGATCCCAAGGGAGAGAGCTTGGAGAAGGATTCGGGCGTGAGATAGAGATACTTGAAACCCCTTTCGGGCCTCTCCGAGTCCACCCAGGCCACTTGGAACTCCGATTTCACTTCTTCGGCCACACCTATACGAGCGCCGGAGTTGACGCTTATGTATATCTGTGTAAACATGGTATAATTTAAAAAAAATACCAAATAACCCTCGACTTTCCATCGAATCCGAACACGCTATATCTGGTGTAAGTTGCTGAGGAGTTGACTGTCCAGCAGACTACTTGATTGTGCAGAATCAGATCAAGGCTACAATGTCATGGAAATACCACCGAACAATCCCATTTATCGTTTGTAACATTTTACAATCTATAATTCAAAATTATAAACTACCCCCCGAGTTTCTATTGAGACCAAACTTAATTTCTATTGAGTTGGCCAGAGTTGGCAGACTAATTGATGCTGTATCATGTCATGGCAATACCACTGAAGTAGGTCATGACAAATTTCATGTGACATGTGAATGACTTCGTCAACTAGGAAATGGGCTGATGATCTTCAAACGCCCGACTGAACAGATCTTCATAAACTATAGCTAAGAACCGTCTCGAACATGTTAGCTTTAACACAAAAAACCCGAATCAAAATCGGTCCATCCGTTTGTGAGCTACGATTCCGTAGACAGATACAACCATACACACATACACAGACACAGGTGTCACGGGTTGAAAATAAGAGAGATCATATTCTACTAGCTGAGCCCGACCACGCTTCGCTGTGGTTTTCTTTGACGTTCAACGGTCAGCGGCTGCCAATTGCCATGACAACGGCTAACATCCACTTTAAATGTGACAGCGGTTATCGTTGGCGAGTTAGTTCTTCTCGTTTACGGCAGATGGCGCCGCAAAAAAAAGCGTTATTACGCAAAATATCGATAAGATCAATCCTTGAAGCGGATTGCATATTGTGTAAAAATTTCAAGTCAATCCGTCGTCTAGAATTTCGAAGTTTTGAGAGATACACAAAACACACAACATTAAAACACTATAAATTTATATATATAAAGTCAAAATTATTCTTACCCTTGGAATCTTCAATTGCCTCGCGTATTCGGATGCCTTGTAATAGACCAAGTCCTCTTGAGGACCGAAGGATCCCATGTAGTGTGTCAAGTCGTTTGCTATCACAATGATGTCGCGACCTTCGGGACATTCAGGGGTCAGGAGAGTGAGTCTCCACGCCACCATGCCGACCTAAAGTATGCAAAATAGATATTTTAATAGTAGCAGTAAGTAACCACTTCTTACAGAAGACCATAGTAAAATAACAGCATGTTAACGCTACATAAGTAAGGGCAATGTGGCCTCAGTTTGTTCATGTCACCATCATATCGTACTGCAGCTCTCTTGCAATACCTATGGCGTTGGCTGTGTGAATAGGCGACGGGAGCCACAAACTATCAAATAAATACATACCTATATTCTAACTAGCGCGACGTGACGCCCGATTTCTTTGACAAAAACAGTGATAACTCAGTTAAAATATTAAAGATATTCATGAGTTATACGTGTAAAATATATTCAGAAATTTCTCTTTCCATCGATACAATCAGAGAACAAAATCCGTTAACAACTTTCCGGGATTATCGCATACAGACAGAGAAAAAAAGGAGGTCTTGATGTTATGTACTGATCTAGACAGAAAAGGGTAAAATATAGGTCGCACAAAATAAATCTTTTGTGATCTGTAATTCGTAAAAATACTCACAGTATTTTGACCCGGGAGCCTGGTGATCTCTACTACCCTCCTTTCGCCGTCAGTTTCCACCACCAGCTCAAACATCGACATCACGTTGTCTGGCATTGGACCTGACACATTGTTATAAATAAATAAATAAATAAATAAATCGCCAACACTACGCACTGATTGTATGGCCTCCAAAGTAAGTTATGGAATCAACCCCTGCCGGGAATTAAACCTAGGGCAAACACCTTATAGAGGTACCTTATAGTTCATAAGTTCGTAACTAATAAACAACATTTGTATCTGTAATGACTCGATAGACAAAACGTTTGTACAGCCGGGTACGAAAACCTTACGTCAGTTTTCAAATTCATTCCTTTATCAAGTTATAGACACTTAGTAGACCTTTTGAAATTAAAGCACTAAGCAGACAACTGACATATGTTTAAAATGAAATTTTGGCATGACTTATAATTGGCCTGTTACAAGCAAATGTCGACTTTAAGGTGACTCAGAGGTGACCTTTTTTTACTCCGACTGTACATGCTAACATCATTTAGTCACACTTCGGTTATTAAAAACCAACCGTTAAAATATTTTTAGGGTCCAAATTGATTGATACAGGGACACAAGTTCTAAATTTTACATGTATTGCAATATATAGTGGTTTAGAGCCGTAAACATTACATCACAATATATTCAAAATTGCGGAATAAGATTTGAATATAACATACCATCGACAGTTCCTTCTTCTATACATTCCTGCCATTTCTTCTCTATGGACTGTCTAAACATGTCCGGTATGTCGTATACGTAAGTCGTGCCTTGAGATGTCGCCTGTGAATTCCAAAAATTGTAGTACTGTTCAAAAAGCTAAAACCTCAACCAAAGTATGTTTGTCTGACTTTATATATCGAAAACATATTTTGTAAAACCTCCCCCCTGTGTTGCCTTGTCTCTTTAGGCGACGGTAACTACACCTACGATCAAGTGAACCGTCAGCCTCTCTGTCACCCTTTATAATATAAAAAAATGGTATAAATATAGTTTTTTGTTTTAAATATGAATATTTGAGTATCAGAATCTTACCAAGAATCTCTTCTGTTGCAAATAATCTTTGGTGACGTAGGGCGTTGATATCGGTAATCCGTGCATAGGTCCTTGTTTGGGTCCAAATGAATGGAACATTATCTGTGATTTTAAAAAGAAATCTTTAGACAAATCCTACTAATCTATACTAATTTTATAAAGAGAGAAGATTTGTATGATTGTAATGAATCAACTCAAAAACTAGTAGACCGATTATGAAAATTCTTACACCTATAGAAAGCTATATTATCAGCGAGTACACAATATATATAATATTGACATATAGGACACTTTTTATCCTGAAAAAATGTTAGGTTCCCGCCCTCGGGGTCCCTATTTAGAATTCGTTTACAACATTATAAACATGCGAGAGTTATGTCGGGCGTAATTAAGCTTAAAAAGAGTTTCTTTTATTGATGAACACGAGTACATCACCAATTTATTTGGATTAGTTTGACAGATGGATTAATTTAGTAGAATGACAAAATAAGTTTTACAATCTTCATCTTTACCTGAGTCATACACTCTTCACATGAGTCATACAATCTTCAGTCGTTAGTATAATAAAAAAATTAGTTATACAATCTTCATTTTCACTTGAGTCGTACACTCTTCACCCGAGTCATACAATCTTCACATGAGTCATACATTCTACACCTGAGTCATACACTCTTCACCTGAGTCATACATTTTTCACCTGAGTCATACAATTTTTAGTCGTTAGTACAAAAAATAGTTATACAATCTTCATCTTCCCCTGAGTCATACAATCTTCATCTTCACCTGAGTCATAAACTCTTCACCTGAGTCATACAATCTTCACACGAGACATACAATCTTCAGTCGTTAGTACAATAAAAAAATTAGTTATACAATTTTAATCTTCACCTGAGTCATACCCTCTTCACCTGAGTCATACACTCTTCACCTGATTCATCAATCTTCAGTCGTTACAGTACAATAAATAAAAAAATATCTTACCACTCCTATCCTGGGGTCAGAAACTTCTTCATAAGTGTACACGTCTAGGGAATATCCGGAACCATTCGAAAGACAGAGCCGCACATTCTTTGTGGGAGCTCCGGGCCCTAGAGTGGAAAATACACATCTCTGTTACAAACACACATTCTGTTTTAATGGAAGATATAATAGTATTTGACATCACCTATCCTAAGTGTAAATCTGATCTCGGCCTGCAGTACCCTCAGCTTCCATAGACGTGGACCGTATCTCATGACCATGCCCAAGACCGACTCCTCAATCTGTAACAATATCAATATGTTAATCTTTCCTTGTGGACGATAGTTGGAGAGAAAGTCTTGATACAAAAATAAAAATCACCTTAACAGGATCCATGATAACTGTTGGTCCAAAATTAAGGAATATGTGATTGCAATCCGTCCGTTTGGCCAATGGATGAGAAAATGCCACTTCCAACTCGTCCATTGCTTCCAAAAGTACTCTGAAAATGATGAACAAAACTTAAATCAGGAAATTTAAAAAAAAATTGTCTAATGTATATTTACTATGTATATAATCCTAAATATTGTATCTTGTAAATATCGGCTTTTTTGACGACCCCTTTGGATGAGTGGTTCGATTCCCGGTGGAGTCAATTTTGGAAATGAACTTTTCAAAGTTGTTGTGTTTCGGTGAGTGAGTAAGGGATGCTTGTCGATTACTCCATCCATTCTTTTTCCCTTATCCTTAATCATTCTATGGTCGGCAGCGCAGTTGCAGCACATGCGGTTCTGCTTGTGTTATAGGCGACGGTAGCCACCTGCCATTAAAAAAAATTAGCTCACCTTTCGCCTTCATTCTGCAGATATTCGAAGCTGGCCTCCTTCGTGATCAGATCTTGGTGTCGAATGATGGAGCGAATGAAGAAACGGAAATCTGTCACCTCTTGACCTTTCTTCACCTGAAAACGAAACCTCAATATATTATGCATCTAAGTATTGACTACAATACATATCTAAGTACTACAACTATGGAATTTGACGGTACATAAAAAGTACGCCTAAAACGGATTCATGGCGGATTCAATGGTAAAATGTAGTAACGACCAAGTACTACTATTGATTTTAAACTCCAATGTGATGACGTAAAGTCACATTTTCTTTAAATGACAGATGTTTGGTTGGTTTCAAATGACATTTTAAAATTTACTTTTTTTTTTAAAATTCACTATCTTTTGGAGAATATAGATCCAAGCTGTTGAAACATTTTATGTTAAATGTTTAAATGTTCTGATGTGTTTTTGTTACAATCAGGAACAAATATTGTATAATTTTGGTGACATTTGTCTGCCTGTTTGATGTTTCGTTCCTTAATTAACTCTTTTGTTATTTTTCATATGTAAGTAGCTTTAAGCTTTAATGAGAATAAAGAAATATAAACATAAAAATGTTCCATAAAGTTCGTAGTGATTTTTGTATGGCGTGCGAAAACCATAGTTGTAGTATATTGATGATATTATCTCATACCTACTGTCAATGTGATTGAACAGCGAAACATAAAAAGCGTCAGTGTATAGAAGTGTATTATTACCTTGGCTTTACCCAAGTAGAGATGCATCTTCTGGTTGCTGGTGGGCAGAGCTTCCAGGTCGTAACTCCTCATGCGATACAGTTCCAACTGGAAGGCGGAAGCTGGTTCCAGGTGACGGTAGATTGTGTCCTCGGTGAAGTCGTTGCGAGCACGGTACGTGAAGAACTTGGGAAATTGGCGTCTGAGGGTAAGGGTAAGTGGTGGTTACTACCGTCAGTAGGGCTGCTAAAATGAACCTGCCTCTACAAAAAATATTTCTTTTGTAGTGGCAAACACAAAAACAAAAACCCTCCATACAAAGTTACCCAATCCCGTTTATCAAAAAGGTTAAATAATAAATACTCAAATAAGAAGACAAGATGTATTAACGTTCGTAGAACTGTACTAAGAGTTAGACGAAATAATACTATATTTGTACCTACTTAATAATAGTGTATGTAACAAGAATTACCAATATTAATAATTAAAAGTTGGCGATATAAGAAATTTGACAACATGGAACTTTTTCTATGAAGATATATAAAAGTTGGCAAAACAGAACAACATGTACGAGTAACTATAAAAGTATTCAAAACAAGAAAGTTGGCGAGTACGTCAACGCTTATTCGAGCACGTCGAAAGAACATTGTTTTTTTTTTTTTTTTATTTTTTTTTATTAATATCAGCGCCATCTCTGTTCGCATTGATGTATTATTTCAATTCAATTAGTTTTCGCAAGCATGTATTATTACATAACATATTCTAGTTTCAGTGATATTGTGTATATGGCGTAATATCTCTAAAGCTTCAGACATTCTAAAATATTCAAAAATAGAACGTAACGCATAAACATAACGCATTCGTGTAACAATTTTGATTTTACTCCCATAAATTTTCACACCACGGGCTTATATACATTTATTTGCAAAACGATTCTTAAGGAGTAGATTTAAAAAAATAAATATGTGTGTGTGACTGGAGTTTACTCCTTACGAACATTATAAAATACATAGATCAGTAAATGAGGGTAAATGAATGCATTTTGTTAGATTTATTAGTTTGTTAATTTTCTCAATTCACAAATAAATACCAATGGATATAACTATATTATATGTATTATATTACTAGCTACACGCTCCCGGCTTCGCCCGGATTCAAAATAAAAACTATCCTATCTTTTAAATTGGACCAAATTATACATAGTTACGAAGTTTTATCAAAATCGGTTCAGTAGTTTAAAGGAGTTCATCGAGGACACACAACGTGACAAGTAATTTTTATATATAGAGATATATTATATTAATATGTATTGAAGCATATTGTAGCCCGTACGCGTAACGTGCGACATGTGACATTTGCTTTTACTCCCATAAATTTTCATACCTCGGGCTTATATATGAAAATCGATTGTTAATGAGTAAACACCAAAATAAACGTAGTGTGCAATGCAAGACTTACTTGATGAGCGACATGAAGGTGACGCGCCTGATCCGTTTGTGATGCAACTCGTGTCGGTGAGCGCGACAAAAGCCGCCGAAGCGACGCGACAACGCCGCGTCGTCGCTTTCGCCCGAGTCTCGAACTCCAATCATTAGGATGTGGATCGGCTCTAGGGGCTGATATAATAAAGCGTACTGTATATATTATCAGTTTAAAATAACACACATGGGCTCATCGCTGATGAATAAATCCGTCACAGCGACATAACAGCACTTGTGCTCTTGTACTTATATGAGTGAGTAAAAGATGCTAGCGAGTCGGCATGGACTTGCGTTGATTATGCTTGTTGGCGACGACGGTCACTTACCACCAAATACCACCAAGATAGGTGACAGTCGTCTTGACTGTGAACCTGATAAAAATAAAATGATTGAATTTCTAGCCGAATTTCATAGATGCTTCTTGTGTTAAATTAGATGTTCCTTGAAAAAGTAAAAAATAAATGTATAAATATTTACCACGTCTTCAACATCGCCGTTCGGTTTGAAATCGAGACCAACGTTGATACTTGTGCTGTCGCGGCTGTCGCGACTTTCGCTGCCTTCTTGTAATGCTTGAAGGTCCTACAAAAACATTAAAAAAAAAGCCCAAAATGAACAAAACATCGTTTTGTAACACGTAGAATATGAGTATCATTTAGTATGCAAAATGCTGTTTCCAATAATGGAAAGAGCGTTAAACGAGCAAGGTTTTTATATATGATTTACAGAAATAAATTGTACCCGCGCGAAGCCGGGAGCGGGTCGCTAGTTTTATATAGTTGTGAAACATAATTATCTGTTCCCCGATAAAATTTCCGGTCTTGTTAATCTAGGTTCTCTATAAGAGAAATAATATACAGTCCACACGAAGTTCAACATTTACACATCTCTCCTCCCACCTACCTCCTTCCTGACTGTGGCAGAACTCGCGAAGTCGTGGACCAAATCGAGCAATTCATCCGCGTACATGGCAAATTGCTCGAACGATTCGAAAGATGCCAACGCGCCGGTGCGATGGTGGCATTTGCGCATCGCGGCCGTTGAAAGTTCTGCCGGTATGCCTTCCGCGTCCTGAGCAGATGCCGATTCAATCTCGGACTGGCTGAGGGGGATTCTGGGAAAGAAATATCAAGGTCACAGGATTGGTGCCGATTTGATATACTGGTTTGACTGACGGATATACAGTACCTTACAGGATATACAGGAAAAGTGTCAATATCAAATTGACAATTTTCCATATAAATATTTTACGCTCTCGCTAGCAAGTGTGGTCATTATAACTCATGGTAGAGGTACAGGTAAGATTTAAATCGAAATCAAAATATTTATATGTCAATTAGGTTTCCCCAATAAACTCATTATAAATGATCGCCATTATAAATTTAAATTTAACAGGATTTCGGGGTAAAAAAAGCCAAGATGACAACGATCCTGAGAAGAAACCTCGAAAGAAACTCAGGATACCTTTCTTTTTGTCATCTTTATTAAAATAAATAGAGAGATATGCCCTTACTAGCCAAACTGTGTTGAAATATTTTCCGAAAACCTGTTAAAAAATATACGATAACAATTGAAAGAGACCACCGTGAAATAACAGCATGTATGCTGTTGTGTTTCGGTAAATTGAGTAAGTTAATCCAGTGCCCATTTCCCTATCCCAATTCCTTATCCTCAATTCCACTATGTCTGCAGTGCACTTGCAGCACCAGTGGCATTGCTTGTGTTACGGGCGACGGTAGCCACCTACCATCAAGTGAATCAGCTTGTTTGTCGACCATAACATTAAAAATGAATTTAGGGTTGCTTTAAAAGTATTATAGAAAAGTATTTACAGTCAAAAATCATCTCTGATGATCGATGAGTATGAGCGACCAATGACCAATGATGACTGTCTGACTACCCAATATAGTTTGTGTTAAACTTGTTCTACAATTTTAGTAGAGTAGTCTACAACTATAGCGGACACGAAGGACGCCAATAGGTTTAGTCGGTAGGTCACCCCATAACTATCTCGGGGCGGGAGCCCACCGGCCTGGGGATAGACCGTGGGTATTCATAATGGATTCCTCTTGTAAAAAAAGGGTAGATTTAAATAAATTTTTTAAAAAATCATCCATGTGTGCAACTCTCACCTGTTTGGATGTCCGGTGGGTAATATAAATTGGAAATGAACTACCCCCAATTCTCCAGACAAGGCCAAGTGTTGGAGGCAAGTTATTTCGTACGAAGTGTAAGCACGTCTCACGTACACCTCTAGAGCGGCATTGCACACCTGTAACAACGATTAGTATGCGAATAAATAAAAGCTGCAGAAAAGAAAATCTAGACTTATTTGTACAGCCTCATACAAATGTGTATACCATCGACTTACCACTTACCAGGCAAGTCAATGATGCATACTCAACACTGTCAGTCATTAAGTGTTTTAAATACAAAAGGATAGTTCCGTTTCTAACCTCTGACGCCCGACGCAAAAACGGTGAAGTTTGACCTGTGTATCTTTCTGTGGAATCGTAGCCCCCAAACGAATGAGCCGATTTTGATCCGTTTTTTCTTCCTTAAAGGTGAAGTAATCGGCATGGTTCTTAGTTATAATTAGTAAAAATGAGTAACGAATAATATAGTATTACTGTAAAAAAAATGCGAAAAATAAATTAGCAAAAAACATTGATAACTAGTTTCGACGTCTCGGAAGAAAAGTAGGACGAAATCGCGAGCAAATGAAAGTAAGAATATAAAATACAAGCTGTTGTACGCGATTTCGCCCGCATAACTTTATAAAATATTTTCTACGTTACTCGCTGATAACGTAGCTTTCTATAGGTGAAAGAACTTTCAAAATCGGTCCAGTAGTTTAGTGAGTTTATTCATTACATACACACAAATATTCTCTCTTCATAATATTAGTAAGTATAGATAAGTAGTTTCAATTGGCGGCCAGTAATTTAAAAAATACAATAAAAAATGCAAAATCAGATTTTTAAACGAAATTTCATATAATATGTAAAACGACGTTATTCGCTTTTCATAGCCTAATATGAGTTTCATAAGTATTCAAGTGAATCTGATTCTGATTCGAGGCTACAAATCAACTCCACCTGTCAAAATTCACAAACACATCAATTATTCCCTCTCATTGTGTGTACCTCAACGCGAGAATGATATAATTGTACAATTATAACAAGATTAAAGCGAATCCTTTGTATTAAAGAAAAAATATTTCTGCAATCCATATATACGTGTAATAAGACCTTTTAATTTCCTCAATAGAAAGTCAGGTTTGGAGCAATGGTGTGGTTTCGTTTTAGAGACTACAAAACTAAAAGCGGTAAACATATTTTTACTCCTTAAGGAGTTTACTCCTTAAGAATCTGTATCCTTAAGAATATATATATATATATATATATTTTCGATGAGAAGTAAGGTATACTTAGATATAGATTAATAATTTATTTGTTTTAGATGAAAATGATAAATCGTTCAGGCCATTCCACGAAACCTATAGGATCGTTGCGTTTGCACTCGCGATGGGAATGATGTATCCCCACCCTGGCACCGAGAAAAAACGATTTATATACATTAGTATGTATTAAATTTAGTATTAACTAGCTGTTGCACGCGACTTCGACCGCGTAACTTTGTAAAATATAGCCTTTGTCACACGCTGATAATGTAGCTTTCTACTTAATTTTTAAAATCAGTCCAGTAGTTTCTGAGTTTATTCATTACAAACAAATATACAAATTTTCACTCTTTAGTGAAAGTGTGCTCTACTCTAGGAGAGCACACTGCGTTTCGCAGTCATTTGGGCAATCTTTCTGGCAGCAGTAACCAACCCCTTCCAGAAAACCACCGCGAAATAACAGTACGTGTGCTGTTGTATGGAATTCCTCGCTACGCTCAGGATTCTCCTTTAGAATCTTTCGCTTCGCTCTAAATCCATATTAATCCATATTAATAATTAATTAATATTATAAATGTGAAAGTAACTCTGTCTGTCTGTTACTTTTTCACGCCTTAACTACTCAACGGATCACTGTGAAATTTTGCATTCACGTTGTCAGGGATACCGGAAAGGACGTAGGGTACTTTTCATCTAGAAAAAAGTACTGTTCACGAGGCATGATTCTCATATAAAATAAAAAACTAACACCTGACCAAAGCCGAAGTAACAAGAGGTCAAGCGTTATAATGTTAATATATTTATTTTCAACGCAGACGAAGTCGCGGGCACCAGCTAGTTCAAAATAACGCCCTCGAGGAACAAAATATTACTTTGTCCCCTTGTAACATAAATTATAGCTTGTCCTTTTCACTTTCAGTACTAATCTACTTATCCGTTGCGCCTGTCACTGCGATGGTGCTATACGACATATACAGGAGTATTTTAGTGAGTGACGTCACAAACATAACGAGACATCTAGCTATAATCATACCATTTTTGGTCGTCATGTGCAAGGTGACAGTTTCTAAATATTACCTACTTAACTGTTGTTTTTTTTTAAAGTGAAAACTTCTTTAGGCGGTGTTTGACGCGTTGGGAATTTTTGAGATGGTAAAAAACATTGAACTCGCGACACTGTTACCGTAACCGACATCTCTGTAATAAGTATGTACATAATTACATATATTGTGTATGTACGTATATAGATACACATGCATGTTGGCATTTTTTGAGATGGGAAAAAACCATTGAAGTCGCGACACTGTTACCGTAACCGACACCTCTGTATATAAGTATGTACGTTCCTGATGATTCGAAAAATACACACGTAATTGTTCAAGTTTTCACTAAGTTTTCACTTATTTTTTTATGTCGTGTTTAAACATCTAGAAAGGCACAATAATTGTAGATTTTTTCCATCATATTGATATAATTTTTTATGTTATATTGTGTTATTTTTGTAAATCGAATAAGTAAATTTAAAAAAACCAGTGCTCACGCGAAGCGTCCAAGTAAAACAAAATCCATTACAATATGATTTAGGTAGAGTCGCGGTGGCATCGACAATATGATTTGGATTGACATAATAAAATGGAGTAAGTTTTATTATATATATTTAAAAAATCCGTGAAAAATTATCGCATCAAAATCTGTTACGTGGTTTAGGAGGAGTTAGCGGCCATATAGACAACTGCGGAAGGCGACTTATACGCCTTAAAACTATTTATTTTTATTACAGATATGTTTAATGTACCACAACAGAGAGAAGCTCAAACAAATTATAGACGAAATTGACAGAGATCACGCACTATACAATAATTCACGGGAAAATTACAGAGCAATTATAAAGAAGGAAATAAATAAGAATTTGCGAGATGAAAAACTATGGGCTGTGAATGTTTTAATTTGCGTAGGTAATAGGTATACATTGTTTTAATCATATAGGCAAGTTAACGAGAGTTGGCACGTGTAACACATTGACACATTGCGCATACCTCATATACCTTCATTTTTACAGATATTTCAGATCTCCATCCAACAGATTTCATAAGCATTGCGAGATTGGTTAAAATATAACAATTTTTTAAACATACTGTATATCAAAAATGCATTGGTGTGAGTACTGTGAACGTGCCAGCTTTAGTTAACTCACCTATACTATTACATTAATGCCTTTCGCACATTACGATACTCATTAGATATGTACGATGCTCCAGTAGGATACCAGTTACGAATTCGTTCGTGACTCGAGCTTCGAACATTACGTGACTGAAAATTAACCTAATTTTATAATTATAGTAGGATACTAGTCGCTTTTGAGTATCGTACGTAATGTGCCTGAAGGCCTATCAGACATAACAACTTTTTTACAGGTATATTTCCGATAATGTCGTTGACGTTAAACTTGTACAATTCCATATTTGAAACAGAGAGCACTAAGCACATGATTCATGATATAAATCACCCATTCAAACCACCGGAGAGACGAACCGAATCACCTTACTTCGAGACTATGATGGTCAGTTTATTAACGTACCTATTAAACTTATTCAGTAATTTTTATCCGATACCTGTCTGAAGTATAAAACACAAGCTGTTGCACGCAACTTCGTCCGTTTAACTTTATAAATTATAGCCTATGTTACTCGATGCGACAATGTAGCATTCTATAGGTGAAAGAATTTTTAAAATCGGTCCAGTAGTTTTAGAGTTTATTCATTACAAACAAAAATACAAATCTTCTCTATAATATTTGTATAGATTTTTATAAAACAAGAGTAGTCTAAGTTACTCCTTATAACATGAGCTTTCCACCAGTGAAAATTCCGTCAAAATCGGTCAAGCCGTTTCGGAGATTAGCCGGAAAACAGACAGATAGTCTTTATTATAACAAATTCCGTTTGCTAAACTCAGGTATATGAGACCTACTGCTGCATTATTTTCACGTGTAACTTCTTGGGTTACGACGGTTCCTTTGGAGTAGCCATCAACCACGCCTGTTTAAAAATGAAATTGTACAGTAAATCTCTCAAAGACGCCCTTCTAGAGAAAGACAAGGATATCATGTTTGAGAAAATCGTCCAAGTCATCTGCGAGCAATGCAGGGTATTCAGGTAAGTGCGAATTGTGGACAATATATTTTTTTCTCAACCGGGAAATCGTTCAAATATAAAAATTTTAGTACACTTGATAACGCGCGTTGTGAATCTTCTTTCGCGCAAAAAAAATTACGGCTCAGACGACTATTAACGAAGAATGCTTAAAACTTACAATTAACCTTAGATACAATATGCATAAAGTTGATAATGCATCTGTTAGTACACGAACGAACATGCGCAGCAGCGCACGCTAACATGGCGGCAGCTGGCGACCAATAGCGGTACTGGAAGAAGCCGCAAAGTGTGTGGATTGGTCGATAGCATTTCCCACGCTTTAAAAGTACGTCTTCTGCGCAGGTACATCCGTAAGGCATATCATTTGGGTACTACTGTACTTCGCCAAAGTGGACTTTTTTTACACCAACATCGTCATGAAAATTGTAATGTTATTATTGGATGTAAGCTCAAAATATTCATATCGCCATCTCACAAAATATTGAAGTTGATTATCTTCATAGAGTTAATAGTACTTTATTTACTTTATGTTATCATCCATCGGTAACAATACAAGGATTACAAAAATTTACAAGATGGTGTTTTATTAAATACAATAACTGGATATGAGAACATCGGTTATAACGACATATTGGTTGCAACGACTAAATGACAAAGTCCCTGCCGAATCCTTATAACAAATCAATATTGATTGTAGCAACTATCCATTTATTAACAGATTTTTAACTGTAGTTTATAAACTATTTTTTGTGTAAAATGGCGTTTTTACAAGAAATACAAGAATATAGCTAGACTTAAAAATCAAAATCAAAATCAAAATTTTTATCCAAAACGCTACAGCGGTTTCCGAAATACATATAAATAAATTTATATACAAGAATTGCTAGTATAAAGTTATTATTTAAAAATAATTGAAAATTAAAATATCTTACAGATTGGTGGAGGCAATTCAAGATACATTTAACGTATGGCTTGGGATAATATTTCTGGGTACAATAATACACATCAGCAATTGTTTGTACCAGTTTCTTGAGGTAAAACATATAGTTTCATTCTTCGAGAACTTTTATTGGATCTGTGAGCTATGAAAAAAATATGAAAGTTTCAATACAATACGGCAAAGAGACTTACTTGTATAATAGAAGTCTTGTAAAAGAGACTTGTAGAGAATGTATTGAAAGTCTCTTTAGTGACACGTGATGAAGCCTCACTCAGATAAAATAACAACTAAAGACTAAAGCCCTGCGGACGGCTGAGTGAAGCCGGTAAAACTACGCTTTCGACGTGCAACATACGTGGTTTTTAAAAAAAACAAAAACTATTCGACCGATTTTAACAAAGGCTTTCTATTTGTATTTGTATTTTGGTATGTTTGTAATGATAAAAACTCAAAAACAACTGGACCGATTTTAAAAATTGTTTCACCTATAGAAAACTACTTTACGAATAACATAAGCTATATTTTATATAGTTACGCGGGCGGAGTCGCGTGAAACATCTAGTACTTTGATAAAATTCAAATCTAGGATCGGCTATTACGCCGTCCGTTGCGTTCGGTCAATGTTCTGTGAACCATTATTACTACAAATTATCCGACAGGGTACCGGATTCGACCTGAGGTTCTTCATCTTCGCTGTGGGCGCTGTGATACATGTCTACTTACCATGTCGATACGCGACAACGGTCAAGATCATGGTAAGTTCATGAAAATAAAAATGTAAAATCCTGTTTTTGCGTTGGGTGTTAAAAAGTACCCATTTGATCACATAGTCATTTGTACTCGTATGTCCCGTTTGACCCGATCTTATAAAATGTACAGTCGAACATTTTAAATTAATAATAATTTATTAGCGATCACCATGGGTAGCGTTTTACTAGAGATGAGTTTCCTTATTCCTACATATGATCAACCGATAAATATTCGGCGTGCAAATTTTAACATCAGTATTGAATCAAAATAAATTTTTAATTATTGCTATCAATTTAAAAAAAAAGATAAATATAATTTAAAATTTCTACAAACATAAGTATACTATTATTTTTGGATTTTTTTAATTATAAACTTTTTCAAATTTTCTTTTTTTTTGTTATCCACGATCAGTCACCAGACCATAATTGGATGTGTGTTATGGTGCCTTGATTCCCTTACAGGCTTATATGATAGTGTCACGCTTCAGTCTCCTAACATTGTCTGTAGGATTGAAAAGTTCTGATAAGTTTATAATTAAAATTCAAAAATAATAGTTTATAAGAACTGTGTAAGAAGCTAAGAAGATTCCCATAATGATCAGAATCGTCCCTTCACAGTCACAGGACGTAGCGACACTGATATACTGTAGCGGTTGGGAGAACGTTCAGGACCAAGGCATAAGGAAACTGATACTGTTCATGATCGCCAGGAGTCAGATCCCTCTCATCATCACGGCGTTCAATATTGTCACTTTTGATATGGAACTGTTTGTCTCAGTGAGTATTTTCGAAATTATCAAATTTGCACACCACATGCTGGGACGCTGTATTATTTGTGATATGATGATACGAAATCCTAACCCTAATGAGTTTTATTTCATTAACCTTAAAGATCACAGCGTGATGATACCTAAATAGCCAATAACGTTCCCTAAAATTTGGGCTATCAAATTAAAAATAAATATTTCAAATCTGCCTTGTATTTCTAGATTATAACGCGTTCGACCAAACAAACAAACTCTCTATCTTTATTATATTAAATTATAATATTTTCTCATTTCAGATGTTACAAACAACCTATTCATTCTTCACTCTTTTAAAATCGTAACTGTATTCATAGTTATATGATTTAGTTAGTTTGCTTATGTCTTTAAATAATAAATAAATGATTACTGTTACATAGAATCATTACTGCTTTTTCTTCAAGCTTCCACTGCTACCAATAATCCCACAAACGAAAATTTTAAAACAGTTAATATTTAAAAAGGAAACTCACCGCAGCATTGGAATGATAGAAGAAATCGTGCAGTATATCGAAGATCGATGTCTCGGAGAGGATAAGCTTCTGGAGATTTTCGGGATGGAAGTCGTGGCCATACATGTCCACGGCCGAGAGGAATATGGACTCCATTTGATTGTGACGAAGCTCGTAGGCCGGCTGGTGGGCCGCTATCAAAACCTAAAGAAAAAAAAATATATACTGTCAGTCGTAGAACTTCAAGTCAGAAGTGAAAACTTAGCTTAAAAAAAATTATGTAGTTTATTTTTTCCACATTATATAGCCTAAAACCTTTCTCGATAAATGGACTATCCAACACAAAAAAAAAAAAATTCAATTCGAACAAGTAGTTCCTGAGATTAACTCGTTCAACCAAACAAACAAACTCTTCAGCTTTATAATATTAGTATAGTATAGATTATTCCTCGGAAACAGTACATTTTTCTAGATGAAAGAACATTACCCTCCCTATGTCCTTTCTCGTATCCCTGACATGATAACGTGATGATCGGTTCACGGTTGAGTAGTTAAGGCGTGAAAAGAAAAGGCAACAGACATACAAGAGTTACTTTTACATTTTATAATATTAGTAAGTATGGATAGTACAAAACGTAATAATGTGTTCCTATTTCCACTTTAGTAAATAAACATATAAAAGAATCAAAGGATAATTTAATATACCTGTCTCGCTCTTAGCGCCACTCGGCTGTGTTCGGCTCTGTGAAGAGACGTCAGTTCGTTAAGTGTTGCCGCTAACTCGTCAGTAAGTCCTGGCTCGTTGGACCACAAGTGGTCAATGAGCAGGGTTACCTGTGTAAAAAAAAAAACATAGTGTATTTATTTTATTTTATAAATTTATTAAATCTTTAGAACTTTGTTGTGATATTGAAAAATGTTTAAAATATTGTCTTCTATTATAATAATAAGTTCAATATTGTTGGCCGGCACTTTTAAAATTAGCCCAAAAACGTATGGAGGCTGGGTGATGTCCTTTCATAATTTCTGTGTTCCTTACAAAAATGTGGAAATATTTTCGATTAACAAGTAACAATAGAAATAGCTTGTAAAGAGGTTATGCCTTAAACGTTTTAAATAATAATAATAATAATAATTTATTTGCTGAATATGAGTAATTACAATGGCTTTATAATGAATAAGGCTCGCTACATTCTACC
Source organism: Synanthedon myopaeformis (assembly GCA_944738685.1). Taxonomy (NCBI): domain Eukaryota; kingdom Metazoa; phylum Arthropoda; class Insecta; order Lepidoptera; family Sesiidae; genus Synanthedon; species Synanthedon myopaeformis. The sequence goes on from OX122941.1 coordinate 3,208,415, forward strand.
CTTTGGGGTGTGCAAATATTTTGAGAACACTACATAACAAAATAAGTAATTAATCACCACTAACTTACTATCCACTAACTTATCAGACATATGTATAATATTTTAAATCATAGTAACATTTATCAACTAGTAATTCTTTAATTTTCTTCTTAAATATATTAATATTGAGCTGGTGCTGGACAAAAAAACACTTTTGTGCAATAGACATATCAAATGAAAGCAATGCATGGTTCACTCTTACTCACCAAAAGATTCTTCTTGGCGACTTGATTGTGTGAGAAGATAATGTCGGCTACCGCTTGCATTTCATCCTTGTAGCGATCTCGTAAGGTCATCACACACTTGTCGTATGAACCTGAAAAGGACTTTATTTTAGGGCCGTTACTCACATAATCAGTGGCTATCGGATGGCGATTTGCCCAGGGTTTTATTCTTTAAGAAATCTCGCCTAAAAATCTGATGGTAGGCAAGAAATTAACTCGTTTTCACTGATAAAACCACATGATCGCAATGTTTTCGGTACTTTAATCATTCTTACTATTCACTTTCGGTGGAATCCCTGAGATTTCGTTCAACACTATCATAATGCGCCAATTTGGCTAGCAATTTATTTGCATTGTTTTTTATAGAGAAAAAAAAAAATTTAATTGAAATAACTGAAAAAAATAACTAAAAGTTCTAATTGCAAAATTATTATTTGTAAATGTGCGAATTAAATTCGATGTCAGTTTTGGCCAAAAACAAATTTAATTGATCGTGCTAAATAATTCCAGAAACAACATGCACGATGTTGTGTATCGATGGGCACAGAGTTAAAAATACAAAAAAAAAATCCTTTATCCTCATCTTATCCTTAATCTAAAGTATAGTCTGCGTTTATTCCAAGTGGAAGTGGAAGTTTTATGAAGTGCGATTTTCATTAAAAAAAAGCGCTTCAAGGACTAAACAACGCTTAGATTATAGAGCTGAAAAATCAATCAAACTGAAAAAATTGTCCTCTCCAACAATAAAGTAAGGGTTCTAAAAGTGGCCACAATAACGCTAGTGTAGCATATCTTCTATCTAACTAACTTTGTCTAAATTACTCGACAACGCTACACTAGCGCCATCTCAATAAACTGGTATTCTGGGACCACTTTTTAATACATAGAGTCGGTCCTCCTTAACTCTACCCTCCATACCTTGGTCTATTCCCTCTAGTACAATTGCTAGTTCAGTTGATTGAACTAGTGGGACTTTTTGAACTAGCAATTGAACTATTAGCAATAAACCTTAGATAATAATAACCTTAGATGATGTAAGACCTTAAAAGATAACTCACCGAGCTGGAAGTTGCTTTCAACTTGATAGTACTGCTTCAGCAAATCGTGAACGGCTGCCTTCATTCTTCCGCGGATACCATTTCTTTGAAGAAAAAAAAAAAAAAAAAAAAAAAAAAAACTATTATAGAACATTTTGTTCATATTTGTATGAAGTATTATACTTATTTATAAAAAAATACTTTTTTTTTCAGGTGAATGAACGATAGAATTATTGACCACAGAGTATATTATAATTCTGTAAATATATTATAAAAAAAAAAAAAAAGATAGAAAAGTAATTTTACGTTCGAAAATATTGTAGTCTAACCATCGATAGACGGTAGATACTTGCCATCAAGCGGACTGTCGACCTGCCTTTCACTAAAAAAATAGCTAGATAAACAATGTTGTACTGACCTGTACCGTTGGACGAGAACCACTAGGGCCTGTGTGCTCATGAAGAACACGTCTCTGTCAGCGCGTTTCGCCAAAGACGCGGCGTGACTATGAAAAAAATAAAAAATAAACAATGCTCTTAAATCATTGTCGATAAGACTGAATTGTTCGCTGTAAAAAAAAAACATTAGCTTTTGTCTGTGAATTAGTTCGTGTCAACCTAAAATAGTGTGTCACCGGACTTTGTATTGTCAGTAAGTTATCTTTGAGAATTTGTAATTGCTGCGAGCGTTAAATAGTGCATTTAAAAAAAAATTATATATATAATAGACCTTAGTATTTTATAATAATATTTATTTATTTTCTTCTTACATATTAATCATTGAAATTTCATGTACACGTATTGTTTTTATTAACTAAAGGTCTGAATTTGTAGAAATAGCACAAAATGTAACATTTCATTATTTTTTGCAATTATGTTGGGTGAAACTTATAAAAATCGATTGTAATAAATAAAAGTAGAGAATATTTTTTATAATTGGGATATTCGCCAGGCCACGCTTTAGCCGGTCGTTACTTTTTTGAATTTTAGATTATCCCTCGGGAACAGTCCTTTTTTTTTCATGAAATATATACACTATGTCCTTTTCTGTATCGCTGACAACGTGTTATTGTAAATAAATAAATAAATTAATAAATAAATGTGTATATATAATTTCATTTCATTATGATCGGTTGAGTAGTTAAGGTGCTAAAAGGCAGACAGAATTACATTAACATTTATATTATTAAGTATGAATTATAACTTTTTTCAAAATATTTAAAGAGCTTGTTAAGAACGCGTACAAAGGTACACTAGCGCCACTCCTTTAAAAAAATATTATCTTGTGTCTGAGAGGGAATTATGAATAACTGTTCAATAAGGACTCTCGGTAAGTGTGTCTAGAATTTTCTAATGTATTTTATAAAGTTCCATATTGAGACACGAAGCAACAAAATTGGATCTAAAGAAAAGTGGCCATATTTCTTTAGTTTGATCCAATTTTGTTGCATCGTGTCTCAATATAAAAGTCTTCATAAAATATTTTAGAAATTTCTACACACTTACCGAGAAGCAACTTTGTTGAGCACTTATTGAGCAATAATTGATAATTCCTTCTCGGTGACGAGATAATATTTTTTTAAAGGAGTGGCGCTAGTGTACCTTTGTACGCCCTCTTAAGGTGAATTTAAAATATAAATGACTCACTGATCGATGACGCTGGCTATTTGTTGGCTCGGGAACTGAGCTAGAACACTGGTGATGTTTCTCTCATAAAGAGCCATCAACTTGCGAACTTTCTTCTCAACTGCCACCGGTATACGGCCTGACGTTGAAGACAACACCTGAAATACCATAGACAAATATCAATCCTACTTCGGTAATAGATGCAAAAGTTTGTAAGGGTGAATAGTACAGGATCCGAGGAGAGGTTGTCTTTCATCCGTCCTTTTATCAGACGAAAAATATATTATATCAATATCATACATGGTTTTCAAATTAAATAGGTAAAAGGGTTACGTTTACTTTAAAAAAAAAAAAAGTATTAAATTACCTCCTGCAACTCCAGAAGAGGAAGCGAAGGGTCCCTGAGACTTTGCATAAATTTCTCGACGTACTCCCGCAATCGCGGCGTATTGTATGGCTCGGGGAGGCAGTAACCTGAATAATAGTTTCCATTTAAGGGGATATGTGATTTTTCTTCTAGTGGGTTAAGGGTGTTAAGCTCTGGTTTGTTAGGATAGCGGTGCCGTCATATAGCGGCCGTAATACAGCGGTTAATGCCGTCACTAGATCCGGACAACATTTGATACTCCATTTGAGCATAATTTGATCAGGACAACATTTAATACTCCATTCGAACATAATTTGATCCGGACAACATTTAATACTCCATTCGAACATAATTTGATCCGGACAACATTAGATACTCCGTTCGAGCATAATTGAATCCGAACACGATTTGATACTCAGTTCAAGCATAATTTGATCCGGACAACGTTTAATACTCCATTCGAACATAATTTGATCCGGACTACATTAGATACTCCGTTCGAGCATAAATGGATCCGAACAAGATTTGATACTCCGTTATAGCATAATTTGATCCGGACAACGTTTAATACTCCATTCGAACATAATTTGATCCGGACAACATTAGATACTCCGTTCGAGCATAAATGGATCCGAACAAGATTTGATACTCCGTTATAGCATAATTTGATCCGGACAACGTTTAATACTCCATTCGAACATAATTTGATCCGGACTACATTAGATACTCCGTTCGAGCATAAATGGATCCGAACAAGATTTGATACTCCGTTATAGCATAATTTGATCCGGACAACGTTTAATACTCCATTCGAACATAATTTGATCCGGACTACATTTGATACTCCGGTTGAGCATAATTCAATATGGACAAAATTTGATACTCCGGTCGAGCATAATTCAATCTGGACAAAATTTGATACTACGTTCGAGTATAATTCAATCCGGACAAGATTTGATACTCTGTTCGAGCATAATTCGATCCGGACAAGATTTGATACTCCTTTCAAGCTTAATTTGATCGGGACAATATTTGATACTCCGTTCGAGCTTAATTTGATCGGGACAATATTTGATACTCCGTTCGAGCATAATTCAATCCAGACAAAATTTGATACTCCGTTCGAGAAGATTTAATATTAAAGATGACAATTTAATGAAAAATATATATCATGTTAATTCATATAACACAGCTTAAGTTGTGTTAAAAAATTACATGACTCTTTAGAGCATGAGGCTTCTAAAGCCTAACTTAAGCAACATATGAAAATGTGACTTAATCCATGAAGATAAGGTTGGTTCGAGAACGTACCTGCAAGTGTGTTTTCGAGAACAGCTCTGAATTTGTTGTGCGCGTAATTGAGCTTGTCTGAAGGAGGCGGCGAATCCTCCAGTGGAAACTGGCCCTTATACGGAGTAGCCGTGGTCACTAGTGATGGATCATCCAACTCTGCATAATAAAAGCATTAAGTAATATTAGCTATATTGTATATTTTATTATACGAGTATAAGGAAAAAACAAACAATTACACAATGTATAGTAAATTAGAAAAAAAAAAGGAAACATATATAAATGTAGATAATAATGTAATCGACAAGTTTCCACGAATTAGTAAACAAACTTTATACACAAAAAAAAAAAAAAACAAAAACAACTTAGGTGAAATCAAAACAATTAAAGTGAATTCAGCGCGTGTGAATTAAAAACTTTTTATTAAAATTTAAAAAAAAACTTTTAAGGTCGACAGACAGGCTGACAGTCCACATGATGGCTACCGTTGCCTATAACACAAACAACGCCACAGATGCAGCAAGTGCGCTGTCGACTATACAAGGATTAAAGATAAGGGATAAGAATGGTTTTCGGGTAGTGGGCTCGCCTTCTTATCCCTTATCCTCAATAAATAAAAACTTAGCCTTCATTATAAAACAGTCACAGCAAATGTCAGTCTTCCACTCACCTAAGGTTCCTAGTAGAGAACCCATATCGAGAACAGCTCCCGGTCTAAGATTCCATGTCACCTTGCCGGCTTCGGGAGCGGCGAGGGTCATCACCATCTTCATTACCTGGTTACAATCATTCATTCATTCATTCATTCATTCATTCGAATTATAGCTATATTATAGTTGTTGTTGTATGCTACTTCGTCCGCGTAACTATATAAAATATGGGCCTATGTTACTAGCTGACAATGTAGCTTTCTGTAGGTGAAAGAATTTTTAAAATCGGTCCACTAGTTTTTGAGTTTATTCATTACAAACAAAAATACAAATCTTTTCAATTGACATTATTAATATAAACAAATGAGCCCGCTCGCAGCGTCGCACTGGTGCAATTTTGCACGACAGCGGGACCAAACGAGGTCCGTCGTCGCGTCGCTTTAGTGCGAGATCGCTCTAATTTAATTTTTCGCGTGTTTCAACTCACAACTAGAACTACTAGAAAGCTCAAATTTGGAACATATGTTTGTTTTATAATACCCCGGCTTAGTTAGTCGCTATTATTAGTTTAATTTACAATAGAGAAGTTTGAATATTGATTATAAATTACGCTTGTGTAAAAAATGTCTCTAACCTCAATCTCAGCATAGGGTTGTCCCTTATCGACATGACCGCCATCATCCACCAGCGTGTTGATCAGTTTACCAGCGGACGGCGCTCGGAGTTTGGACGGATCCTTCTCCTTCTCAAAGACCACAGTCTGATTGCCGATAACAATGCGGTATTTGTCCACTTCGTCTTTCAAGTAAGTCGTGTAAGACGCACCATCCACGGACAGTAGAGTACCTGGGAAAGGGGCAAGTTATTTAGCAACCGATGTGAACAATCCCATTTATTATATAATTAAGAATTATAAAATAACCCCCGACTTTCTATTGAGTCCAAACATGCTATATCTGCTATAAGTTGATAAGGAGTTGGCAGACTACTTGATGCTGCAGCGTCAGGTCAAGGTTACCATGTGTCATAGAAACACCACCGAAATAACAGTATACCAAATTTCACATCAATCGAACACGTGGATGTTAGTGAAATTCATTCTGGGAAATGGACTGATGGACTTCAAACGCCTGAACAGATCTTCATAAGTTATAGCTAAGAACGATCCCGATCACGTCAGCTTTCAAATAAAAAAAAAAGGATCAAAAGCTTGGGACCTACAATTTACATATGGCACAGATGTTACATATTATTATTTTTTTTATTAGAGATGGGTTTGCTCTTGGCAAGCATCCAGCTATGTAGCGAAAATTAGGCATATGATGGAGCGAGATCACCCAGAATATGGCCTATTCACTCCATCTTTGAAAAGATTTGGGTTAAACCTACACGTTCAGTAATACTCACCGCCGTCAGTCATCTTATGAACTTCCAACTCCTTGAAGCTCCCATTCATCGCGAGGAAGTACGAAGTTGGGCCTGATTTTGTGGCCTGCACTCGATATTTGGACCCGCTGTGTATCAATTCCACCTCCACGCAGTTCGACAGCTGACTTGAGCCTTGGATTTGACCTCTGATTCAAAAAAAAAAAACTTTCAGCCTTAGGACTGCAAGTCAGAAGTGAAAACCTTTACAAAGTTTTAACTTTTCACTCAAAAAATTAGAAATATTAGTAGCGGAGGTTATGCCTTTTTGAAATTTTGATTAAATGGGCAATTTTTTTAAATAACTTGCCAAGGAGAGAATACTGCTTTCTTTTAAAAAGGGCGAAGACTGAAAAAAGATTTTTAACTATGACTCAATTAAACTTTATTTTTTATACAAAACTTACAGAATCAATTATTGAATTTATAACTGCAATCAAGAACATAGTTATTTATAATAATAAAAATAATAAAGCCTTTTTTATTTCCAATCTACCGTTACATGCATTCTTAACAACTAAATATATCAAATAATAATATGTTAATATTACAATGATTTAAATTTCTGTATAGTAAAATGATAAAAAGTATAAATTTATTTGTTTTAGTCACTATCACTTTCGTTGCCATTGATCGGAACCCCTTCTTGGGTATAGGCCTCCTCCAGCTCGTTCCAGGCCTCTCTGTCTAATGCTCTCTTTCTCCATTCGCTTCCCGCTATCGCTTTTATATCTTCAATCCATCTCTTTTTAGGACGCCCTCTACTCCTTTTTCCTGTTGGTCCTTCCCATATAGTCGTCTCCAGTGTCCATCTCTTGTCTGTACATCTTGCCATATGTCCCGTCCACCGCCACTTCTGCTTTAGAGCATAGTGTAAGGCATCTATAGCTTTCGTTTTGCGTCTTATCTGTTCGCTTTTTACTTTTTGTATTCTTCTTATCTTTAATACGCTTCTTTCCATTGCTTTCTGGCTTGTTACGATTTTTGATTTTATTTTTGTATTATATGTCCACGTTTGGCATCCGTACGTGAGGGTAGGTAGAACACAGGTATCCAGGACGGTTTTTTTTAAATGAAGGGGAAATTCCCCTTTTAGGACTTCCTTCAGGGACCAAAATTTTTTCCAACTCATGTTAATACGGCGCTCGACCTCTTGTTCTTCATTTTTATCTTCAAAAGATACTTGCTTTCCTAAGTATATGTAGTTCTTCACATATTCAAGGGGCTTACCGTTCAGGTTTATCGTTTTTGTGTGGCTGTTTGTCAACACTTTTGTTTTGTTCTCGTTCATTTTGAGGCCCACTTTTTCGCTTTCTATATTTAAAGTATTTATCATTCTCTCCAGTCCCTCCGCCGTTTCAGCGAATAAAACGATATCGTCTGCGAATCTGAGGTGAGTAAGACGATCTCGGTTAACTCTTATCCCTTCCGACTGCCAGTTGAGGTTATCAAAAATGTGTTGTAGTACTGTTATGAACAACTTGGGTGAGAGGGGGTCTCCTTGTCTCACTCCTCTGCAGATCGATATATCAGGCCCTCGAGTCTCTAGTTTGACTTGACTTACGCTGCCCTTGTAGATGTTTTTCAGTACTTTTATATATTTTTCGTTTATGTGACATTTATTCAGAGCTTCCCAAATAGCATCATGGGAAATTGTGTCAAACGCTTTGGCGTAATCGATGAAAGCAATATATAGTGGCCTGTTGAATTCCTTGTATTTTACAAAATACAAAACATAGTTATTTAGGATTATAAAAAAAAACTGCAAAATTGGATCTTCATTTTCAAATATATCTCTATTATTATTAACCAAGTGTCCTGGATTTTGTTTTCTTATTTATCCAGAGCTAGCCTATCGCCTAAACACACACTATAATGAAAAAAATATTAAAATATCTCTAGAAATGAAAAAGTTAAGGACGTTTTCAAGAATAATTACGTTACACGCGGCGATCAAGCGTGTGATGTCACTTCACCTAGACGACGAACTAATAAGTGATCTCGGATGGGTTTTGACGTCACAGGCGAGACGTAAACTTAAATAATCCATTTCTCAGTCATTTATTGATGGATTTCAAAATTTTTTAACAATTATTTATTGTTTTGGACTTATATTTTAAATCCATTACGTTAAATATACTATTAACCGCATCACGAAACTTCCCCATAGGCTCGAATGGGTGCGTATAAATTTTGTCAATAAGCTATGTTGCTTTTAAATTGAACTTATTTATAACTGAGGGAATTAATTGTTGTAAAAACTTACTTTTCCAATCCGCTCTTGAACTCTTGGAAGTGAGCTGTGATAAGATTGTCCGCTATCAGGATCGAACCACACAATACCCCCAGCAGTACGTCCGGCTTCTCAGATTGAACCTGTACACAATAGCACATATGCTGTTACATCACTGTTGTCTTCCGTAAGGGGGTGGTTACTGCTGCCAGACGATATTTTATGACTACGAAACACCCAGACGTGCCCTGCCGTAAAACACCCAGACCAGAGTCAACTGTGAAAAGTTCATTTCCGGGAATCGAATCTAGCACCGCCGAGTCACAGCTCTAAGGCAAGCATCTTAACCACTCGATCAATAGGCTCGCCATTGAATCTATGTATTATTGTATGTATGTAAATATATAAATACATAACTGTAAATGTGAAGTAGTTTTTGAATGAAAGAATCCGAGAGCCCTTGTAACAACAGAGGTTTTGCTTGTGGCAATAGGCGACGGTAACCATCTAGCGGTTATTCCGTTTATCCACTCCAAAGATTCCACTCTAAGGTCTCGGTTTGATAGTAAGGTCTTAGGAAGATCTAACCAGCGAACAGTCCCACGTGGGGTATGAGTAAGGAAGGTAATGGTAAGGTAAGATTTGATAGGTATCGTCAAGACCATATCCAAAGACGTGTCTTATACGTCTCTGTGCATCTATTGGTTGAGAAGTTATGAAGATTTTAGATAAATAAATAAAATAAACCCTCTCACCCGCCGCAAAAGATGTTTCACATCAATAATTTCAGATAGTTTTCAAAGTATACTGGTTCTATTGGTTTGAAGAGACTCACCCTTTCAGCGATGAGCGCGTCCAGCCAGCTGGTGTCAATGTTGTTATCTTGAAAGGCGTCCGTCTCCAGTAGGGTGATGAGGTACTCCACGGTAGTGCGGAAGTCACCGCGAATACTCAACTCTTTGAGAGCTATCACCAAGTTCCTGGTGAAAAAAAAAAAAATCAGTCGCAGGACTGCACGTCAGAAGAGAAAACTCAGCACACGTCGCTACGCCCGCAGGTTATAACGCGCTATCGTTTCGTTCCTCAACGCGAACTACACTTTTCATGCACAATTTATAATTTTGCATAGTTTATTTTTCGACGTAAGGTGTTACTGTGAAGGCAAGTTATAACGCGCTATCGTTTCGTTCCTCAACGCGAACTACACTTTTAATACACAATTTATATTTTCGCTAGTTTATTTTGTGACGGTAGGTTATAACGCGCTATAGTTTCGTTCCTCAACGCGAACTACACTTTTCATGCACAATTTATAATTTTGCATAGTTTATTTTTCGACGACAGGTGTTACTGTGACGGCAAGTTATAACGCGCTATCGTTTCGTTCCTCAACGCGAACTACACTTTTCATACCAATTTATATATTAGCATAGTTTATTTTGTGACGGCAGGTTATAACGCGCTATAGTTTCGTTCCTCAACGCGAACTACACTTTTCATGCACAATTTATAATTTTGCATAGTTTATTTTTCGACGACAGGTGTTACTGTGACGGCAAGTTATAACGCGCTATCGTTTCGTTCCTCAACGCGAACTACACTTTTCATACCAATTTATATATTAGCATAGTTTATTTTGTGACGGCAGGTTATAACGCGCTATCGTTTCGTTCCTCAACGCGAACTACACTTTTCATACACAATTTATATTTTCGCATAGTTTATTTTCCGACGACAGGTGTTGCTGTGACGGCAAGTTATAACGCGCTATCGTTTCGTTCCTCAACGCGAACTACACTTTTCTTACAAGATTTCTATACATTTCCTTTGAAACCCTCTGGTGTTGCTTTTGTTTACTTTGACATCAAAACAAAACTACTGTTTTTATCCATCCGAAAATTCTCCTTATAAACTGCCGAAGCCCGCCAAACAACTTTTCACGTAAAACATCATACAAATAAATACTCTCATTGCTCTACTGAAAATAATCGTCTTGCGATCCAAATATGCAATTTGTTTTGTACTATGTATAAACTGCAACAAGTATACTCACTCTCTCGCTTGTTCCCTGGTCTCCCCCCAGGAGAAGCAATGTCCAAACTGGGAGTCGGCAAACTCGTGGAGACCCCCAGACGCCGCCACACTAAAATATCCCCACACATTCTTCGAAGACCTGAAGTTCAACTCTTGGACTGTGCCAGAAGACGGCTTGAATCCTAATAGGAAATAATGTAAAATTTAAAATTGCTCCATCAAAACTTTACAAGAACTGAGAAAGTGGCTGTATCATCCGCACATTAATTAGCCAGGCCTAATTAATTAATAGCAAATTAATTAATAGTAGCCAGGCCTTTATTCCGATGAAGGTCTCTTTTTCTAGATGAAGGGTTATACCCTATGTCCTTTTTCGTGTACCTGACAATGTGTATGCAAAATTTCACGATGATCGGTTGAATAGTAGAGGCGTGAAAATGTAACAGACAGACAGAGTTACTTTCACATATATAATATACTAGGCTGGTGCCCGCGACTTCGTCCGCGTTGAAAAATAAAATATATAATGCGTGACCTTTGGCGAGCTTTATAACACTTTGTAAAGGCGTTAGTTTTTTTTTATTTTTTAGACTAGCTGTTGCACGCGGCTTCGCCCGCGTAATTTTATAAAATATAGCCTATGTTATTCGCTGATAGCTTCTCAACAGTGAAAGAATTTTTCAAATCGGTCCAGTAGTTTCGGAGCCTATTCAATGCAAACAAACAAACAAACAAATCTTTCCTCTTTATAATAATAGTATAGATAGTATAGAATGGTATAGATGATCCCTCGAGAACAGCGGTTTTTTTTTTCCTGTATGAAAGGTACCCTATGTCCTTTTACTGAATCCCTGTCAACGTGTATGCAAAATTTCTTGATGATCGGTTCAGTAGTTGATTCGCGAAAAGGTAACGGACAGACAGACAGAGTTACTTTCACATTTATAAACTTACTAGCTGATAAATAATAATGGTTCAGTAGTTTTTGCGTGAAAGAGTTCATACGTCCATACATACTTTCGCATTAATAATATTAGTACGGATGGATAAGTTAGGATTGTTTCTAATTAGCTCACCTTCGTCGGGATTCTCCGAAGTGATTCTTGCAGCGATGACATGTCCCCAGGGCGATGGTCTTTGTGTGGGCTCATCGAAGTTAATTTGGGTGAGACCCCATGGCGATTCACCATATAGGAGACGAATATCTTTAATGTGATACAGAGGCAGGCCCATTGCTATCTGGATATGGAAACGTAATCTCTGGTTAAAGGCCAACTAAATATTTATTTATTTATTTATTTATTTATTCAATACAGCAACAGCTTAGCACACTTATCATTCTAACCCTATCGCTCGTCATCTAAGTCCAGTGTACAAGCCAATAAGAGTTGAACACACAATTCACTGGTACATAAGCTCCAATAAAATAATTTAAATTCGAAACAATAAAATAAAAAGAAAATAGAATCTAAACAAAATTAATTACAATTAATACAAACAAAAAATTTGAAAAATATGTCAAATGTTAAAAGGAAAAAACATATATGTCAAAATTAAAAAAAAAAAAAACTAGTCAAAAAACAAAAATCCAAAATTAAAAAAAATGTTAAAAATTAATGAAAAATACATAAAACCATGAACAGTTAAGAGTGTGACGAAATGGCAGCAAGAATCTTCTTCTTGTGTTTATTAATTTGGTCAAAGTGAATATCCAGGTTCGCGCTGTATAAAATTTTATTATAGCTCTGAAGCATTCTAGGGACCGAGGAGTGTTTCATTTGGTTTGTTTTATATACATATGGCTATCTTACTCGCTGATAATGTAACTTTCTATCTAATATGTGAAATAGTCTTATGGGCAGCCCGTCTGGCGGCAGTAACCGCAACCCTTACAAAAGACCACGGTGAAATAATATCATATGTGCTTTTGTCTTTCGGTGAGTGAGTAAGGGAAGCTAGAGCCCATTTCCCTATCCCTTTTCAATTGCCATTATCCTTAACTTAACCTTACATTAGTCTGCAGCGCACTAGCAGCACCTGTGGCTTTGCTTGTGTTATAGGCGACGGTAGCCACCTACAAACAAATGGACCGTCAACCTGTCTGCCGACCTTAACATGAAAAAAAATGTTGAGTAGTTTTTGCGTTTATCCATCTATATATAAAATAAATAATCTATATTATAAAGAGAGAAGATTTGTATTTTTATATGTTTGTATTGAATAAACTCAAAAACTACTGGACCGATTTTGAAAATTCCTTCACCTATAGAAAGCTACATTATCAGCGAGTAACATAGGCTATATTTAAATAAAGTTACGCGGACGTACTCGCGTGCAACAACTAGTTACAAATAAAAATACAAACCAAATCATTCCTCTTTACAATATCTGTGTAGAAAGAGTAACGATGCTTACTTGCAACTGAGCAGCTGGTAGATTGACGTCGGCCACCATCTCCGTGCAGGGGTGTTCCACCTGCAGACGAGGATTCAGCTCCAGGAAGTAATAGGAGCCAGTGGTGGGATCGTAAAGGTATTCCACTGTGCCTGCGCTCACGTAACCGACCATCTTCGCGAGACGGACGGCGGCCTGGAATTATACAAACGTCCGGGTGTAAATACTATATATACTGTGACGTCACACATTTTAATATTTAAAAGACAACCACAATAATCTAATGGATCTGTCATGCTGTGTACACGTGTTTTGGGCCTCTGTCTAGTTCACTTCAATGTAATTATATCTAATGTAATTAATGTATTTAATGTCCTGTTTTGTGTACCTTATTAAATAAAAAAAAATGAAAAAATATGGTTTTAAATCATTTTTTGCAAACAGAAAGTAAAAATAATGAGAATTCCCCCTCGCCCCTGTGACCAAGCGTGGTATTTTGAGGACCACACTTGGTCCTCAAAAGTCCTCAAAAGGGGGGGGGGGGGGGGCTTGAACTGGCATGACATTAGTATGGGTTCCTGACGTCCGAAGAAACCATGCCCCGAGAGTACCTGCACCCGGCAAAACGCGGGCGAATGGCCTCAATCGTCTAACGGCCTGCACTGGTCTTCGCCAGCCTTTCCTTCCACTCTTGGAGGAGGATCGTCTGGGAGTATCTCCTCAACCCACTGACCTGTAGTATTTACCACTGGACATGCTGTCCCATACAAATGACAGCTAAATTTTTGTGCCAATTTGAAACGCCATCTACTAGTGTCCCCAGAACTAATGTTGACGTAACTCTGTAAATGGCTGCCTTTGTACATCAAACAACCGTGAAGCGTTTTCTTATTTTTAATATTTTAAAAATAGACTTCTTAGATTAGCATTTCTAATCACCCTCATGTACTGCCACAAACTTATATATATATAAAAAAAAAATATTTATTAGCTGTAATAATAATAATAATAAACGATCGATATACCTTATCTTAGATGTTGACATGCGGACATCACTAATTTTAGTTCCATGGACACTCATTCCATGGCCTAAATGGCGTTTTTCAAATAGTGCCTAGTAAACAATTTGATAGCAGCCTGTCCAGTGGTAATACTATAGGTCAGTGCCTCAGCCTGACGATCTCCTCTGATGACAAGCCTCCTGATGATGAGCATCCAACTCCCAAGGAGGAGTGCCGGCCAACACACACGCCGCCTCAAACGAGATGGTGCGGTACATATCGCAACCAAAGCAAGCACCCTAACCACTCATCCAACGGGCTCGTCAGATAAAGTAATAAATCGAACATCAGCACTAGATAAATAAACACTGGAACGATTTCTCTCACCTTTTCCATTTCAATGAAAACGTCGGGTTTGGCGACGGCCGCCGGCGCCTCTTCGATAATTTTCTGATGACGTCTCTGGATGGAGCAGTCGCGACCGAATAGCGATATGGCATTACCTGAAATCAATCCCAATACTCATTTGTCTATATTTATATTTTAAAATTATAAAGAGAGAAGATTTGTATAATTTTTTGTGTTTGTAATGACTGCTAAACCGATTATGAAAATTCTTTCACGTAACACAGACTATATTTTATAAAGTTACGCCGACTAAGTCACGTGCAACAGCTATAGTGCAGTCGACGTCTGTCAGTTGGTCATGACTAGTGATGGGAAATAATTAACACTGTCATAACACTGATAAAAAACTAAATAAAAAAGTAACCAAGTTTCATTACCTACTTGTTTGTTTGGATTCTAATTTCTGAATGTAACTAAAGTAATAAAGAAAATGTCAGGATCGCATTCTTTCGGTGACCGCATTATAGTATAGTATATATGAGTCTGAGGTGCCATACTATACAGATACAGAAGGCGATACTTGTTGACACGGCACAAATTGTAAGGAGGTTCCTGACTCTGCAGCCCTAACCACCGGTAGCTACAATCCTGAGCTCAGGATAGCTCAGGATACTGACCACCTGTAGCTCCTGAGCTCAGGATAGCTCAGGATACTGACCACCTGAGCTACAGGTACTGACTGTAGCTCAGGATTTGCTCCACTTTTACGTCGGACGTTAAAAAGATGAAACGACTTTGAATCAGACACCAGACACTAAATAACAGTTAAGGTGGCGCTGTACGAGCGTGGGAACTGAGTTATAGGTAACAGTTAAGGTAGTTGTATGCGAATAACCGAAGACAAAATGTGACGCAACACATTCGGGTACTTATTTCAACTTGCGAAACATACGCCAGCAATTCATATAATATATTCATATATTATAATAGCAGCAATTAATATTATTTTTTATAAAAACCTTTATAGATGGTAACTACTGACATTTCAATTTTAAATTTACATTATAGCTATGATGTTTTTATGGAAAAACATTTTTGAAATTCTACCCGTGAAAAGTCACACATTCTGCATATTTTAGAAATTAATTATAATACTAGATTTAAATTATATAATTTCAGTATTTTTTTAAATCGATGTAAACCTTCATATTATGTCTCAAATATGTCATGTTTTTTTATGCATTGCTACGACCAATAAATAATGAGTAATCGTGAAATTATGTAGTATCGAATTTGTAAGCTGTTCGAGTTGGAAAGTGTCATATTAAGTCTTAGAGTGATGAACTCACCGTATTGATCTGCCAACAATTGCACCTCCAAATGTCTGGCAGATTTGGCCAGCTTCATCACAAATATAGGTGATCCAGGCACTTCGGCTTGTACCTACAAACAATCACAATTAATAACTGCTGGAAAATTTTAAACAACCTATAATTCAAAATTATCCCGACTTCCTGTTGAGGCCAAACAGGCTATATCTGCTGTAAGTTGCTGAGGAGTTGACTGTCCAGCAGACTACTTGATTGTGCAGTATCAGGTCAAGGCTACCATGTCATGGAAATACCACCGAACAATCCCATTTATCGTTTGTAACATTTTACAATCTATAATTCAAAATTATAAACTACCCCCGAGTTTCTATTGAGACCAAACTTAATTTCTATTGAGTTGGCCAGAGTTGGCAGACTAATTGATGCTGTATCATGTCATGGCAATACCACTGAAGTAGGTCATGTAGTAGGGCCTGTAACCACTGCCTGTACTTCAGTAGCCACTGAAGTAGGGCTGATGATCATCAAACGTCTGAACTGATCTTCATAAATCACATACAATAGCTTTCAAACAAAAAAAAACAGTCCATCCGTTTGGGAGATACGATTCGCACACAAAGACAGATACACACGTCAAACTTATAACACCCCGTTTTGCGTCGGGCGTAAAAAATGTCTACCATACAGCAGTGATAAGCCCAAATGAAACGTCGCTATGTGCTTGACAACGTCTATAAAAAATTTCATAATAAATGGTAGACGTGAAAAGGTAACAGACAGACAGAGTTCCTTTCAAATTTATAATATTAAGTATAGATATAGATTATACCTGTCTAAACATGTTTCCAAAATCATCAGGATTTTCCACCTTCCTGATACCCTTGCCTCCGCCACCTTCTGAAGCCTTTATCATCACAGGAAACCCTGAAAAAAAAAAGCGTCTCAAGTCTAGATTTGTTCTATAAAACACATCAATGTACTGCAAATATGAATTTCGCACGCCATACAAAAATCTTTATAGAACATTTATAAGTGACACGTGCGTAGAGCATAAACTCTGTCATTTGTAATTTAAAACCAACCAAACATCTGTCATTTAAAGAAAATGTGACTTAACATCAACACATTGGAGTTTAAAATGGAATAGTAGAAGTTGGTCGTTACTACCTTTTACCATTGATTCCGCCATGATTCCGTTTTAGGCGTACTTTTTATGTGACGCTTTGGCATTTGTCACGCAAAATCCATAGTTGTAGTACTTAGATGATAACACAATACAAAGAATGGTACTATTTCTTGTAGTTTAGTTAATATTCTTACCGATTTTGTTAGCGGCTTGCAACCCTTGTTCGGGGGTTGTGACACAACCCCTCGCGAACAACTCGGACGATATCTTGATTTTCTTCGTATTGTACTCGGCTTTCAATTCTGTGATAGATATAATATGGTTGCAATTAGTATATAAATACAAAAAAAAATAATGCAAATAGATGTAGAAATTATGTAATTTTTTTTTAGCTGGTGCGTTACGGTGGCGCCGCCACGGCTAGAGTGGCGCCTAATCTATAATAATATTATAAATAGCGAAGATTTTTATGTATTTTTGTTTGTAATGAACAAACTCAAAAATTAATGGACCGATTTTTTGCACCTATAGAAATCTAAATTATAAACGAGTAACTTATAGGCTATATATATTAAAGATATGCGGACTAAGTCGTGTGCAACAGCTAGTTTTTTTATATTTTTAGACGTTACCTCGGAAACCTAACATTTTTCAAGATAAAAAGTATTCTATATGTTAATCCAGGCAACAAACTATCTGTGTGACAAATTTCATCCCAATCCGTTCAGCGGTTTTCGCGTAAAAGAGTAACAAACATCCATCCTTTCGCATTTATAATATTAGTAGGATGTTAGTGTATGTTTAATCCATACTAATCCATACTAATATTATAAATGTGAAAGTAACTGTCTGTCTGTTACCTGTTCACGCTTTAACTAATTAACCTATTATCATGAAATTTTACATACACATACATACGAAAGGACATAGGGTACCTTTAATTAAGAAAAAAGTAATGTTCCCAAGGGATCGACTAAAATAAAATAAAAAAACTAACGCCTTTCTATTGTGTTATAGCAACAAGAGGTCAAGCTTTATATTCAACTATAAGTAAGTATATCAACTGTCTGGTACCCATAATACAAGCATTAGTTGCTTACTGTGGAATGTGTGAAGATATTAGATAATATTGAAGATATTGCTTATATATAATTTTTTTGTTTTTCAATGCGTACGAAGTCGCGGGCATTAGCTAGTATGGGATAACCTCTTTATTTCCCTACTCACCGCTACCGCTCCAAGGCAAAGTGGGGATGTCAGCAGTCTGCGCTACAATGGACGAGGCTATCTTGTCTCCCAAGGCCCACATGGCCTTCTCCGGTGGACCAATGAACACTACTCCGGCCCTATGGAGCAATTCCGGTAGCTTTGGGTTCTCAGACGCGTGACCCCAACCCGCCCATACTGCCTGAAATTATTTGAAGAAAAAAAAAACTGTCAGACCCTTCACACCAAAAGAGACTAGTAGCATACGCAAGTCTCGAGATTGAGTTTCCATGGAGTACAGTAGTACCCAAATGATGTATCTGCGCTGAAGATGAATTTTTAAAGCGTGGGAAATGCTATCGACCATTCCACACACTTGGCGGCTTCTTCCAGTACCAGCTATATAACTAGTATATATAGTAGTAGTTTTAAACTTTCATAATATAGATAAATGCTACTTCACATACACATTCACACACAAACACTTACACATTTAATTTTATTCTAACATTGTATAGATGATGTAGTTTTTCTATTCTAAATTAGCCTAAGATTTGAGTATGGTGTTGGAGGAGCGAGGAGTCTCCTGATACAAGTATTTTTATACTTAATAGGAGGTCCCCTACACGCTTTTTGTACCTAGGCTTAAATAGATGAATAAATTATTTGTATTGTATTGTATTGTATAGCTATTGGTCGCCAGCTGCCGCCATGTTAGCGTGTGCAGCTTGCCATCTCACGCGAGTGGCGCATTCTATTATCAACCTTATAGATATTGTGTATAAAGTTATAATTGTAAGTTTTAAGCTTTCTTAGTTAATCGTCGGAGCCGTATTCGAGGATCTACGAGGATGAACATCCCTCCAAGTTTACTTCTCATAGAGATAAGAAGGCTCCTTACATTTAAAGTGAAGGGCATCTGTTAGTTTATTCTAATTTATTATGTAACGGATTACCATTTGAAGTGTTAAAGAATAAATATATAGTTTGTAGCAATAGTGCTATTTAAATACCTGCACTTGAGTCCTTATTGCAATGTCTACAATCAGCTCAACGTTGGCATAATTGTTGTTGTTTGACCCACCGGGCACCGGGACGTAGTGGTCGGCCATCTTTATGTATTCTGCGTTCGCTTTCAAGTCTTCGGGTGTCACCTGTGGAACAAATAATAATTATTATTATATATTATTATTCTGGTATTCTATAATAATATAATTATTATTATTCTTAACATCTCTTGCGGGCGCATCAGACCGGCCAACACGCCAACATTTAGCCAAACTTTGGCAAACACTTTGGCGAAACTGATAACTCTAGGACTCTCTAGTCGGGTCAGCATGTGTTTGTGTTTGTGTGTGTGTGTGTGTGTGAGAGAGAGAGAGAGAGAGAGAGAGAGAGAGTGTGTGTGTGTGTGTGAGTGTGAGTGTGAGTATGTGTGTGTGAGTGAGTGCGTGTGAGTGCGTGCGTGTGTGAGAGTGTGTGTACAAACTAAACAGATTTAATTCATACATACCATCACAACAAAACGGACAGACCGTTCGTTCTTGAACATTTCGTAGGACCATCTTCTTATTGATCGCATACATTTCACAGCGCCAATACCGTTGTTTGCAATCAAAACCTGTAATTTAAATCAATAAATAAGTAAATACATTGATTGCACAAACACGTGTTCTACAGGATCTTAATTCATTTACAGCAGTTACCTAACAATATAAAAATTTTCTACCCTACAAGGGCATGCAAATATTTAAATTTAATTGTTTAAATTTATTATAATTTAAATTCTTTAGTCATAACAGCAACAGTCTAGGTTTAGGTAATAACTATTCTGTCAAAATTCTTTTAAATTTAGAATCAGACAATTCCTCCATGTGTCAATGTTTTTTATGTAAAATTCGTCAGACAGGCTGACGTGGACAGCCAGGTGGTGGTAGGCGGTTACTGTTAACTAATTAATACAAGCAACGCAACAGATACTGCAATTGCGATGAAGACCTTATTACCTATAGATATAGATTAATAATAATATTATTCAAGTATTAATATACTTAAAATTTAAGTGTGTTTTAATATTTCAATTTATATATTAAAAATAGATAATACTGATGAAGCATCATAAACTTCTTCGATAAGTGATATCAACTAAAAGTTTGTAGTACCTACTTATCACTGATTGAATGATTCAACAGAATTTTATTGTTTGTGTGTGTATAATTGTATATCATTCTATTAGTTAGAAACATACCTACACAGCCCTTTGGACGAGTGGTAAGGGTGCTTGCCTTACGTCTCAGGGGCCCCAGGTTCGATTCCTGGTGGGGTCAACTTTGGAAATGAACTTTTCAAAGTTGGCTCTAGTCTGGATTTGGCAAGTAGTGGCAGGGCACACTGCGTTTTGCAGTCATTTGGGCAGCCCGTCTGGCAGCAGTAACCCCCTCCTTACATAATACCACCGTGAAATAACAGAATATGTGCTGTTGTGTTTCAGTGAGTTCCCATTATTCCTTAATCCTTCTATGGTTGGCAGCACACTTGCAGCACGTATGGTGTTGCTTGTGTTTTAGGCGACGGTAGCCACCTACCATCAAGTGGACCGTCAGCCTGTTTGTCGACCTTAATAAAAAAAAAAACAGAAATTGTAAATTTAAAAAAATTATATAAAGTTATTATTTTACCTTATTTATCGGTCTGGTCCCTTGAAATCTCCTGACAAACTCTTCAGGTGTAGCAACGGTGAAATCTTTCTCTTGGAATCGGTGGCTATGGATAACGGTGCCTTGTGACATAGACGGCCTGCAAATAAATATCAAAAATATTATTAAATTGAAGGAATATTATAATTTATCTATATTTACAAAATTGTTTGTCTTGACTACTAAGTCTAGAATTCAAAATTATGCTTCCGGCTGGATTAAGTTACGCAGATGAACAGCTAGTAGTTAATAACAATCCTTAGCGTCTTTAAATGAAAACTATCCTATATAATTAAGCAAGTGATCTAGAGCTTTGCACTAAAAAAAAATTAACATAGTTATGAGGCCAGGTTTTTTAATTATTGGATTTTGAAGTTAATATATGATGTATTTTGGTGTTCACATAATTCATACACTTAAAATGATTTTTGAAAAAAATTCTGCCATAATTTGGAATGTATAATGTAAGCATTTGCTGAGGAAAAGATTTTTGGAAATTTTTAACTCCATGTGAAGGTTGTTACTCTTTTACAAGGGTTTACATTACCATACCAGTAAATAGAGCATGAAATACTTATTCCCATGGTATCAGTGTTTTTTTAATGGACTTTTATAGATGTGGCCTCTTAAAAAATATTACAGAAAATATAATATAATATGTCTGTGTCGCTTTAATTTATATTAATATTATATTATAGCTGTCTGTAATGGGCCTAAGTTTTTTTATATTTTTATTTATTTAAGTATCTTTATAAATATATTAAATATTTTTGAAAATATGAAACGTACTTTTAGGTGGGTATAAAAATTAAACAACTGCCTTACAATAGAAAATAACAGCTCTAAGTGAAATTAAGTGAAATCGTTTCCCGTGGCACACTTAGCGATTTCCTTTGAATTTAGCGTTCCAAATTTAAAACACCAATAAAAAGACCTGTGTAAAATCAATTTAAGAACACCCCATAACGCTAATATTACTTCCAATATTTAAATAGAGTGAAAACAACTTTTATTCCAACTAACCTGTAAGACCGATCGGAATACAATCCATTTATTGGCGAGTACATTTTTCGTCTTTTCTATAATAACTTAACACTAGTTTAACTGTCCGATAATTTAACAACACCGATATTATTATTATATAAAATTACAAAAATCAACATTTCTCTGCCGAAAAAAGAAATACTGTTTTGTTGTTTTCATTCGATCTCTTTTTGACAAGACAAGCAACGCAATACAAACGTCGTGTTTGACATAGGGCTAGCTCGCCAATAAAATTCATTCAATGAAAATCATACGATCGTTCTTTCTCGATCACACTTCTTTGACGTAAATGAAATTAGAAAGAGATGCAAAATAATAGTTTCTGTCACGCAACACGCGCAAGGGATGCTGTTAAAAGTATTTTATTTACATCATTTAATAATGCTTGTTTACAATGAAGATGCGGCAAGGTTGCAAAATATCATGTCAATATTGTTATTTATCGTTTATGACTATGTTATACCATGCCTACGCAATTAATCTGATTTATTTCTATATACCTAATTATTAATTTAGACGTAACGTAAGGCCTAGCACGCACTGTGGTGCGTCGAATTTCGTTGCGTTTTAAAATCTGCAACGGAAATCAAATCGCGATTGTTCATTACGTGCAAATTGGTGAAATATCCATATGTCTTATTTCATTCGAATTCCAACACTTGTTCAGTGGTAATGATAATAATGGACTATCGCACCAAAAATGTGCATCTGCTTATATTTATATGTTATTGTCACACAAAAAAAAAGTATTTAAACGTCATTGGGTATACCTATGCTCTCATGGCTTTACGGTCTATTGATAGTTTTTTATTCAAAACAGCGGACTGAGTTTATATAAAAAAAAAATACATAATAATATTATATAATACAATCAGTTGTTAACAATTAACATTGTGTTTCGGTGAGTTAGTAAGGGATCCTAGGGCCCATTTCCCTATGCTTTATCCTTAACCCCACTGTAGTCAGCAAAGCGACGATAACCACCTACCATTAAGTGGACCTGTCTGCCGACCTTAACCTCTTAAAAAGAAAACTAAAATCCGGTACGACTTTTTTCCCGCAGTGTACGATTTCACAGATTGTGCGAAATAATGTATTTACGGGAATTCACTGCAGTCCGCGCTCGGCCTTAGTTTTTTATTTAATAAATTATAATTATAATACGAATTTATTGCTGACTTTAGTAGGTATAGGACCTAAAACAATTAGGTAGGACATATATTATGAAAACCCAAATACATTAGTAGTCGTCTTTGATCTAATGTCCACTTGAATTCCGAATTCTTGACCACATTACGTCATTTTCTCATATGCGCCAAATGTTTACCTACCATTCGCGTCATTGCATTTTTTTTGTTAGTAGTTAGGTTTCTCTTTCCGCTTAATCAAATATTATATCTGATATCTGCCTAATAAAATAGCCAATTAATTACCTATATGTATATTGAATGGTTTATAGTTCTAATTGTCTTTTTATGCCGATATATTATCAGTTTTTTGTATGCATAACTTGAAGGAAAACTTAATCAATAAGCAAGTGAGTAAATGAAATAAATAATTAACATTTTTGTTATTTAAACTAAACCCCCTATATAATTATAATTAAACTAAATATCTGCATAGATAAAATACTACTTTACTGGTTAAGTAGTAGCATAGAGTAAATAGTACTTAATCAGTATAGAGAGGGGGTTAAAAAAAGTTGCTAAAAACATCATGTGATTAATGGACGACCCCTTATTTGGTCCACGCACGAGATGGACAGACGACCTGATAAGGGACAAGGGTCGACGGCGGATCCTGGCTGCTTCTACGGATTGAAAAATTATGGGGGAAGCTTATGTCCAGTAGTGGACGTCCTAAGGCTGAGATGATGAATTCTATTCATATAATATCTATTGGCCATTGTTTATGGTGAATACTGAAGAGCTATGGTGAATATTAAGTTGGTTATATACAACTAGCTGTTGCACGCGACTTCGTCCGCGAAACTTTATAATAGCTTCCCAAAAGTGAAAGAATTTTTCAAATCGGTCCAATAGTTTCAGATCCTATTCAATGCAAACAAACCAACAAACAATCAAATCTTTCCTCTTTATAAGGAATATTATTAGTATAGTTTATTATACAGTAGGCGAAGCGGCCATGAAGGTATAATCATACCAAATTACAACGCCTTAATAGTTCTAGGCAGTACACACTGACTTTTGCGATCATAAGCCTACCATCATAATTTTATTTTGTTCCTATGGTAGCAGTAACATCCAGTTTACATAAGAATTTTTATTACTTGCTAGGTTGTCGAGATACTAGCCAAGAGAATGAGCAAGTTGAAGTGTAGCAAAGCGGGTAACCGATGGGGTAGAGAACCCTGCGGCCAGGTGGACATACGACCTGAAAGCTTTGCGGGAAAGTGGCTGGATGTGAAGGAGAGGAGTCTTGGAAGAGGCCTACATCTATCAGTAGAGAGACTCAGGCTGATGCAGGTATGCTAGGTTGCTATATAGTTATTAATTCTGTCAAGTTAAAGTTTAGTTAAGTTATAATTTTTATGAAACAATAAAAAGGTGCTATACAGTGTTACGTGCTGTGGTCTATGGTTTAAGCATAGAATAAGAGTGTTTGTCAATGGTTTCTCTCTTTTGTTTGTGGTCTTGAAATAAAGTAAAATGTCTTCCTGGAAGGTCTTATCTTTATTTAAATAAAACTAAAAAACATAAAGCCATTGCATGTTGAAATATATATACATTACCAGTCATCTCCATCTGATGATTCCTGTTCAGACCTGTTTTTATTTAGTTATTAATTAACATTACTTATTATTTCAAAGAGAAATCGACAACACTCATTGTAGTTTAGGTATAACGTTTTAAAAGTAAAAAAAACACTCGAGAACTTGCAAGTCAATGCAAATGTGTAGGTATATAAATATTTTAATAATATAAAAACTCACTGCAGCGTCCCAGCAGGCGGTCTGAGTAACCTCCCGTCTTGCTCCGTCTTTCGATTTTCTTCCTTACCCCTGTGTCTTTCCGGTTCAGATTCGAGTGTCATTTGAAACTTGTGAGCCATGTTTGGCAACACCTCTGTCTCTTCCTCTGTCTCTTTCTCCCATGACGGTTGCTGTTCATCAGTGTTTCCGAGGACGAAACGTTTTGAAGTTCTTCTCTTCAACATGTTGAAAAAGTCTCTCACATACGTAGCTACTCTCAATAATGACTCCAGACTGCTATCGATTGTATGTTATCGATACAACACTTTCACAACACTATTATCAATTCGATTAGTCTGTGGGATTTGTTTGTCTATGATCGCTTAACGAACCTCTTATTTAAGTAGATAATTTAGTAAAAAGTAAACAATTTGTAATACACATTTATTAATTCACATTCTTAATTCTACATTTTTTATTACGAGTGACATAGGCAGGGCAAGGATTAAGCGTCTAGTACTCGTAGCAGTAGTTCGGTTGTTAGTCGGGTCTCAGATTAGATAATAGTTACTTCGTCGGGTTGAGCGAACTAGGGCAACTTTTGGGTAGCAATAGATCAAGTTACCGGCGGTTAGGGCTGCAGAGTGAGGAACCTCCTGACTCCTGACAATACTTGCCGTGTTAAGAAGTACCGCCTTCTTCAAAGAGGTTCTGTTTCTGCTTCCGCCTTCTGTTATATTAAAAAATCCGTACAACTACATGTGACTGAGCAACAAATATTTATAACTTTTCAGTTCATTTTTGTCAATTTCGGCAAACAAGCTTACGATCCACTTGACGTTAGGTGGATACCTTCGCTAATAACACAAGCAACGCCACAGGAATTAAGGATAAGGGTTAGAGAAATGAGCTTCACAGCGAAACACAACAGCACACGTGCTGTTATTTCACGGTGGTCTTAAGGGGGTGGTTACTGCCGTCAGACGGGCTGCCCAAATGATCGCGGACCGCAGTGAGCCCTTTCCAGATCCAGATCAGAATTAACTTTGTAAAGTTCATTTCCAAAGATGACTCTGCCGGGAATCGAACCCGAGAATCCTAGAACAGAGCGTTAAGGCAAGCATCCTAGCCACTTATCAAACGGTTTCAAACAATAAATCACACGATAAAAGAATACCTACTAAAAGAGCTCCCCAGACGAAATGTAAAATCGCATGTTTTTAATTGTTTTATATTTTGTTTATAAGTTTTTGTTCTATTATAGTTTATAATTATTATTGTTTTGTACTTATAAATATAAGTATGACTTAATAAGGATGAAGTAAAAAAATCCTCGTAACCATAAAAAAACAGGTCTTGTATGAATTTATTACTTTACCGGCTGTAATCAACATAATGAGAAAAATAGGCTCTCCCAATGATGAAGTTTGCGGGAGTATACTTGGTTGGGTGATCAGAATTTAAAAGAACCCATGACCGATTTACACCGATTTACAATACTTATAGTAGTGTAAATCGGTGGTGTCACGAGACCTCGGCATTTTTTGGAATACCAAATTGTTTATAGCAATTAAAGTCACCGCGATTCTGCATCACGTCTGCTGTCTGGGCACACCCTACGCTTAATAATATTAGGTAACCGCAATGCAAAATGTGCAAACGACATTCAGCTGTGTGGTCAAACCTTAACCTTAAGTCGGATTTGAACTTCACACTTTACACAATAATACAATTCTAAGCAAACAACAGCTAGATGCAAAATTTCATATTGTACTTTATTTTAATGCAATAAAATATAAATTTGCTTGGAAATAAACGCGTAATGACTGTTTGGCAATAGGTAGAACGAGGATGTTAGGACTTTAGCCACTCACATGAAGGTTTATTTAATTACTTATTTCAATACTTCAGGAATTTATTGCGTTTATGGTAAGACATACTCTACATAAAATTTTCAAAGTAATTGCTCAAAGTAGTGGCAGGATACACTGCGTTTCGCAGTCATTTGGGCAGGTTGCTTTCAGGCTGCTTATAGAAGACCACCATGTCGTGAAATAACAGCACATGTGCTGTTGTGTCTCGGTGAGTGATCAAGGTATAATAATAAATATCTTCACACATTCCACACAGAACCATCTAGTTCCACAGTAAGCAACTAATGCTTGTTTATGGATACCAGACAGTTGATATACTATATAGATTACTTTTTTAAATACGTACATATTATAGATACAAAACATCCATGACTCAGGTACAAAGGTAAAATGTTAATACATAAAAATTTGCGCCTAGGGTGATTCGAACCTGCGACCGTTTGGTTAACAGCTAGGGTTACTAGCCACTAGACCAAACGTGTCGTTAACCAGACCAGAGCCTATTTCCCTATTACTTCTCAATCTATTATCCTCAAATGACTTACCTAATAAAAAATTATTATTCGTTATTAATTATTACTGTCAGGGCGTGTCCTATCGTACCCCAGGGCATATTGTGACTGAGCATAAACATCTCTTCCGTTACTCTTTTGTAATAATTTCCATCCTACAATCAATACAAATACAAATCCTACACTTGCAGCACCTGTGGAGTTGCTTGTGTTATAGGCGACGGTAGCCACCTATCATCTCATCAAATGGACTAAACAAACTTTAAAAAATTTCCATGTGTTAGTCGAGAAAAAACTAAGAAATGGCTCGACCGATTTAAATTAATTTTTTTTTTCGTTTTATTCCTTTCAATACTGGGGTGGTTTAGTTAGGTATAACCCAAAGGAACAACTGAAAAATTGTAAAGATTATAATTGGTAATTTTGTATTTTGTATTTCCACGTTTGATTTCTTTCGGTAGATAGCGTTCATGGCGGACTTATCTTTTGACAGCTGCGCTATACATAACTGTTGTTAATTTATTGTGATTGTGTGAAAATGACATTAAATTGTCATTAATTGTTAATTAGTAAAGGTTCAATACCTATTCTAAAGTTTTAGAGATAAATGCTAACGATTTGAATGTCTGTCTGCGATATGAAAAGAAACTATCTAGTGATCCGCAAGTTCGTCCGCGTTTTATTTGTATGGATGTATGTACCTTACCTACTTATAGTGAAATTCTAGAATGTCAGTCATATTTCAGTTTATAGTGAAATTATTGAATTTTAATGAATATAATTAGTTAATAGTTTTAATTGAGTTAAGGATAAAGTTACTACTTTATGAAGGAAATCCTGTTTGATCGTCTAGCTAGTGTGATAGTGCATGGAGAAATAAATACTAGTGTTTGTATATCGACAAGTTCTATTATAAAAAAATATAGTATACCTTGGTTACCCACGTGATCGGCTAAGTATTTCTTTTTGGAGTATATATATTTCTTCAATATATATATTCCTTTCTCAAAAAGAAATATATATAGCCCGTATATATATCCCGTGGTATGAAAATTTATAGGAGTAAAATCAAAATTAACACACGGAATGCGAGCACGAATGCGTTACGTTCTATTTTTTTGAATATCTAAAGATTCTAAAGCTTCATAGATATTGCGCCATCTACACAATAGTATTTACAAAAAAGAACAATGTTGTTCTTTTTCGGTTATACTTATATATTGTTTTTCCGTGGCTTTTTCCACTCTTTTTAGGAGGTTGTTTACGGCTTCTATTGCCGATGTGTGGTTTTTCCACGGATTGGTGTTTAATTGTAGTTTATTTTTTTCTGTGTATTAATTTTTAATTCGTGCCACAGAGGAGATGTGGTCTTAGGTCAGACTGTAATTTAATTTCAATATTTTGTATGCAGCTCTATACTCGGCTCGAGTAAAAGCAGCGGTGTAAAGCTACCCTGCCCTTATTAATAGGTATATTCTAAACTATTTTTAACCCCCGATGCCCGACGCAAAAATGGAGATATATAAGTTTTACGTGTGTGTCTATGTATCTGTGTGCCTGTCTGTGCTATTGTAAAATACTTTTTTATTATGTCTACATTGTAATTTATATGTAAAATTTCAAATAATTCACATTCCTCTGTCAAATTATAATAATAATTAAATTACTTTGTTAAATACTACAAAAATAATACACCTATTTAAATCTTATTATATCTAAATCTAAATATCTAATTACAGAAATTCTAATCTACGAACTGGCTAATGCTAATCAACAATCTATAACAACATATCTCACAACTATACTACAGAATACCTACTTAACTAACTCTTTTATTTCGCAGTCCCTGTTAAAAATTTGCAATAAAAGTTAATAAAAAAAATAATTCTACATAACACACTTAACATTCACATTTTTGTGTACGTCAAAAATATTAAGTTATTTGTATTTTTTTTTTATGTTAAAACCACACGAAAACCAGTCGTTCAGGGTCATTTACGAGAAAAACGCGTCTAAGAATGACGTCTTATTGATCAATTTAAATAGAATTAAACATTATGTTTCGTATTATGTTAATCATGTTTTAAAAATATTAGAAGCCACTTTCATACTTATTAAATTTTTGACCAAATATTTCCAGCATTGAGTAATAATAATGTACCAGTTAGCAATAAGTTTACAATGTAGGCAGACTCCGTGCTATGTGGTGCCATAGCGAGCTATGCTCGGAGTTTATTTGGTGGATTATATCAGAAAGTTTTTCGGCTATGAAGGACTGTGAAGAAGTCAACATAGTCAAGAGAAGTAGCAAATTTAAGTGGCAATGGGCCGGTCACATCTGTCGCAAAGCGGATAACCGATGGAATAGAAAAGGTCTCGAATGGAGGCCGCGAATTGGATTTGGCAGCGTGGGATGTCCTGCGGCCAGATGGACAGACGATCTAGAAGCTTCGCAGGAAGCGGCTGGATGAGAAGAACAGAAGACCGTGCGTGGTGGCGAGCCTTGGGAGAGACTTATACCCAGCAATGGGGAGACACAGGCTGATGATGAATAATGAAAGTATTTCTTGCAAAAGGTCACTTTTTGTTTTATTTTTAAGAATACATTGCAACGTAGTTTGTTATTATTTTTTGTCACTAAACAATAAATGAAACTAAAATAACAACGAAACTTTTTTTAAATATTGTTTTTTTTTTTAAATAAAATATCACGAGTCCACATGCCTAAGAGTCTAAAAGAGCCTAACATATTTGAATTTACGAAATATATTCTCAATGTCAAGTCGTTTTTCACACTGCTCGCGTCATTTACATTATATCGTGTGTTATTACAAACATTACTTTTTAATGTGTCAAATTTATAAGTTAAATAACCTTTAATCTACGCGGGGTCCCAACGCGCTTAAATTTTTTAACATCTTCTCGAAACGTTTGGTCGACATAACCGGCGATTATAGAGATCAGCATTGCCATACAACGAGGTAATGCAGCCAGCATGCTTGGGACCTTGCCTAGGGGACCAAAGCTTTATACTAGCTTTATACTGTATAATATGTAAATGTATATAAATTTTGTTTAGCCTTAAGTATTGTTATCAAATAAATAGCTGATCAAATAAACGTCAAGACTATTACGTTTTAAAGCTTCCATAGTAAGAGGCAAATCAGAAAAGTGATGATAACAAAATCGAGGGGTAAAGTTTGATGGTGTAATCTACCATCTACATCCAAAATTTAATTACACCACTCGATAGCTAAAGGATCAAAGAATTTTTTGTTATATTCGAATAAATGTTAACGCCCCTTTTTATAACTTTGGGAACTCCTCATGGATACCCGTGGCAGTGATAGGGGGGGTTATGCCGAACTCCTACCGGCAACGACTTCCTAGTGCGACTGTAGATGGGCGAGATCGCAGGGCTGGGACGTTATGACACGACATCGGTGCCCCGCCACGGCTATCCATCGCGGAGAGAGCTACGCTACCTGTACCGGTCTCGGCGTACCTGAAAGTGGAGGTACGCCGGACGGTAACGCCCCCTGACACGTTGGATTTGTATGGATAGGCGTTGACCAATGCCGTCTCTAGTAGCTGACGATTCCTTGCTCTGTGAGTAAACTGAATAAAATATTTGTTTGAGCGCAGAATAAACTCAATAAAAATTCAAAGGAAAACGCGAACCTACATAATTATTTTAAATGACTGTCATTGCCTCGTCCCAGTTTACCTAGAAACTGGTTTATACCTACCTGTTAATGATCAGGATCACTTTTTATTTGAAAACTAGTTATTTTGATGCCTATTACTTAATAATTTAGAGACATTTTTAGATATAATAATAATAATAAAATATTCTTAATTTGACTGGGTTAAATTTTTATAAGAACTAACTGTGCCTGCGACTACATACGCGCTGCAAGAACGTATGAAAGAAAGTAAAGGAGAAATATATATTTGCTTAAAATGATCGTGAAAATTACAAAGTTAAAGCTGATCAGCCCACAAATCTTTCATACCAAAAACATGAGTAAAATCAAGATAACAATAAATACTTAACTCTTATCGCTGTCAATATATTTTCAATGATAAAATTAAACATGAAATAACAGACCACTATGGTTTTTTATCTGTCAGATAATATGTTATGATACTTAGATCTATATTTATATATCTTTTATATCTTTCATAATTACATATTATTTTGTCAAAACGTTTGGTCAACATAACCGGCAATTAGCCTATCCATTCGACGACGTAGGGGACCGTAGCTTAAATTGTATATAAATTGTAAATAATATATATAACTTACTTTTAGATAATATACCTAATGGCTGTTCAAAAGTAATATTTAGTTTTAAAAAATATATAAAAAAAGTCGCTGCTAAGTGCCTTTACGACTTTATGCCTTCTATGCTAGTTTCTTTGAAACCATCCATCAGATTTTAATACTGTTTTCACTAATGGAAAAAGTGATAAAAAAGGAACATTTGTGTTTATTGTAAAAAAAATGCATACGTGCGAAGCCGGGGGCGGATCGCTAGTAGATACGCCTTCGTATGTTTCTCTGCTGAATTATTCTAAACCACCCAACGGATTTTGATACTGTTTTCACTAATGGAAACAGCGATAAAAGAGGAACATTTCTGTTTATTGCAAAAATAAAGCAGAATATAGAAAATAAAGCCGCTATACGCCTTCGTATGTTTCTCTGCTAACTTATTCTAAACCATGCAATAAGAAGAGCGATAAACTACGAAGGTTTTTGTGTGTGATTTGGAGGAAAAAAATGCATCCGTGCGAAGCCGTGGGAGGGTCGCCAGTTCAACCCTTTAACCGCTTGGTTTTGTAATTGTCGTGACACTAGGCGCTTGACTCGTAATTTTTTTTAAAAGAAAACAACGCAATAATTTAAAAATAAACATTATACAAGTAGAGGAATTTGTCGTCATACGGCTCTGGCGAAATGGACACGATAATAATTGTCTGATAGATCCGACTCTGGCGGTTAAAGGATTAATTATTCTTTTTACCGCTAATAATAGGCATATGTAACTCTTATCGTAATCCAATAAAACACTTATTTGTGTGAATTGATAAATAAATAAAAAATAAATAAAAAAATCAGTAGGTACAATAATTTGAAATGCAAAATTAAATTAGAAAAATATCCACTATTAAGTAAGTACCTATTTCAGTCAAAATGTAAATTAAAAAAAAAAAAAATGCTATTACCTAAATTAGAAATAAAAACAAACAAATCCCACTCGAATTATAGTTAAAAATAACACAACACCTTTTTTTAAATACAAGATAAAAAAACACTTATGATTTTAACAAAAACACTTTAGTGCGAATACGATTTTAATATTTCGCGTTTCTTCAGCCAGTGACGCGACCGGCGAAGGTTCGATTTGGAAGGCTACTGTTCTAGTCTTGTTGTTTATGTATAATGCCAATTCTTGCGCATGCGTACTACCAGTTTTGGTGCGTAGAGTCCATGACCATAATGATTTATGTAACAAATTAGACACATATTGAATTTTAATATAAATTTCTTGGACTGGATTTAATTTGACACGAAATAATTCTAAACATTCTATAAGGAAAGCCTTATCATGAAATTTGTATAAAGATAAAATTAGCCTGAATCATATTTGCTTCCGTAAACATTTGATAAGTATTAATGGTTTTTTTTAATGTTAAATTCGGAAGACAGGCCGACGGTTCACTTGGTAGAAGGTGGCTACCGTCGCCTGTAACACTAGCAACGCCACAGGTGCTGCAAGTGCGCTGCCGACTATATTAGGATTAAGGATAAGGGATTTTGGGAAGGTATAAGGAAATGGACTCTGGCATCCCTTACTCACTCACCGAAACACAACGGTCTTCTGATTTTGCTGTTTTTTTTAGGTTGTGTTCGTAATTGTCAGGACAAGGTTTGTATGAAAAATTTTTTCGGAAAATCCACACTAAAAGTTGGAAATTTTGATGGCATTTTTATAGCAACGACTGTCCGGTCAGCTGGTCTACATCTACTTATAAAATCATTGTCCTGATCGAAAGCTGAAATTTGGAATATATATTGATTTTATAACATAAGTAGGTTCTTTTTTTTTAACGTTGGGAAATCCTCTTGGATATCCGGCGGTGTAGGGGACACTGCGAGGTTATGCTGGATTCGTACCAGCTAAAACCCAACGACTTTCTAGCGCGACCGTTGATGGGCGGGGTCGCGGGGACGTTATGACACGACTTCGGTGCCCAGCCACTGCTCTCCAGCGCGGGGAGGGTAAGCTCCCTGTCAGAATCTCGGAGTACCCGAAAATGGTAGTACACAAATAGGTATCCTAGCGGTCAACTAGTAAATAATAACAATGATGATATGTAGTAACGTTAGAGACTTACTTCAATTTACTCCTTTTCTCAGCCAAAGCCAACTGCTGTGCTGGTGTCAGAACACGCCTAATGTTCGGTGGCGGTGCGTTAGGGAAGGAGTCTCCGCCCTCATGGGAAGGCCCGTCGTCATCTTCCTTATGGTCGGACCCGGATCCTTCATCGCCCACCACAAAAGCGGGATCCCCCTAAAAAAAATTTTTTTTTTAACATGCTCATTTATACCCTGTCAACTTCCGTTCTTCATATTGTGGCTTCATCTATGGATAATGTAATAAATCGCAAAAATCCTGAAAAAAAATACCAATACAAAACCTACACAACGAGTTGCCCACTATAAAACATATGTACCCTGCCATTCAATAAGGAAAAAATATATATTATCTAGAATCTAGCATATACCATCTGGATAGATTTTGGCAAATATTTAAACACTAGCTTTAGCCGCGAACTTTGTCCGCTTATTTTTAAATAATTTTTAAATAGTCGATAATACTTATATTTTTGTAATTGGCTTTAAATCGGGAACCATCGCTGGATGATCCTGACTCATGTTACCGAATTAATATCACTATACTGTTGCTGAATGTCTTGTGACAGATTGCAGCTATAAATGTGGTAAAAAAATAAATAAATAAAAATAAACTAGGTATATCTACTTATCACTGTAACATTTCATGAAAATGCTCTTACAAACTTTAGCTCAAGCGAAATTCATCTGCAATTTTTTAAATTTAACCTATACTAGGTATATTATGCTATTTTGAACTATATATAAACATTCAAAATTTCAAATAAATATATAATTTTTAGGATTAGGATACTGGTAAGTAAGTAACTTACATTTTCATTATGTTTCGCTTCGGATGAGTCAATCTTTTCAAAGTGATCACTCTCGCTCGACGAGTAATTGACTTGCTCCTGTTGTTGTTCCGCCATCGCGTTGCCTGGAAAACGGAATTTTCATTCAATTTGTTTAGCTATCTAACTGTTCTTCGCCTGAGATTACATCTATGACGACCCTTTGGAAGAGTGGTAAGGGTGCTTGCCTAACGTCTCAGGGGCCCCGGGTTCGAATCCAGGCGGGGCCAACTTTGGAAATGAACTTTTAAAGGTTGGCTCTAATCTGGATTTAGAAAGTATTGGCAGGGTATACTGCGTTTCGCAGTAATTTAGGCAGCCCGTCTGGCGGCAGTAACCACCCCCTTATAGAATACTACCGTGAAATAACAGCATATGTGCTGTTGTGTTTCGGTGAGTGAGTAAGGGATGCCAGAGATCATTACCCATACCTTTCTTATCCCTTACCCTTGCAGCACGTATGGCGTTGCTTATGTTATAGGCGACGGTAGCCACCTACCATCAAGTGGACCGTCAGCCTGTCTGTCGACCTTGACATGAAAAAATACAACTAAAAAATTTGCGCGATGACCCATCACTTTTTTTCTGTCTGTTTCTCTATGGTTTCTACACATTGCTTTTTTGTCCATTTTTGTCTATTTTCAAGACAAACAGTCGATAATAAATTAAAAATCTCTTCAAAGTGCAAATAAAGTGTCAAATTGCTAAAATGTGACATAAATTTTAATAACCTTACCTTTTTTATAATAAAATTCTTATAGTTTGATAAAGTAATTAGTTTACTGATTTGCTATTAACCAGCTAATACTGATTAATTGGATGTTTAAATTTAGACAAAATTATTTTTATAAGAAAACAATAACCGACTTCAAGACTATACCTACATGTCCAAACTTAAACCACGTAGATATGAAAACTAAATTAGATAGCAGGTATTAGTTGTTCGGACTTCACATCTAATCTATGCTTAAACAAAAAAGTCGAATATAATATTTTAATTACTTCAAAGCGAAGGACATTAAATGACAACATTTTATTAATGTTTATTAATAATTGGCGGAATAATCGCCTAACAAATATTATACAAAATTATTGTTTTTAATTTTTTTTGGTTTGATAGGTCATATAATATATGATATAATCATCAAAATCAATTCATAATTGGCGGAGTAATTGCGTAACAAATATACAAAAAACCAACATACAGTCGAATTGAGAACCTCCTCCTTTTTTGAGGTCGGTTGAATAAGCTACAAACCTTTAGATATACAAAACATATTTAAACACAGTAACGCGCACATTATGAAATTTATTTTTAAATAATATAATATAATGTTGTAAATTAATTAAGACGACTATACACTTAGAACATGTATACAAATGTAATGATCAAAGACAACTGAAATTGAGAGAAAGTGAAAGGCCAAGTATGATCAAATAGCGTAAAAATAGGCAAAAATTTATATACGAGTAAAAAAATTATTATAAAATAAAGTCGCTCTCCGCTTTTTCTATGGTAAGGCCGACAGACAGGCTGACAGTACACTTGTGGCTACCGTCGCCTATAACAGCAAGCCACCTACCATCAAGTGGACTGTCAGCCTGTCTGCCGACTGTAACAAAATAAAAAGATTTGTGTGTGTGTCAGCTCCGATACACGACTGGAGTTTACTCCTTACGACCGATTATAAAATTTAAATTTTTACAATTCGAACACGCCGAAAGAACTTTGTTCTTTTTGGATGCATATATATATATAAGCCCGTGGTATGAAAATTTATGGGAGTAAAATAAAAATTGTTATACGAATGCGTTATGTTTATGCGTTACGTTCTATTTTTGAATGTTTTAGAATATCTGAAGTTTCAATAAAAAAAAATTCATTTTAATTAATTGAAACCATTTGGAATTAATTACTGACTCGTGAAAGGGTCTATAATTTAATTTATTGCTCTTATTACAAGCCACATTATGTATACCTACAAAGATTTAAGTCTTTGTATACCTATATAATATACCTTACTAGGTAAGCGTGGTCCACCTTCGGCCGCATCTGCACCTTACATCAAGTGAGATCGCGGCCAAGCGCTACATTGACTTAATTTTAAAAAAATATGCAAATCGACTCCAAAAATAACAATGTTGATCTTCCGGCGAAATTTAAATTTTATAATCGTTCATAAGGAGTAAACACCAGTCGTGTGTCGGAGCTGACACACACTTTTTTTATTTATTTATTGGAGTAAGCCCGTATGGGATTAAAATCAAAATTGTTACACGAATGCGTTATGTTTATGCGTTACGTTCTATTTTTTTGAATATTTTAGAATATCTGAAGTTTCAGAGATATTACGCCATCAACACAATATCTTTATATATAAAAGAAAGTCGTGTTAGTTACACCATTTATAACTCGAGAACGGCTGAACCGATTTTTATGATCTTTGTTTTATTGAATTTGTCTCCATCCCGAATACTCGTACCAGAATAACTGTTAAAACTTCGGAAAAATATTCACGGAGTAAACTCCAAAATTATATTCCTAATTACTTTGTTATTATTTATTAACTTTGCTTTTTGTCGTATTTAGTCCGATCAAAATGTTTGTATGGGACAGTCGACCTTATCTATAATTATTGTTTTCAGAATGCTATTGGTACTGCCACGTATCTTGTGCCATAGGTATGCCACCCTCTTTCTTCTTATGGCATAAAAATCATTGGTATGATTTATTTATTTATTTATTTATTTATATTAGGGAAACATACAATATCTCGCTACACATTATAAATATACATACAAGAAAAACATAAATCAACAAAGTTTCCACTAAATTACTAAAACATATTATAAATTACAAGTCACACAAGAATATTGGAGCTGGTAGAAAACATACAAAAAGGTAAGAATTACACAAAAAAAAAAAAGAAAGAGAAAAACAAATGAATAAACCAGTTAACAAATAACATATTACATACAAAACAAACAAATAAACTGGCTGCAACAAAAAGGAGACTACAAAACTATATTTTCGAGAGCTTGTTTAAGGCTTCGTTTATAGGCTCCTATAGGACAACTAAAAATATCCAGATCTAGCAGATCTAGCAAGTGTTCATTATAAAATTTACAGGAGCGATGCAAAAAGGTATTGCTTGTATAATTCCTTTTGCAGAACGGAATGTATAACGAACACTTACGGCGTGAATTTATTCGAGGGCAACTCAATCCAATATTGCTTAATAATAATGGTGAATCAATATAATTATTCATAATCTTGTATAAAAACAGTTGGTCTTTCTGAACTCGTCTATGACCAAGGGACGCGAACGTAGGTATATTGTTAAATCTGTATTGAAGATGTTTCAAGTACAAGTTAAATACTCTATCCAACCTTTTAATTTGAGTTTTATATTGCGGGTTCCAAACAATACATGATTTTGAACAAACGTTTCTGATGAACTACAATAGCGTGGCAGCCTCAATGGAATCCTGAAGGCATTATTATACTGGATGCGCAGGGCATACGATACGCTCTTTCAGGCGTAAAGTATGAATATTTTTTACGCGTGAAAATTTTTAACTTCATATAATGTACATGATTCATACAATACTTGCTATGATAAATATGCAAGGAGTTACGTGTGATTTAATGGTTTCTTTGTTGACAATTTACATATAGGTACATCCATTCATATAACTGCGTATAAATAAACGTCTTATGTACAGAAGTTAACAATCCATTGAATTTTGTGCCCTATCTGATAAAAGTTAAGGTATATTTCAGGTATTCTGAGATAATTACTATTTGCGGCCGTTTGCGGCACAAAGCATTTACCAGATGGAATTCCTTAATGAAATTCAATCGAATTCCACGGGAAGGTGACGATGGCGCAGCGATATGGATCTTTTCCTATTCTGTTATGAGCTGAAATGAGTTGGTAGATAGCTATTTTTCTTTATAAGACAGGACAATTTAGGTATATTAAAACTAGCGACCCGCTCCCGGCTACATTTTGCATTTTTTTATTTACACAAACCTTCCTCGTTTATCTCTTTCCATTAGTGAAGACCGTATCAACATCCGTTGTGTGGTTTAGAAGTGTTGTGTAAGAAACAGGATAGATATGCGGACAGCTTCGGCGACTTGGTTGCAAAATTTTCTTTTTTTTCTACTTAAATAAAGACATAATAAGACATAATAAAGACCCGCGTAACTTAATAAAATATAGCCTATATTATTCGCTGATAATGTAGCTTTCTATAGGTGAAAGAATTTTTAAAATCGGTCCACTAGTTTTTGAGTTTATTCATTACAAACATACAAAGATACAAATCTTCTCTCTTTATAATATTAGTATAGAAATATAGATAAAACGTTCTCTGAAAAATTATCTACTTGATGGTGAAAACCGTATCAAAAAAGACAGACGCGTAAAGCGACTTCAAACTAATTTAACTCGATTAAAAATAAATAGCCTATGCATACCCAGTGAAGTCCGTGATAATGTAGCTTTCAATAGTTGATAGAATTTTTAAATTATTCAATCTTTATTGCTCATGTCATGTATATATTCAATCTTTATTGCTCATGTCATGTATATATTCAATCTTTATTGCTCATGTCATGTATATTTTTGTCAGGCGTTAATTTTATTATTTATATTTTTTGTACCTACTGAAATAAAGTCACTTTCCGCTTCTATTGTACTAATGTATCATGTAACTCGTCACAAAGGTGTGGTTTGCGATGAAGCCCCTTACGGACAATAACACACGCGATCGCAAGTCGTCTGCTGTCGTCTGCTGTTAGATAATAAGGCTGCCGGCTACGCTACGCTGTGGCTCAGTCAGCAACGTTCCATGGTTGCCATGACAACGGTCAACGTATGAAAATTATGTTTTATTAGTGCCCGCGACTTCGCCCGCGTACGATCGCTACCAAACTTCACAGGATTACCCGCTGGACTAATCTGAAGATTGTCTGAAAGTTTCATCAAAATCAGTTTAATGGTTTTGGAATTTATAGGGAACATACACACACACATCGCCTTTTATATATTAAGATTTGACCTGACCGTATTTATGTATACGGGCTTAATCGTATCTTATCGGTTATCTATATGTGAGGTTAAGATGTCATATGTCAAATGTCATGTCAGAGACATTACATACGCACATGGTTGGTTTGAAGGTGACACTGACTGAGTGATAACTGCGGAAGTGATTTAGAGGTCAATTTTATTTATTTATTTATTTCTTTATTTGAAAAGGCTTACCAAATAAAGACATACTTAATCACAATAAGTATACAACACTCACAGAAAAGAACATCACAAGTATGAATTTAAATTATAGGAAAGCACATTATTTGAGATTAATTAAATTATAAATGATTAAGTATTTATTTATTTTGATGGAATGCGAACATGATGATATGTCGACGCCAAAGGTGTAAGTTTTTAAGCAAGACGCCTGACGCTAAACGGGGTGTCATAAGTTTGACGTGTGTGTCTCTGTGGCATAGTAACTCCCAAATTTTGATCCGGTTTTTTTTTGTTTGAAAGCTGACATGATCGGGATTGTTCTTATGAAGATCTGTTCAAGAGTTTAGAAAACTTTACAATATATTAATATAATATAATACATATAATATATTAAGTATATTAATATGTTTTAATTATATTTATTAAATTATTTATTTATTCGTTCGTTCGTATTTATTAAATTGTCATTCGTTAGGAGTACCTAAACTCTAGTCGTGCGTAGAAACTGACACACACTTTTTTAAATATCTAATGTACAGACACAGCTCTTTTACGATTTTACAATATATCCATACTATCCATACTTCCTGTCTGTTTGTTACCTTTTCACGCCTTAACTACTCAACTGATTTTGCATACACGTTGTCAGGGATACAGGAAAGGTCATAGGGTAGGTACCTTTCATCCAGAAAAAGAGTACTGGACCCAAGGACAGGCCAAAGTTTTATAGCAACAAGAGGTCAAGCGTTATATATTGTTTTGCGGTCGAAGTCGCGGGCACCAGCTAGTGTAAGAATAAAGGGGCCTATATGTGGGGTGTTCGAAATAATAATGGTTAAATGATTAATGTAAATCGTTTAATTACGTTA
Organism: Synanthedon myopaeformis; assembly: GCA_944738685.1. Classification (NCBI taxonomy): domain Eukaryota; kingdom Metazoa; phylum Arthropoda; class Insecta; order Lepidoptera; family Sesiidae; genus Synanthedon; species Synanthedon myopaeformis. Next base: position 3,249,190 of record OX122941.1, read on the forward strand.
CCGGACGATTTTAATTAATGCGCCATTGAATGCTAATAACTTTTGTTTTTGGTCAAACAATTTACGCAAGTCACTACTACAACAAGTATACGACCGCTGTTCGGTTGCCACAGAGCAATAATTGTACATACTTGATATAAAAAAAATGCAACAAAATTACTAAACAATTTATTAAGGATAAAGGAATGATTGTCTAAGGTTTAAATATGATTATCATGTTATTATAATATTTGACTAACTGTTGCACGCGACTACGTCCGCGTAGCTTAAAAAATACTTAAAATATAGCCTATGTACTAAAATTATCTAACCGATGATAAAAACCGCATCGAAATCGGTTGCGTGTTTTAGGAGGAGTTATACAGAACGCAAACGCTCCTGGCACACTGGGCCATAAATCATTCAAGCGCTAGGGTTGTGCATGTTCCGCTCGCATTGTCGACACTGAGTGTTGCTAAGAGGTTTTTTTTATTTTCAATTTAATTCACAATCAGTTGTAAGACTAATTGGAAATGTTGCAATTGAAATTTGTTGCAGCTGGAATTGATTGTAAGCACTAAGCATGTTGATTTTTCTTCGTTTTTATTATAAATATGATGTTTCATATTTTAAATTGTGTATAATTTTAGGCTGTGGATCTTGTTAAGTAAATAAATAAATATAATTAAAAATATAACAAAATATAATAAAACATATATTTCTAATAAAATAAAAGTTTTATTTACATAATCGATAGTGATGCGCTTGTCATCACTATTCCGATGGCGATGCTACTCCAACATTTTATAGCCCAGTGTTCCAACAGCGTTGGCGGATACTTAAAGCGGCCATACAGACAGACGCGGAAAGCGACTTCAAATTATACTATACATATAGAGATTTTTTCTGTCCGTATGTATGTAACTGAACTCCTAAACGGCAAGACCGATTCTGATGGTTTTTTATGTAAGTATGTGTTTAATTAGTCCTTGAATGGTTTATATTCATAATTTGACCCAATAGGTGGCGCTGCAATGGGGTTTGGGCGGTACAACGTCTGCTAGGCCGGGACGGCTAGTCTTTTATAAATTACTAGCTGTTGCACGCGACTTCGTCCGTGTAACTTTATATAATATAGCCTATGTTCAGGAGATTTACGCTGTTATCGATAGATGACACCACTAGTACTAACGCTAACGCTACACGCGCTAACGCTTCGTTCGTCGTCTTACCTACTTATTTACCTAAAATGTTTTTGTTTTCTCTCAGGTTTTGTAATCAAGTATTATTTACAATAGATACCTACGCACTCGCTTGTGTCTTAAGTGTCTGTCTCTTATTCTGAACTTTGCACCCAATAAAATAACAATTCGTATCGTAGGCACTACACTAGGCAGTTTAAACGTAAAAATTATAAAAATCAACTACAACAAATACAGCCTATATTACTCGCTGGTAAAGTAGTTTTTTTCTATTCTATAGGTGAAAGAGTTTTAAAATCGGTCCAGTAGTTTTTGAGTTTATTCATTAAAAACAACAAAAACACAAATCTTTTATTTTTATAATATATCTTATTTTTATCTTTTATTTTTATTTTTATTTTTATAATATTATAGATAGACTAGTGACCTGGCCTCGGCTTCGCACGGAGTTATTTTTAAAAATCCTTTCTTAGCGGATGCTTTATTTATAAATTAAACCTATGTGCCACAGCTTTCCAGGCTTAGTAATTTGGGCTGTACGTTGATAGTCAGTCAGGGCAATCTATTTTGTAATTAAAGATATATGAACTAACAATTATTCTTTGCTGATTTAATTAAAAGAATATTTAAAAAAAAATAAGTGTGGAAAGCCATAGGGCCAATTTCAGCTTTCTAGACTCACAAACCTGTCTGTTATTGTCATGTATAAACTATATTACTTAAAAGTTTCATCAAAATTAAGTCATTCATTCAAAAACTTTCGCATTTATGATAAAAAATTTAAAAACAAATATACTCACCGGAACAATACTTCCCGCGTTCCTTCTTCAACAACTTATAAATAGAACCGAAAACAACAATCGCTACTAACAACGCAATTGTTAACATTAAATAGTAAACCTAACACATCACAACACTATCACGTCATATTAAAAAAAAAATCCCGCTCGGCGTTTGAATATCGAATGTCGTTGCCGCGTCTCTGGACACACGAACTGGCCACAAACAAAATTTCACTACAACTTCACATGACTTTATTTACGCGGTTAGTTTAGAATATCAATTTAATCGACGACTTATCACAACGTCAAGTGACTATTTAATTTTATCACTTATAAAATGTCAAGTTTAGCACGCTGCTCGACATGCTTTAACCACGGGACACAATCAATATGAGTAGGCAACTCAGACAAGAAAGCGCCGCGTGCCCTTGCTTTAAAATTAGACAAGTTTTAAAAGCGTGGGCGTAAAGCGCTTTATTTAGCGCTCAATTGCCATTCGATCCGGTGATGTCGTATGATCCCATTTGAACTCTTGAATTGATAAAAATTCAGATAAGTACTATTATTATGTCTTCCGCGACAAAAAGACGTTTGAATATTACTTTGATATTTTAAGTGCGCTAATAATATAATTTTATTACAACTAACATTTATTACTATTAAATAAATTTTATTAAATTGCATCCTTACATATCCTTTATATCCCGCCCTCTGTCCCTCAGTATGTACGCTTAGATCTTTTAAACTATGCAACAAATTTTGATGCGGTTTTCACTAATGGAAAGAGCGCTAACCGAGGAAGGTTTTTATATGGTACCTATAATTTGCAGAAAAAATACCATGCGAAGCCGGGGGCCGCCGGCCCGCTAGTGACATAACTCTGTGATTTTGACGAGTTTGTTGGATGAGTGGTTAGAGTGCTTGTCTTAACGCTCCGTTCCAGGGTACCCGGGGTTCGATTCACTGCAAGGTAAACTTTGGAAACAATGATATTCTATAATTAAATAAACTTTTCAAAGTTGACTGGTCTGGATCTGAAAATTAGAGGCAGGGCACACTGCGTTTCGCAGTCATTTGGGGAGCCCATCTGGCGGCAATAACCCGTCTTACTGACGACCACCGTGCAATGCTGTTGTGTTTTGGTGAGTAAGTAAGAAGAGTAAGCTAAGTAAGAGTAAGGAGCCAATTACCCTATCCCTTCCCAATCCCTCATCCTTAATCCTACTGTAGTCGGCAGTGCACTTGCAACATCTTTGGCGTTGCTTGTGATATAGGCAACGGTAGCCACCTACCATTAAGTGGTCGATCTTAATTCTTAAAATAAAAAGAAAACGATATCGGAAAAATCCTTTTGAGATATAACAAAACAATAAAGGATAGCTTACTAATCATACTATACCCATTCTCATTTCTAAAAAAATGATCACATATGGTATGTGAAGAGCTATTTATTTAGATGGATACAGTATTAATCCTTATCAAATTAAGTACGTTAGTTACCTTAAGCATTTCATACGCATCATAATAACCCTTTACACTATACAATTTAATACCTTAGAGAAAATAAATTTAAGCGGTCTCGCACCAACACCACGCGACAGGTCTCGCTTGATGCAGCCACCTCTGCCCTCACTCCACCACCCGCTGTCGTGCAAAATGAAGTAGTAGGTAATAAATCACTGATTTTTTTGACATTCATTAATAAATGACAGAAATAGATTATTTCAGTATAGGTATAGGTAATTGATCAATAAAAATAATGGAAACTTCTCCATTGCACTCGTGCGAAGCCGGGAGCGGGTCGCTAGTATAATAATAAATTTATTCAAAATTTTGACTCTTGCATCATGAAGGAAATTAACAATACAGGTTTTTTAAATTTTATCTCAAATTGTTTGAAATATTATAACGAAATAAATATATTCCCGCTGAGTAAAATTATTTTCTTTATAAACAGTACTATAGTATTAAAACATAATTATTACTAATTATATTCAATAGTTCATTGATTAAATACTTATTAAGTGCATAAAAATATCTTTATTGTTAAGTACGCATAAAAGATTGGTAGAAAGACAAAAAAGAAGGTGCTATAGACAACAATATTTATAAGGAGCCACTGGAGGCAACACTTAAACTGCATTCAAGCTATTGACTTGCTCTGTGGTACACAAGTTCGGAGGTATCTGTATCGATGAACGAATGTTATAGAGTGAATGATTAATAAATGGTGTGTGGAATGGAATGGATTTTTTAATCGAAAAAAAAAAAGTGAAGGATTTGTTTGAGAGCGACGTGTGCGAATTTAATAAATTATCTTTCAATTTTCATCATTTATAAAAAGCAAACCTTATCTACGTTACAATCTTGTGTGTTAATGGATTTTCGTGAATAGTGCTTTAATTGTTGAAGACACAATGATTATAGAAAATCCTGATGCTTTTAAATCGTGGTTGACGTCCATATTGGAACCTTTGTAAGTATTTTTACACATATATTTTTTTACTTTCCCGAGATATTTCAATCAGTTTTGATTCTCTTAAACTAAATTTACTTGATTTGGACTATATTTAAGAAGATTAAAAGAAATATGTAACATTGTTCATGTAGGTGTCGCATTACAATCTCGTAATATTTTGGCACCCATTTTATTAGCAGCAGCTATAGCAATTAGCATGTTAGCAAAATGTCATAGTTCATATGGGTGCGAAACTGTCACTAGAAAAAATATATTTGCAAATATTTTATTTTCAAAGAAATGTATTAATAATAACACACTTAGATCTTTAAGTTTGTATGTATGATTTTTACTGCGCAAAAGTTATTTCGGAAGTTTCATCAAATCATTTGCATATATTTTTATGAATTTTTTCTGTTTTTTTTTCACACTTCACACTTTTTAGACCTATCATTCAATGTTTCAAGTAAAAACAATTCATGTCTTCACTTTACACATCATGAATTAACCTAAAATATAAACTAGCCTTAAAATTGAGACTAATTGTATGGAATCTATAAAGTGCAAGGGTATCTTTGTAGTGGATATTGATCTGATTACTACCACTTTGTTTGATTATTCATCTATATCTATACTTACTAATATTATAAAGAGAAAAGATTTGTATGTTTGTAATGAATAAACACAAAAACTAGTGGACCGATTTTAAAAATTAAAAACATAGGCTATATTTTATAAAGTCACATGGGTGAAGTCGCATGCAACAGCTAGTATGCCATATATTGCAAGTATACATCAAAACACTACTGGGATAACATATTTTTCATGTGCAAGAGCAATAATTATGTTGTAGAGTACAATTATTATGCCTGGCAACACAAATAAACAATCTATTTTGGCATCACCACCTCCACATTCATTCTGCGGGTGAGGTATCTTACCACACACTGAAGTTAAAATTAGGCAGCCTTGTTAGCATTAGTCACATTGTTTTGGTCATTGTTATTTAAATAATTGTACAATGTCAAAAAATAAATAATTATGTTTATTGTTTTAAAAAAGAGGTCACAAATTGCAAAAGCCAAGAATAAGGTAAACAAAACAGAGAATAACTACAAAAACAATTTAATTTATTTATATAGTTTAAAATGTGAGTTTATTCATTACAAACAAAAATACAAATCTTTTCTCATTATAATATTAGTATAGATGATAAATTTAATGAATTTGATAGGTATGTACAATAACCGATCAGTATTTATTCAAAGTTACATCATGATTTGGTAAATGTGATGAGAGCTGTGAAATCACTTTTACCCAATGTTATTGTGACACTAAAAATAGGTATTAGGTATATATTTATAGCTGTGTGTGGTTTCACTCAAAAAATACTATCCAGACTAATATTATAAATGTGAAAGTAACTCTTGTCTACCTTTTCACACCTTAACTACTAAATGTGAAATTTTGCAAACAAATTGTCAGAGATTTGAAACATTTGTTCATGAAACTTCATTACACAATTTCCTTATCAATTACATAAATTAATCATGATAACAGAATTTATTTATAACTTACCACACTGAATTAATTGCGTATTTATATAGATTTCTACATGTAAAATGGTTGATGAAAATATATTCCTAAGTTATGTTTGTTTTATCAGAATATTATATTTATAAATTTATTTGAAAAGATGATACACTTCATTTCATTGTCCTTTCCAATATTCTTTTAATGAAATTTTATTATGAAATACACCCATATTTTTAGTGTTTAGATTGTCAGACATTCTGATTGTCCACTAACTTAATGGTAGGTGGCTGCCGTCTTTTAACAAAAGCAAGCAACAGGTACCAAGCACCTTCAGAGATTCAGCTTTTATCTCGTAATGGCCTATGATCTACCACTGTACCACTTCACCCTACTTCAAAAAATATTTAAATTTGTATTATATAAATAAACTGTACCAACATGGTCAAAATTTTGTCTTGTTGATTATTCAACTAAAATATTTTTTTTATTAGAGATTCAATATAGTGGGGTTTTTCTAGTAATTGATAAAGACAGATATGTGTCACAACTTTTGTGTTTAGTATAAATGTTTAACAAAAAATAAAAGTGAGTTTTCTTAAATAGATAAATAAATATTACTTAAAAATAATGTCTCTTTTGCAGGTGCGATGCAGATCCAGCGGCATTGGCTAAGTACGTTTATGCTCTTGTGAAGAAGGATAAGCCGATTGAAGAGCTGCGCGATGGAATGTTGGATCAGCTCGACGTCTTTCTACAGCATGGTACGTAGACTGAATGTTGCAACTGAAAATATTCAAATTTCGAAAGTATATTAGTTAACACTAGCTTTTGACCGCGACTTTGTCTGTGTCCCTTTTTTAAAAAAAGGTCCTATTGGTGTTTTATTAATGTTATAGTTTGGCCAGATTTTGGACTATTTTATATTTTATTTTCAACAAAAACCCTACAGCAAATCAAAATAACATACAATATATACAATATTACTACCTACATTGCCACTTACAGGAATTCACTATGTAGGACAATTATTTTTATATGATTATAATATTTATTTATTGTTTGACAGAAACAAAAGCGTTTGTGAGCATGCTGTTCAAGTCGTTGGAAACTAACGACTACCTGAAGGCTGAAGAGAAGAAGCCAACATCACCGACGGAGGCAGTTCAAGTCGAATCTGAGGAGAACAAGGAAACCGAACCGGAGAATCATGGTAAGCAAGTGGTATTTATACCTTACTAGCGGGTCGCCCCCGGCTTCGCACGGATTATCTTTATCTTTAATATAGGCTATCTAACTATACTAGTATTATAAAGCTGAAGAGTTTGTTTGGTTGACCGCGTTAATATTTTATAAAGTTACGCGGGTGAAGACGCGTGCAACAGCTAGTCTATACTAATATTATAAAGAGGAAAGATTTGTTTGTTGGTTTGCACTGAATAGGCTCCGAAACTACTGGACTGATTTGAAAAATTATTTCAATGTTGGGAAGCTATATTATCAGTGAGTAAAATAGGCTATATTTTATAAAGTTACGCGGGCGAAGCCGCGTGCAACATTACATGTTACGTAAATTGCGTTACGTAATACTTAAACGTCTCCTTTGTTAATATGTGGAATTCCTAGGGAAATTAATACTCGAAACTCATTGATAAATGCGCGCGGCAAAACCTAAAGCCGCGTTGACCAAAGGCTTTTATTATAACTGAGGTAGACGTCATGCGATGGCTCTTTTACACTATCGGCGATTACAGACGATTACGGCCGATCATAGTCTATGATCGCCTGCGACCCGTCATTTGTCGGTTTTTCGTAAGCATTAAAGGAAATCTTGTACACTTACCGTTCGAAAAACTACTACACTGTGTGGATGCTTGCACGATGATCGTGCCTATTATAAACGATCACACGATGAACGATCATCGCCGATAGTGTAGATTGACCATCATGTTTAAATAACATTTTTAAAAGCAATCTGAAAAGTATACATTCATAATACTACAAACACCAACATAAAGTATCTCTACGGTACAATGGATTCTCTGCCTGTCTGCGTTATTACACATTGACTAAATCTATTTTTATATATATAAAATTCTCGTGTCACAGTATCTGTAACAAAACTCTTCCGAAATGATTTGACCGATTTTTATGAATTTTTTGTGTATATTCCGTAGGTCTGAGAATTAGGTCGTAAACTATTTTTTATACCCCTAAGTGATAGGGTCGCCCACTCCAAAAAATTTTTTGTATGGCAAAACAATTATAATTTTGACACACAGCTGCTCCTTTGACGGCTCCAAACGGCACTGCCCAAGAGGAGGTCCGACCCCGCAACCGGTCCCCGGTGTCGGCTGTACCGAATCCTCCCAAACATCGTGTTGTGGTCAATCGTGCCGCCAACAAGCCTGGCTTTATTGTCACCGCCAGGGCTCCGCCACAGGAGCAGACACTAGTCAAGGTACGCATTATTTCTGAATTAATCTATACTGATATTATAAAAAGATAAAATTTGTATTTTATATTTTTGTTTATATAATGAATAAACTCAAAAACTACTATACCGATTTTAAAAATTAATTCACCCATAGAAAGCTACATTGTCAGTGAGTAACATAGGCATTATAAATGATAATATTGATATAATATCTCGACGAAAATATCTTGGTTTCCACTTTCCCTTTTCCTGACTTGACTGGGAATATTTGCTGGTGGTGATAGAGCCATTAGAAGAACTAATAAATCCACATCTTCCTCAACAACAGCATCTTACACAAATTAACTCTCGGTTAACTTACACAGCCTGTAGCTTCTAAAATATTGATCGTAGAATAAAAATGTATATATGTAAATTTGTAGAAACTTTTGTCGGAAGTAATCATAATGCTATTCATACAGATATAATAATATGAGTAAAAACCTGAAAAACCCTACACCCTTTAGGACCCTTATAGTATGTTCATCTGGATACTGTAAGGTATAACTGTACCAATTTTCAAAACTACAAGAATTATTTCCCCTGATTGCCCATATTCGTCTTAATTTGACTGTACCACTATTGGTTTTTAGTTTGACTAAGATTTTATATCGGACCTGAGGTTTGACTGTACCTACGTTCGGCTAATGTTAGAAACCCGCATTAGTATCTTTTTACATCTATAAACATCAATGTACTACAACTATGGATTTCGCATGCCATCACATGCCATACAAAACACTACGAACTTTATGGAACATTTAAAAGTGACATATGCGTAGAGCATGAACCCTTGTCATCTGTCATTTAAAACCAACCAATCGTCTGTCATTTAAAGAAAATGTACGTCAACACATTGGAGTTTAAAATAGTATATGAATAGTAGAACTTGTTCGTTACTACCATTTTATGTGCCCGCTTTGGCATTTGTGACGCAAAATCCATAGTTGAAGTGCTTCGATGTCTATAAAGCTCTTTGTGAATTAATTTTTACATTTTTTTCTTTAAATATGTTACAGTTAATACCATTGAATGAGCTGTTAGATGAACCCATAGAACAGGTGCCCAGAAGAAGAGATAGACGGGGTGATTCTGTAAGTTTTCTCATTTTATTGTATTTGTTTTCTTGTGATGGCTTGTCAACAAATGCTTTTATGTTACTTCGTCTAAAATCTAATATGGCGATAAATGATGATGATGATGATGATGATGATGATGATGATGATGATGATGATATGATATCAGTTGCGAGACAAAGATGACCGCCGCCGCCGCAGGTCGCGTTCCTGGGAGAGGCGCGCGCGCAACAGAAGACACAGGGATGACGTCAACGAGCGGAATTATGACAAAAGGTCAGTTTAATTATATGAGTTTATTTATTTTTATTTTAACGTCCGACGCAAAAGAGGGGTGTCGAATGTGATCTCTCTACAACACGTTCGTTTGAAGTGTAATTTGGTATACTGTTACTCTGGTGGTATTTCCATGACATTTAGCTTGAACTCGGTCCATATGATAGAGATGGGTTTACTCTTGGCCAGCGTCTACACATGTAGCATAGATGAGGTCTATGATGAACGAGCTCACCCAGAGGATGCCTATTCACTCAAATATTTGAAAACATTTGGGTTATATGTGCTCGGAAACAAAGACCAACCAAACCTTGGCTGTGTGTTTTAATAATACATATTATTTCGGGCGGTTGTGTAAACTTTGCTCGACGCATGACACAACCGCCACTAGTTCTGTAAGCAAATATTGTAATATAGATAGGCCATTTTTTGTAAATAATCAATCTTCTTCTTGCTCCGGGATAAGAAAGACCATTTAAAGCACTTGCTCCGAAAAAGAGCGCTTGGTGTATCTATTATTGTATTGTATAAGTTTCATGATTAATGATTGTTCCTTTTTCCCCTATTCCAGACGTCCAGTGTCGCGTTCGCCGTCCCCTAGAGGTCGTTACAGGAACAGAAGTCCACCGAATGCCACCAATGACAGACCGCACAGCAGATCAAGGTAATAGCAAAAAAAAAAAAAAATACTCTAGGATCCCATGGGAGTCAAAAGCCAAAAAAATATCCGGGATCCTAGACATGGGAGCTAAGTGGAGGGAGGCATTTTTTTTTTAAATGTTACGATCGGCAGACAGGCTGACGGTCCGCTTGATGCTGTCCAAATGACTGCGAAAAGCAATTCATTGAATGTTTTTAGTAACAATCGTATTTTTTTTTTTATTTTTTTTTTTTCGTTTTATATATTTTTTAATTAAGTAAGTAGATATTGTAATTTATGATTTTACACGCCAGACGGTGGCAGTAAATGAGGTTGCATAATTCAAACAAATAAGAACTGGTTTTACATTAACTCATGTTACTTGGATTTTTTTTTTTAAATTTTGATATCAGTTACAAAACTTTAATAAATAAATAAAATTGATGTCGTCAGGTCGAGATCACCGCCTCCCAACCACGACAGGGAAAGACTGAGGGTGCCTCGCGACCTCGAAAGGGACAGAATGTCGCGCGACAGGGAACACCGCGACAGGGCGACACGCGACGTCGACAGGGAGAGGTCAGTGTTGTCAACGTTTGATATATATATTTACAACCCTTTCATGTTGATGCTGTATTTTGCTGACACGAACGTTTAGAAGAACTATACATAAGGAGTCGAAAGGACAAACATATTCTGTTTTTAACGCCCGACCCAAAAGTGTGATTTTATATAAGTTTGATCTGTGTATCTTTGTGTACGATTTTGATCCATTTTTTTTTTAATGAACTTAATCGAAATGGTTCTTAATACTTATAGCAGATATAGCGTGTTTGAGCTCAATAGAAAGTCGTGGGTTGGTTTATAATTTTTAATTATATTTTATATATATAATTAACAATATGTTTAATGCTGCAGGTCCCGGGATCGATCCCTGTCACCGCGCGAAGACAAATTGGATCATTTGAATCAGATTGGCTACAAGAAAAGGTGTAGGGACTTTGATGGTGAGTGTATAATATAGGTGTTAACTATATTTTTCACGGCATAGTGAAGCCGATAAAACTACGCCTTCGCCTTTTAACATACATTATTTTAAAGATGACAAAAAGAATGAGTTTCTTTCGTGGTTTCTTCTCAGGATTGTCATCATCTTGGCTTTTTTTTGTTCCGAAACCTTGGTAAATTTAAATTTTACTACCTTACATAAAAATCTCTTGGAGAAACTTAAAAATGCATTCAAACTATGCACTAGTAAAATAAACAAAAATTGAGATTATCGCTTAGAACACAAAATCTCAATACTGTAGACGTGCGCCTGCGCGCAAACACGTGTTTATAAAACTGGCTTCACCGTGTTGTACGCAAAATTCTGTTTATATTTTTTATTTGGTCATAGTGCTGTAAATTTGCAAGACGTGAGTCATATTTTAAAAAGTACAATAAAACTTTTAGTATTTCATGTTTAGTAGGATTCTTCATAATCATATTAACTCTGCGCCCCACTTGAAAAAACTACTTTTTAGATTTCCATATTCTCCCTCATCACGTTTGCAAGGTAACTTTTATATCTCTCCTTTTCGCACTAACTACTACGCAAGGAATACATTTTTCAGGCGGACATAAACAAAGCATTAAAGGATTTAGACATATTTTCTATTTCTATAGTGATGTTTAGGAAGAGCTAGGGAAATTTGCTATTACGTTTTTTAATTTGTGCCCACTTGTAACACTTTACACTATCAATTGATGCTATGGTTGTATTCTTTTTGAAGTGTCTATTTGTACCACCGCTTGTAAACATTTTGTATTATAGGTCATAATGTTTCTAATTTTTGTAAGATAAGTTTTGTGCGACTGTTTTTGCCTGAATAAATAAATTAATTAATGAATAAAAAACTTGTTTTCAAACAACTTGCATTATTTTTGAACTGCAAGTAATTTTTTTTTTTTTTTTTTTTTTTTTCTTATACAGAGAAAGGTTACTGCATGCGCGGGGATCTGTGTCAGTGGGACCACGGCGTGGATCCAGTGGTGGTCGATGACCTCACCAGGGTCATCAACATGCCGCCGACTGTACCGGGTAATAACAAGTAGAAAATGTACCAGGAAATTGCATTACGTTTTTTTTCTCTATGTCAAGGTTGGCAAACAGGCTGACGGTCCACTTGATGGTAGGTGGCTACCGTCGCCTATAAAACGAGTAACGCCACGGATGCTGCAAGTTCGCTGCAATACAAGGCTCTGGCGTCCTGTACTCACTCGCCGAAACCGCGGGTATCTGCTAGTATTATGTAAAAATATTAGCTGTTGCACGCGACTTCGTCCGCATTGTAAAATAAAAAATATATAAAAAAGCAATATAACGCTTTTTTATATTTTATTTTAGATGATCCCTTGAGAACAGTACTTTTTTTTTTTCTCGGTGAAAGGTACCCCATGTCCTTTCTTTTATCCCTGACAACGTGTATGCAAAATTTCATGATGATCGGTTGAGTAGTTAAGGCGTGAAAAGGTAGCAGACAGACAGACATAGTTACTTTCACATTTATAATATTAGTATGGATGTTACTCGCTGATAACGTAGCTTTCTACAGGTGAAAGAATTATTGAAATCGGTCCAGTAGTTTTTGAGTTTATTCATTACAAACATACAAATCTTCTTCTCTCTTTATAATCTTTATCTTGTCACGTTGTGTGTCCTCGATGAACTCCCTAAACTACTAAACCGGTTTTGATAAAACTTCGTAATTATGTGTAATTTGGTCCAACTTAAAAGATAGGATAGTTTTTATCTCAATTTATAGTATTTTTTTTTTTTGCAAATTATTTGTTTATTATATGAGAAAGAGTTATAAATTACTTTACACCGCCATCTGTGAGAATTTTATGGAACTCACGGTTGTTTTTAAAACTTATTTTAAATATTATCAGTGAGTTCCATAAGTTTCTCACAGATGGCGGTGTAAGGTAATTTATCGGCTGGATTATTATAAAAATTGCACCCCGGGCGAAGCCGGGAACGCGGACAGCTAGTATTAGTATAGATTAGCTTTGTTCGGTCCTTCGCCAAAATAAACTTTAAGTATAACCAAATTTCATTCTGTTTGCGAAATTTTCTTAAAAAGAGAACCAAAATCCTTGCTTCACGTATTAATATATAGATTTGTTTCTTTCAGAATATAATCCCTTGGCACCTGACATTTGGTGCGGGACTGGAGGTCCAGTCTACCCACCACACCACTTACCACCCCACCCTATGTCCAATAGGGAACTCATTCCTATACCTACGTGAGTATACCTATTGACAATTAATTATAGTTATATTGACAACTTGTCTCATTCGTCATATTGTAATATTATTTATAAGAATACAGTTTGTCTTTGAATACAAATTAAAATGTACACCATAAAGATTTTTATGCAATAGATTTTTTGTACAAAACATTATTAGAAAACAATGCTAAATGTTTTGTCGTTTAAAAACACTCAAAACGTCTTACTCGTCGTAGATCATTAATCAAAATGTTCAGATTTGTTTGAAGCTTTATTACTAAACATTGTTAAAAGACGTATGTAGCTGACTGAAAATATGCAATCTAATAATGTTCATGTACAATGTTTTATTAGAATTTTAGCGCAAATAGTATTATTATCTTTACATCCGAGTCATTTTATGGAGAATTTTTTTTTATATAAGTTAAGCTATCGCGTCGCCTACAAACAATGCCACAGGTGCTGCAAGTAAGGTGTTAATGCTACTAAGGTGCCGACCTTAGTAGCATTAAGGAAATGGGCTCTGAAATCCCATATAGCCCGTCTGCGACCTTAACTTAAAAAACGTGGCAGCCAGCCTGGCGACTGTAACCGTCCCCTTACAGAAGACCACCGTGAAATAAGAGCAAGGGGGATGCCAGAGCCCATTTCCCTACACCTACCCAACCCCTTTATCCTCAATCCCAATAAGATCGGCGGCGTACTTGCCATCAAGTGGACCGTCAGCCTGTTTTTTTTTTTTTGGATTTTTCTCCCTAAGAATCGATTTTCATATATAAGCCCGGGGGTATGAAAATTTACGGGAGTAAAATCAAATGTTACATGTCACATGTTACGCGTTATAGGCTACAATACGAGCATGCTTCAATACATATTAATCCCAAAACAGGGCAAGGGAGCCTCCGATGCCGGGCGCGCCGCCAATACCGCCTCCCATTCGACACACGGCGCCACCCAAGAGGCTATTCGACTACAACAGATTGGGTATGTGTTTTTATTTATTCTCATGTATTATTTATTTTTGATTACTATAAAAATTTAGTCGTCTTCTCGCGTTTATTTTCTCGCGCATAATTTTTAATTTACGATAACTCCATTCATTTAAATTGTGTGGTAGTGTAAAAGGCGATTTATTATAATTAAATTATAGAAAGTAACTAAAGTTTTTTAATTTTATATGGACAAATATCGTATCGGTCTAAATAGTTTTTTAAACTTCACATAATTTGTATAATTTTTTTTTTAAACATTAAAATAGTTATAGAAAGCTACCCGTATGGTATAGACATATGCCATCACGGACTTTTTTGTAGACCTATAAAAGAGAAATAAGTCCACCATACATTGTTTTTTTTTTTATATCTCAAACGGATATTAGGCAGCGCTTTCGTCTGAGGGCTTGATTCCATCTTAAACAATCATCGTCATATTTCAACAAATTAACAAAAAAAGAATATTGAAACTATACATATATATAAACCTTCCTCATGAATTACTCTATCTATTAACGAAAACCGCATTAAAATCCGTTTAAAAGATCTAAGCGTATATGCTGAGGGACAGACAGATAGACGGCTTTTAAGTGACTTTATTTTATACTATGTAAAGATTTATGAGCTTCCCAACAAAGTTTGCTGTTGAATATTTTAGCCCAAATAGAAAACAAAGCCTTCAATTATTGTTAAATATTTTAGTGAAACATTTTCTTTTGCCCATTTACAGGTAACCAAAGACCTCCAATGGGAGCCGGCGGTAATTGTTCGCTAGAAGTGAAGAAGGTACCGCGAGGCATGAACGATATCACGCATCTGAACAGTCATTTCGGAAAATTTGGCAAGATTATTAATATACAGGTATCCTATATAGGAGTTATCTTTTAGCTTCGAACGAATAAATAAATAAATAAATATCTTCACACACTCCACACACCACCATCTAGTTCCACAGTAAGCAACTAATGCTTGTATTATGGATACCAGACAGTTGATATATTACATATATTACTTTTTTTTGTAAATACATACATATAAATTTTAAAAAAATCCATAACTCAGGTAAAAAGGTAAAATATTAACACATAAACATTTGGCCCTAGCGGGATTCGAACCCGCGATCGTTTGGTTAACAGCTAGGGTTACTATACTAGCCCCTAGACCTAGACCAACGTTGACATTCACATTAACGTGTCGTCAATGTGAATGTCAACGAATGTTTTAACTTTTTGCTTACTGGTACAAAAGTTCTATATAATTGTGGGGATGATTCATCCTAATATTTGTGTATTTATTTAAAAAGACAATTTACATATAGGTACAGTAACACACTTGATCGTTAATCTTCGTTCACGCAGAGAAGAAAGTACGGCTCCGACGATCAACGAAGAAAGCTTAAAACTTACAATCAACCTTAGAAACAATATCTATAAGGTTGATAATAGAATGCTCACTCGGGTGAGATGGCAAGCTGCGCACGCTAACATGGCGGCAGCTGGCGACCAATAGCGGTACTATGTGTGTGGATTAGTCGATAGCACTTGCCACGCTTTCAAAATTCCTCTTCTGCGCAGGCGCATCCACCCCTAAGCCACATCAGTTGGGTACTACTGTAAAGATGTGTGGATCTTTACTTGATGTTTTCGGGGCTGACTGATATATAATTGATGAGGCGATAATTGATAGGCCCTGATGTGAAATTTTTCATTTTGTTTCAGGTGTGTTTCGAAGGTGACCCCGAAGCGGCTCTGATAACCTTCTCGAATCACACAGAGGCCAACGTCGCCTACAAGAGTACGGAGGCCGTACTCAAAAATAGGTTCATCAAGGTCTTCTGGCACAATCATGAGGTTTGTAACTTTACTATGTGACCTATTCACCCTCAAAGTTGCATTAAAATTTGTGTTAAAATATGGATGTTTCAAGGATCATCTTGAAACATCTTGAATCTTGAAAAATCATATCTTTGAAAAATTCATATTTTTAGTCATCTATTGAACCTTAGAAAAAAAAAATCTGTTACAAAAATATTCTCTACTTTTATTTGTTGCAATCGATTTATAGAATTTTAATCTAAAATAAACGTTAAAAAAGTTATGAAATATTGCATTTTGTGCTATTTTTACAAATTCAGACCTTTCGTTGACAACACAATACGAGAAATTCGGCTAGTTAAATTATTTTTTTCAAGTATTCTTTAAAGTCTGAGGAAGGTTCTTAGGGAGAGAAATAAATGCACCAGTTTAAAATATTTATGACAAATTCTCCCCCGTTAACAGAACAAACAAGAGAACACAGCTCCGAGCGGCGGTGGTCAGCCGATGAACAAACCGAACAACGGTCACAACAGTCACACCATGTCACAGCACAAGGTGCTAATAAACAGGGACAATATAAAAGCGACAGCCGACAACAAGCAACAACAGATTGAGAAGGTAAATGAGATGGTGAACATTTTGAATTGATGACTAGCTTTTTTGGACAGTTTGTAAGGACATATTGGTCAATACTCTATAGATATAGTAAAGTGTGTTCCGTAATTCGAAGGATTAATTTGACATTTCCTGGGTTGCGAGTATTTGACTATACAAAAATAGTGATGTCACCTAATCGGACTTATTTAAAAAACTTTCGGTTTTATAAAACCGTTATTAATGATGTATGGAACATTAGTTAGTTTAGAATTAATAGTTTAATGTATATTAATCCTTCAGCCGATAGAGTCGGATTTATCCGACAATTATTTTCGTGCCCATTACCCCAGAGCCGACAAATTTCTCTAGTTGTATAATGTTTATTTTTAAATCATTGCGTTGCTTTCTCCTACAAAACCAAGACAAATTAAAAAATATAGAAAAACCGGTCCCTCTATATTTGTCCCTCGCACGAAACGACCGACGCTACAACATTACAAAAGATGTTTCACATGAAAATGTTTTGTCAATGATTACGTGCAGCAGGTGGCGAAAGAACCGGCCAACGGTCCAGTTTTGACGAAAAAGGAGACACCCAAACCTATGGAAAAGGTGAAACTTGTCATAGAGAGTCACAAGAGGGCGCAAGCTCTTTTGGAAAGCCAATTGCAACAGCAACAAAGACTAATACAGAAGATGGAGAAAGGTGGGTGTTTGTTATCGCACTCTTTTTTTTTTTTTTTCAGAATAGAATAAATTTAATTTACAGCCAAGGGACATATAAAAAAATCAGCTCCAATTCAGCATTAATGCAGCTTGATAAAACCTGCGCTGGTCTTCCGTTAGAGCTGACAGTGTGGTCACGCAATTACATAAAAGCTGTAAAAAAAAAAAAATCTAAAAGGAAATAGTTAAAATAAAAATATAACCTATAAATTTATAAAAATTAGAATCTCGTTTTCGGGTTTTTTTTTTTTTTAAATTTTAAGGTCAACAAAATTTTATGGTCCACTTGATGGTAGGTGGCTACCGCCGCCTATAACAACACAAGCAAACGCCACAGGTGGTGCAAGTGCGCTGCCGACCATAGAAGGATTTTAAGGATAAGGAAGGAAGGAATTGGTTCTGGCTAAAACACATTTATACAAAGTACATATTTGTTTGATTTTTCTTTGTAGGTAATCTGACTGAAGAAAAGAGGGTAGAAATGATGGTAGCGATAAAAACCTCCCAGGTGGCCATCGAGAACCTAAGCAAAGAACTGTTGACCTACAAAGACACACTGAAACTTATGCAGGTGAGTTTTTTTTTTTTTTTTTTTTAATTTGTTTCTTTATGATTTGCTGAATTTAGTAGAGTTTTGTCGACATAATTTTATTTTTTGTATTAACATTGATTTATAATTAAAAAATGTAAACAAATTTATACAGTAATTACGAAATCAAATGATAATAAAACCGTTTAAATATTTAAAAAAAAAATATAATTTAGAATTCTTCTATGTCTGTGCGTTTGTGCACGCTAATCTCAGAAACGGCTTAACCGATTCGAATGCGCTTCTCACTATTATGTATGATGTATTGATGATTACCTGAATTGTCATCTAGGTTACTTTGAGGACGTTCAAGTATTACGTAACGCCATTTGGTGGGGGGGGGGGGGGGGGCTCTGTCTTTTAAAACGTTACGGCGCGTTACATTTGGGGGGGGGGATGCAGTCGAAAATGTTCAAAAATTGCGTTACGTAATACTTGAACGCAGGGGACGCGCTGGGTTTTATCCTGGGAAAATGTTAGGCTCCTGTAGGATTTTCAAAAAAACGATGAAATCATGACACAGTGTACCTCTCCTCCAGAAAAAGAGTACTGTTAACGAAGGACTCGGATAAAGTCGTAGGTGAAAGCTAGTTTGTAAGCATATTATTATGAAATTGAATTGTTTTTAAATTATTTTATAAATATGTTTACATTTGTTAAAACGTTTGAACGATGAGCTGGAGCCGGGTTATGTTATAATAGTTGATAATGGTTTATGGCAGGATGACGCTGTTTCCCGTTCGATGTCCGCCTTAAACATTCAGGTATTGAATGTGGGTTGCGAAAGCATGCGTTTGTGTTGTCCTCTATGTAAAAAAATAATATGCCGTGCTCGGTGGACTTAACATCGTCACAATAATTGCATTGCAACTGATGCCGGTTAACACAATAATTGTAACATAATATTAGCTAACAAATAGCGCCATCTCACAAAATTTTTAGGTAACAGTTGATCGGCAATATACAAATGCCACAAAGGAGATGAGGGATTATATAAATAGTTATAAAAACTACACTGGACCGCAAAGAAAAGGGTCGGTTAGAAAATCTTCAATATCTTCAAAAGTAGCTGACCTAGTTATAAATGAAATAAAGACTAAAAGAAAGAATATTTTAAGCTTTAATTTAGTCTTTATTTTCATAAAATTAGGTCAGGTATTTTTGAAGATATTAAAGATTTTCTAACCGACCCTTTTTATTTGCTGTCCAGTTTATTTTATTTAGTAAACTAAACTAAACAAAATAAAGTTTGTATGATTACAAGAAATACAACTATATAGATGGACTTAAGTAAAAAGCAAAGTCGTATCTATGTACAAAATTTAATCCAAATAGTTAGACCCGTTTCCTATATACGCGAAATAAATTTATATATACATATACAAAAATCGCTAGTTTAGTTGTTAGATATATCATTCGGTTGTCACGAGTTATAATATGTTTCTTTGTCAATAAAATCGTTAAAAGTTCTTCGATAGTCTGGTTAGGTATATTAAAAGTGTAATAGTTTTACGTTTTATGTTTTCATTTTTTAAAATATTGTCCTATAATTACTACAACAGTATTAATATAATGTATTGAACTACAGTAGAATTTCACTAAATAAAATATTAACCTATCAGAGGCGCAATGCAATTATTAAGTTTGTTGACGATCCTGAAAAAATGTATGGACACTCACGGAATAATATCTCATTCGTGAAAATATTTAAAGCGCGCGAGTTCTTTACATAAATGCGGTGAATGTTGACTTTATTGTCACTACCTAGTGCATGACACCGTGACACGTATCGATTATAAAACGGTTGAATGAAAAATAATTTAAAAAAAAATTAAAAATAATAATCGAAAGTGTATGTCATAAAACATATAAGGTAGTTTATTACTAACCCATTCACTACAATTGCAACTTATTTTTGTATTTTATTTTTATTTTTATGGTAGGTGGAAAAGTCTCCTATTAACACAAGCAAAGCTGCCGAACTTATTAGAATTAAGGATAAGATGTTAGAAAGTGTTAGGTAAATAGGCTCTATAAAGTTAAATGAGAAAAAAAAACTTTGTTGATATTTTTTTTTTTCATCATTAGTAAGTTTACTGTTTGCACATATTTCATTTTGTTTTTTCTGCTTGTTTCATTATTCTTTCCTTTTTTTTATTATTATTTAGCATGTTTCTTTTTTTATCATATTATCTTTGTTGATTATTGAGTGATTCATAGTCATTTCGTAGCGACTTGAATGTCACTGAGATTAGAAATAAAGCTATGTTATTGAGAAAATGTGAAAAAAAAAAAACTGTCAATCAGAATCAAAACTGCACGTCAGAAGTGAAAACCAGGCCATCCGTAAACCAAGAAATACTTACAAATTTGGGTAGATGGCGCTTATTTCATACGGGCACTGAGTGTGTCGCTCACAGAGCGTGAAGGCGCGAGTTCACTGTTTTTTTCCCTCATACTAAAAGTGCCCAACGCGCCTAAAGAAAATGTCTTAACATCGAAACATTAACGCATGCATTGTGCAACTCACGTTCTATTGTAACATTGTATTTATCCTGGTCATTGAAATCTTGTAGTAACATTAAATCGTATTTAAGAGTATGTTTGGTTGATTATGTTGTTTTGTTTTACATTGTATAAATTTCATTAATTTATTTAACTACATATATTAATAACTTAAGTGTATAGTTGTGTATTTTTTCACTTCATCCGACTTCATCATCTTAAACTCGCTTGGGGTTGAAAAGGGTTTTAGGGCGTTATCATACTAGTGGTTTACGAGCGGATTCGGGAAGGAGCGGGCGCGCAGTGAATGCGTCGCGAACACATCGCGGTTGCAAAGCGAATACGTCGCGGACGCGTGGCGAAATCGCAATGTTTTCGTCGCGTGTTTGCAGCGAGTTTACGACAAAAAATACAGTCAGTAACAAAATGGATTCCGACGAGGAAACATTGCTGTTGCTTTTGTTACTTCGAAGACGCAGGAGACGAAAACGAAAGCATCGACGAATCCATTATCAATTGGGAGCATCCATTATCAATTAATCGACTGGCAGAGGGCGCGACATATTCGCTCCGCATACGCGGCGTGTTCGTTGCGCGTCCGCAACGTATTCGCTGCGCGCCCGCTCCGGCCCGAATCCGCTCGCAAACCGCTAGTATGATAACGCCCTTAGGGTACAATGAATATTATACAATTAAATTAATTATTATTTATTAATTTATTAATTCCTAAATTTATTAATTCCTAAACGCTACTCAAGAACGTAATATATGAATAGGTCTAGTCAGTCGTCAAATGCTTAATAAAAGTAGTACGGTTATTCAACAACGAACAACAAAAAATTGAGTAGGGATTTTAAAAAAATATATATTACTAAAATTAAATTAAACATCTATAATAAAAGCTATAAAATTGTAAACTAACCCCCGACTTTCTATCGAGTTATCCCCCACACGGCAAAACGCGTTGCCGAGGAATTGGGTGTCCATCAGGTGACTGCAGCATCAGGTATACCAAATTTCACATCAATCGAACGTGGAAGTTAATGAGTTCCCTTCGTTAATTAGAATATGGGCTGATGATCTCCAAACGCCTGAAGAAATATTTATAGCTAAGAACCATCCCAATCACGTCAGCTTTCACACAATAAAAAAAAGTTGTGTGTGTGTCAGCTGCGACGCACGACTGGAGTTTACTCGTTAATATACATAATTTTGACTTTGAATTTTTTAAATGTAAAAGGTGCGCAAGGTGCGTTGCGCAGAAGAATATAACGCTTTTTATTTAACGCTTGTATTAATTTTACTCCTCATAAAATTTCCTTATAAGAAAATCGATTCTTATGGAGTAATCTCCAAAAACGGATCAGATGTTACAGATAGACATACTTTATGTAGATACTCAAAGTAGTTACTTGCTTTAGTTGGCCTCTTTCACCAACTACCAGTAAAGTGTTGATTAGTTACTTTTAGAAATAATTTTATGTTTTATTAAATTATTCACTCGGTTTACTGCATCCTTCTATAGGCGAATTATTTCCATATTTTCTTTTTAATATTTGGGACTTTTATCGTACAAACAAAGCTCCATCATATATCAGCTCCATCATTTCCGGTGAGCGGTGACTAACTCAGAGATGGTGAAAAAGGCCCTTAGCATTGTAATAATTTGTTAGTTACTATACTTGATAACTAATAAATTATTTAAAACATTAATGTAGATAAATTCGCGTCAGTTTTGCTATCCGGATGTGCCATCACTGAGTAATTTAACTAATTCAGCTTTGTATCATAGCGTTATTTTTTTATGTACAGCAGAATGGTACTTTTATTTGTTGCCAGGTCAAAAAACCGAAGACAAGGGAGGAAGCCCAAAAGGAGATTCTCGACGCGGAACTGGACATGTTCAACAAGCAACAGGTCAGTGTTGTTTCGAATGTTGCTTGACTTACAGTAGCAACATACGTAGCTATATAACTGTATAATAATAATAAAGGGTATAGTAATAATAATAATAATAATAATAATTTATTTCAGATATTTGTGTATAAATACGTGTTAGATAATAAATGAATCGATAGCTAATACTAACTTAAAAACTATCTTAATACCAATAATCAATAATAATAAAATAACAAAAACACTCAATATTAATATTGATAAAGATTTGGGAAGGGATAGGGAAACGGGATCTTTAATGTATTTTGTTATTTTTTTTCGTATTTTCCCATCCAAAATGTTTGTATGGGACAGTCGACATACAAGTATTTGTTTTCAAAATGCTATTGGTACTGGCACGTATCTTGTGCCATACGGATCCAACCCCTTTTCTTCTTATGGCATAAAAATGATCTGTATGATTTTTGGGCAAACATTTCATTTTTTTAATCTGTTCGATGATGAGTGGTAAGAGTGGCTCAGTGGCCCCGGGTTCGATTCCCAGCAGGTTCAACTTTGGAAATGAACTTTTCAAAGTTGGCTCTGGTCTGGTTTTGGAAAGTAGTGGCAGGGCACCACTGCGTTTCACAGTCATTCTGCGGCCCGTCTGGCGGCAGTAACCACCCCCTTACAGAAGACCACCGTCAAATAATATTATGTACTTACTGTCGAGTTTCGGTGAGTGAGTATGGAATGCCAGAGCCCATTACCCAATCTCTTCCTTATCTCTTATCCTTCATCAGAAGGAATGAAGGGATAATGGTCTCTGGCATCCTTTACACGCTCACCGAAATACAACAGCACATATCGATACCATAAAGCAACAGTGAGATATATAGTCAATGATAAGTTTTAAGATAATTAATCCCAAACATTTAAATGATGAGAAATCTAAAGTTATTGAAATCATGAATTAAAATTATTAACTAACTAATATTATATAAGAAGAATGAGTTGCTCAGTGTTGCTCTTATAGAACACATGTTTTAGAATAGTTTTGGTGAGATAACTCAAAATCGTCAATTTAGCAAAATATCTCAGTGTTGCTTTGATGTATCGATATGTTGTTATTTCACGGTGGTATTCTGTAAGGGGATGGTTACTGCCACCAGACTGCGATACACAGTGTGCCCTGCCACTACTTTCCAAATCTAGACAGCCAACTTTGAAAAATTCATGTCCAAAGTTGACCCCACCGGAAATAGAACCCGGGGCCCCAGAAACCTTGGGCAAGCATCTTACCACTCATCCAACGCTTGTCAAATTTATCCATATCTGTCGTGGGGTTTTTAGAAGACAACGGAGATGTAATTTTTGCATTATTTAAATATTTTATTAAATCTCAGTACATCGATTTCCAGGAAGGGCAAGATGTTACTGAGCTGGTGAAGAAAATAGCAGAGCTACGAAAGCAAATGGCGATTCAGTTCCCGGTTCATCCGCGCGGTCTGTCCAGGATACACTCCAGGTGAGTCGATCACATCATCCTCTAAGTGGGTGAAGATTTTAATCCCATAGAAATGCCCAGATCTTATCCGATGACTGACAAAAGTAATTATAAAATGACTGTTAAATATTGTAGAAATGATTTTGTATCGACACGTATTTTAATTGAGATTCTCAGCGGTAATATGCAGGGTTTGTTAAATAAAACACTTGGTCAAAGTAAAAAAAAACAAAAAATTTAATCAATTTGAAGTCAATTTAGAAAGATACTCGTATAGGTTATAACGTTTCAAAAGTAACACTTGAGACTCGATTTAAAATTATAACAAACATTTTGGTTAAATTTCTCTAAAAGTTTTTAAATAATAACTACAGGAATAATAGCATTACTGATATGTTTAAACTTTATTATTACAAATTATATTATTATTGTTTTCGATTAAATAATAACATATTTATAAACAAAAAAATGTTACCTACATGCGTCTACAAAGACGCATTTTGCTATTAGAATCGTTTTGATTAGACTTTTAATTGCACAAGCAATCAAAAAGAAGTAACGTTGCCAACTTTGATAGAATAAGGCATAAATAGGGAATAGGGCAAGTTGGGGCCCTTCCAAAAACTTACCGCCGATGTGCTTGAGGTCTACCTCAAATATCATGCAAAATGACGCCCAATATACACTGTGTGTGGCTGACATAAGCCGCGACTGTTTAGGAGAGCATTTTAATTTTGTTTGACACAAACTAGTGTTGAATTTGGAATTATGTTCAAATAAAAATTTAAACCAAGGAAATATATATTCATGAATATATTTGTTTCAAAGCTATCGTATTGTGAAAAGAAAGTTAAGGTAAGTTAAGTTTATAGAATTAATAGACCATATACGTATCGGTGTCGGTCAACTAGGAACACAAATTTTTTTTTGTTAGCATGATTTTTTGTACTACTTAGTTAAGAAATGTTTTTTTTTTTTTCTCAAATAAGAAAAGCTAGTTCAATTTGCTCCGTAGTTAAATTTAGAAAAGGGGGAAAAAAATTAAATATTCATCGTATTGAAATGTTTTTTTAGGGGAGGTCGTTTCAATCCCACTGCGCGTATAAATCGCATAGCGCCGGCCTCCAAAGTGTTTGTTAACCAATCTGTGGACCACCGGCCTCGTGCCGTACTAATATCCGGTTTCGAGCCGGACGAATTGGACGCGTTAGTTGCACACTTTTCGGTAAGTCTAAATTGTCATAATTTACTAATGTAGTGTAAGGTATGCGCTTGCGCTTGGACTCTCTAATTCACACAGACAAGCACTGTCTCTTTCAGTCACCACGTCAGTCGTCAGTCAGACCTGTGAGATATCCCACTGTTGGACAGGTGCATGTCACGAGAAGCTATAATTTTTGTAAATAAACAACTTCAACTAAGTTACATTTCACTCAATAACAAATAATCTCGAATTCAATCAACTCAACGTAACATAGTGTAATACGAAACTAACCAAGTGAGTCCACTTGATGAACTTATAACACACTTATAACAAGTGGCTAACGTCGCCAATAACACAAACAACGCCATAAGTGCTACATCTGCTTGGCCCTTAGCCACGTGTGCTTTCTACAGTCGTTTACGCTACGCTTAGAGAAAACTTGGTGATTGGTCATTGTAACGTCAAAATAAAATTTTGACTGTAGAAAGCACACTTGGCTAGGCCCCTTGGCCAAAGAAGGATTAAGGATAAGGAAAGAAGGGATGGGTGGTAATAGGCTCTGTATCCAGTGTTTTTGTTTGTAAAAAGTATAGAAGAATTGGTTTTCGTTTTAGCAATACGGCGAAGTGACCGGCAAGGAGGTGAACCTGTCTGTGCCGGAGTTGATCCTGCAGTACCGTGCGCGTGCGCACGCCGAACTGGCCGCTGCCCACGGACGCAACTACTCGGACAGGACGCTCTCCGTACGTATCCTATATTTCAACTGCAACTGAATAACTTAATTAAAAAAAGCAAAAGTTAAATAAGAAAATAACAGTTGACTGTAAATTCAAATTAGTTCGAAACCTTTCCTTGTCCCATCTTTAAATTTCATAAACAAACTAGATTTACGAAGTGTCATGTCACAATATTTTATTATCCGTGCCAATGGATGTCAATAAATTTTTAATTTTGTGTTTTCTTATAAAAATGTGATTAAATATCAAGTGTTTTTAAGAATAAAGAGTATCTTTTATATTGTGAGATGTTTATAGACGACATAGATTGTGAGATTAGGTCGCCAAGTCCCCAGTGTCTGTTTACTACTTAAGACAAGTATGTTTAGACACACTACCACTATGTGTATAACATTAAACGCTGTTGTTCGTTTGCAGATAACGTGGGTGTCAAACAGTAAACCAATCGCGCCTATCGCGACACCCGCAGCGACGACCCCAGCGGCGACCCCAGCAGCGACACCAACAGCAAACACCCCAGCAAGTGCAACCGTCCAAAACGGCGACATCGACGTCGCCCTCACCACACAACACGACACAAAGGTATAGTAAAAGTGTCCGAAGTGAATACTTATTTAGGCCAAAGGTGGGATTTCGTAGCAAGCGTCAGTGACGTGGCGTCAGCGACGTAGAGCCAGTGACGTGGCGTCTGTGACGTGCTGTCAGTGACGCCTTGCTGACTTGGATGGCCACGACAGACGCCAATAAGTCGCATCCTGTTTGTCGGGCCCACCACATTTCGATAGTGAAATAACAAATTTTCCTACAATACAATGAAATACAATAACAAATTTTCCTCGGCGGACTTGTTCTGTTCGTCGTTGCTCTCATTCAGGAATAGCATTGGCAACATTCTAGCTGGCTAGCGATTACATTGGTTATGTTTTTGTTATTATTATTATTATTATTATTATTATTATTTTTTAATAGCTCTATGTGAGTGGTAGGTATGTGATAAACTCTTGTGTATATATGTATAATGTGTATCTATGTGACTTAAGTAATTGTATTATTCCCATTGTATAAATGTAAAATCCGTAATTGGCTGTTGGTTATGTTTATGTTTTTGTCTGTAAATTTTTTATATTGAGAGCTGTGGATTTTTTTAGTAAATAAATAAATAGATAGTGAAATAAATAGCCAACGGTATTTGTTTCATTGTGTGTTCACGGTACAGGAAAGCGATATTGACAACACTTGGTAGCCTTTTTGGAATTTTTTTAAAACACTACTATTACGGATAAAACACGTACTACTATAGACGCTTTCAAATAAGAAGACATTTGGAACTTCACCGACACGCTCGTTTTAGTGTTTTTTTTTTTTGACATTTTTAGTGTTGCACTACCCCAATATTCGAATAGATAATATTCGAAACATCTCGAAATTCGAACATTCGATTAAATATTGAATCACGGTGAAGTTTATGTAATTACGTTAAGTTTCAGTTACGCTGCCAGTAACTGGAATCACGATGAAGTTCCAAGTGACTTACTCTATTCGAAATCGACTACAGTAAAAATGCGTACTATTTTTATTTTATTGAAAAAATGTTATGAACCCCTGACAAGTTTACTTTTTTGCATTGTCTCCATGGCCTTGCTTTAGTCATTAGTCGATTGAAACCATATAAGCATATCAATGGTGTTCTCAATGAAGACACAAATCTAATTAATGTCATTTCGTAGATGACGAAGCTGTCGGAATCTCCCCAATATTCGAATAGATAATATTTGATCAGACATTGAGTATAGGAATCACGATGAGTTCCAAGTGACTTCCTCTATTTTAAAACGATTATAGTAAACGTTCGTATTGTTTTTGTTTTATTGAAAAAATGTTTTGAATCCCTGAAAATTAGTTTACATTCATTGCGTTGTCCGTGGCCTTACTTTAGTCATATTATAAACTTATCAATGGTACTCTCAATGAAGACACAAGTCTAATAAATCCCCATGTGGCCGTAGATGACGGAGCTGTCGGAGTCACTTCTGCGCTTTGACGAAGAAGACGAGGAAGATGCCGAAGATCGCTCGTGGAGACGTTGACGTACGCACTCGCGTCGGGCGTAGTCTCGACACACACACACACACAACAACACGGACCGACACACACATGTATATATATACATTAACTCGTATACCCACACTTGTTCGTGGATGAGAAACGGAAACCTTGGGAAATATTCTGTCTGTTTAAAACTAACTAACTGTTGCACGCGACGTAGTCCGCGTAACAATTTGAAATATAGCCTATATTACTCGCTGATAATGTAGCTTTCGATAGGTGAAAGAATTTTTAAAATAGATCCAGTAGTTTTTGTGTTTATTCATTACAAACAAAAATATAAAATACATTTTTTTTCTCATTATAATATTTAATATTGATTATATATAACCTGTTTCTATTTTATACCTGGACTAAAGCGACTAGTATCCTAGGCGAGACTCTAAATTGAGTTTTCGTGGAGTATCTCACATACATTTGTACGCTACCGGTATAATGAAAATGATTGAGTATCGTATCTAATGAGTATCTTAATGTGCGAAAGGCCCTAGCCCATAAATAATAGAAATTAATTTATATATCATTGGTATTACAATGAAAAAAAAAGTAAAGTTCATAAAACAGAATCGATCAATTTAAATGATCAGTTTTAACTTTAGAATACTTCCCAATGATTTTCGTAAAACATTTTGTACTAAGCATCATTAAACGAACGATTAAACAAACATTGTTTTTTAAAATGAATTTGCTTTACTCTGCTCTATAAATTTACTATATATATTATGCTGTTTGCTATGATATGCTATGCTGTTTTTCATCATGTACTATGTAACTGAAATAATTCTGGTCGCTTTCACAGCTAATTTGAACCGTATAAGTGTACATTCAAAAACATTTTTTTTTTTCAAAATTTTTAATCGTGCGTTAAATGAAATGTATAAAAATATTTATATAATGAATTGTATAAAACGAAAAAACTCATTTCTATGATGGTGTCATTTAGTGCTTTAGAGTCGTGGCTTAAAATCTTTATAACCAAGCCGCGATATGTGTTTAAAAAAAACTGTTGAAATTTAATTTATTTGAAGGTATTAATCGATCCGTCTCTGTCACACTTTCTAGTGAGAGAATAAGAGAGAGAGAGAGAGAGAGAGAGAGAGATGGATGCTATTTAGAGGGTTTTCGCTAGTGAGTCCGTTATTTTCCTTTGCTTTCTGTGTTTATATGAATGAGCAATTTTTTTTATACACATCGTTCTCTCGTTATTCTGTTATTAAATACAAGAGTCTAAAGTATGATTTACACGAAGCCAACGCTGGCCCCCCTTTTTTTTTAACTAATTCACTACTTGGTAAAGCCTCGTCTATATCTGTTGAAACGTTTAAGAAATTATTTCGTTTTAACACACATGGACACAATTATCTTTTTGAGTTTTCGTTAGGTACAGTCAGGGTGAGAAAAAGGTTTGTCACCTTTAAGTCGACATTTATGATTGCAACAGGACATTGAAATTTTTAAGTCATAACACTCAATTTTAGACACGTGATGCGATGTGTGTATGAAAATATCAGTAGATACCCTTATCGTGTATAATAGACTCAAAAATACTCTGAGAAATGGAAATTTTTCAACTACCCCCCACATGTGGGTTGAATTTTTTTCGCAACTGTCTAACGAATTTTGTCGATTGTTACAATTTTATACTTTTAACATTCAATATTTAAACGAAAAATACAAGACGCCCGATGCGATGTGTATAAAAAAAATATTTCTCTATGTCTTTTGTTGGTATATTGTATATCGTATAGTATAACTGACGATGAGAAAAAATCAGGACGTATTATTAACCCTAACGTTATAGTTAAAAGTTCGTGCATATATACAGTACATACCTCAATTAAAGCAATAAAAATAATTATATCTAACGTCTTTACGTGATGAACACCAATTTATCAAAGAGAGAAATTTTTGGCGGTGTATTTAATTAGCTTTTTGTCTGATTGGCTATAATTTTTTTTGGTACATTTGAGGCTTAAATAATTGCTGGCTAGTCGCTGCTTTAAAAAGTGTGTGAGGCATATTTAAAAAAAAAAAATTAACTGATTCTGTCGAGGTTCTGGGGGACGGTTTGTGCAAGTCGGAGCTGATAACAAAAAAAAAAATTGGTTACAAACTTTGCCCTAGTCTATTAACAGCAATTCTCTTTGGGATTTGTGACATCATGTTTAAATGAAAAAATATACTGAGATTTTTAAAATTTCATCGTTCTCGTAGGAATATGCGGCGGTAGAGAATTGATTAAGGTTTAAAAAATAACTTTGGTAATGCCAGTTACACACGATCAAGCATTTGACATTGACCAATTGACATTGATACGTTTGGACTGATCAAGATAATTGAACGGTGTGTCATTTGTCATGACAGCCAAACTTGTGAAGCAAAATGACACCAATACACCAACCAATTGGCTTGTTCAAGCCGATCGTATCGTGCCTATTGGATAATAGAATAGATAAGATCGTGTATGGCTGGCATTATAACATAGTTTTAGAAAAGTAATTATGTACATTGTTAAAGCATTGACTAACTTTCAATCATAAAAATATCTTAATCTCAGTTATTATATTTTGTAGTTAAAAAATTAAACCATATCTTGTATTCCATAGGATTCGAATCGATATTTTAAACGGATCACACACGTGATGATTTACAATTGTGGTTTGAAATGCAAAAATAGACTGCCTTCTAAAGTTTGTACCCTATTTTGTTGTAAGCTCTTGGACTAACAAAGATTTGAATAAGACATTCGGTCGGTTGAGTAATTGTTCTTATTTATTTAAATGTGGCGAATTAATGAAATTAAACCGTAGGCGTAATTTGAAAAGGTAATTTCATGTATATTTGAAGGCGATAGTGTGAATGTTGGGTCCTAGGTCTTGTAGTTGGTGTCGTGTCTTTTTGAGTCATAGAGAAGGTTTTTAGAACGTAATAGTCCCTTAATTTTTTAATTTTGATCTTATCATTCGAGTCAACTGAGAATTAATGTAATCATGAGAACATTATTTCTCTTTAAAACATTATTACTTTAAATTTTCATGATTTAATATTGAGAAAGTTTAATGTAGTAAATGCATTGAAAAAAAAAATAAACTCATCCTCCTCCGGGATGAATATTGTGTTGGCACATTTTGAGTACACTTCTTTTTAAATTTAAAATGAGGATGAAATTATTTTAGAGAATTTTTTGTTGAAATATATATAAAGTTCTGGTCGTATCTGGATTTGTATCGAAGGAGGCGCAAGGTGTGCTTTGATTTTCGACTTTATTTCAAAAGTTGATATTTATTTTTTAATAATAAAAAAAATGTTGACGCTTGCGTTGAATCAGTGAATGTTTACGATGGAATCACTAATATTATTAATAATAATTTTGCAATTATTATATTATGTAAAATAGTAAATGCATTGTTAAGTTTTAATAGGTATTGTATGTATAAATTAGGTAATATTTAGTGTAGTTATTATATCGTCGGCCGGGGCTAATGTGTTTTGAGATTTGATATTATGATATCTCATTGGACAACATCAATTTGTACAATTTTTGTTGTATGTATATATTAGGAAGATAGAGGCTCTTTATAGACAGATAGATCGCCCTTCAGTTATCTTCATTTGGTAGGGGGGTCCGGCTCGAAGGACCAAAACCAAATTCGGGGGTTTAAATTATATTGACACTAGCTAGTGTCCGCGACTTCTTACGCGTTGAACACACGGACAGACCGACTTACTTGCACATTTATAATGTTGGCATGGATTAAATTACATCGGAGGCGTAGCTTGTCCTAAATAAGTCTTGTATCAAAGATTTGTTAGGTTGGACCTTATTACTCGACTTTTATCTCAGCAATAAGAGTTTGAAGTAATGGATGACAGTTTATATTCTCTTACACACTTGGGGTGGCTCTAGTTTTAGAGGGGCCCCTGTATTGATAGGTTTAACATTGTTACAGTGAAGACGTAACAGAAAGACAGACACACTAGTATCGATTTGTATTTTATTATTGCTAAATATTTCAGGTAGCCGTACGCCCCTGAATTTCAACAATGAAAGTTTAATATTGTAACAGTGAAGACGTAACAGACAGACAAACAGACAGACGTACTAATATGGATTTGTAGGAAATGAATATACAAGAAATATATTAGCATTAATAAAATAATGCTAATATCTGTTTTTGAGCACAATAGCCTCGGATGACTATAAGTTTATTTCTCTGTCAAAATGAGACATTTTCGTTTAAACGTTTGAAGAATACAATTTTTTCGCACAAGTGCTTTAAATATTTAAAAAAAATTATATCTAAAAACGATATCCGGATAAATTTTGAACGTTTTAACAGAGATGTCTCGTTTTTTTGAGTTCTACTCTTTCCTTAGTAATCGTGAAGTGTTTTTAGTTTAATTAGCGATTTTAATAATTATTATTGTGTCTGACATTGTATAAATATCTTGTATAAAAAAATTAAAAAATAACAAGAGCCGGAAAAAGATGAAATTAAAAAAAGACGATATTGAATTCGGCGTTAAAATATTTTTAATAAAAAAAGTCAGTACATATATTTTTGATGGCGGTCGCACACAATTTTTTCTATTATCACGTGTGTGACACAAGAAAAGAGTGGCTTGTGGTTTGATTTTGTTTTTTTTCTTTGTAAAAAAGATGGCTGTTTTAAAAAAAGATTGTGACCGCCAAAATAAAAAATAAAATAAAAAAAATGTTTCTGAGTCTCTAAGCAGACGTCAATCGCAGGCTTCGGCCATTTTATTTTCAGCTTCAAGAATGAAGATTAATGAAGAAATCGGACGAAACAAAAGATTTACCAAGGCATTTAGAAGTTTCGGCGCGCCGAAAATAAATATTATTGTGTTTATTTTATTTACCTACCCACATAGTCAGCGCCAAACAACTACGAACTCTGAAGTTGGTTCGTTAGTTCGCGCAAGTACAGTCAATCACGCGTTTCCGCTGATTGGCTGTATAACCCATGCAAATAAAGGTCATGCTATCTCGCTCACACATATATATCTTGATATGTGTGTGAGCGAGATAGCATGACCGCCGGCCGCCATTTACAGATTGTTTCTTTATTTGCACGGGTTATACCAACACCTACTAAACAAGGCCGGAGCTCTGCTTGCGTGACGTCAGAGTTAGTTGAGAGTATTTCGTTAGGCGCGTTCGTACTAAGACAAACTATAAACTTTTTTTTACATTAAATTCCAATAAAATATCACCAAACACATGAAAAACTCACTAGATCTAGTGACAGTCACTAAAACGACAACACTGAGTTCGTAAAATTTTGGCGCTAGTGTCTATGCGAAACGTTAGGCCCCTCGTGTGACTTATTCGCTTCGGCCTTCTTTGTGTTGGGGGTGTTGGTTATACTCTGTTTTTAGCTATTGCAACGCAGCTTGCGACAACTTGTGAAGTCGATAGTTGTTTGGCGCGGACTATACCTACAGTACGACCCCAGACCCCAGAGGTTCCAACTACAAGTATGTGCCTCTAGCATTCATCGCGGACTGTAGTCACTGGATTAGATTTTTTCCGATCGCGGACGCAGTGACGCGGACTTTTTTTAACTGACACGCTGACGGTCCACATAATGATAGTTGGCTACTGTCGCCTATAATACCTACAAGCAACGCCACTGGTGCTATAAGTGCGCTGCCGACGATAGAGAAATGGGCCCTAGCATCCCCTACTGATATATTCCAGTAAGTTCAACTGGTTGAAAATTTGGAAAATAATTCCACCAACTTTTTCATTTTCAGTGAAAGTTGAAATAAATGGAACGTTTGCAATTAGGAGCTAAGGAGACAGCAATTTTGTTCTCCGTATTATGGTAATCTACGACGGCAATAGACAACTATAGTAAGGACAAAATTTCGCTGCCAGGTCGAGTCATAAATTATTTTATGACTGATCGGGGTCAGCAACAGTAGGTAACAAGATACTAACACTACTAAACTGAAGTAGTCACACATAGCGGAATCATTTATAATAAATGTAGATAAAATGATTCTGACGATGATGATTCCGATTCCGATGACTACTTTTAATTTATAATTTGTAAATACATAAATAACTTATAAAATTATAAAATTTTAAACTTCTATAAAGTTATTGATAACATTAACGCTCTTTAAATCCCTACACGTTCCCATAAGGCCTATAAGAGTAAGGGAGCGCGCCTGTACTCCGCTCCACTCAAGTTTTATTGCCGCGCCTGCAGCGAAATTTTGTCTCTACTATATAGTAGGGGAAGCCTAAGAGAAGAATCAATACAACCAGGACATCAAGCCGAACCATCTGTATGGAAATCTGACGCGCTCGAGTATGTCAAAATGACTATTTTTTTTGCATTTTCAAAAAGCATTTTTTTTTAAATAGAAGCTTAGTTTGGGTTCATTTAACATCCCCTCTGAATATCTGATGCGCTCGAGTATGTCAAAATGACGATTTTTTTTGCATTTTCAAAAAGCATTTTTTTTAAATAGAAGCTTAGTTTGGGTTCATTTAACATCCCCTCTGAATATCTGACGCGCTCGAGTAAATACATTTTTTTTTCTATTTTGCACGCTTCCGAACGGGAGAACCCACTATCCAAACCGTCAGATTAAAATAATCCGTCATCAGGGACATGTGGGGCATATATATTATCAATATTTGACGAGCTCGAGTATGTCCATGTGACAGATTTTTTACATTTTTGAAAGCCTGTATCCCACCGTTGAAATGAAAAATTTCATATAACTTTTTTCTTACTACTCAATCTTCAAAATCCCAAAATCCAATAATACCCCAAGACACTCGAGCGACTCCACATTTAGCATCGTGGGCTCTGCTCTCCCTACCAATAGCTGTACACATCTGTAGCTGAGTGGTAAAGAATCGTAGGTATGTCATTTTGAAAGTTTTGTTTTTAAAAAAAGGATAACAGTATTTAATTACAATTTTTTAATCTTAATTTGTACAGATTGACATTTCTAATCAGCTCTACTGAACTTTGGTTACCTGGTAATGTAATCTAATTAGCCTGGTAATGTAGCTTTCTATAGGTGAAAGAAGAATGTATATTCATTACAAACATACAGTTCTATGATCACCACAGACGGTTAACTCTGTGACTAATAACTTCGAGAATAACCTATTTTATAATCAATATTAAATGTTAATGAGGCGAAACTCACTATAGGCATTGATAAAATAGTACTTTACTGTATCTACTTAGGGTATAGGTAACCACATATCGGTGTAATGATTAAGGCATAGGATTTACATACGTATTGAAAGCGTAAGAATTAAGGAATCCCAGATAAAAACAACAAAGCTCAATATTTCAATAATTTATTCCATACATAAAATATATTTTTAAAATACAGGTACATACATAGTAAATTCTCTTAAAAATAATAATACTTCAATAAAATATAAAGCACTTATTTCTTTCACTAGGATCTGTTGAGGTTTTAGGCCTAATTTAGCCGAGTGATTTTGATTGGTCTAAAAAAAATTTGTAAAATTTAATGTTAAATTGACACAGCCAACTTCGCAAACGCTTTGAGGTCAGATACCCGACAGGGCCATTTTTTTTGACATAGATTAACGCTACCACAGTTCTTTAACTAGATTTACGAGAACGACAGACAGACAGACGGTCCAACAATTTTTCTTATTCAAACGAAAATCTCGAGTTTTATGATGATTACGTATAAAAAGTAAAAATAGTAGCTTATCTTATGGGTCATTAAAAAAAGAAATCCGCTTGAGATTTGTTTAAACGCATGGCAATGGGTTAAAAAATCAACTAAATTATCTATCGTCGTGTTTTACATTGATTAGCTGAAATATGGCCATGATATTTAAATACTACAGTAAGAGCACATTTGTGGTTTATATTATTAAAACAAATAGGAATTAATCTTTAGACAACTATTTTGCCTATTAAAAAATAGTTGACATTCAAAACTAGTGGTAGCGTTGATCCATTGAGACGATTTTTAAAAAACAACAGATTAAAAACACGGATTGTATACATAATATATTACACGCCTTAAGCGTAAATGGAAGCAAAAAGGAAGATTAGTGACTCACTATCCGCGCATGGACCTCATAAACTGAGTCCAATGAACTCAGTATCATTCAGTCGCTCGAAGTAAGGACACAATGTCTTTTGCATACATGTGACGTTAAAAAATTCGGACACATTTTTTTTTGTGGAAAAAATTGAATATCTCACACTGAATATTTGAATATTATTGAATATTTTTTTGAAAATTGAATAACTGAATATTATTTTACACGATTTCGGTATTTGGAATTGTAGTTGTAAGGGGATGAGTATTTATTTATTATATAGTTTTTTATGAGGCACATTTGTTTATTATGTAATGAAAGAACGTACCATATCTTTCTTTCTTTTTTTTTGCTTCAATCTACGGCCTTAAGCAATAAAATCATGATAAAAAAATCTCACTTTTTTATTTCAAATTTCTTGAAAGGTCAATTTATTTCTCACAAGTAACCGATATATAATATGTATATGTATATAATAATTATACATTTAACATATAGACCACAACAAGTATAACACTATATTTTTTTCTTTTTCTTTTTTTTTCTTCTGTTACATTTAGGCCTCAATAGGGGACAACATTCAATAAAACTTTGGACTTAAAATTAGCCTCGTCTGAAAAATGGCAATTTTTCAAAAAATAATTTTATTTTTTTCATATGTCAGGCCTTCTGCTTCAGTTAATTTTAAATATTTTAATACAAGACTTTTTTGGTTCCATTTAAAACATTTGAAAAAAAAAAATTCAACTAACAACATTATAAAGTTTGCATTTTCAGTGGACTCAAAAACTCAACTAAAAAATAATTTGTACAACTTGGTCAATTCTTATCCAAAGATATATCCAAATTATTACAATGTTTTTTTTTTTTTTTTACTGATTTAAGCCTCTAATGAAACTACATATATTATTATTATGTACAACTAAATGGCAGCAGCTCTTTTTGTTTAACATAAAAACCAATTTATCTATTAGGTAACATAAACATGACTTAATATTATACAATATGAATGAACAAACAATATAATAGATATATATTGTATAAAACTTTACTTAGAGGTTATTTATATAGTATAATTCACCGCATTTTCATCGCCGGCCGATTCGACACAGGCCATTTCATCGCCGTTTCTTTTAGTTTCTATTCACCTATGTAGTTTTTATTACTTTTAATAAAACTACCTACTAACTATATATTATATGTATGTACTATATATTTTGCTGAATTATATACCATATATACACGAGAAACGGAACATTTCTTAAATAGGCGATGATGAAACGGCGGCGATGAATCGTTAAATACCGATAGCAAATAAACTTGTTTTTATTATTTGTAAACGAGAATTTAAACAATGTTAATTAGTACCTAGTTATAGTTTTCAAGTAAAAAGATTTCACTGTGAAACAATAAAATATTAGAAAAGAAGTAACATTTTTTAAACTACGGTTTATTCACATTGTTCGTTTCCGCTATTTAAAAAGTCAAAAAGTTTTATTTAGTGGTTACACTCACGATATTTCAAAAATACTTTTACCAAGCGAAAAAAGCTTTAGTAGATGAAAAATAATTAACCTATTTGTACGAAGGCCTTAAATTAAAAAAAATATTGACAAAAACATCAACATGTATGCGTTTGCGTAAATGACAATTTTAAACACTAAATCCAAGGCCACACCCGTTAGTGGAATGCTTGTATAGCATCAAGACTAAATAGAATTTGATACAACTTTCACATAACATGTGTACCGGTGACGTTTGGAATTTGAATTTACTAGAGATATATAATATATACAAAAAACTAATTTTATAGTAAAAAAAAATTTTAATTTGCTATATTGTTCCGTACTAGAGTTATAAAGTATTTTATACATAGTGTATACACGAGTTAAGTGAACGAAATGATTTAAAGAAGCGAGTGAATTAAACCAACACCGGAAAGCGTTTCACGTTAAAATATTAGCAGAGATTCCGATTTGGATGTTGCCCGACCAGACCGATTGTTATTTGTTACTGACCGATTGTTATTTGTTACTGACCGATTGTTGTTCGTTACTGACCGATTGTTATTTGTTACTGACCGGTTGTTATTTGTTACTGACCGATTGTTGTTCGTTACTGACCGATTGTTATTTGTTACTGACCGATTGTTATTTGTTACTGACCGATTGTTATTTGTTACTGACCGATTGTTGTTCGTTACTGACCGATTGTTATTTGTTACTGACCGATTGTTATTTGTTACTGATCGATTGTTATTTGTTACTGACCGATTGTTTATTTGGATGCATTATTAAGGAAATGATAACAACAACCGTTTTTAAATTGTAAAATATATTCTTCACCTTAAAATAGAAATGTATTCTGGTGCTATTTGTGTCACGGCGTCGTTGAATTTTATAATCTGGCAATACTTTTGAAAAATTAATTTTTATCACTTATAGAAGAATATTCTCTTCTTTTTTGGTCTTATAATAATTATTATTTTTTAAATTAATAGATAAATATGTAAGAATATAATTTTTATAATTCTTTAGGCCTATTTTTATATAATCTATAATATATATTTTTTTAAATTTATGGCTGTATTTAATCTAAATAAATAAAAATAATACCGAATTACTTTCGACTATCAAATTATATAAATATAATTAATAGACTTGTATATACGGTAGTTAGTTTAGTGTTGCCATAACGCATAAAATAAGCAGGACTATAGTTAAATCCTATAGTTAAAACCTTTGAGGGTGTGGCCTTAGCCTAAAGAAAAACACGTATTAATATCTAAAACATTCAAACATCTACTACATTTAAAGCATACAATTTCACTAAACCTATTCTATAGTCGATAACGAAATAAATAAAGCCATACTTTTTGTAGTTAAAATTTTATATGTGACACCGTCGTACAATATAAAGTTTTGACAGCTGTCAACTCAGATCAAATAAGAACTAAAGATATGAGGCAGAGTGAAGCCGATAAAACTACACCTTCGCTGTGCACATACATACACGATTACACGCACACAAATGCAATTAAATCACGCCTCGCCTTATTAAAATATTTATGAAAATGAAAATTCATGAAAATCCCGTATTGCGCAATTAAATGGTGTAAAAAAAAAAAACCAGTCTTCAAAAAATAAAAAGCAGGATGGAATCACATTTCACACGTAAGTTAATTTGGAAACAAATATTTTCAATAAAATTTGAACTATTCAATTCGATTTAATCGTTTCTTGCAAAACCATAATGTCATAGATGTTAGAAAAATAATGAAGACCAGTGTTATGGACCCTGTCGGGCACGCATTATTATGGCAACACCGGCCTACGCATAACATGTTTTTTAAAACCGGCTTCATTGTTTTGTCCGCAAAATTCTGTCTTTAGTTTTTATTTGGACTGAGGCTGTCTTTTGATAAACAATAAGTGTCGCAGGTATTTATCAACAAATATAAATGGCCTTATGTCGTCTATACTAATATTATTTAAAAAGATATATAGAGAGAATCATTCGGAAGACATCGTTATTGGAGATCGGTGGGATGAGGTTTTTTTTGCTCTATGGTTGTGGCAATAGCAGGCCCATTTTAAACGTTTAAAATGAAAATGTGACGTCACATTTCGCGCTTAATTGCTTAATGCGTTTTTTGTTTATCGAATGACATTTACCGAATTGTGTGAAGTTTATGAAAAGCTGAACTGTTTAATTATAAGCAGCGGTAACGACTTCTAATCCTGGCTAGATCCCTAATTATCTTTGAATTTACACGAGGATTAAAAATGATATTAACTAGCTCTAATGGCAAAAGAAATCATGAGTGCCTGGCTAAATCATGAGTGATTTTAAAGACGTCTGAGGCTCGAGTTCACCAACAGACGGTTATTTTTAAACAGCTAATTAAAATTTAAACAGCCGTTTAATAATATTTTGTTGATCACATCTGATTAACTTTTAATCAGATGTTTAGGGCGTTTAACCCGCAGTTTAGCGATGGTTATCAACAAAATAATATTAAACGGCTGTTTAAATTTTAATCACCTGTTTAAAAATAACCGTCTGTTGGTGAACTCGAGCCTAAGTATCCCCTGACATTCAGGACAACAGAGGATGCTATTGTGTTTGATCTATGGAGCGAATTTGAACTGTGTTAAACCTTTAGATACAGGCGAATCCTAATGTTTATAATAGCTATAATAATTAATTAAACGATGCTCAGATATCTAAAGAAATCAGAAGACGCAAAATCGCGCATAAAATGCTATTTATATTAATATTAGTTAAATTACTAGCGAGTATAGTCGTTGAACGCTCCTTGTGATCTGTTCTTTTTTTTGTGATGAGAGAATTTATAATCGAATAATATAAAAATACTCAATATTTGTAACTTTAAAAGCAAGATTAAAAGATAATTAAAATCAGATGAACGTTATATTGAAGAATTAACTACTTGTTGATTCTATAGGCCCGTGACGTCATTTGTCAGTCAAGTCATTTTACTGCATTTTATTTGTTAAAAATACGAAATATTAGCATTTCAGCTCATATTCTTTAAAAAATCGAGTTAAGTGTCGAATGGTTACATTAGATAGTAAATTTCTTTTGAGGTATAATAAAAAAAATCCGAAGGCGTCTTTTATGACGCTTACTACAAGTTACTTAGACTGGCCTTTAATATTAACTATATTATTATTTCATTACATAAAACATTTAAAATACGACACAGACACATATATTGTGCATTTTAATTATGCAAAGAGAATAACTAACGGGCAATTATTTCCTTATTATCCAATTTCACTATTCATAAATCACAGGCCATTTTTTTTCTTTAACCATCTTTTCACTAACCATAAAAAAATATATCGCCCGCTTTATCATTTTTTTGTATTTTTTTTTTTGTATTCATACATAAATATAATACGAAGTTCTTAATACTAATGTCCAACGTTGGTTCCGATAGAGGACAATCGATCGTGTACGGTATGTGGTTACCGTCACCAATCGATGCAAGCCCTGATAGGTATAGGTAATTGGGCATCAGTCACTCACTGTCACAAAAAAAAAGATCTTCCTACTTATGACTCGTTTGACTTAATAACGTGAGGCTGTTTGAAATTAATTAAAATATTTAATAATTAAATGCCGATAAAGTTAGCATATAAAAAAAAAATTAAACAGAGCATTTTTTTTTTCAATTGTGAACACACAAAATGTTATTCCACAATAAATCTCCGTGAGTTAAAGATTTTTATTTTAAATCATAACAAAAGCTGTTTTCCTAAGCCCGAAATTAGACGAAGTCTATATCCCTTAAGCAAGTTTTAGACTAGCAAGTGCTTCTGACAATTTCTTGTGCAAGTACTTGCGAAACTGTTTACACAGAGCTATCTCACAAACAAGACCTTTCAAGTTCTGTGAGTGCCTTCAAATAAATAAGTGTGACTTGCAGCAAAACTTGCTAAACTTGCAGAAGTTAGCTTGCACATAAAATTTTGCTTGCAGAAATCATATTCTGCAAGTTTTATTGCCAGTCTAAACCTTGCTTTAGAATAATCTCCCCAACACCTCTATCTCATTTACCTAAAATGAGGGTCTTCTTGAAAATGAAAATAATGACCACGCATTTCCACATACCTACCTAACCAAATCCAAAAGTTACATTAAAAATAAACTATTCAAATTGTATAAAAAGATTAGGAACAATGAAATAGCAATTCACCGATTTTTAGACGCAAATATAAATTACTACTAAATATAAAACATAAAAAAAAATAGGCATTGTTGTAAATGCTCGAAAAAAATGTTGTGGTAGTCACTTTGTAACACTGATCAACGAAAATATTTTTTATGTCAAAATATTAAATATTTATAATACGTAATTATTAACAATAAAGCTGAATTGCTGACTTACTACAATGAAACAAATCTACTTTCATTGTCAGACGACTATTTAATCTAGTTTTTGGGCATTGAATATTGAATATTGGCGATTCCAATGTCGCTATAAAATTGCCATAAATAAAAGAGCATAAAATTAAACGAGAACGCTAGAAATTTATCTTGAAAAAAAAAAAAAAAAAAATGTGTGACTAACACTGCACTTTTTGAGCTTTTTCGACTGACTGTACTTAACTTTAGGCGATTCTTAAATAATAATCTTAATGAGATCAGTTGAACGAATTGAAGAGAGTCGTCGTTTAGCATTCAAATCTGAAAATAAATACATAAATTTTATCTATTTAATTTGTATAATACTAATATTATACAAAAGTGATGAAGTATATATTTTTTTTTTTAAATTTGTTCACATGAGTGATCAGTGATTTCTTATCATCTCTTCTACATGTCATCAGTACGACATCCATTGATGAACATTATTTACCAATAATTTATCCGTAATTTACCAATAATTTACCACAATTTCATTATGGTAAATTACCAATTCATTAAGATCTGTGGCCCTTAATAGGTCATGAGTTTAAAGTAGTCACAAACGCTTTTACATAGGACTTATATTAACAATGATTTCACCATTAAAAGCTAGCTGCATATCATCAAATGAAGGTTTCCATTTTTTTTTTAAATGGATCAATTGTAAAAAATCAAGTAATACAACACAAAAATGTGAAAGAATTATTAAAAATAACTCTAGAAATGAAAAACGATCAAAAGTGTTACTGTACCTATATGTAAATTGTATTTTTAAATAAATACACAAATATTAGGATGAATCATCCCCACAATTATATAAAACCTTTGTACCAGTAAGCAAAAAGTTAAAACATTCGTTGACATTCACATTGACGACACGTTAATGTGAATGTCAACGTTGGTCTATGTCTAGGGGCTAGTATAGTAACCCTAGCTGTTAAC
Organism: Synanthedon myopaeformis; assembly: GCA_944738685.1. NCBI lineage: Eukaryota > Metazoa > Arthropoda > Insecta > Lepidoptera > Sesiidae > Synanthedon > Synanthedon myopaeformis. The sequence goes on from OX122941.1 coordinate 3,292,505, forward strand.
CAAACGATCGCGGGTTCGAATCCCGCTAGGGGCAAATGTTTATGTGTTAATATTTTACCTTTTTACCTGAGTTATGGATTTTTTTAAAATTTATATGTATGTATTTACAAAAAAAAGTAATATACCTATGTAGGTTTTTTTTTTTTTTTTTGTATATTTGACGACACGTTTGGTCTAGCGGCTAGTAAACCTAGCTGTTAACCAAACGGTCGCGGGTTCGAATCCCGCTAGGGGCAAATGTTTATGTGTTAATATTTTACCTTTTTACCTGAGTTATGGATTTTTTTAAAATTTATATGTATGTATTTACAAAAAAAAAGTAATATATGTAATACATCAACTGTCTGGTATCCATAATACAAGCATTAGTTGCTTACTGTGGAAATAGATGGTGCTGTGTGAAATGTGTGAAGATATTTATTATTATTTTATTTATTATAGTCGAGTCATTTATTGATTATTTTAAAAAAAAATCTTTTCATTGATTCATACTTATTGATCTATATTTAAATTCCATTACTTTAAATTATACTATTAACAATATCATGAAACTTGTCCATTGATAGAACACGACACTTACCTCTATCTTATTATCTATGGGTCTTGTCCAGAACAATAGAGAGTCGGTGGTCGATGAGGTACGCCTGTAAAGCAATTAAGATCATCTTATAGTAAACTAGCTGTTGCACGCGACTTAGTCCGCGTAATTTTATAAAATACCCGATATAATGTAGTCTTGTATATGTGAAAGAATATTTAAAATTGGCCCAACATTTTTGTATGTTTGTAATGAATAAACTCAAAAACTAGTGGACCGATTTTGAAAATTCTTTCATCTATATAGAAAGCTATATACATTATCAACGAACATTGGCTACATTTTACAATGTTACGTGGGCGAACTCGCGTGCAACAGCTAGTGTTAAATATTTTAGGCTCTCATCATTAGCCCTAGGACGTCCACTGGTGGACATAGGCTTAGGGCTTAGGACATAGGCTTTTAAACACTTCATTAAAAATAGTCAACATCTCTATTGCACTTAGTATTTTTTTTTTAATGTTAAAGTCGACTCACAGGTTGACGGTCCACTTGATGGTAGGTGGCTACCGTCGCCTATAACACAAGCAACGCCATAGGTGTTGCAAGTGCGCTGCTAACATAGAGGGATTGAGGATAAGGGATAAGGATCGCATAATTGCGCTGTCATTTCACGGTGGTTACTGCCGCCAGACGGGCTGCCCCCAAATGAGTGCTAACCTAGCTACCTGCGAATCTGTCAGAGGAGTGAGGATGTTCGGGGGGTGCTGACGGTCCGGCTCCGTGTTCGGAGGGCGGAGGCCTGTCGCCCCCGGGCAGACACGTCTCCACCATTGCTTCGAGACAGTTCACGAAGAGCTCACTGCTCTCGGCAGTGCATGGGTGCTGAAACCATTCGCCATTCGTGTCACTTCGATAACAAAAAAAATAAAAAAAAACACGAACACAGTGATACTCTCTTAATTAATTAAATACTTTCTTTAAGTTAATCTCTCTTAGATTTAATCTTTTATTAGATAAATACTTTCTTTAAGTTAATCTTTCTTAGATTAAATCTTTTATTAGATAAATACTTTCTTTAAAATAATCTTTCTTAGATTTGATCTTAGATTTAATCTTTTATTAGATAAATACTTTCTTTAAAATAACCTTTCTTAGATTAATCTCAGATTTAATCTTTTATTAGATAAATACTTTCTTTAAAATAATCTTTCTTAGATTTGATCTTAGATTTAATCTTTTATTAGATAAATACTTTCTTTAAGTTAATCTTTCTTAGATTAAATCTTTTATTAGATAAATACTTTCTTTAAAATAATCTTTCTTAGATTTGATCTTAGATTTAATCTTTTATTAGATAAATACTTTCTTTAAAATAATCTTTCTTAGATTTGATCTTAGATTTAATCTTTTATTAGATAAATACTTTCTTTAAAATAACCTTTCTTAGATTAATCTCAGATTTAATCTTTTATTAGATAAATACTTTCTTTAAAATAATCTTTCTTAGATTTGATCTTAGATTTAATCTTTTATTAGATAAATACTTTCTTTAAAATAATCTTTCTTAGATTTGATCTTAGATTTAATCTTTTATTAGATAAATACTTTTTTAAAGTGTGTTTTAAAACTAAAGATCAATTCAAATATTCAATACCTTAAGAGTAAATAAACTGAGTCATTCTGTTAAATTTAAATTTATAATGACGATCATAAGATATTCTTGGAGAAACCTAAATGATAAATAAATATTTTTATTTTTTATTCTTTTACAAAAACCATCGTGAAATCAGTTACGGTGCTATTTTTTTAGAGACGCACAACGTACTGCACTCCCGATGTGTTTTATTTCGAAGTCCACAAAATGCAAATGTCCACAATGAAATTTAATTAAAAATAGACATATCTGGGTCATAATGTAGTTTTATGTTCTCCCGAACGTCTGGGAAGAAAAAATTCCAATAGCCTCGGGGACTACTGGTAAAACACGCTAATGTTTAAGAAAACACCTTAGATACTAAATCACCATTTATTTATTTATTTATATATTTAATCAAAATCTACAGTTCTCAACATACAATTTATAGGTAAAAACAAGAACATACCTATCGGTCAATTAAAGATTTTACAATTGTACAATGGGAGTAATAAAAAGTTATAATAAGAAAAAAAATTAAAACAAACTATACAATTAATTAAATCACATATCTTCACATATTACATATAAATACATATTATATATATATATATATATATATATATATATATATATGTAAATGATAAGATCTTACAGATAAGATTGGTATTTATTTAGTACGGTGAAATTGTATAAAGCAGAAAATGTAAAATTATTTTTTTTTTAATAAAAAATATACACATATAAGTTTATCACATACCACTCGCATACAACTTTATGTATTTATATAAATAAATAAAATAAAAATAAAAAGCCTTTTATTTCTATGCAGTATTAAAAGCAAAATGTTGAAATTACAAGATTTTAATATATGTATTTACATATCTTATTCTAATAAATGGTGACAAATTTAACCAAGAAACCGTCTCTCACCTTGGAAAAGGGTCCGGCGAATCTCCACAGGCCACCGAAACCGCAACTCTGCATGTAGTGTAATTGTTGTTGACTTGCGTCCTCTGACGCTATCATGTTCTGGTGGAATTAATGACAATAATAATAACCTTATAGCGAAGAGCCTCGACCAACGCCACGAGAGAGAGGCTCTCACTAGATGGCTGGGTCAAGGGACAGATACAGAAGGCTGTACTTCTTGACACGTCATGAATTGTAAGGACGTTGCTCATTCTGTAGCCCTAACCACCGGTAGTTTGAGCCTTGCCCCGCTACCAGAGGTCAGCTAATTTTAAGTAATTTTTTTATATGTATCGTAAAAAAATAACATTAAGTGATAAAAAAAAAATAAGTGAATCATAATAATAAATCGGGTTACTTAGATCCAAAGTGTTAGTAAAAATCTATTGTTAGCATACATATCTGTGGCCTGGTGCTAAAAGGGCCAAAGTCCTTTTTTGTGAAAAATGGGATTTAACAGCAAAGTTGTTGAAAAAGAATGATATTTATTTGTTCTAACAATAACAAAAAGATATTTTAGTAATACTATAATATAACATGTAAATTATAACTATCAATTCTTGTTCATTGTTCTAATGCTTATTACCGAAAGATAGGAATATAGATATTGGCCCTTTTAGCACAAGGCCACAGATATATATTACAGACATTAATATACTCATTAGATACGATACACCAATAGGATACTAAAGCACGGTCGCGGAGCAGAAAGAATTTCGTACATTAACCTATTATTGCCTGTCTCTGTCGCTCCCAAGTAAATATATTACCGTCGCGCTCGCACAGATGTAATCACCGAAGTTTTAAGGGATTGCAAACCTTTTTATCTACGAGTCAGGTCTTATTGGCGTTGAGTCAAGGTCAAACAATTTAAATAACAAAAGTCGAAACGATTTATATTTAGATAAATTTTCTAAAATTTTTTTTATATTTAGAACATGGGTGTGGTGTGCAAAATAGTCAATAACAATTTTAATTAGATTTTTTTTTTCTCTTTTAAATATTTTATTATATATTCGCACTTCATACAAAAAAGTTACAATTTTTCACAATTTGTCACGATTTTTCTGACTAAATAAATATTTATTTTTATTTTTATTTTACTGTCAGTAGGTAAGTAGGTCATTGTAAGAAATTCTTTCTGCTCCGCGACCGGACTATAGTTGCGTACTAGTTTGCGACTCTACCTTCGTACATTACGCTACTGAAAATTAAACTAATTTTAACATTTCCATAATTACACACACACAACACAACATTAAGAAATACATACTTTTTATGTACGAGTATCTCGTACGGTTTAGCCTACGTAAGCCACGTAAATTAATCTTGGTTGTATATAAAAAAACTTAATTAGATTTTATTATACTACATTTATTATATATAAAACTTCCGTTAAAAATTATCTAATTGATAGTCGAAACCATATCAAAATCCGTTGCATGGTTTAGGAGGAGCTTGCGAAAAAGACATTATTTTATACTATGTAAATATAAAAACATTACGTTTACAATGCAATGAATCAAAATCTTGTAGTGAATTAGCTTAAAAATAAATAATGCAAACCTGTATAATACTCTGCACAGCACTGAGTATCACTTGATCGTGACAATGTATCAGCACATGATTTATCTTCATGTCCAACAGGCTGTGACTGCAATCAACCAAACAGAGAATTAATACTCATTGTTGAATATATTTCTATAAAAAAAAAACCTCTTCATACGTCACATTTTCGATACACGGCCATTGTGCCGACATTGACGACACGTTTGGTCTAGTGGCTAGTAACCCTAGCTGTTAACCAAACGGTCGCGGGTTCGAATCCCGCTAGGGAGCAAATGTTTATGTGTTAACATTTTACCTTTGCACCTGAGTCATGGATGTTTTCTATTTATATGTATTTATTTACAAAAAAAAGTAATCTATGTAATATATCAACTGTCTGGTGTCCATAATACAAGCATTTAGTTGCTTACTGTGGAACTAGATGGTGCTGTGTGGAATGTGTGAAAAAAAAAAAAAAAAAAAAAAAAAAAAAAAAAAAAAAAAAAAAAAAAAATCTTGTTGGCATTAAAATAATTATTTGTAACTAGCTGAACCATTGCACGCTTCGCTGTGGCTCAGTCTTTATATTAACTCGGATGCCATAAACAACGGCTAACTTCCACTTTAAATGTGACAGCGGTTCTAGTTGGCGAATGAGTTCTCCTCGCTTTCGGCAGATGGCGCCGTAAAAAAAAGTGATATTTTTTTTCTCGCGATCGAGATTTTTATTATTACGCGAAAATTAGATATGATCAATCCTAGAAGCGGATTGCATATTGTGTAAAAATTTCAAGTCAATCCGTCGGCTTTTGAGTAATACACAAACCAACACATTTATATAAATATAAATTAAAACGTTAGATAAAAGTCAACTTTTGGATTTTTAATCAAGGCTCCGTTACGTACTAAATAAACTCTCATCATCAATTAATCTAATTAACCAGAATTATAATATTTGTGACTTATTTTTTGTCTTAACTTGAGCTGCTTCAGTAGGGACTTATCTGGAAAGTAGTGGCATGGCACACTGCTTTTCGCAGTAATTTAAACAGTCTGTCTGGCGTCAGTAACCAACCGCGTTACTAAGTATGCGTTTCGATGGGTGCGTAAGGGAGCCAGATCCCATTCATTCTCCTGTCAAATTATCTTTATTCCTTATACCGGTCGAGGTCTACAGCTATTTTTAAATCTTTATGAAATGGTTTGTCAGCCTGTCTGACGATCTTTACCTACAAAAAAATAAAGCATAATTGTAAAACTTACATAACTGGAAACACTTTTGGGAAAACCACGGAACCCTCCGCCAAATACTGATAGAGAATGCGTATTTCGTTCTCATCTGTGAATGTAGGATAAAATTTGTTTAAGAGACCAAATAAAAATTCAGAACTTTTTTTTTTCAGAGGACGCTCAAGCATTATGCACTTAAGTATGTGTATATATTTATATTATCTGTCTGTATTTTAATAATATCTGTCTGTATATATTTATATATATCTAAATGTATATATTCTAAATAGTTCTTTAATATGAACATGGTGTGCGGTAAAACTGTAATGAGTTTATGTTTACACATCTTTGTAAAACTAAATGTTACATTATGCTGTATAAATAAATAAATAAAAAAAGTAATACAATTTTGTCTTGTAAAACGTTAAGGTGCGTTACAGGGGCGGGAGGGGGTTCGGTTACGTAACATTTTTTTTTTAATTTAAATAAAAAACTAGGGAATTAAGAGCTCCCAAATCAGCAACCCTTTTTTACTTATGTTACAGGGAATCCCTCGAGTGTATTGTACGTCATTTTTATTTTGTTGTCCCAAGGTGTCAACGCTTTTCGTTTGTAAAAATGGTCACTTGGTTGTCACTTAATGTTTAGGGAGGGTACAGAAAAATGTTACGGCGCATTACATGGGGACGAAAGGGGTTCAAAAATGTTCAAAAATCGCGTTACGTAACACCTGAAAGCCTCCTTAATAAATAAATAAATATATATTCCCCCATTTGCTCCAGTTAGCAAAAACAAACAAGAACTGCACTTACTCGTGGTATACTTGACAAGCGTTGCCAGTACAGTCAGCACTAGTGCTTGAGTGGTGAAATCTGAGAGGACAGAAGGATCCAAGAGGCTGTTGCTGTCCGGACTGGTCGTGTCCTTGTCAGTTGACGCCTGTCGACAATTATTGCAATCTTTAGATTTAGAATTATTTAGCTGGTTTATTTTGTAGTTAAAAACCGATATTGGCTCGAGGGAATGGCTTTAACAAACAAATTCAAATCAAATTTTCGATTACTAATAAGTCAAAAAAATATATATTAACACAAAAACGGCCGAACAGATTTGGATGAAATATGACACACACATAGTTTATTATATGGACTAACATATAGGATTACTTTTTATCTGAAAAAACTTTAGGTTCCCTAGGGATTGTATGAAAATATCAAAAACCGTCGTCACAGCTATAAAGATGTCTGATATTTTCTCAGGTGTTATATGTTTAATTTTTTCGACGCGGCCAAAGTCGCGGGCACCAGCTAGTAATAAACATTATAGTTTATCACAAGTAAAGCTTCACCTTGGTAGAGGTTTCTGGGAAATCGCTATCGCCAGACTTGGTGGAGGACGGTCGCTCGGTCGCGTCGTCAGTACTGCCGGGACTACCGCGGCCGTCGTCATCGACCACCTGTTCCAAGATATCACAAAACTGTCATCAAATATTGAGACTCATCACGAATTTCGTTGGAAATTCTAACAAATGATCGAATTAAAAAAAAGTCATATTGAAAAAAAAATCCCTGGATGACGTCTTATTTGTAATTATTACCATTGGTTTAGATAATCTTGAGCTGAAAAAAAGTTGTTATGTCGCCTAGTTTCAAATATCCGTGTTGTGCTGTACTAAATATGATGCTATGCTGGCAGGACTTTTAACTCAAAAATAACTATCCATATAACAAAATAGCTATTGGAGGTTGGTACAAATATTGGCATCATTCTTTAAACTGAGAACTGTGAACATGAAGCCCTAAATTTTTAGGTCGAGAGATTGAAAATACCATCTCACCTCAAGAACGCCGTCAACATCGACGACGCTTAACTCCCTAGCTGCGTCTCCTGTAGCGCCGTGTTGCATGCTGTGGGCGCGACCTTCCGTTTCCTGAACACACGATACAACTCATTCGAGTAACCTTTTCCGAAACTGACATTACGTATGGGAAACAATAGAAATAATCGCGAAACATAATTATCCAAAACTCATCCCCACATTGCTAGGCATTCGTTGAGATTAAACGCACTTAATGACAAAATGTGCAGTTCACTCTTGCAAGAAGCGTTAAATGACTCATCAATTTATAAAAAAAAAAACAAGAACACAAAAAAATTGCATTGTGTTATTGAAAAATTCCATATTTCTTAGAAGACTTTCGCCAGTTTAGACCCAAAGCGATTAGCATATATTATCAATACGAAAAATTATCTTATATTTATTAAGATATTATGGCATTTACGTAAAAACTAGATTACACGGGAGATTTGGCATCTATTAGTAAAATTCACAACTAAGGAGAGTTACATCCAAGTAGAACGCATTGCTGGGGAAATATTAATTCAGGAAACGGTGTGGTAATTTTTATAACTAATATATAATAATAATAACAATCGAAATAAGGGTCTTTTATCGACGTTGGATTCATAACTGCTGCTTTTGATTGGTCCCTACCTGAAAATTACGGCGGAAGCATATGTCCAGCAGAGGACTTCCTACGACTGAAATGACGGAAGCTAATTTTTATCGTTCAGTTGTGTCAAATTACGTCACTGACAGTGCTCGGGTCGGGGTAATCGTTATGATTAAATTAGGAATTTTGTATTTTTTTAAAGAGCAAATGTGTAGTATATTTATAGTAGGTTGAAATTATAATAAGAATGTACACGTGACATGTCCATAGACTCCGTTTGTCGTACTCGAGGCAGATGCCTCGGAACATATAGGAATGAGACTTTAGTTTCTATTGCCAACTATCTTTAGACCCCCCCTTGTCATACTCGAGGCAGATGCCTCGCAATGTAGGGATATTAGACTTAGAATTTTCATTTCCTTGAAACCAAACTTCAATAAAAGTGTGTGTACCTTTCGAAAAACCAAAAGTATTTGAGAAAATTCTTTGCGCATTTAGTTAGTTGGAGGTGATTTATTAGATATTTTTTTAAACAAACATCCAATCTAATATTTTTAGTCACATAAATTAACTCAGCTAAATATTATATTTACAATAGGGCCAACTTGCCGTTACAAACTTCTTTGAGGTTCTCATAAATTAAAATTATACATTTTATCGCTGTATTATTTTAAAAAGTCAAATGGTATAGATAATATATTTCCGTGTTATTGTTATTTGTTAAAGATATATCCAAAGATTTTCTGTTAAACATCAATTATACGAAATAGCGACGGTTTTCACCAGCGTTTTTATATCTATTTGGGCAGCCCGTCTGGCGGCTGTAACCACCCACTTACAGAAGACCACCTGTTGTGTTGTGTTGTGTTGTGGTGAGTGAGTATTGTACAGGCCATGATTGAAGATCAGCGCAGTGTCCCTCCCACTACATTATATACTGAATTGAAGACCTATTTCAAACGAACCGTTACGCCTTGTCTTTCTTTCTTTCTGAATGTCTTGACACTACTTAATGGATATATCTTTTTAAATTTGCAAATCACGTTGTTTTTAATTAGCGAACTCTAACTAAGCAACACTAATCTCTTGTGGGAATAAACCCAAAGAAGTTTGTATTGGAGGCAATCTAAGTTATAACACCCTAAACACTAAATCTAAATTATTGCTAGATTTAACACAAAACATACTAAATGGGAAATTATGGACGCATTAAAATTTGATGTGTTTCTTTGTGACCAAGAAACTTAACTAAATTCGTATTTGTAATACCATTTTTGGTGGCTATCTATTTTGTATGGCTGTATTAATATTCTGAAATTTAATTTGCTATATATTTTTTTTACTAGCGATCCGTTCCCGGCTTCGCACTGATTTTTTCTACAAAGTATAAATATAAATGTGAAAGTAACTCTTGTCTGTCTGTGTCTCTGTTACCTTTTCACGCTTTAACTACTCGACAAATCACCATTAAATTTTTCATACACGTTGTCAGGTATACAGGAAAGGACATAGGGTACCTTTCATCCAGAAAAAAGGTACTGTTGGCGAGGGATCATCATCTAAAATAAAATTTAACAAAACTAACGTCAAGCGTTATATTGCTTTTTTTATTTTTTAACGCGGACGAAGTCGCGGGCACCAGCTAGTTATATATAAAAACCTTCCTATTTTAACGCGCTCTTTTCATTGGTGAGTTTCGCATTAAAAGGGACAGACGGCGGGAAACTTTGTTTTCTAATATTATAAAGAGAGATTTGTATTTTTTTTTACGTTTGAACTCAAAAAACTCTAAAACTACTGGGCCGATTTTAAAAATTATTTCACCTATAGAAAGCTACTTTATCAGCGAGTGACATAGGCTATATTTTATAAAGTTACGCGGACCAAGTCGCGTGCAACAGCTAGTACTGTGTAAAGATATAAAGTCTGTGCTGGCTTGATAACACATCATTTGGTTATTTTTTATTACCCTCGGTGGTCCTATGGTGTCTTTCGAAGTGGGCACTGAAAAAGACCTTTGCGTCTTAAAAAGCATTCTAGCAGACGTCTATTATTTAAAAAGCCGTGCAGAAGCATCAAGGGAAACGGTGTAGCAATAGATCAACATATAAACAAATAAATAAATTACAATATTCGTTATACATATAAATCAAATCATGTTACAAATGTATATAAATTTTAAATTATAGAAAATATTATTTATAAAAGTTTAAAACAAAATATATATATATATGGAAATAATATACATTTGTCATGTTTATTATTAAATTAAGAGATATTTGAAAAACACAAAAGTTATTTATAATATTTAAGAAAAAATTTTTTTTTTTTTTTTTTAAATAAGGATTAAAAAAAATTAATAATATACAACGAATATTGCCAGTTGATATTTTTAAAATGGGCAAAAGGGGTGAGGTGAAATGTTTATATACGTAGTAAATAAAAATACAAACGATACACGACACATGTCCAAACAAGTTGCGTGAAAGAACACAATGGCATTATAGTATGATTGTTTTGAGAATGTACTGACAGCTATTTATAATAATAATACGATTACATATAATATTTATTCTGAAAGAAAGAAAATTGATTATGTTTAAGAGAAATCGAGGATTTATATTACTATGATATATTTCTTTCTTTGTCATATAATGGCTGATAATTACTCAAAAGCGCCATAAACAAAAGTATAGTCTATCTAAACATATTTGTCTTAAGTAGTAAACAAACATGGCGTACTTAACAACCATCGACAATTCAAATCAAATCAGTTCGAAATCTTTTTGTCCCATATTTAAATTCCAAAAACAAACTAGATTTACGAAGTGTCAATCAATTTTTTTATATGAGCCTATGGACGTCAATAAATTTTTGATTTTCCGTTAATTATATTAAAAAATAATTATATTACGAAATATCAACAGTTATCAATGAGCTACACATTTCAAGTGTATCTTTTATATTGTTAAATATAATTTGTATTTTTGTTCGTAATGAATAAACTCATAAACTACTGGACCTATTTTTAAAAATTCTTTCACCTATAGAAAGCTATGTTATCAGCGAATAACATAGGGTTATATTTTAAAAAGTTACGCGGGTGAAGTCGCGTGCAACAGCTAGTAAAATATATAAGAGATCGACATAGATTGTGAGATATGTGTCGATTTCAATACGAGTACGAGCATGTTTGTTTACTTCATAAGACAAGTATGATTGGACAGACTATAGAATCAAATTGCGTTATTGAATCAGACAGTGTAAGGTTCAATGACAAGGTCAGAATAGATGAAGATAATATGGCTACCTTAAACTTCTCTTGCAATGAAACACAACAGCACTTGTGCTGTTATCACAAGCACGAAACAGATAAATAAAATATGGAATGGTAATGTCGCGTTTGCGACAACTACACCATATATATTTTTTTTAAATAACTTTTCTCAATCAAGTCTAACATATGAGATTCCGATACTTTCCTCCATTTCTCGTAAATAGAGTTAAAATGTTATACATTATACAGAAACATTTAACTAATTACTGATCTAACTAATCGAAAGAAATGTTTTAATGGTAAGAGAAAACAAAGATTGAATGGCACGATTACTTCAAATAAACATATATATATATATATATATATATATCATTGTAGTCACTATCGATACCTTTATTATGGTGTTCTCAAAATAATACTACCTTCTTTTTTTTTTGCAGGAACATCAAAAATAAAAAAGTAATTTTACTACAAAATAGGGATGATGACTATTTTTTGGGGAAGTGTTCGAAATCATGTATATATTTTTTTAATTTAATATTTTTTTCAAAACAATACACTAAAAATTACGTTTCAAATTGCGCTAAAAAAACGCCATCACTTATTATCATGTGACCGTTGTGACGTCACATGTTCCCAAATCAAATAAGTTAAAGAGAGACGTTGTCTTTGACAGTGGTGAGGTTTGAGAACAAGTGACGTCACGCATTTGTCACGTGATTGGGGTACCGTTTGCACGTGACTCGAGAGCGATATAATTAAATTTTGATTGTTAAGAAAAAATTAAAAATTTCTTTATATTGTGTTATTTATGTATTCTATTATAGATACATTTTTGAGGCTAAATTTTAATATTATTTTTATTTAAATACAGTCAACATCCCTATTGTCTTTAAATTGACAAATTGACTTCCATATAGCACAAGATTAATATTCTGACGGTAATTTTTTCATCATAAAAAAATATTCACCATTTTTTTTTTCATCAATACTTTCAATGTCCAAAAAATTGAGATAGTAACTACAAATTCATTAACTACAAAAAAATTTGTTTCTCAAAAAAAAAAAACGAGTACAACATTTACATGAAAATTTTCATGTAAAGCTTTCTTAATAGCCAATTATTAACACTCGATCTATGTGGGAAGTTGACTCAGGGGTCTCGGGTTCGATTCCCGGCAGGATTAACTGTATCAGAAATGAAATGCAGTCATCTTGGGCAGCCCGTCTGGCGACAGTAACTTTACAGAAGACCATCGTGAAATAACAGCACGTGTGCTGCTTTGTTTAGGTGATTGGGCTGAATTAATGGTAGGTGGCTACCGTCGCCATATATGTTTCAAGTGCGCTGCCGGACATTAAGTAGGATTAAGGATAAGGGGATAAGGATAAGGTCATAGTCGGAGGGGATAGGAAAATGAGCTCTGGCATCCCTTACTCACTCAACGCCGAAACACAACAGCATAAATGCTGTTGTATGAGGATGGTTACTGCCGCCTGAAGGGCTGCCCAAATGCCAGATATTAAGAGCAGAGAAAACTATAAAAAGTTCACTTCCAAATTTGGCCCTGTCGAGAATTCAAACCTGGGACCAGTGCGTTAAAAATTCTTTCACCTATAGTGAGCTACATTATCAACGAGTAACATAGGGCTCTATATTTTATAAAGTTACGTGGGCGAAGTCGCGTGCAACAGCTAGTTAATATTATAAAGAAAAAATATTTGTATTTTTATTTGTAATGTGTAATGAATAAACTCAAAAACTAGTGGACCGATTTTTAAAAATTCTTTCACCTATAGAAAGCTACGTTATCAGCTATATTTTATAAAAAAAAAAGTTACGCGGACTAAGTCGCGTGCAACAGCTAGTCTTTCCATAAATAGATCGAGTTTGAAATGTTTAAACAAATAAATAAAAGTAATCAATGCAATCAAATGCCATTCCCTTTACTAAACACCGAATCACATTTCAACGGTTCAGATTGTAGATAAAAGTTTTTATAAGAGAAAACTTTGAAGCAAATAATTTACCGTGTGCGGTAAATTGATCAGATGTGGACTGTGACCGCCGCTGCTCGACTGTTGCAATGTCGGGGATTTACCTGAAAGTGCACAAAGATATATATATATATATAAATTAAAAATTTTATGAGAGTGTAGTATATATATATTGTCTAACTATACAGTCGAGTTATTTTTTCTGTACAGTCGAGGGCAAAAAAATGTATACATATAGAAAAAAATATATAGTTATTTTTTCTGTACAGTAGAGGGCAAAAAAATGTATATATATATATATATATATATAGAAAAAAATAACTATATATATATATATGTACAGTCGAGGGCAAAAAAAAAGTATACATACCATACTGAGTTTTATAATTCGAAGGATTAATTTGACTGGTCCTAATGACAAATTTTAAAATAATGTTACAAGCTTTTTTTCCATAGTACTGTATGCATAGTTGATATCGGTTTTACTTAAATAGTTATAATATTTTATGGTAAAAATATTTCTGATCTTGTTTTATTTATGAAACATTCGCATTATTGTTACTTTAAGGTTTGAATTTCGTTTAAAACAGGATTACTAATGATGTGGAATGAATAAAAAAAAAAACAATTCACAATTTATGTGAAGTCAAATAAATAAGAAATAGTATAACGCCATTGAATACTTTTAGCTATTATTTTGTGATAATTTTATGTCACCTATGAAAAGTATTCTCATCATAAAAATTATAATATACGAAAATAATTGCGACTTATAGAACGGACTTTGCAATAAAATATAATTTAAACAATTAAATAATAATTAATATTAATTGTGAACTAATTAAAGTTCTATTAACTAATTGAGTGACATCACTATTTTTTTATAGTCAAAAATCTGCAACCCAGGAAATGTCAAATTACTTCTTCGGATTAAAGAACGATTGAGTATACAAAAAATAATTACAAAATAATTTATTCATCTATTTAAGCCTAGGTACAAAAAGCGTTTATTTTTATACTTTAACCTCCTGTTAGGTATAAAAATACTTGTATCATGAGAAAAGATTATAATTATCTACCAAGAGATTGTTAATAATATGTACGCACACTTTTTGTAGATAGTGGAAGAAATGCGTTGCGAAATTTGACCTTTTTTTTTTAAGTTTAATCTTTTCGATTCTATATCTGCTGTAAGTTGCTGAGGAGTTGGATGTCTCGCAGACAAATTGGTTCAGCAGCATCGGATCAAGGTTAACCATGTCATGGAAATAACGCCAAAGTACTGCAGTATATCAAACTTAAACGTGAATCGAACCCGCGGAAGTTAGTGAGATCCTTTACCTTACCCTTACCTCCTTATCCTTACTGGGAAATAGGCTGATGGTCTTCAAACACTATAAAAGGTTTTTCATAAATTATAGCTAATAATTTTTAATAATTAAAATTTTCATAATTTAATTTTCATAGCTATAAGATTTTTCATAATTATAGCTAATCAACAACTATCAAACAAAAAAAAAATCGATCCATCTGGGACCTACGATTCTATACAGACAGACAGGCACAGATACACAGTCACATACGTCAACTTATAACACCCCGTTTTTGCGTCGGGTGAGTAATACTCACCACCGTGTGCAGAGGATATGGCTGCTTGATCGAGTATATCCCAAGACTTCTGACGACGGCTGTGACACGAAGAGTGGGTTGACGACGGAGGCTGTATCAGCATTGACGACTGTCAAACAAACATTACATGACACTAGAGTGACGAATATCTCTCAATCTATATATATATAAATTTCGTGTCACGTTGTTTGTCCGCGATGAACTCGTAAACTACTGAACCTATTTTAATAAAGCAAACACAGTGTTCAGTTTGATCCAACTTGAGAGATAGGATACATTTTATAAAGTTACGCGGACGAAGTCGCGTGCAACAGCTAGTATATCTATATGGTCTGAGCATTGAAGTACTACAAGTATAGGATTTGCATCACAAATGCCAAAGCGGCACATAAAAAGTACGCCTAAAATGGAATCGTGCTGGAGTCAATGGTAAAAGGTAGTAACGACCAAGTTCTGCTATTCATTTTAAACTCCAATGTGTTGACGTAAAGTCACATTTTCTTTAATCTGTCATGTCTTAACCATCTTCATGTCATGTCTTAATCTGTCTTTAACCAAACATCATCTGTCATGTTTGGTTGGTTTTAAATGACAGATTACGCATATGTCACTTTTAAATGTTCCATAGAGTTCGTAGTGTTTTGTATTGCGTGCGAAATCCATAGTTGTAGTATGTCGATGGGTCTGAGATATAATAAAAGCCTTTCGCTAAGGTATAAAATATAAGTTTAGATTTAGCCCGACTTACTCCCCAGTCAGGTCTGTAGTTCTGTGTTAGGGTATTATACTTATATATATAGAGTTATAGAGAACAAGTATTCAGTTTGCCTCAAATAACTACACGGAAATGTCTACCATCTCTAGGAATAATATATAATATAGTATTTGTATGAAATCGTAAAAATTACGATAAGACTATTACTTTACCTGATGGTGTTCTATAGTTGGACAGTAATGATCGCAGTCGTCCGGTAACCACTTGGGCAGAGAGTGCTTCACGTGACAACGCGACCGAACTTCTTCACTGACGCTCACCAACGCTGAAACATTTTAGTCCGAATTGAAGAAAAAAAAAAGAAAGAAATATAACTGAGATTTTCTACTACAACTGTGGATTTCGCATGCCATACAAAACACTAGGAACTTTATGGAACATTTAAAAGTGACATATATATGCGTACTCTGTCATCTGTCATTTAAAACCAACATCTGTCATTTAAAGAAAATGTGACTTTATGTCAACACATTGGAGTTTAAAATTAATAGTAGAACTTGGTCGTTACTAATTTTTACCATTGACTCCGTCATGATTCCGTTTTAGGCGTACTTTATATGTCCCGCTTTTGCATTTGTGACGCAAAATCCATAGTTGTAGTAGATTGATGGCTTTAACCTTTATTACATTTGATGAAATGTATTCAAATTTCTATTAAATTGAACTTGGGAGCAGCAATATTTTGGGGCACATGATCAGAGACGAAAAATGCCGTCGTCAACTAGTCTTTCAAACTAGTGATGATATTTTTATCAGCCGTCGTATATAGGCTAAAATTGTCGATCGACTATAACACAAAACCCAACAAGTGGCATAACGCTTAACATATAATTATATAGATATATTCATGCATTTACATCTATTACAAACTAAGTATATAAGAAAATGTCTTAAAATTTTGAGGTCGTAAGATTGTAAAACTAATCGAATTATACTAATATAAAAGCGCACCCAAATGTTCAAATAGGTGCTCATTTGGTGAGGACGTTTTTTTAGTAGTTGATTGTGTATCTAGTATTAGGACGACACGTTTGGTCTAGTGGTTAGTAACCCTAGCTGTTAACGAAACGATCGCGGGTTCGAATCCCGCTAGGGGCAAATGTTTATGTGTTAACATTTTACCTTTGTACCTGAGTCATGGATGTTTTATATTTATAATATGTATGTATATACAAAAAAAAGTAATCTATGTAGTATTTCAACTGTCTGGTATCCATAATACAAGCATTAGTTGCTTAATGTGGAACTAGATGGTGCTTTGTGGAATGTTCAAGATATTTATTTATTTATTATTTATGGTCGATCGATGACTAAAAACTGATAACATAGGTACCTGTGAGATAGGCCACGGAGTTCGCAGTGAGGTGGAATTTGTCAGGATTCGGTGCCACAATACCGAGCAAAGTGGCAAGAACTCGGTAGGTACGGGACACCGTCGCCGCTACCGGGTGACGGTAGCCCTTGATCAGGTGACCCACCAGGGCGAAGTGGAAATTTGAGCGGAAACTGTCACACGATAACACTTTCTGTTAGTTACGAGTAGGCTCAAGTGGGGCACAGTGTAATATCAAGATTATCTCGGTTCTATCAAGATATCATCAAGATAATATATTTAGTTGTGTGTCCTATTTAGGTATAGGTGTTTTTTTTTTTTGTATATTAGACGACACGTTTGGTCTAGCGGCTAGTAAACCTAGCTGTTAACCAAACGGTCGCGGGTTCGAATCCCGCTAGGGGCAAATGTTTATGTGTTAACATTTTATTTTTGTATGAGTCATGGATGTTTTATATTTATAATGTGTATGTATTTACAAAAAAAAGTAATCTGTAATATATCAACTGTCTGGTATCCATAATACAAGCATTTGTTGCTTAATGTGGAACTAGATGGTGCTGTGTGGAATGTGTGAAGATATTTATTTATTATTATTTATTATTTATTATTTATTTATAAGTTTTATTTTAGTTTTAAATATTTTATTTTTGAAAATTTTCTGTTTTTTTTTTGAGCTTTATTTATTACTAGCTGGTGCCCGCGACTTCATCCGCGTTGAATGATGAAAGATATGTCCTATGTCCTTTCTGGTGTCCCAGACAACGTGTATGCAAAATTTACTGGTGATCGGTTCAATAGTTTTTACGTGAAAGAGTTACAAACATCCATACATCCAAACATACTTTAGCATTTATAACGTAACCTCACCATCGGCTCTAACGGAAGACCAGCGCAGGTTTTTACATAAGTATATGTTACTTATGTATGTTTTAAATGTACTTTGCTACATATAAAATCTTATTATTTAAGAGAATATATAATATTGACATACGAGACTTTAATTTTTTTAGCATACCACCTAAATTGAGTTGGAAATTTTAAAGACAAACTTTATTTAACTTATTGTTATTATAAGAATGTAAAACTATAAAATTAATTATAAATTATTCTTTACATTAAATGTAAAATTTCTGAGATAAAACTACTGGTTATACTATAAAAAATAAATAAAAATTTAATGATATTATAACACTGATAAGACTACATAAATACTACTTAGTATTAGTGTAATTACTTTACAAGGCTATGTAATGTAAACAATATGGAAATAATAGGTTTCATCACTTTTTATATATAAAGTTTTTATATAAGAGGTCAATCAATCCTTTGATTACGTAAATGAGCTAATGTTGCCTTGTACAATGTTATTAGAGTATGCGATATGGATGAATGCCTAACCAAGTGTATTATTAGTGTGTGTAATTTGTATCTATACCGAAAGTGTCCTTACCTAAGTCCAACAGCGTGATCCAATTGCTTGAAATGCCATTCGAGAGGTTCACGAGTTTCCATCATCACCAGCTCCAAAGACTGAGAAGCGACAGATATACCTCAGGTTATTATAACCTACTAGCAGTTGCACGCTACTTCGTCCTCGTAACTTTATTTTATTTTATTTAATCGAGATACCAACAGCACATCAAAATTTACCAAGTCACATACATCAGTTAAAAAAACACGTTTACATTTGCGTACCAATTACTGGTATATCTACAGCTATAATAATTATGTTACATGTTGTCTCTGTCAACTTTATAAAATATAGCCTATGTTACTCGTTGATATTATAATATAGCTTCCCAACAGTGAAAGAATTTTTCAAATCGGTCCAGTTTCAATGCAAACAAAAAAACAAACAAACAAACAATCAAATCTTTCCTCTTTATAATATTAGTATAGATAGCCTATGTTACTTGCTCATAATGTAACTCTCTATAGGTGAAATATATTTTTTTAAATCGGTCCATTAGTATTTCAATAATATTTTCAATTCAATATTCCAATTTCAATCTAAAAATAAAGATCCAACGCTTGGCATGTAAAAGTAGAATGTCAGGCGTTACTTTGTCTTTTGTTAAAAAATCTTAAAAATCTTCATAAAATTATGCTATAGATAGGCGACGGTAGCCACATATCATCAAGTGGACCGTCGCCTGTCTGACGACTTAAACATGAAAACAAAAAGTATGGTAATTAGTTACGTATGATTAAAAAAAAAAGTTTAAGGATGTTTTTGTAATGTGGCTTTCTTTTTATTCTGTAATAAATACACCTGAACAATTTCTATATATGTTTTATCTACTTATTTAATACTAGCTGTTGCACGCGACTTCGTCCGCGTAACTTTATAAAATATAGCCCACGTTACTCGCTGATAATATAGCTTCCCAACATTGAAAGAATTTTTCAAATCGGTCCAGTAGTTTCGGACAAAACAAACAAATCTTTCCTCTTTATAATATTAGTAGTATGGATTTCCCTTGTGAAATAAAGTGAAGTGAAATAAACAGCAACAAATACCCTACCTTATTCTCGAAAGCTCCCTGCGAGTCCAGGGTGTGAAGGTTTTGCTCCATCAGAGCAAGACCAGCCGCGTAAAGAGTCGGCTCGTCCAACTGTAACGCCGATAGGGACACCCAGAACAGGGCCGCGTGGATCGGTGACTCCTGATCATTTATTTATTTATTTATTTATTTATTCATTCAGTAGAAACAACAACTGCAGTGGTATAAGTAAACATTAAAAAAAAAACAAATTAATATAAAAAGATACAAACTGAAAAAATATATATATTATATGATACCACACTTCTCTCTCTCTCTCTCTCTCTTAACACTTCTCTCTGAGATATAAAATGGTAGAAAGCTTGTAAATATCCCATGACGTGTGTCTATTTGATGTCAAATTTAAGTCAAAACAAATATAGAAATCTAATTAATGCAACGATCACACAATATCTAAAAGTTTACGCATATAGCCCATTTCCACGGCAATGAGCAGGGCCCTTCGGCCGCCGGCGAAACCAATGCTACGTAACCGGTTACGTGTGAAGGATTATTTTTCTTGCTACGAAACCAGTTGCGTATAAAGAAATTTTTTCTTTCTACGAAACTAGTTTTTTTCTCAATTTAACGTAGAAAGAAAAATTCTTTGTACGTAACTGGTTTCGTAGCAAGAATAATAATCCTACACACGTAACCGGTTACGTAGCATTGGTTTCGTCGGCGGCCGAAGGGGAGCAGGGACATGGGACATAAAATTGGCAACGCGAGTGTGTAAACAGGTCGCTTCCCTTGCCGTTTTTCGTATTGGCGGTTTTTCGTAAGGACATCAAAGGGCCGGCAACGCGAGAGCGAGAGCGAGAGTGTTTACATGCTGCTCTCTCGCTCACATGCTCTCGAACGCGCGAAATTATCTAATTCCCTAACTATCTAGGCACTTACATTGTTCCGTTACGATGAATAGGTATCATCCAACATCTCCATTGACGACGACGTCTTTTACGGATTTATTTTTTAAAACTTTATATAATTAGAAATGTGAAGCGGCAATGTAAACACTGATTGCCCTTGACGTTGCCACAGCATTTATTAGGGAAATAAATACAGCAACGCGAGCGGCAATGGCAATGGCAATGGCAATGGCTATATATAAACGGGGTAATATATATGTTAATTTGCTTAATCTAAGCATTTCTATATCATTGAAATTCTTGTTGAAGTCTGTGCATATGTTTGTTAATAATTTCGTTAAAGTTTTTATATTTTGTTAATAAAATAGCATTGAGCAAAAATCTCTCACCGGACGAAGCAACGGCTGCAGTCTGGTGAGACACATGAGAATGGCTTCCAGGAGGGCCAGGTCGTTGAATGACTCCAAAGCCTTCACCAGGATACGGAGCAGCTGCTTCATGTCGTCATCTGTCACGTTCTTACCTGACAGACAAACGTACATTTGTATCCATTTACATTAAGCCCGACGAGCCCGTTGGATGAGTGGTAAGGGGTGCTTGCTCCGGGTTCGAATCCCGGCGGGGTCAATTTGTTATTTTATTTTATTAAAACACAGTCACACAGCACTTAATACAACATAATATAGGAATAAATGCATAATTGTATGCTTGAATCTTTTTTTATCATAATAAAATCTATGAACACAATTATATTAAATAAATAAAATTTTAAAGGAAGAGAAGTATGTGTAGTAAAATTTGAGAAATACAATTATTACTCAAATTTTCATTGTTAATAAGTTTTATTAGCTCATTCATAAATACTGCCTTTTTAAGCCAAATTAAATCTAAACTTTGGAAATGAACTTTTAATAGTTGGCTCTGGTCTGGATCTGGCAAGTAGTGACAGAGCACACTGGAGTTTCGAAGTCGTTTGGGGCAGCCCGTCTGGAGGCAGTAGCCAATCCCCCTTACAGAAGACCACTGTGAAATACAAAACACAGAAATACTCACTGATACATCCAAAGACAATGAGCGCTCGAGGCTGCAGAGCTGGATTGAAGCAGAAAGCAAAACTTCTCGCCAATCCGGTCCTGTAATATTTCATAAAACTTTAAATTTAAAAACCACAATAATATTATTGCTACAACGTTTTTCGGTCCAGGAAAACTTGCTAACAAAAAAAATTTGAGTCCCTTAAGGGCTCAAATTTTATTGGCTATGGTTATGGCTATGGGTGAAAAAAAAAATTCGATTCAAACCTGTAGAAGGGGTGGAAAAAAAATCCTCAAATTATACAAAAGTGATAAGAGTTACAAAAGAGTTTCAAACAAATATTGTAAAGAATTTAGTTTTACATAATATACTAGAAAATTATATCAAAAATTCCCCCAAGGGACTCAAATTTTGATTTGTTAGTAAATTTTCCTGTACTTATATTGTCGTACTGGTTGACCCATTCAATTATTTCAGACAATTTAATTGAATATTGCACAGAAATTGACACATAATGATACTAATTCTATTGAATAAATTAATGTCCATAAAGTCTTGAAACATTTGTCTTCCTTAAATTTGTTTTAAGTTTTCAATATTTTTTAATTTTTTGGGATTATCTATACTAATATTATAAAGAGAGAAAATTTGTATGTTTGTAATGAATAAACTCAAAAACTACTGGACCGATTTTGAAAATTCTTTCACCTATAGAAAGCTACATAATCAGCGAGCAACTACATTTTATAAAGTTACGTGCAACATTTAAGTATTATATATTTTAAAAGTCTAAGCACAAAGCCTGTGATGGTATTATAAATTTCCCCTTTCTCCCTTATCCCTTTTTAACCCCTTATCCTTAAGCCTACTCTGGTCGGCAGCGCACTTGCAGCACCTCTGGCGTTGCTTGTGTTTATAGGCGACGGTAAGCACTTAATATCAAGTGGACCATCATCCTATTTTGAAAAAAGTTTGAAGAGTTACCAAGTGGTGAGCCAGTCGCAATCCGGGATGTCCCTCATGCAGGCCTCCATGATTTCCAATAGAGCGTCGGTGATCGTCTCCAGGGATTGAAGGGGCAATCTCTCGCGATCCGTGTGAGTTGTGGACGGAGCGACTGTGCTCACACCGGTTTCGGCACAGCCGAACGTATGTTCCGAGTACCTGAGGCGACATTTCATGTAGTGCATTTATAAGGGTCTATCGAAGTGGTCAAATCCAGAAATGGTCATATATATACAGAAGAGGACAAGAAGTTGTCAAAGATAGCCTAAACAGCGTCTTTTGCAAAGGGGGTGATTATGGCAACACCTTCCCATGCTAAGAAAGAAGCAGCTAGAATTTATTTCTACTCTTTTCTTATGAAAAGAGTAGAAATAAATTCTAGCTTTTTTTTTTGAATGGTTTAAATAATTAAACCATTCAAAAAAAAAAAAAACAAACTTACCAATCGTTCGCGTGTCTGTTATAAACGCTCCTAAACGCGGTGACAGCAGCCGATTTGACCTTAGATATGCCAAACATTTGATAGAACTTGGGTAAAGCGAATTCGTCCAGCGACAACATCAGCACGCGTTGGGTCTCCTCTGAAAATATACACATAAAACACTTATATATTGTACAAAAAAAAAAGTAAAATAAATAAATAATCATAAACCGAATGTCACGTATGCTATAGTTAAGTTTTTGGGGGTGGGGATAGCACTCACCTGAGAAAGTCGGCGATTGGCAAGTGCAAAGAGAATGTATGATGTTGATGACGAGGCCGTGAGTGGCGGCACGCATCGATACGGTACCGGAGCACACCAGGAACGTCACCGTATGGAACAAGTACGGCAGGTGGCGGGCGACGTCGAGGCAGTTGTTGAACGACAACATCAACTGGTTGATAAAACATCATTATTAACAAAAGTTTTGTAAATGTTAAGGTCGGCAGACAGGCTGATGGTCAAGTGGACAGTCAGCCTACCTGACCTACCTACCTAACTTAATTGTTTTAGGTACCTAGTAAATTTAGCAATAAAATCATATTATATTTTTTTATTAAATAAAGACTAAGGCCTAGCGCGCACGGCCTATCCCGTACGTTTTTATTTCGCAAAATCTGTGAATTAAAGAGCTACTTAGAGCTTCACTGCAGGAAAAAAATCGCACCGGATTTTTTTTTTTTTAATGTGACTGGCTTGCGTTTTAGTTGATTAGTAGTTGGCTACCGTCACCTATACATTATAACACAAGCAACCCCCACACAGGTGCTGCAAGTGCGCTGACGACTACAGTACGATTAATGATAGGGGATTAGGTAGGGATAGGGAAAATGGGCTCTGGCATCTGTTACTCACTCGCCGAAACACAATAGCACACATACTTTTTTTCACGGTGGCCTTCTGTAAGGGGCCGATGGTTACTGCCGCCAGACGGGCTGCCCAAATGACTGCGAAACGCAGTATACACTGCCACTTCTAAAAGTTTGTGAGGGTGGATGTCGGTGCCAGCCAAGAAGTACAGTTTAATTCTGCTTTTGCAAAATACTTACGAACGGCACGGAATTTAAATTATTAAGTAAATTACTTCAAAATTAATTGATTATAAATTGTAAATAGGTTGGTATATAAGTATAAATAATTTCGTTGATTGTCCTTTAATCCTATTTGCTTTGAAGTACATATTATATGTATATTATTTTCAATTTTTGAAAATTTTCAAGTTTGAACATGTAGTTTCAGAAGTCAGATTATTTTTCAATTTTTAGTGGGAAGTAAATATATTTTTATTAATCCTTATAATATTATATTTTATTTATTTTATAATTAATTAGTTCTTTATTCAA
The DNA here is from genome assembly GCA_944738685.1 of Synanthedon myopaeformis. Classification (NCBI taxonomy): domain Eukaryota; kingdom Metazoa; phylum Arthropoda; class Insecta; order Lepidoptera; family Sesiidae; genus Synanthedon; species Synanthedon myopaeformis. The sequence goes on from OX122941.1 coordinate 3,317,174, forward strand.
AATTCGTTCATTCATTAATAATAAGAACATTACATACAAAAAATTACAAGAATAACAATTAATTATTATAGCATATGACAATAATTAGTCCCACTCCACCTATAATATGGGCAAGTATACTGTTGAAGTCGGATTTGGTAATTTTTTAAATTAATTTTATTGTTTTTGATTTTTTCAAAAAGCGCTCAAACAATTTCGATAAAATTTATATGGGACCGCCTCTTAGTCTGAAGTATGACCTAACAAACAAAAAAAGATTAAATTGGCGAAATAATCGCGTAACAAATGTACAAAAACGTACAGTCGTACTGAGAACTTCCTCCTTTTTTGAAGTCATTTAAAAAGGCTATGACATGCAATAAGGATGAATAAGAACTAGGTATGTATATACAAGTCAACAAAAAATAGTGACCGATATCCTCTAACTAATAAAACTTCCAATTAAATGAGTAATCGTTCTAATATAAATAAATTTACATGTTAATTATTACTTTATGAATAATACCAATGATTCATTTTTAATTTTTATAATACACAAAAACAAGCTTGATTTAGTTTTGTGTATTAACTTAGAGGTGACTGACGGTGTATTATAAAAGTAATATTAAAATTCATAATCACTTCAAAAATGTATATAAAGATATGTATATTTTTGACAATATTGTGCGCCCGTTCATATTGTTATACGAGCAGCGAAGAACACGGAGAGGACTATTTAAAATATAGACATTTTCACGGATTCGTTGTTCCGCAAAGAAATTCAGACAGTTTTGAGGAAGGTGCCGGGTGGGGTTTATACGATGACGAATCAAGAAATACAAGAAATAAAAATAACGAAGAAACCCTTAGAGGTTACGAAGATAGTTCAAAAGACTCGGACATTCCTCAAATCGGATCCAGATCTTTCATTGGCCTCGGAAATAAACATGTTTGTGCTCAAGGTTTTGTACTGATACGAGGAACTGGTCGGTGCGTGTTAAGAAGTAATAGAATGAATAAAAATATATTTTTATTTAAATGATTATGTGTGTATTTGTTAATGATTTTTTTTTTATAATACACTAGCGATCCGCTCCCGTCTTCGCAAGGTGATTTCTTTTTTGTTTGGTAATAAAAATTTTTGTAATTTATTTTCGTTTCATAAATGTGCACATATAAACTGTTATAAATATGTTTGTGTAAAACTTTTATATTACACTAGCGATCTGTTCCAGGCTTCGCACATGTGAATTTTTTTTTGTAATTTTTTTCTGTAAAATCTCTCTTTCCATTAGTGAAAACCGCATTAAAATCTATGATTTCATTTTTATATTTTTTTTTATTTAAGCATTTTGTATATATATATATATATCTCTATTTTGTATTACTTATATATAATTATATATAATATAATTATACTATCGCATTAGGCATGCCTGTAATTATAGTCTTAAGTGAGTTAATAAATAAATGATATGCCCCAACCAAGTGCCATAAAATCATTTTCAAAATCAAAATTTTATTTATTTTATTTTTATTAGGGCAAACAAATAATTACACTATATAAATAGTAAATTAAAAAACAGAAAAACATATATTAATGTATATAATAGTGCAATCAACCACATTATCCACGAATTACTAAATACACTTTATATATGGAGAGGATAGCTATACGAAAATACACTAAATTGACGACAATACGACATAAATTTAAGTCATGTGTAAAATTTTGAAAACTCACCAAGTATCTGGCCAGTATGGCAATATCATCCCACATCATGTGTTGCTCTAGCATGGCTGTTGGCGAATGACAAGTCTTGTCGACAACCTGAATCAAACAGAATCGTATGGTATCCACTGTGTGACGATTTATATTATTATTAATTAATTTTATTAATCCATCTTAATTAACAATACAACGCTGAACAAGATAAAAAAGTATAATTATTACAAAATTTGAAAATTTTTACTATACTGTGCTATTCGAGACATCGACTGTACTGTAACATTCGAGAATGAAATTTGTTTTAAGTAATTTTAGAAAATATTAAAATAAAATAATTGCACTTTCCTGTCTTGCACAACATGTTAACTATCTTAAAAATAAAATGACAATTCTCACTTAATAGGTAATGTGTTAAGGGAATTTGGAATTTCGGAATAGTTTGACCAATATTTACAATCCAATATAAAATCCAATAAAATGCAAATAAAATACGTTCAAAGGACGATGAATAAAAAAAAACATCCACCAAAAAACTGACTTAAATAAAAAAAAATTGTCTTTGTCAGCTCCGACAAACGACTGGAGTTTACTCCTTACGAACGATTTTTATAATTTAAATTTTCACAATTCGAACACGCCGAAAGAACAACATTGTTATTTTTTTAAATAATATTGTGTTGATAGCGCAATATCTCTGAAACTTCAGATATTCTAAAATATTCAAAAAATAGAACGTAACTATAACGCATAACATAACGTTTTCGTGTGACAATTTCGATTTTACTCCCATAATTTTTCATACGGGCTTATAATATATTATACGCAAATCGATTCTCAAGGAGTAAACTCCAAAAAGTAAAAATTACATAGCCTTATTTTTTTTTAATTGATAGAAATACTCAAAAATTAAGAAGAAGAAATACTTAAAGTTATAACTAATATTATAAACGCAAAAGTGAGCAAAACCCTAGGATTTCTTCATCATTAAAAATTATAGCCTATGTGTTATTCTGATCTATATCTTATAAATTACTTTAACAAAATTCGTTGCGTAGTTTTTGCGTTAAAGTGCAACAAAAATCCATACATCATCATAAATTTTTGAAGCAATTCTATATTTGTAGATATTTTATTGCGTTGAGTTTAATAGTCCAAAACTGTACTAATGTAAATTAAAACTTTTATAATACCAAGTACAATCATAATTATAATTATAATTATAATTATAATTATAATTATAATTATAATTATATCTTTCGACTTCACTGACGTCATAATATGATGATGATTTATTTCATGTGATAGCAAAGTTAACGAAAATCTCTTATTATAATTCTGTAGCTCTATTAAATTGTCATGTCAGTTGAAAGGTGAAATATTTATCGTCCTTTAGCAAAACAATATTAAGTTTACACAAAAAAAATAAATTACAAATAAAATGTTTACAACACCTGACAATGGATTGGACACATCGTCACTTATTGTATTTTTATGTACTCATTATTATATATAACATTAATATAACCATTAATATAATAAACTTTATACAAGTTTTATTTTATGTTTTAATATGTGATGGAAAAATTTATAAAATTATTAGATTTAGGGCCTTTTTTACCAACTACAAGTAAAGTGTTGATTAATTACTTTTAGAAATAATTTTACGTTTTATTAAATTATGCACTCGGTTTACTGCATCCTTCGATAGGCGAATTTTTTTATTATTTTCTTTTTAATGTTTGGTACTTTTACCGTACAAACAAAGGTATATCAGCTCCATCATTAACGGTGACCGTTGACTTTAAGTGACACTTAACCTACTTAACACTTTACTCAGAGATGGTGAAAGAGGCCCTTAGTATTTTAATTGCGTCATCTTATTCAATGTCAATGTCATCAATGTCAGGTGTTTTAAACATTTCGTTAATGTAATTCAAAATAAATTGAAATTAAAAAGCAAAATTAAAAAGAAGCCAAAATAAAAATATAAAACTCACAGTGGCCGGGGTTACTGGACCCAGAACATTATTGGGAAGTTTGAATAGGGCCTGCGGTAAACAATTTTGTTGTTCAACAGATTTGTGACTTTATCCTTGCTGAGGAAGGTTCAATATTAAATACTAATGGTCAATTCATGACGTATTGGACGCGACGCGATTTTTTTTTATGACAGACAGGCTGACGGTCCACTTGATGGTAGGTGGCTACCGTCGCCTACAACACAAGCAACGCCATGCAAGTGCTGCAAAGTGCGCTGCCGACAATAGAAGGATTTAGGATGAGGGATAACGAAGGGATTACTCACTCACCAAAACACAACAGCACATATGCTGTTATTACACGGTGGCATTTTGTAAGCGGGGGTGGTTACTGCCGCCAGACGGGCTGCCCAAATGACCGCGAAACGCAGCGATGCTCTGCCACTTACTTTCCAAATTCAGACCAGAGTAAACTTTGAAAAGTTCATTTCAAAAGGTGACCCAGCCGGGAATCGAACCCGGGGCCTCTGAGACGTTAGGCAAGTACCCTTACCACTCATCCAACTTGCTCGTCTAATTTGGGTGAGTAAGTATGTAGTGCATTTGTTGATCACGAAATGTAATCTAAGAACGCTTCATATCTTACTCTTTTTTTATTCTATCTACGCTGATACCATATTTTTTTTTAATGACAACACTAATGATCGTCAAAAGCCATTAGGCATCTGCTTACGCCTTTATTGACATGCAAAACTACCCTAAATTTAAAATTGAAAAAATTGTAGTCATTTTTAAGTTTCGTTGGTGTGTATTTACTTATTAATATATATATATATTTCTAGTTGCCCCGTTTGCGCTCCCGGATTCGCCGGGGGTGCAATTTTTTTATAATAAATATTTACTTAATCCAGTCGATAAATTACCTTACACCGCCATCTGTGTGAATCTCATGGAACTCGGTTGTTTTAAAACTTATTTTAAGTTATCTGTGAGTTCCATTAAATCCTCACATATGGCGGTGTAAGTTAATTTATAACACATATAATAAACAAATAATTTGCAATAAAAAAAATAAAATAAATTGAGATTAAAACTATCCTATATTTTAATTTGGTCCAAATTACACATAGTTATTGAAGTTTTATTAAAATCGCTTTATAGTAGTTTAGGAGTTCATCGAGGACACACAACGTGACACGTAATTTTTTATATACCTATATAAAGATAAAGATATCACTCACCCTGCACATCCTGTTGATGACCTTCTTAGAGACCAGTTGTACATTAGCCGAAGCGAGAGCGACGGCTGTGTCAGCCATTATCTCAATCATCGGTGATCCAAGACCTGAATTTTTTTATTATTATTAACAATTATAGATAAGGTAAACTGTCCCATACAAACATTTTGGATGGGACTGAATATGACATATTATAGCAAAATTAATAAGTGATTTTTGCAGCACCTATAGATTTTAAATATCTTTGTTTCGCTTGTAAGTATATATATGATATACTTACAAGCGAAGCGAGCGATATATATATATATATATATATATATATATATATATATATATATATATATATATACTTACAAGCGAAACGAAGCGAAGCGAAGCGAGCGATATATATATATAAAAATTCAACCTATGTGGATGTAAAATATTATTATTATTATTATTTTGTTAATAGGTAATATGGATGTTATATCTGAAATAAATGATTATTATTATTATTATTATTATTCAAGTATATATTTTTCTTTCTTAGTTTTAAATTTATTACAATAAATAAATAAAAAAACAATAAATATTATAAAAAACTTAAACCTAGAGTTCCGCAAATTATTAGTATTATTATTATTATTATTAATACCAAAAATTTGGAATAAATCCTTCATAACAACTATGTATAAACCAAACACGACAATCACTTGTGCACAACACGAATATAACAAATTCCAAAATAATGATTACTGTGACTCAAACGTTCTTTACGATTTTGAAAGAACTACATTTCTCTAGATAGTGCATAATTTTTATGTATCTTTTAAGTTTTAGCCTATGTAAGCCAAAGGACAGTGTTACTTTCACATTTATAATATTAAATTATAGAGTATGGATAAAGATGTTTGACGACACGTTTGGTCTAGCGGCTAGTAACCCTAGCTGTTAATCAAACGGTCGCGGATTCGAATCCCGCTAGGGGCAAATGTTTATGTGTTAACATTTTACCCTTTTACCTGAGTTATGGATTTTTTTTTTTAATTTATATGTATGTATTTACAAAAAAAAGTAATCTGTGTAATATATCAACTGTCTGGTATCCATAATACAAGCATTAGTTGCTTAATGTGGAACTAGATGGTGCTGTGTGGAATGTGTGTAGATATTTGTATTTATGTTTATGTTTCGAGTGAAAACGTACCAGAATTGACACTCCTCTGAATGAAGCTGTCTAGTACCATGTCAATGAGCTCCGGCACCTGTCCGATGGAGCCCCAAATCTTCGCCTGCACCGACGGATACATCTCCGTCTCCTCAATGGTGAGGGTTATCAGCTTCTCGAGGATCTGAGCCACTTGCTTCTGCCGCCGGGACTCGTCAGACGGCTTGCAGAATCTCAAATTCAAACATCAACGTAAAACGCTTAAAACACCACCATTAACGATTTAACAAAATATCTAATCTAAACCTAACTAAATATATACAGTTTTTTCGAATATAATACAGGTTGTTTGGTGAATTGAAGTTATTTTCGGTAGTTGTCGTTTTTGAAGTTATTTTTTTATTAAAAACAAAGTTACATAGCAATTAATTCAACAATAATATAGGAATAAATACATATGTATGCTTTAAATCTTAATGCTTATAATGGACTTATAATGAATTAACTAAATAAATAAAATTTTAATAGAGAGAGAGAGAGAAATCAGCTCTTATCAGAAAATCTATTTGACTATTCTATTGGCACTGTTTTTGATATTGGACTTCTTTTAATATTTAAAAGCCTAAGGTTAAGGAAATTCGCCATACTGATTATTGTGTATTGTTCTCAACGAATTGTTTTACTAAACTATAATCACAAATTTTAATTTTTTCTTTAGGTATTTGTAAAAAGCTGGGTTATTCTCAAATAAAAATACAACTTCATTTACTTGTGGAACTTTGACATTAATCATTAAAAAGAAGTCTGAAGTGGTCAACTATTTTAAAAATTTTGCCCACTTAATTTAATGCAGATAGATTCTTAGTTAATATATTTTATTCAGATTCAAATTTGAATCTTAATCAACTTCAATTGATTCAAATTGATCAATTGATTAATATTTTCATATTGATTCTTACCTCACCAAATTTGGCAACCAAGGTGTCATGTATTCGAGACACAAATGCTTCAATTCAATTGTAGAACCTCTGAAGCCCTGAAAGGATAATTAAATTTTTATTTTTTTCATACAAAAATACATAACTAGATGTGTTACGTAACATTTTTTTTCTTTTTATATAAATAAAAAACTAAGGGAATTAAAATCTCCCAAATCAGCATCCCTTTTCATTTATGTTTTACAGGGAATCCCTCGAGTGTATTTAACGTCATTTTTATTTTGTTCTATCAAGTTGGCAACCCTTTTCGTTGGTTAAAATGGTCACTTGGTTGTTAGGTAACGTTTAGGGAGAGGGAGGGAGGGTACAGAAAAACGTTACGTTACGTTACGTTACATGAAAAAAATCTTAAAAAATTGCGTTACGTAATACTTAAACGCCCCGTTAATGCGTGAAAGCTTAATAAACAAACTCACTTTCGCATTCATAACATTAGTTAGGATTAAATACAGACAAATGTAATATCTGCAATATAATCACCTGTATACATTCTTCAAGAAATTCAAGTGTCAGATGTGGCTCGTTGTGAGCCAATTTCTCGCTCACTGATTTAATGAATATTGTATTGTTCGAAGGTATACATAGACCTGTAAGGAAACATGAAAAGCCTTTGGAACGACTGTGACAAGTTCTTAGTAGGTTTATTTAATAATACCTTACAGACCGGAAATAAAACAAGGCCGAGACTTTTTATTAATTCATTATAAAAATTATAATTTTCTCAATCACACATAGGTACTTTTCACATGTTAAGGTCGACACATGGTGACAGTGCACGCGATGGTATATGGCTACCGTCGCCTGTAACACAAGTAACGCTTGCAAGGGCGCTTCAGACCATTGTAGGATTAAGAATGAGGATTATTTTACACTCATCGAAATACAGTGCTAATGGACAGACGGTGTTATTTCAACATGTTCTTCTGTAATTGGGTGGTTACAGCCGCCAGACGGACTCCCCAAATGACTGCCATTTTCCAAATTCAGACCAGAGCCAAAGTTGGCCCACCGGGTATCGAACCCGGACCCCCTGAGACGGGCTGCCCATTTTATGAGTGTCAAAGGAAGCGTGCATGCAACTAGTTAAAAAACGTCTCTCTCGTACACTATAAACTGGGAAAGAGTAAAATGACAACGAGGATGTGACCTGAAGTCTCCAGCAGTTGACCCTCGATCTTGAGGTGGAATGTTGCAGTGAGTGCACAAAGCTGATTGTAGGCGGCCGTGCGAAGGGTTGGATCGCACGAGCCGAGGTTCAAAAATGCCATATTCAGCAGAGTGCCTGGCACGTCTTTGGGTCTTATTTTTTGGTGGACCGTCATTGAATCCTGAAAATAACTTTGTCTTCAAAACTAATCTTCTTCTTCTTCATCTTCATCTCCGATGATTTTGCCAGTGTCATTTGTGAAAATAGCAATTTAAAATGGAAGGCGAAATTCAAATTAAAATTAAAATCGAGACTAGTCTAGTCAGTCGAGTCGAGTCCACAATTTTTCTTTGAGTTTAGTCCAGTCCAAAGCAGTCTGGTCCCAACCATCTTCAAAACTGTATTTAATTGTTTGACCTTATTTGTTAATGTTTCATACAAGCGTTGGCGACGCCGTCAACAGGCCTGGCAATTATGGTTTTATGTTTTTACCATTAAGAACAGTATACGACAAAATTATAATAAACATTAAAAAAATTTAAAATGACAATAATTTATAAATCTGTGCAGAATTCAAATGAGCGCCTAATAAGACGTTTTCAATAAGAGTCAAATTTTTCTTGTGTTCTAATTTTTTTTTGTGGAGTTACTATTACTTTAACGAAAATTTTAAACAATACAATTTGTGTTTGATATGTTTATGTATGTATAATAATATATATTTTTTCTATTTCTTTTAATTTCTTAATTAAAAAATTAATATTTTTAACGTTTTAATGTATTTAACTCTTGATATCTTGACTCTTGATATCTTAAGAGTTAGTAATATTATTAGCAACACAAAAATTTTGCCATACTGATTTTGAAAAGAGGAATAAAGGCGTACATGCAGAGTAAACTTTGATTTGATAGTGCGTTGCAATTGTTCATTTTTAAACAAAAGTCAACATTACAAACAACATTTTTTCGTTTAATTTTCTATTGAATAAAATAAATTATTGAAACCACTTACCGGTTGACTGAGCTCCCATCTATTCCTTATATGAATAATCGACTGTACAATATTATCGCAATCGTTGTGTATGAAGCTCAAGGGAGTGCTCTCGTTTATTATGGACAGCGAGAACTGATTGTCGTCCACGAGACACACCTGAAAAGGAAGTTAGGGTTGCTAAACATATATATATGTAGATGAAGGTTAGTCAGAAAGGCTTTTCTGCTAAGGCTCAGAAGGCAGAACGTTAGCAGAAAGGCCTACCCGCGCACTGTATATCCTTAAAAATGCCTTTCTCAGAATTGCATTCTGCGTCGAATGAGCTATCGCTCATATTTCTCGAAGACATCTAACTATTTTCCGCAGAAAACACACTTTTTGCCTTATCTTATCGCACTAATTTTAGTTCCACTGACACTCGTTCCATAGCTTACAGCGCCAAAATGGCGTTTTTCAAATAGGCACAAATAGGTCAGTGGGATCAAGGGTCGACTTGTCCTATTGTAATATTATGTCCAGCAGTGGACATTCTGCGGCCTGAATTTAATATATAAAGTATAATAAGACCCACCTCATCTATTTCCGAGGCATAATAAACGTCATTCAACAGCACCGGTAGACCCAGCACTTTGGTCTTCTCAACGGACGTTATTTGTAAAGCTGTAGGTCCAACCTGAAACAATTAAGGAGAGAGAATTGTTTTGAATTCTGTTTAAGAGGATTTATTTAGTACACACACACACACACACACACACGCACGCACGCACGCACGCACACTCGCACTCGCGCACGCGCACACATGCACACGCACACGAACGCACGCACGCACGCACGCACACTCGCACTCGCGCACACATGCACACGCACGCACGCACACTCGCACTCGCACTCGCGCACGCGCACACATGCACACGCACACGCACGCACGCACGCACACTCGCACTCGCGCACACATGCACACGCACGCACGCACGCACACTCGCACTCGCGCACGCGCACACATGCACACGCACGCACGCACGCACGCACACTCGCACACACATGCACACGCACGCACGCACGCACACTCGCACTCGCGCACGCGCACACATGCACACGCACACGCACGCACGCACGCATGCTATCACGCATATGTGATTATAAGTATGTATTTGCATATAATGTACATGTATATATTATATTTTTATAATTTTTTTTTAATTACTTGTATTTTCTTATTTTTGTACTTATAAATTTTAATATGTCTATAACCTTGTAATAGGCTATATAAAAATTTAATTAACTCTTTTTATATATTTCTAAAATGTTACATGCTGTAAGGTTGGCCATTAAATAAATAAATAAATAAATAAATAAAATAAATAAATACTTTTTGAAAATTTGAAGTGAAATAATTTTTAAAATCGGTCCACTACTTTTTGTGTTTAAATTCATTACAAACAAAAATACAAATATTCTCTTTTTATAATAATATATATTAATTAGTATATATTTTATGTCTTGCCAGTTTGCTTCTACCGTGTTCTTATACTACTGATAATTATTAAAATCGAAAATATTCTCTGACATAATAGAGTTAAGTACATGATGATTACACAATTACTTTACATTACTTTAAGTTTTAGACTTCTATTTCACGCGAAACATAAGTCTATGGGTCGCACCTTGATAGCGACTTTAGTGTCCTTGTGTGAAAGCTTGAGGGCATTGTTGAACACTTTGAGATCCTCCTCGAGGGCCAAAGTTGCTCCGGGAAGCTTCTGCAGTTCAGGATCCACATATTCACTGAGGCGACTGTGATTGTCTATGAATATTAGCTTGCGATTGCCCTGGAAACAATAAAACATTTAATTAAGCAAGACATTTTTTCAACATTTTATTGTTAATTAAGTAACATTTGTTATTATAATGTGAGCAGACGCGCCCGGGCATCGCCTGGGGTCGCTCTGTGAGCGACACCCTCAATGAATTAAATGTATGAAATAAGCGCCATCTACCCGAATTAGTACGTACTTCTTGGTTCATTACAAGTTTTTTTTTTTTTAATAATTTTCACTATCATCTTTCATTGATCAAACTATAATTATGCTTAGAACTATTAGCCTTTAAGGAAGAAAAATATAGAATACTAGCTGGTGACCGCGACTACGTCCTCGTTCGAAAATTAATTATATAACGCTTGACACTGTCGAGCGTTTGATCTTTATTTTTATATTATTATCTATATCTGATGCTCTATTGGAATATTTTAGCCAATGTCCACCCTAAATTTCTATTCTATTGGTGAGTTTAGTATCGAAGATTACCTCCTACGTACAAACAAACACATACACAAATATTACATAGTATAAAAAAAAAATATATTGCTTACTCTCAATGGCGCGAGAATGGTGTCGTGAAATTTGGTGTACTCCCTCACCCAACTGTTGCAATTGTAAATGTAACACGCGTGGATGTTTATGTAGGCCACTTCCGGCAAAACAGTGAACCATTTTTGAAGGAAATCCGTTCTGAAAATCACGAGTTTTTTTTTTTAAATTGGAATCAAATTTAATTTTTTTTTTTTTTTTTTTTAATTGGCATCGATCGTCTCAATTTCTAGTTTCTAGTTTATCTGTGTATGCCTTAAATTTGCCTTTTTTTTTTTTTTTTACCTATAACTATTGTAAGTTTTTTGTTTGTGCTGTTGGTGTACCATTTGGAAAATAAATAAATAACTATGAGGAAATGAAATGCTGATGCTGCTACCTGAATCGATTGTCGGAATTGGTGTGTGTGAAGTCCACGATCAGTTCGAAGGGTTGCTGGCAGAACGGCTTCAGGGTGAGGATCACGTGGTAGATCAGGAGATCAGCGTTCACGTCTCCTATCCTGAAGAATATTAGAAAGGCAGTGTCAACGGGTTAGGACTTCTAGTTAAAAATGTTATATGTTGTGCAAAAAGTATCCTTTAGTTTTAGAGATATTGACAAAAAAGTTTTCTTGGAAATTTTTACACGAAAATCTACTTTAAAAAAGGTAATTTATTTGAATTATTTTTTTTTATCATACGAATGGTAGAAAGGCAGTTGCTCACTTGTATCTCCTCGATATGAAGTAGAAAACTGGATTTCCAATTTTACTGGTGCCCGCCTGGTAGAAGATGTTCAGGGTTTTGATCGTCTTGAATTCCTCCTTCTCGTGCATGTTGTGCTTTACTATGAACTCCTCGAAGTTCGTCGAAGACATGTCTATGGACGACCATCGGGCGTACGACGAGAACAGCAGAGTGGCTGAGGTGCTAATGGGAAAACCATAAAACATTTCTGTGGCCTGGTGCTAAAAGGGCCAAAGTCCTTTTTTGTGAAAAATGGGATTTAACAGCAAAGTTGTTGAAAAAGAATGATATTTATTTGTCCTAACAATAACAAAAAGATATTTTAGTAATACTACAATATAACATGTAAATTATAACTATCAATTCTTGTTCATTGTTCTAATGCTTATTACCGAAAGATAGGAATATAGATATTGGCCCTTTTAGCACCAGGCCACAGATTTTATATTAACAAATCTATTTTTGACATCGAAGTACTACAAGTATGGAATTTGCGTCACAAATGCCAAAGCGGCACATAAAAAGTACGCCTAAAACGGAATCATGGCGGAGACAATGGTAAAAGGTAGTAACGACCAAGTTCTACTATTCATTTTAAACTCCAATGTGTTGACATAAAGTCAAATTTTCTTTAAATGACAAACGTTTGGTTGGTTTTAAATGACAGATGACAGAGTTCATGCTCTACGCATATTTATGTCACTTTTAAATGTTCCATAGAGTTCGTAGTGTTTTGTATGGCGTGAGAAATCCATAGTTATAGTACATTGATGATTTTTGATGTGAAATATCTTTTGTGGCGACGCCAACATTTGGCCACACTTTAGCCAACACTTTGGCCAACACTTTGACGTAACTTGTAACTCTACGACTCTATACTTGTACCTTTTTGTTTAGTAAATAAGTTCTATATTGCATTGCTACCTTAAAACATACTGACGTTAGTTAACTTGTGAATATATATCAACATTTTAAACCGATGCCATTGATTTGTTACATAACAAGCTATAGTTAAAATTATAAACTAAAGCCTCCGACTTTCTATTGAGCCCAAACACGCTATATACCTGTGTGTAAGTTGCTGAGGAGTTAGGTGTCCTGCAGACTATTTGATGCTGCAGCATCAGGTCAAGGTTACAATGTCATGGAAATACCACCAAATTCCAAATCAATCGAACCCGTGGAAGTTAGTGAAATCCTTTCGTCAATTAGAAAATGGGGTGATGGATGGTCTTCAAACGCCTGATAAGATCTTCATAAATTATAGCTAAGAACCAATCCCGATCATGTCAGCTTTCAAACAAAAAAAAAACTGATCAAAATCGGTCCATCCGTTTGGGGGCTACCATTCCACAGCAGACACACAGGTACACACATACACACCTGTTTTTGCGTCGGACGTTAAAAACGAGACAACTGAAGAACAGAACTTACGATTCGACTGGCTTATGTTCCGGAGGTCCCAGGTATGCGAGTAGAGTCGCCATCTGCAAAATATAGAGCATTTTTCACATTTTGAATTACAGCTTCGACCAAAGACCCCGTCAACAATTTGTAAAACAAAATAAAAATATTTTTCATTTCTTTTTTTATTTCATTTTTTACTACCTTTTTTGCCCATTCCATTATTCCATTATATACCGATTTTAACTTATAAAGATTTGTAGGGAAATTCTCAAAAAGCAATCTGTTTATTTGATCGCTACTAGTAAACAGAATCTTCAGATCTAAAAATTTCACCAAAATCGGTTTAGCGATTTTGGAGTCGATACATATACATACATAGATACATACATCAACTTTTATACATATAGTAGTATAGATATAGCATAGTGAATTTATACAGTTAGCACCCTCTACTTTGGGCACATTAATTAAACCACTTTATTTTTATTCCAAACTAGCTGGTGTCCGCGATTTCGTCCGCTTTCAAAATGTTATATAGCCTGAAGCCTTTATCGATAAATGGACTATCCAACAGAAAAAGAATTTTTCAATTCGAACCACTAGTTCCTGAGATTAACGCGTTCAACCAAACAAACAAACTCTTCAGCTTTATAATATTAGTAAGTATAGATTAATACTTTTATCGTCCGACCGATATACTCGTATCAGAACTACAATTCAAACTATAAGACATACGACGACGAAATCTCTTCGCGAACGCTTTCGTTCAAATGACTGAACTGACCGATAACCCTTTCAATATATCATACCACCGAATGAATCTGAATGAATGAATGAATGAATGAATGAACACCTCTTTTTGAAACGTCACACAGCACTTTTCAATCAACTTCAGTCTACATTAAATAGCAGACGCTAACAATACTAATTGACACACACACACACACACACATACGAGTGAGAAAAATCTAAAAATTAACAAGCCTCGAATACCGACCTTGTCGAAAGGCCTCCTTCCGACGGCCTTGTGGTCGCGACTGCAAGAGAGATAGTCTCCCATACGCTCCTGATGATTCCACAGAAGACGGTGCAAGGCGACAACGTTCGCGTCGCTTATGAACGACAGATTGTGGGACGTTTGGTCCACGCTCTCACAGTCCGATGCGATTTGTATAAAAAACCTGCAAACGCAGCCCACGTGTCGCATTTAGAACTAGCCCGTTTGCACGCGACTTGGTCCGCGTGACTTTATTTTATTTATATATAAAATATATAGCCCATGTTACTCGCTGATAATGGATGAAAGAATTTTTCAAATCGGTCCAATAGTTTTTAGAGTTTATTACATTACAAAAAATATATATATACAAATCTTTTCTCTTTTTGTAGAAAAATAATAGATCCGATATGAAAAGTACACACACACACACACATTTCACAAAAAAAAAAAAATAGTTTTGCAAATGTGCTATCGTGTATAATAAGAATAAATTTATTTATTTTATTTGTAGCAAAGGACATATAAAAAACATACATAGATAACATATAGAAAGACAAACACAAACCGGCTCCAATTCAGCATAATGCATCCTTTAGAGCCGATAGTGAGGTCATACACTTGCAAAAAATTTATAAAAAATGTTCAAAATAGTTTAGAAAGAAAAAAGTTTGGTGTCGCTTTTGTAACTATATCATCCAGCGAAACGCGAATGGAGAAAAATAAGTGTAAATCGTTTCCTAGATTTGAACCAAAAACAAAAAGAAGCGGCCAGTTGTTGTAGTGAATAAATGAAATACACACCGAAATAGAATAAACGTTGAATCGGTTTAATGTCCGGAAACTAAGAATACGGTTGCAAGGAAGGCAAGCAAAAGACACACAAAAAATCATAGACACAAGGCACGGCGACATGTAGTATGGCAGCGAGCCACGGCCAAGATAAAGTTCATTCAAGTACAATTTATGTTTACTTTTACAACAGTTATGTACTCACTTCCTGCCGGCCTCGAAGTGCGCCCTGAGGAAGTCGTTGAATGGCAGCATATGCTGTTCCTTGGAGAACTCCACATGGTTCGCTATGTTCTGCAGAATCTTCGACATGAGCATGAGGCCACGCTTCAGCGTCGGTGGAACTGGTCTGCACACTATGCCCATCTCTTGGGGGGACACTGGAAGCGAGATATGTTTTAAATTAAGAAATTAAGAAATCTCTGTTACTTGTTCAGAATTTTAGAGAACGCTCATCAATGTACTAAAACTATGGATTTCACACGCCATACAAAAAACACTAAGAACTTTTATGGAACATTTAAATGTGACATACATATGCGTATAGCATGAACTCTTGTCATCTGTCATTTAAAACCAACCAAACATCTGTCATTTAAAGAAAATGTGACTTTATGTCAACACATTGAAGTTTAAAATGAATATTAGATCTTGGTCTTTACTACTTGATCTTGACGCGCAAAGGCAAGAGTCCGCCATGATTCCGTTTTAGGCGTACTTTTTATGTGCCGCTTTGGCATTCGTCACGCAAAATCCATACTTGTAGTACTTCGATGAGAACGCTAGAAAACTCCACTCTCTTTTCGTTTAATAAAAAATACATTTGTTGGTTGGGTTCAAGTTATCAAACCACCAGTTATTTTATTTGGATATATAGTATATATGAATACTATATTAGATGAGCACTGATCTAAAATCTATGTAAGAGTTAAGCATATTGCATCGGTTTGCGTTGCTTGTGAAATATTTTTTTTATTTTTTATTAAAGATGTGTTTGCTCTTCACCAGCATTTAGCCGTGTAGCGAAGACGAGGCCTATGATGGACAGAGTTTTCATTTTGAAATTTTCCATAAACAAAAACCAAAGATAAAATTAACCTCTACAACAAACACAAAACCGTGCATATATTAAAAATTAAAACACTTTACCTATAGCCGGGTTGATGAATCTCAGAAACAAGACAGTACCGACAGCACCGACACTCGTTTGCGGAAATTGGGAGAACCTTTTGCTCAACACCTGTAAACGATTTTATGTGATTGTAAATACTATGACAAAAATGTTTTAAATAATATTTCATTCAATAAAAAAAAGCCAGATTTAACAATTTCAAAAAAACTGTTAATATGATTCAAATATCTTTTATCATTATATTTAAATAAATAAAATTAATAAGTAAATTTTTATTCGCGTCTTTCACCTATATACATCTATAATATCTTTATCTATATATATTGTGAAATATTGCCCAAGTCCTACTCTGTCTGCTTATCTGCTGACTTCTTCTAAATCACCCAACGGATATTGATACAATTTTCACTAATCGAAAGAAAGAGAAACGAAGAAGGTTTTTTTTTATATAAAATTTTATACAAGAAAACATATCATTTACTAAATCAGTTCATATTTGGTCAAAAAGGTTTTATAATTACCTATTCAGAACACCAAATACCTTTACTGCACATATCAAACTTATGACACCCCATTTTTGCGTTGGGCGTAATGGGTTTGGAACAGTCGTGTCTAGAAAGTTCTCACCTGGTACAAACAATGGCACATGCTGCGCAGTTGCGGTGGGAACTTGTCGGCCGAATTCACAATGCGATTGAACACCTCTTTAGTCAAATCAATCAAGTTTGCTCTGTTCACTTCAATGTCTTGACTTGGATCCAATCTATTAAAAAAAAAAAACACTCATCATACATTATTGTATGCGGAGTTCAACGCCACTTTCATTTCTATTCCGCCTTCGTGATGATAAGTCATGAGTCATATGTGACTCATAACAACGATCTGCTAAAACTATGGATTTCGCGTCACAAATGCAAAAGCGGCACATGTCAAGTCCGCCTAAAACGGAATCATGGCGGAATATGCATAGTGCAGTTTAAAAAGCTGTAAAATCAATGTTAAATTAAGCTTTAAAAGAGACAGAGTGTGTGACGTATCAACGCTTTTTAATAATGTCTAAAATAAGTAATAAAGTTTTTAATTAGTAGCTTAAAATTTCTTAATTAATTATCACACTACACCTATTACGGCTATTACGCAACAGGAACATATGGTTGATTTTAAATGACAGATGACAGAGTTCATGCTCTACGCATATGTCACTTTTTTATAGACTATATTGTTTCATAAATTTTTTAGTGTTTTGTATGACGTGCGAAATCCATAGTTGGGACTCATATAAAAATTCTAAAATATAGAAAATATATTTTTTAGACGATATTTTTTATAAATTAAGTGTTAAATAAAATAATTAACATCGTTAAGTAAACAGAGCGAACGTGAGGCCATCTGAAAAAGTATTACATGGAGATCAGTGTCTAGGTATTTGTTAGCAATGTAGTAATGTTACTATAGTTTTCTTCTATGTTACTATAATTTCTTGTACTGGTATATAAGACTAGCTGTATGCCGCGGTTTTACCCGCCACTTAATATAAATCGCTAAAGGTAGTATAGTAGTATATAGTATAGTTTAGATATGTATATAAGACCTTGCCCAACGAGGCGACGTGTCTCTGAGGGAAAAGCCTTAAATAAAGATTTAAAAAAAAAACTACTAAAATCATAGGTATACCTGGCAGGATCCACTTCAAAGTTAAGGTCGCCTTGCTCGTCAGCTTGATCTAGAAGCGATGAAATGAGCGGATCCAGTAGCGACTGGAGATATCCATAACCGTATATCTTGAAGCAATACGCCATTATCTTGCTTCCGAGCGAATTTCCACGGAAAAGTGTCTGCATACAATCTGACACCTGAAAGTTTACAATATTATTTAATTATATCACAAATTAAATTTTACAAAAAAAAAAAAAATCACCTAAATATTTAAATTACGCATCAATAATCTTAACTAAAATATAAACGCGAAAGACAGTTTGTTTCTTGTAACAAATGCAAAAGCGGCACATGTCGATTCCGCCTAAAACGAAAGTGTGGCGGAATACGAATTTAGTATCGCGTGAGCCGTTAAATGATAAACATTTCGAAATGCGCTTTAAAAAAACTGTAAAATTCCATTAAAAATCATTGTTCAATTCACCTCAAAAGAGTTAGACTTTTAATAATGTTTCACATCGAATTTACGCTAAAACTAGCTTAATATTTCATAAATCATAAAAATGGCGTAGATAAAATGGGCTCCGACATCCCTTACTCACTCCCCGAAACACAACAGCACACCTGCTATTATTTCAGGGTCGTTCTCTGTAAAGGGGGTGGTCACTGTCGCCATGCGGGCCAATTTTGCGAAAGGTATACCATACCTCGACTTCCCGATAGAATATATTCCACAGTAACGGTGCCAGTAAGTGCTTTGCGTCAAACAATGTAACGAACACTCTTGCAAGTTCGTCCATTTGTGATGTGCTGACAACATTAGCCAAAGCCATCGCTATTGGCAGCTCGCCCTGAAATTTATTACAAAAGTATTAGATATTTATTAGCTCGAATAAATTCTAAAGAGATCCTTAGCTATAATGAAAATTATAAACAAACCCCCCGACTTTCTTTTGAGCCCAAACACGCTACATCCGCTTTGCTGTGGAGTTGGGTATCCCATCCCGCAGATTACTCGATGCTGCAGCATCAGATCAAGGTTACCATGTCACGGAAATACGACCAAAGTAACAGTATACCGAATTTCACTAAAATCAATTCTATGGGAAGTTATTGAAATCCCTTCGTCAACTGGGAAATGGGCTGATGATCTTCAAACCCCTGAATAGATCTTCATAAACATAAATAGTTAAGAACCAACTCGATCACGTCAGCTTTCAATGACGTTGCAATGATAAAAGCTTATATACTTAAGACACTTTGCACCTGATAGTTAGTTACATATCTTTATTTTATTTATTTTATTTTATTTTATATACAGGATGTGGCCTGTAATAAGAGCAATATATTTAAACGATGATTCTATAGATAGAGTATACGCAGTTACCTTAACCTAATCATAATGCTCCAAAGTGCTTATACTCAAGAGATATAGCAATACAAAGTTACAATACATAATCAATGAATTTCATGATCGCTAAATTGTCGGTTATCAGTCGTTAGATGTCTTGGTACAGGGTATTTCCTTGGTACAGGGGCGAGAACGATTATAAATGTCAATGTCAAGTACTCCGACTGGACACATTATGTCTGTAGTAGTACATTGCTGGCTCGATTAATTTTCTTAGAAAAATAAGAGTAAATTTGTTTTTCATTTTAATTAATTGAAACCATTTGGAATTAATTACTGATTCGTTAAATGGTCTATATTTTAATTTATTGCTCTTATTGCAGGCCACAACCTGTATACAAAAATTATGTGTCACGTTGTGTGTCCTCGATGAACTACTAAACTACTGAACCGATTTTGATAAAACTTCGTAACTATGTGTAATTTGGTTCAACTTAAAAAGATAGGATAGTTTTTATTTCGATTTATAGTGGCAATATTTATTTTTTTTTATTTCATATTATTTGTTTATTATATGAGAAGGAGTTATAATTATCTTTGTTAGATAAAATTCTAACAGATAAGCGGTGTAAGGTAATTTATCGACTGGATTGAGTAAAAAATTGCACCAGTGCGAAGCCGGGAGCGGGTAGCTAGTAAACACATACACCCAAACACACACACGAACACACACACACACACACACACACATGCAGTACCAAATCCTGACCTTGTCCGAGATCATGGTTACGAGTTGGACCAGTTGCTCGAATCGGTCAGCCAGAACAGTCTCCGCGAGGGTGTCAAACTCTGTGCCTTGCTGCAGTATCTTCGTGAGGACCTCCATGAAGGCTGCACGTGTCTGCAGGTCACGGTGGTAGCCCAGATCTGAAGGTGACGAGAGAGAAATTCCCATGACTTCGTCCACTTTCATGACTGTTTCGATTGCGTGTTTGCTGATCATAAATGATCATCACTATCTCTAATCTGACGGTATCTATGATATCTATGAGAACAAGATATATATGAGAAAAAAAAAGAAAAACCTTCGAAGACACGTACAGAGATCGCACGATTAATTCTGGGTTTAATTGCAGACTAAAAATTAATCCATGTGAAAAATAAAGTTTAAAATTATTATTTGTGTACTAGCTGGTGCCCGCGACTTTGTCCGCGTTGAAAATCCATATATATACTAATATATAAAGCTGAAGAGTTTGTTTGTTTGGTTGGAAGCGTTAATCTCAGGATCTACTGGTTCGAGTTGAAAAATTATTTTTGTGTTGGATAGTTCATTTATCGAAGAAGGCTTTATTAGGCTATATAACATCACAATTATTTATAGTATTAGTAAAATTTCGATTTGCGTCAACTCTAGCGCCATCGCTGTCAGTGAATAGTGACATTAAATATAATACTGGCAGACTGCAGTGACAAAAAGTCTTATTTTCATCCCATCAGATGGCGCAAATAGCAACTGATTTTTTTAAATTTGTTTTTGCGATATCTCATCGTATAATAATTACTCATATATTTTCTTTTTCAACGCGGACGAAGTCGCGGGCACCAGCTTTTTTTTTAAAAAAAAATATAAGTAACATAACGCTTGACCTCTTGTTGCTATAACACTTTTTGGCCCCTATGTCTTTCCTGTATCACTGTTAGTTTTACGCAACGCTAACATGGCGGCACCTGGCGACCAATAGCTGTACTGGAAGAAGCCGCCAAGTGTGCGGATTGGCCGATAGCATTTCCCGCACTTTGAAAATTCCTCTTCTGCGCAGGCGCATATCCCTAAGCCATATCAGTTGGGTGCTACTGTAAGTATTTTAGCATTGAATCGACAAGCTGATCGAGTGTTAAAATGAGCTTAAAGTGTTAGAAATAGCGACTCACCAATACTATGCATAAGTCCAGAGTCTATGTTGGCACTGAGCAGGTTAGACATGGCTTGTATGGTCGCGTTACGCAGTGTCTCCAACCTACCGGGGCCCTCGGAGAGCTCCACTTCGTTACAATCGTTCAGGAGATTCATAAACAGCGAGAAATATCTGAAAGCAAATTATTTATTTATTTATTTATTTATTACTAGATGTTGCATGCGACTTCGCCCGCGTAACTTTTATGTATAAAATATAGCCTGTGTTACTCAGTGATAATGTAGCTTTCTATAGGTGAAGGAATTTTCAAAATCGATCCAGTAAGTAGTCTTTGAGTTTATTCATTACAAACATACAAAAATACAAATCTACACTCTTTATAATATTATATACTATAAATATGGCGATTACCTTCCATTGTTTCATGACAGGTCTCTTTATTCACTGCAGCGAAACACACACACACACACACACACACACACACACACACACACACACACACACACACACACACACACACACACACACACACACACACACATACACACACATCTTTTACCTGTTTTATTAATTTCTGTTTTGTGGTTTTTGTTTTATGTTTGTGTCTTTGTGTTGCGTTAATAAAATTCTTTCTTACTTATTTTGTGGCGCGTATTATACTGCCACCAACTAGACTAGCCATTTGCGTGTTATATAAATAAAATGAGTCACTTGAGGAAGAGTTGACTCTTGGCCTCCATGAGGTCCCCTCGGTCCGACTCCTCGGGCTGCAGCGGGAGGCCCTTGAGCAGGGCCGCCACTGCCTCCATGCAGGCCTGGTCCAGCTCCCTGCAGCATACCACATATCTACAGAGAAACAACATTCGACATGTTGGCCACCTCTCTTAATACTTTCAATTCAAAACTAAGTGTATTCATTTAGAAAATTACAAGCTGGTGCCCGCGACTTAGTCCGCGTTGAAAAAGAAAATATACGAGTGATTATTTATACGATGTGATATCGCAAAAACAAATTTAAAAAAATCATTTGCTATTTGCGCCATCTGATGGGACGAAAATAAGAGTTTTTGTCACTGCAGTCTGCCAGTATTATATTTAATGTCACCATTCACTGACAGATGGCGTTAGAGTTGACGCAAATCGAAATTATACTAAAATTATAGATATATATATAAGCGTGACGTTATATAGTCTTCCTCGATAAATGGACTATCTAATACAAAAAGAATTTTTCAATTCGAACCAGAAGTTAATGAGATTAGCGCGTTCAACCAAACAAACAAACTCTTCAGTTATATATATTAGTAAGTAAGTAAGTATAGATAGATATATTAAATTAATAAATCTATAAGGAACCATATTATAGTATCTATTTATCAAGTTGTTTATATAAATAAAAATAAATAGCTGCCAGTCGTGGGACTGCACGACAGCAGTGAAAACTACACCATCTGTATCTAAACAAACTTTTGACGAAGTTAAGTTTGTTATGAACCAATAAGTAGGCACTTATTCGGATAGATGGCGGTTATTTCATACAATTAAACTTCACTGAGGGTGTTTATCTTCTTTTTATTTCATACTAGCTGTTGCACGCGGCTTCGCCCGCGTAACTTTATAAAACATAGCCAATGTTACTCGGTACAACAGTGAAAGAATTTTTCAAATCGATCCAGTATTTTCGGAGCCTATTCAATGCAAACGAAACAAATCTTTCCTCTTTATAATATTAGTATAAGTAAGTATAGACTAAAAGAAATCTTTTATTTTAAAATTTATTAAAAAAAATATTAAATAACGAATATATATATATCGATATATGTATGAATATTAAAACGCGCCTAAAGCAGTTTTCACTTTTTTATTTTTATTTATTTACATACAAAAAAACAATTGGTGGTACACAGTTTAGATGCACCATAAACTCAATTAAGTTTGTACCGTACACCTGAGTTGTCAACAATAATATAAATTTACAGAATTACTAACAAAAGAAAAAAGCACATATTCGTAGGTAGATACAATTTCAACTCTTTAGCACAACGAACCTGCTTGTCCCACTCTAACATGCAGCTAACTCATATAAGCGCATCCTTGTTGACAACAAGAATGCACACTTTCTACGGGCTGTTTTTATTTATTTATTGAAACTTGAAATAATAAAGTATAGTATAGTAATGAAAAGTGACGTCATACCTGGTGATAGATGAAGCGTCTGCCCGCAGAGGGGGCGCTATCTGATGACTGGTGCCGAGTACCCAATCGGTCACGTATTCCACCATTTTGTTACGGAATTTCATTTCCTGCAATTGAAAACCACAATAAAACAATGTACAAGGTAGTGGGAAAAACTTTTTAACAAAAACAATTAAACCACAGAAAAAATTGAAAAGCAAAAAATAATTTTATTTAACCTTAATAACTAAGTTTTAAGTGTATCTAAGTAAATTTGTGTCGGCGAAAAAAAAAAGGGAATTAATTAATTACGTAAAGCGTGATGCGCGGCGGCGACTCAAAATTACTGAGGCATATGTACATTAGTTCAAAAACTTAGTTATTAAGGTTAAATATAATTATTATTTTCTTTTCAGTTTTTTCAGCGGTTTAATTTTTTTGGTAAAAAGTTTTTATTTTATAATTTTTTGTGGTTATAATCTACTAATTTACCATATGCAAATTTTTGATTACTTTTTTTAATTTTAATACACAACTCAGTATTAAAATCTGTGAGTGAACAATAAATCACCCCTATTTTCCCACCGTTAGGGTAGGATTTTTTTTCCAAATTTATAAGGAACCAACATCGAGGTATACCTTATCCAATAAAAAAAAGAATTATCATTATGCGTGGACATACATCACAATCAGTATGTGAACAATCAATCATCTCCTGTTTAACTACCCTTAGGGTTGGGATTTTTTTTCCAAATTTATATGGAACTACCTTCGGGGTATACCCTTTCCAATAAAAAAAGAATTACTATTATGCGTGGACATACATCACAATCAGGATGTGAACAATCAATCATCCCCTGTTTACCTACCTTTAAGGTTGGAAATTTTTTTCCAGATTTATATGGACCCACCTTCGGGGTATACCCTCTCCGGGGTAAAAAATATATATACGCGTCGAATTGAGATCCTCCTCAGATTTTTTTTTTCGTTTTCGTCGGTTGATAATTATAAACTAACTCCTGACTTTCTATTGAGCCCAAACCGGCTATATCTGCTGTAAATTGTTGAGGAGTTGAGTATCCCGCAGACTACTAGATGCTGCAGCATCAAGGCCAAGGTTACAGTGTCATGAAAATACCACCCAAGTAACAACAGTATACCAAATATCACATCAGTCGAACATGTTGAGGTTAGTGATATCCTTTCATCAAATAGAAAATGGGCAGATGGTCTTCAAACGCCTGAATAGACCTTCATAAATTATAGCTAAGAACCGTCACGATCATGTCACATTTCAAACGAAAAAAACCGGATCAAATTAGGTCCATCCGTTTGGGAGCAACGATGCCACAGACAGACACACAGATTCACACGTTAAATCTATAACATCTCATTATGGCGTCGGTCGTTAAAAAATCAGGATCAAAAATCGATCCATCCGTTTGGTTGCGATGGCCCAAACAGATACACAGATACACAGACACGTCTCTTTTGCGATGAGAGTTAATTAGTCGTTATTTAATAATGTGTCTGGTTGAAGTCTAAGAGACATACCTGTCTGAATGCAAGGTCGTCGCGTCTTCTCATCATGGCTTCGACAACTTGACAAAGTTTGGTCTTTATATGCACTGACAAAACTGTCATATCAAGATGGCGAACATATCTGAAAACGATGCGGACAAACATACCATTGTTGACCAATTGTTCATAATTATACAGCAGATATAAACATGATTTGAATACCAATTACTTATTTAGAAAACAATCTCACATTATTCCTGCTTAATATTAAGATAAAGAGGCACTTCTGTATTATCGAGACAGAAGATTTTGGAAAAAAAGTAAAAATTGGATGCATCCTTAATATAAATTGTAGAGCTTTTGTCGCCCGGTAAGAATTAAAATTAAATTAAATGAGCACAAAACAAACACTGCATTGGTTTGCATTGGTTTTGAAATGTTATAATTTGGATCGCGATCAAAGTGCAGATCGATACGTGCCTGAAAATTCATGGCAATACAAAATCCATGTACGTCATACATCGTACAGTGCAAAAAGACCTTCAGCATTGAAGAATTCGATTGAGAGACATTTCAAAAAGCAGTAAGTGGTCGATTTCAATTTGGTTCCAGATCCGCCGAATGAGATTAAACAAATACTCCCTCCTCGTTTCCTACCTCACTATGGCGAGCATGAGTCCCTCAATTGAGGTGGTGCAGAGGTGTTCGGAGGGTTGACCGCTCTTCTTGTTGTCCAAAATACTCTTCATTATAAATATCGTGTGCTCAACGAACTGAGTGTTTATGTCTGTTAACATTACCTGAAGAAAAAAAAAACATTAATAATTGTGTAGTTAGAGACCACGTTTCAGAGCCATACGTCAACACACTTTGGAATTACAAATGAGATGAGAAGAGTCTCAGGCCGGCCATACACGGGCAGCTTGAAGCAGTCAGGACCGACTGCTTCAAGCTGCGACTGCTGCTGTGTGTCTGTGACTGAAGCTGTGAACTACAGTCTTATGTATACGTGTATGTGTAAGTACATACATACACGGAACCGCCGAGCAAATGTGACTGCTTCGGGCGGTCGGCGGGGGGGTGAAATTTCACCGTGCAGTCGAGCAGCGACTGCTCGAGCAGTCGACTGCTCTCTCGCGCAGTGACCTCCGACCGCGCTCTTCATTGCACGTCGCGCGCGCCTCTCGTTCGTTCGTAACTTGTCGAGCAGTTGACACCGAACTGCTTACGCAGTTATCAATGGAATCTTCAAGCAGTTGACTATGACTGCTCGAGCGGTCCGTATATGGCCAGTCTCAAAGCTTGTCGGAGGTCGGAGACTGAATGATTCTTTTCATGCTCTGAACACAAAATACAGGGCACGAAACCTATTTAAAAAAAATATATATTACCTGTTGATGTTGATCGAAAAATTTATCAATTATGGCCTTGATTTGATCGAAGAGTATGGGGTATAATGCTGGAGACATTTCCCTTCCCACTAACTCTTTCACGTGGGTTTGGATCTGCTGACCGAATCTTTCGTTGCTACAGAGTAACAGCCTCAGCAGTTGACCTATGAACCTGGGGACAAATTTTTTTTGTCCATAATTAATTTTTGTATCGGTTTAGTATGGATTTTTTTATTTATTATACATAAAAAGTACTTACTCTTAATATTTACATTGTCCCATAAAACTGAAAAGCAGTTTGTCTACGGGATCAAATTATGTCAACTTAATTTAATTTAAATCACTCTCGAGTCACGTGACAACGAACACCAATCAAAGTGCGTGACGTCACTTGTTCGCAAACATCACCGTTGTCAAAGACTAAGTCGTTCTTTGACTTATTTGATTTGGGAACAAGTGACGTAGAGTTTTGGAGCGAAATTTAAAGTAACAGTTGTTTTAACGAAATAATATTAACTATTTTGGGCTATATTAGGTGCTTATTATTATTATACCATGATTTTAAACACTTTCCCTAAATAGTCAACATTTCAATTCCCATCAATTGGAGACTTAGGGTATCTTAATGATAATCTGGTAAATTTAAGGGATATCAACGGATCAATATATCACATGATGATTATCAACGTATTCTAAAGCACTTACTGTGTGACTGGACAGTACTGGACTTCTTGCGAACTATTCACCAGCACATTGTACTTCCTGGAGTCGGCTGGAATATTTAAAACCTTTATAACATTTTAGACGATTTTATTTTCTTTTTCTATTGCATATGAAAAAATTAAAGCAATAAATGACTTGTAACCTCAAAAGAAACGAACATTCTTGAGCAGTGAGTAAAGTTGAATGTAAACTTGCACAGAACTAAACAGCAAAATAAAACACTTACACTCAATTTTTTAAGTCCCATGTCACATAATATTATGGCACTTGGCCTTAACATAGCCAAGAATTGACGATTTAGGACTGAACCTATTTTAATGCGATTTTCGTTGAACGGTGAAGATTTTTCTAAAGATATCGGAAATTCTTACCATGTCCATGTTTATGGTTCCACATTGTAGACGGTTTCCGCTGTAGACAAACGCCGCCCAAAGCGCATAGGAACGAGGTTATGTTTGCCCATTCCTGGACTTGCATCTGAAATTTTTTAAAAAGAAAATTAATTTATATATATTACATGTAGTGTGAAAAATTATATTTCTGTGGAGTTAAATCCCTATAATTAAATAATTAAAAAAAAAAAAAAATCAAAATCGGTCCATACGTCATACTTATAACAGCCCTCATTCGCGTCGGGCGTTGGGAATTAAATTAAAAATAATAAAAATATTCCGCACTCACTTCAAAATCGTGCTCACTGCTGCTATGGTGTGAAACCCTCCTCTTGGCTACCGCTCGATGCAAAGCCTCCATTTGTGAATCGTCCATCTTCTCCCGTTGATCTTTTGGGTACTTCTGGAGCAGTTTGCATAGGGAATCCCTGTGGAGGACAAATCAAAATATTTATTGATTTACAATATAAAAAATTAAACAGAGTTAAAATATTCTATTAAGCGTAAAAGGCAGAAGATTTCGCTGCTACTACATAGAGCGTTTAAAAACTAAGAATGTTTTAACACCTATGAAAAAGGTGCGAGAAAAAGCAAAACCCCAAACACACGCAGATGTCTGTACATACTCGTATAATAAAATCGTAAACAAGCCGTGTACCTTAAATTATTTTTCAAAATAATAATTTGTACACGTTGTACTTATAGTTACCGAGGACAAAAAATATTTTTTTAGAAATTTTGTCTGTTGGTCTGTACGTGTTAATCTCATACACGTCTAAACGGACTTTGATGAAATTTGGCACACAGATAGTTCATAGCCTGGATTAACATATAAGACACTCTTTATCCTGGAAAAACGTTAGGTTCCTGTGGGATTTTCGATAAAACGAACTACACCGCGTAATAAATCGCGTACTAGTATAGAATACGGCACATTCAATACATACCAACATCTAAAAGTCTCTTCCCAAACAGGCTGAACTCCGTTCACGCAGTGTTCTATCTTCCTCAATAAAGCCATTATCCTCTTCTGTAAAGCTGCTGAACCTAAAATGGACGGTAACCGTTAAAACACTCCATTTAACTACGACGCAATAAAGACGACTATACATCATCATCATCATTATCATCAGCCTGTCACTGAACTGCTGAAAGTAGACCTCTCCCAAGGCTAGCTATCACGCACTGTCTTCTGTTTTTCGCATCCAGCCGCTTCCTGCGAAGCCTTTCAGGTCGTCCGAGATAGACCGGCGTGCCTCCACCTTCGGGTACGCCGAGGTTCCGACAGGGAGCGTACCCCTCCCTGCGCTGGATAGCCGGTGGCGAAGCACCTATGTCGTGTCATATTATAACGTCCCCGTATGCTCTTGGACCACTTGGATTTCCCAAAGTTAAAAAGGGCGTCCCGAGCTGCGATTTCCAATTCGTAGCCTCCATTCGAGAACTTTTCTACTCCATCCTATATCCCGTTTGAAACAGATGTGATCGGCCCATTGCCACTTAAACTTGCTAATTCCTCTTGGCTATGTCGACAACCTTGGTCCTACGGCGAATGTCAGAATTTCTGATCCTATCCACCTAAGAAACTCCGAGCATAGCTCTCTAAGCGACCCTAAACTTGTGACCATAGACGTTTCGGCAAAGACGACTATTTGCTAAGACATGACCATTGCTGTGTATTGTAAATACTACGAATACTCACTATGTATATTCTTATAGAAACAACTCTTTCCAACACTCATGATATCTTGATTAGCTGCATGAAACAAGTGATAAAATCTATCAATTACAAATAAATTCAAGTCTAATAATAAATATAAAAAGAAAAAAAATTAGATATTGAACTCATTGATCCTTTAGCTATCGATTGGTGTAATTAAATTTTCGATGATAACATCAAACTGTATATATTTTTTTATCATCACTTTTCTGCGTTGTAGTTTTAAATTATTAATTAGTATTTTGAATAATATTTTCGAGTGATCATGATAATCTTTCTTTATTAACTACTAGCTGGTGCCCGCGACTTCGTTCGCGTTGAAAAGTAAAAAAAAATACATAAGCAATACAATGCTTGACTCCTTGTTGCTATAACACTTTTGCCAGGCGTCAGTTTTTTTTAATTTATTTTAGATGATCCCTTGGAAACAGTACTTTTTTTCTAAATGAAAGGTACCCTATGTCCCTGACAACGTGTCATGCAAAATTTCATAATGATCGGTTTAGTAGTTAAGGCATGATAGGCTAACAGACAGAGAGAGTTACTTTCAAGTTAAGTTCAGAGTTAACATTAAAAAAGTATGGATGTATGAAAATTTGTACAACGGGTAGATTATATTTTATCTTCTTCTTAATATATAAAAGGCGATGTGTGTGTATGTTCCCTATAGACTCCAAAACCGCTGAACCGATTTTAATAAAACTTTCAGACAATTTTCAGATTAGTTCAGCGGGTAATCCTGTGAAGTTTGGTAACGATCGAACGCGGGCCAAGTCGCGGACACCAATAAAACATAATTTTCATACGTTGACCGTTGTCATGGCAACTTTGAAACGTTGCTTACTTTTAAATAAATATAAATCTACCCTCAAATTTAATAACAATCGACATTCGGACACTGTGGAAGCAAATTTTAATTAGACATGGTTTATTACCTGTGGTGAGAACAGTGCTAGTGTGCGCCATCTCCTGGAAGACGGCGTGGTTCGGCAACAGACACTGAGTGGTTATCTCGTCCGCACCGCAGCGGATGTCCGCTTCCTGACAGAGCAGCGCGAAGCAGGACATGCCCACTAGCACCACGTCCGTGTCGATGGACCACAGGCACATGAAGAACACCACCTGCGGACAGGGGCGGACTTTGACCCACCGCTTCGTATGAATTAATATGAAACGGACGGATTCAAGCGACCGCGACTCGCGACCGGTGGGCGTGGCGACCGCGATCCGCTGCCTTATTATATAACAGCAGACGACCTGCGATCGAGTGTGCTGCCTTAAAGAAATGATGCACTTTAATTTTAATTATTGTCCGTAAGAGGCAGCACCGTCGCTTATAGCAAACCACACCACCGTTATGAGTTATTTATTATTTATTTTGCCAACTTTTCTTAAAATATAATTATATATACATGTATAGGTTAATAACGATTAAAAGTTATTTTCAGTCGGTCTGTCTTTGCGACACAAAGGCCTCCTCCAGCAGCTTCCAACTGTTATGAGTTAAGTGATACCAAAAATATGATTTAGTGTGATATTGCACAAATTGATAGATAGTAAGCTCATTTAGATAATAAGCTACAAATGCATTTAGATAATAAGCTCAGCATTTGCGTTTATATTAGGCTAAAGTTAGTAAGTAAGCAAGATAAATTTATAGCACAGGTAAGAAGTAGGTTACCTATTTTTTATGCTTACTTTACCTAAAAAATTACTTAAATATACTGATTTGTTTCCTGCAAGCATCAAGTAATCAATCACTGTAGCCATATGACAGACACATTAGACTTACTTTCTTCCCGTTTATACTCTCTAGGGTATGGGGCGTTCAAACCGGAGGATAATATTCTATTATCTTCCAATATAATATTAAAATATTTCTCATTAGTTCCGACTCTTCGCGAACTCGAGAAATATTCGCACACAAAGGTCGAGTCACAGTTTTTGTTTCATGGCGACATGATTAAAATTTCATCAAAATTGAAACGTAGGTCCACAAACACAGGATAGACAGATATCAATCAAAAGGCATATTAAAAAAAAAAAAAAAAAAAAAAAAGTCTCCTCAAACTCACCTCCAACTTAATGTGGGCCTGTTTGCAAATGGGTATCTGAGAACCGACGTTGGCATACTCCTTGTGCGTCGCAAGGAATTCGTTGCGACACGTCAGAATATCGCGCAACCATCTTAGCACCTCGCGGTAATTGCCTATCTGTCGCTGTATCAACTTCTGACTGATGTTGTACAGTACTTGAGAACTGTAACATTTTTGAGAAGTGTACAAACGTTTAGGTACAATAGGAATACTAGTGAGCGTCGTACGCGTTGGATTAAATCGCTTTGAGCGTCTACAAAGTGAAATAGTAGCGAGATTACTCTAGCTAGGGCAACACTGTGCTTTAATAATTTTATACAAATAAATAAACACTCTTCGGTCCCTAGAATGCTTCAGAGCTATAATAAATTTTTTTACAACGCGAACCTGGATATTCACTTTGACCAAATTAATAAACACAAGAAGAAGATTCTTGCTGCCATTTCGTCACACTCTTAACTGTTCACGGTATTTTATGTATTTTTCATTAATTTTTAACATTTTTTTTAATTTTTAATTTTTGTTTTTTGACTAGATTTTTTTTTTTTTTTAATTTTGACATATATATTAATTTTTTTCTTTTTTAACATTTAACATATTTTTCAAATTTTTTGTTTGTATTAATTATAATTAATTTTGTTTAGATTCTATTTTCTTTTTATTTTATTGTTTCGAGTTTTAATTATTTTGTTGGAACTTATGTACCACCAGTGAATTATGTGTTCAGCTCTAATTGGCTTGCACACTGGACCTAGATGTTGAAAATAATAATTATTTTTGTTTGATCGAAATCGGGCGCTACTGCGATGACGTCACGCCGCGAGAGTGCGAGTGTCATGTCCGCGAGCGCAACGATCCAAAGTATGTAGGCACGCAAGCGCCGACTTGCGGCGTGACGTCACACGTTAGAGCGGTCGCTCAGTCGGAGGCCGTACTTTAACGTTTAATATCTCGGTAATTTTTGAAGATAGAAACAAAAAAAAAACAGATTCTTTTCTCTCGAGTTATCAATTTTTTAGATATGCCGATAGTAAAAAAAAACATTGGCGCGTCTCATTACCTTATGTCCCAGAAAGTGTTGAGAGGCGCTTCGGGGTTCCACATGTGTACCCTGTCGGGCCTGTGCAAAGCGAGCAGGGCGTCCATGGCTTCCTGCGATATCTCCCCCATGCCGGGATGGTGGACCAGCGAGACTAGGCCGTTTATCAGTTCGGTGGTGGACGACTGGATCTCGAGACCGGGACGGCCAGGGTTCTGTAAACGATGAATGAAAAAGTTTTCATTTTTTTTTTAAGGATCGCTTATAAAAAAATTCAAGTTAAATGAAACAAAAATGCGAAAGAAATATTAAAATATCTCTAGAAATGAAAAAGTTGGGCATGTAAAAATAATTTCGTTACACAGTGTGACGTCACTTGACCTAGACGACGAACTTTATAAGTGATTTTTGGTACGACGATCTCCGATACGATTACGATATTTTCACTTTTTTATGTATAATCTATACTTTTATTATAATAAATAAAATAAAAATGTCTGAAATAAAAAAAAGACATAAAAAAACACCTTAAAAGTACTGTTCCCGAGGGATAATTAAAATAAAAATGCGTAATTAAACTAGAACAGCGACAAAGTTTGAATGAATTATATTACTCATATATTTACCATAGTACGATTGTTGAAATTTTCGTAATAAATTATTTTTTTTTTTGAATAAAATCAATATTTTCCGAGATCGACTCAAAAAGCTCCAGCGATCGAGCACCCCCTTTGGATTTGGACAAATGGCTGAAATATTGTATTGTTGAAATATTATATACTCACGCTTAACATTAGCATGGGATCGGCGTGGATAAGCTTCACCATGCAAAGCAGCAAATTCCTGTAAGCCGGCATCTCTTCAGACTTATTCAACTTCGACTGTACCTCCTTCGACTTGAGAGACAGCGAGATCATGCGCAGCGGCGTGTGCACTATGTAGCCCTGGAAAAGTAAAAATATGGCTATATCCTACACAATAATATTGGTATCGAGTAATTAATTTAATTAAATAACACCTACAATACAACCATACAACACAATTTTATAATGTTTCTTGAGGGAAAGTAATTACGCGATATTTGCAGAGACCCACCATCTCCCCCACATAAGGTTGGGTGAGACCCACCATCTCCCCCACATAAGGTTGGGTGAGACCCACCATCTCCCCCACATAAGGTTGGGTGAGACCCACCATCTCCCCCACATAAGGTTGGGTGAGACCCACCATCTCCCCCACATAAGGTTGGGTGAGACCCACCATCTCCCCCACATAAGGTTGGGTGAGACCCACCATCTCCCCCACATAAGGTTGGGTGAGACCCACCATCTCCCCCACATAAGGTTGGGTGAGATTTGGCTCAACCCCCCCCCCCCCCCCTCCCCTAAACACCTCACGTAATGAATGGACGCCCCTCTTACCTGTGTGGCTTTGTTGAGGGTGTCAGTGAACATCGCTCTAAGTTCGGCAGCGCGAGGGTACAGCAACTCAATCTGTGGCCACCAAGGTAGACGTGGTTGCTTTATGATCCTGGCAAAATAAATGCATTTATTTATAAACTTTTACAAAATCTATATACATAATTACACACGGCAAGTATGAAATAAATTAATCTACGACGCCAATAGATTTAAGGATGGGGATTTGGAAGATACAGGAATTGGATAGGCTTTGGAAGGGATAGGGATTTGGAAGGATTAAGGATAAGGATTTGGAAGAGACAGGATTTGGATATGCTTTGGAAGGGATAGGGATTTGGAAGGATTAAGGATAAGGATTTGGAAGAGACAGGATTTGGATAGGCTTTGGAAGGGATAGGGATTTGGAAGAGACATGATTTGGATATGCTTTGGAAGGGATAGGGATTTGGTAGGATTGAGTATACGGATTTTTCCAGGCGGACGAAGTCGCTGGCACTGGCTATTAAAATATATAGATATAATCCTAATAATATATAATCCTTAAAATAATATAATATAATCCTATAAAAAATAATATCCTTTAAAAAATACACCCAGTAATTATACACATATTTTTGTGTTACCTGAGCAAGGAACTAACGATGACGCAGTGGTAAGAGATGTGCGCGTTCAAATTGAGGCACACTTTGAGTGCATCATTGTTGTGAGGCATGATGCGAAACAGAGACACGAAGCAATCGGTGGTCAAGTCCAACTCGGAGTATCCGGACACAATGTTGCCGCGAATGTACGACTTCAATGGGTTGAACAGCAGGGACTGCAAATTACAATGTTGATTACGTATGAGTACGGAGTATTCCGACCCATTTTCGTTTGTGGCTTTTTATGCCTATCGTCGCGACCACTGTTGATACTTGATACAAACATTGTGAGCCCTCACTGCTAATGCCTGTAGTAATTTCTAACGCTGTGGTCTCTTATAAAATGCTATGAAGTCGCCTGTCCTCTTTCTTGAAGCTGAAAAATGCGTTACGCATACACACACCGTCCGGGAAGACGTCATGTGGGACTCCCCTTCCCCCTAATAAGGGAGGTATACTCGCTAAAAGCCCTGCGGCGGTCTACCTCGGCGGTCAAGGAGGATCAGGGCATTTTAAATTTAAGTCTACCAAGATTTTCAACGAGCACATACAGTATTGTCGTTGCCACTTAAAAAAGTCTTACCTTCAAATCGTTAATGACAGATTTGACAAGAACGAATGTGACGTTTCCGGAATCGGCGATGTTCAAATAAGTGGAAGCTTTGCAGAGTTTCACACAGGTCACAACAGCTGCCTCTGTCATCTGTTTCGAGGTGTTTTGGGGGCCTTAAGTGAAAAATATTATAATTAAATTGTATTCTCACAAACAGAGGCGTAGCTGCCGCCGTATCGGCCGTATCAATTATATATAAGACACCTGGCCTAGAGGCCCCGACGTGTGTAAGCAAACGTTTGTAAAATGTTAACCACAACCTTATTTAAATTCTTAGGCCATCAGCTAAACTCGTTAATTTTAGAGATTAACGTACGGCCTACGAGTTTACGAGTTTAAGAGATTAGTCTAAAAATCTGCATATTATCTTGTTTCTTTTGTTAAAATCTTTACCCTGCAGGGACTTCGTCACAGACAGTTAAAAGAACTCCTAGACAAAATTTGCTACAGGGCATCTAGGGCACGCTACGTCACTGCTCACAAAATAAAGATTTTTTTATCATTGATCGGTAAACGTGATCGTTAGAGCAAATGATAACACTCGGAGGTGTAAGTTCAACTGAGATTCGTACTTTCGTCTGGACTATAACAGCTTTAGAGCGCCGGCTACGATTGATTTATGCTAAAATACTATTTTCGGGTTTTCTAACACGTGTTGATGATATATTCCTTGCAAATTGATAATGCAGGAACCATGTCACATTAACATCCACCTGACGTCATCCGCCATTAAAAACGGTACTGAGTGTGTCACGAGATTAAGTCACCAAAATGGCGGCCAGGTGCATTTTCCGAGCTTATATCCTATTGACAGATATTACCAGGCCTTTTTGTCACTTCTTTTTTGGGGGCACGCTAATTCTCGAAAGTTGTAAGTCCATAATCAATCGAAGTACTGTAAAATGATAATCGTCGTCTCAGCCGTATGTCGTCCCATAATTTTTCCGCAAGAAGGGTCAGAAGCAGCATGGGTCCGTCGTTTCTTATGATGTTAAGTCAAATTTATGCTACACATTGTTTTATCCATATTATCCATACTAATATTATAAATGCGAAAGTAACTCTGTCTGTCTGCTACCTTTTCACGGCTTAACTACTCAACCGATCATCATGAAATTTTGCATACACGTTTTCAGGGATACAAGAAAGGACACAGAGTACCTTTCAACCAGAAAAAAAGTACTGTTTCCGAGTGGTCTTCTAAAAATATAAAGAATTGGGCGCCACTGTCGCGTGGCGGCGCCACCGTCGTCACAGCGATAACGATGTCAGGCGTTATTACTCACATATTTTCTTTTTCAACGCGGACAAAGTCCGCCAGCTAGTTTGCTATATGTAAACATTGGTCACACTGGAAATCTAAATTGAAGGCGAGCGAAACCGCAGGACACATCTACACTGAGAAAAAAATATTCAAATCCACTCACTCAGTCCCCTTTTAACGGAATCAATGAAGTGTTTTTTCTTCGTATGTCTCGGGCTGCAAGGAGCTCCACTATCAGCGTTCACTATCTCTTCTAAAACTTTCTGTGAATGTAGATTAATTGTATGAAAAAACTTAACCAGACAATTATTTTCGCGAATTTTCTCTTCGTAAGAACCTTCATCGGACTTCATAGAATATTAAAAAAAAAATCGCCGAGCTGGACAAACCTTTAGTTTTCTTAGAAACATATTTAACGATACATCTTCCTTTTTTAAGACTCTAGCTGTTGCAACGAACTTCGCTCGCGTTATTTATAAAATATAGCCCATGTTACTCGCTGATAAATGTAGCTTTCTATAGGTGAGAGACTTTTCAAAATAGGTCCAGTTGTTTTTCGAGTTTATTCATTACAAACATACAAAAATACAGTGAGAATAGAGTCGTTTTTAAAATGCACTTACGGGGTTTAAAACCAAGAGCATGATTTGTAGGGGCCACATTGCGACCCTGGACTTCTTGTTATCCGAGAAACTGTCTTGGAGTGTGTCGAATAGGGTATCACAACATTTACTCAATTCTTCGTTAGGCCGACATTGGACTTCTGCAAATTCCTGAGAAAAAAAATACAATGTGGGTGATCAAACTAGATGAATTTAAAGTTGATGTATCGAAAAATTTGCGAAAGATTTATGATCAAGTATCACCAATCATGACAGGAATTTTATATGAAATGTCAATAATGATCAATAAATGTTATATTTAGTGCAGCATGTGAAACTATCTATATAAAACTAAATTATTAGTGGCTTAATGTAAGAAAAAAAACTGTCAGTCAACAGCACTGCACATCAGAAGTGAAGACTTAGCTTCACAAATATATATATATACACACACACTGAGAGTGCAGATAACGCGAGTTCAACGATTTTGCCCCATCCCAAAAGTGCCCAATGTGCCTAAAAATTTTTCACTTCAACATTATACGTCACTGAGAGCGACTGCGCGATTCCAGTGTTTTTCCTCATACTAAAAGTGCCCAAAGCGCCTGAAGAAGTTTTCACTTCAAAAAATTAGGAATATTTGAATAAGTATTGATCAGTTATTGTATATCCTGTGAACAGTTTTTCTCGGATTCATAGACTTACTTGCGGATAAGTGTCCATCCAGTTCCATATAGCTTTCTCTAGTGACGACACCAAGACTATGTGAGCTGATTTCCTCAATAGTTTGAACTTTTGTATAGTTTCTACAACAAAATTTTTAAAAAATGTTTACGCTTTTTGCCCATATATTTTTATTTTTAGATGAGCCCTCGGGAAGAGTAGGTACTTTTTTCTGGACGAAAGATACCCTATGTCCCTTTCTATATTCCTGAAGTGTATGAAAAATTTCATAAAGATCGGTGTAGTAGTTGAGGCGTGAAAGTGTAACAAACATACAATCTCACTTGCGCATTTATAATATTAGTTAGGATATGAAAAATCAGACTGCTACGTTGTGATGCCACTAATATCCAAAACACAGGTAATATCCTATCTTGGAGGTCAGGGAACAATCAACAATGCATTTCATCATCTCGGCCGTAGGACGTCTACTGCTGGACATAGGCATCACCTACAATTTTCCAATAGGACCGGTCAGCAGCAGCCTGTATCCACCTTCGACCCTTGACCCTTATCCGGTCGTCTGTCCACCTACGATTTCCGGTCTATCCGCTCCACTACAAAACCATTGACACTTCAACTAACTGATCCGACGGCTTACTGAACATTCGCTTGTCTATGAATCTCCCTCATTTCCAATTCGATCTTGTTGTGTAACTGAGCAAAGTAGAACAATTTTTTTAATTTTTTTTATTAGAGGGGGTAGCTGAGGCCTATGATGGAGCGAGCTCACCCAAAAAATGCCTATTCACTCGAACTTTGAAAAGATTTGGGTTATATGATGCAATTTAAATGGCTTTAATTTATTACCTAGGTACCTATCTTTGTTGAATAATTTTAAGTTCATGTAGAAATGTGTGACTTACTACGTATTACTATTCCTAAGTTCATTTCGTGTGACCTATATGATTTATTGTGTGGAGAGACTATCGGCTTGAATATGTTTAAATCCTCTGCTTCATTAAAATTCTCTCTCTCAAAGAGAAACAAATCATTAGGTGGCATCCTCGAAATTCGACGATTTATTCCGTTGGGGAGGCCGCACATTGGCTACTAACGCGCGAACAACTGAGTTATTTTTCCGGATTTGTACTAAGGCTGCACATCAGTTATATCGCAGGGGCAACGTTCGTCTGCCATATTATTGCTTACAACAACTCTGCAACTGTACAGACGCGTGTGCGACCGTTCTTGGCGCTTTAGCAACTGATTTTATGAAGGAAATGATTGCTATAGCGACAATATTCGCTTATGCAATAGTTCTATCCTATGCGACAGAACAGTGTGTGTGCGAATGGTCGCACCGAAAACGGTATTAGAAGATGTGCGTCGTCCCTTAAGGTCAATTCACATTGGGTGAAAATGTGAGCGCAGTCGCGTCTCGGTGTGAGCTGACTCTTACTAAATCACTTTTCTAACTGAGCTATTGTGTGAATATTATAAGCGTAAATAAACATGACAGATTTTATTTTACATATTCATGACTCTTGGTAACATATTATGATAATACTCCATAAACAAGCCCATCATTTGCTCAATCAATCGTGCAATGTGTCGTGTCGATTTATACGCATGACTTAATGGCATTTTCACATCGCCGTATGCCAATTCCCTATCCATTATCCTAATCACTTATCGTAAATATAAGGTCGGCAGAAACCGGTAGCCATCTACCATCAAATGAACAGTCAACCTGCCTGCCGACCTTTAAATCATGTCCATCTCATTAGCTTTATATACCACTTACTTATTACGTTAAAACGATAGCATTTATAATTCAAAAAAAGTTGTTTAATTCAGCAAAACGAATCTTCTATCCGTACTTCCATACTAATATTATAAATGCGAAAGTATGTTTGGATGTTTGTAACTCTTTCACGGAAAAACTACTGAACCGATCACCATGAAATTTTGCATACACGTTGTCTGGGACACGAGAAAGGACATAGGGTACCTTTCATCGTTCAACGCGGACGAAATCGCGGGCACCAACTAGTATTATATAAAAGGCGATGTATGTATGTATGTATGTCTCCTACAGACTCCAAAACCGCTGAACCTATTTTGATGAAACTTTCAGACAATCTTCAGATTAGTCCAGCGGGTGTTCCTGTGAAGTTTGGTAGCGATCGGACGTGGACGAAGTCACGGGCATATACTAGTTTAAAATAATTTCAATTATTAGCAGAAATACTAGAGAATAAATGCTTAAATGTTAAACAAATACGCATTAATTTTTTACAAAGAATTTTGTTTATGTAAAAAATTCTTTGAAGGAAACCTTAGAAGATTTATATATTGTTTAGTTAAATAAGGTTTTCAATGTAAGTTTTGTTCGTTTCAAAGCGTTCAATTGCCAATTTTCCATAAAAATATTTAAACTCACACTAGAGACACAGGTTGTAGGTCCATCTTGTGAGTAATATGTGTCCTGTCCTTTATTACTTCAACTTACCAATACTCCAACTCTTCGAGAGGTCAAAAAATAAACCACTCACCTGTCAATAGTTTAATGAGCCTCAAAATATCAACGTTGATGTATTGTATCAATTCGATGTCAGTATAATCGGGGTTTTCCTCTGAGCTCGATGACAGTTCCTGTCAACATATTTTCTATACTTACTTTTAAATGAGACAAAACAATTATTTCACAAAATAAAAAAATATATATTTAAAAAAGTCTTTATTTATCTAACCATACAGAAAACAACAGTTAAAATAGTTTGTTAAGATGACTGACTGACCTGCAATCGTGCGCTGATCCTGTTAAATACAGCATTGAAGAAATTCAAGCTGAGCGCAAATAACACTTTGCTTGACAGCTGTTTGAGTAATGTATTGCTGACATTACTCTCATTTCTCATATCTAAAACAGTAAAGCCAAAGGAATGAAAAGTCAGACATATGGTCCTCGATGTGTCCCTAGACATTTAGACATCCTAGCTCAGGCTGTATTTCTAAAGATACATTAAATGTTTGTATAATTGGGTGGTGATTGTCTCGCGACAAAAACCTAGATACCAAATTTGAAATGTCCTAATTATAATGCGATTTTTAAAAAGAAGGAGCCCTCGATTAAGATTTGATACAGGGCCCATCTAGGACAAGCTAGATCACGCTCTAGAGGTTTAGGCAATTGAAAAACGGTACGTTTTTTATAGTATTTAGTTCTGTATGAACTAAAATAAAGAGGGCCTTCTCTATCTTCGACGATATTTTAAACATGCCCCATTTAGAACAAGCTAGGTCACTGTCTAGCTAGAAGATAAGATAATTGAAATATTACTGCTTTACAGTATTTATTATAGAATGAACTAAAATAAAGATTGGTGAAATACATTACTCACCAATAAACTGGCACACTTCCCTCAAGAGTATCTTGACGTTCATCGCCTCGTCATATTTCGTGGTATCTTTGGGCTGTGAACTCAAACATATCTCCAGTGTATCCAATACGATGACGAGACTATCATGGTAACCCTTCTCCAACTCGGTTTGCGGACGATTCACACCCGACGATATTGTGGGTTGGTACTGAAAATAAAAAGTATTACAGAAGACCTCTTTCTGACGACGCGACGACCCGTTGACGTCTCAGGGGCCCCAGGTTCGATTTCCCGAACTTTTCAAAGTTGGCTCTGGTCTGGATTTTGAAAGGAGTGGCAGGGCACACTGCTTCTCGCAGTCATTTGGGCGGCCCGTCTGGCGGCAGTAACCACCCACTTACAGAAGACCACCGTGAAATAACAGCATA
Organism: Synanthedon myopaeformis; assembly: GCA_944738685.1. Classification (NCBI taxonomy): domain Eukaryota; kingdom Metazoa; phylum Arthropoda; class Insecta; order Lepidoptera; family Sesiidae; genus Synanthedon; species Synanthedon myopaeformis. The sequence continues at coordinate 3,358,811 of OX122941.1, forward strand.
TTATGTGCTGTTGCGTTTATACAGTGGACCTAACGGCGCTGAACCTTGTGTTTCGGTAAGTAAGTAAGGGAGATCCGGCATCTCTTCCTAATCCTTATCATTAATCCTACTATCGTTGGAAGCGCACTTGCAGCACCTGTGGCGTTGCTTGTGTTATAGGCGACGGAAGCCAGCCACCTACCATCAAGTCGACCGTGAGCCTATGCCTGTCAAGCTTAACATAAAAATTTAAAAAAAAAATACTTTAATTATAGAATGGATAGTTATGGCATATATGTATTTACGCAGAAGGCGGCCAAAATTGGCCGCTTATTGTTACTTTTTAGAATCTACGCTATATATTTTTTTTAAATTACGAACTACGCTATATATTTTTTAAATAAAACTACGAACTAAAGCAAAATCTCATTGGGCTCCGCGACTTTGCCGCCTAGTGCGCATGTACCTCTAAACCTACGCTTAAAACGCGACGCAAAAACGCGCGCCCCCAGGCCGCCGGGAATACTCCCACCACGTCGCCTGGCCCGGGCCGGCCTAGCAACGTGCTTTTACGACTTGACTTTTTGGGGATTCAGACTTCTATATCTATATTTATACACTAGCTATTGCACGCGACTTCATAAAATACTAGCTGGTGCCCGCGAATTCGTCCGCGTTGAAAGATTGAAAACATATAAACAATATAACACCTGACATCTGCAATCTGCAGTGCTATTGCACTTTTGCCAGACGTTAGTTTTTTTTTAGATGATCCCACTGGAACAGTCCTTTTTGTCGAATGAAAGGTACCCTACATTCCTTCCTGTATCCCTGACAACGTGTATGCAAAATGTCATGATCATTGGTTAAGTGGTTAAGGCGTGAAAAGGTAACAAACAGACAGACAGAGTTACTTTCACATTTATAACATAATGTAAGGATTATTATTAGTGTGTAGGTAGAAGTATAGTCGCGAAATTACTTTCATGGACTGACGCACAATATTGGACGTGGGCGGACAGATCGACATCTTAGTTAGACATCAGAAGGGCGTAAGTATAACTTAATCAATAGGGACATGATAAATTTAAGTTTTACCTAGAATATACTTAGATTTTATGCTAGCCGCATGACAAACAGCTATATTTGGAACTAGCTGGTGCCCGCGACTTCGTCCACGTTGAAAAATAATAAACGATATTACGCCTGGTAAAATATTTAAAGCAATATTACCCTACGCCTTTTTTGAAAGTTGGGAAATCCTCTTGGATACCCCACAATGTAGGGAACACTGCGGGTTTATGGCAGATTCATACCGGCTAAAACCCAACGACTTTCTAGCACGGCCTTTGATGGGCGGAATCGCGTGAACGTTATGACACGACATCGGTGCCCCGCCACGGCTAACCAGCGCGAGGAGGGCTACGCTGCCTGTCAGAACCTCTGCGTACCCGAAAGTGGAGGTACGCCGGCCATCTCGGTGGACCTTATGACGGGCGGCTAACTCCCTCAAGACCACCGCCCGAGAACGCAATGTTACGCCTGACATTATACTTTTGCGAAAAGTTGAATCTTTATTTTTACATTGCTGGTGCCAGCGGTTTCCGCGTTGGAATATTTATCTAATGTCCATTCTGAGATTCTATTCTAACTATTAGTGTCATTTTTTTTAAAATAAGATGAGCACCTAGTTTCGTTACCTAATTTAGTATAGATTGACGAGATTGTTTTATACTTAAAAATAACCAACTTTTCCAATGGCGCTATGGCTTGCGTGTTGAGCGCACGAGGACTGGACACTGCTTACATATTATGATTTTTTTTTATTTAAAATAAAAGTAGCCTAAGTTTATCATTATAACACCATGAAGGTATCGTCAAAATCGATCCAGCCGTTTCGGAGATCAGCCAGAACAGACAAAAAAAATAAAAATTGTTTTATTTTATTTTTTTTATATCATAAGTGGCGGATTGGGTGGATATTCTCCACCTGGTACATTTTCCAGTTAAATATGACATCAATTTTTTGTACATAATTTTTTTTTCTTCAGAAATCTGTCGAGTGAGGTATTATTTCGGAAAACATTAAAAGCATTTTCAAAACAACAAACCAAGTTTGGGCTCTTCCTCACAGGAAACGGCAGAATGTTTTTTTTTTTTTAATTATACGCTGAATGACTCGTTATATACTCATATCTAATATGTAATGTAAGGAAAGGAATTCGAAAAATATTAATGTTTACTAAAAAAAAATTTAAATTCTTTTCTTATAACAGATATTAAGATCGGTTGTGGGGTTTAGAACTCCATAGAGGACCAATATACTTACATTGATTTCTATATAAATAGAAGACAATACATAGATAGATAAATAAAAAGTCTTTTGATGATGGGGACAGTGCCTACACAATTTGTTCATTGTTTTAATAGACTGAATTTAAGGGTAGTCCCGATTTAGCTCCACTACTCCCCAGCCAGGTCTGTAGTTCTGTGTTAGGGTATTATAGAAAAAGTATAGGACAAGTTTTCAGTTTGCCTCAAATACCTACCCGGAAATGTGTACCATCTATCGGGCCATAATTTTGTCAGGTGTTTTATTTTTCTTTTATTTTTCAACGGAGACAAAGTTGCGGGCACCAGCTAGTCTTACATATATACATACCAATAATAACAATTGCATTTGACATATAATTCAAATTCAACGCACAGCCAAAAGTAAGTCTAGAAAGCAGAAATTCATAATAGAATATAAAATGAAAATGAACATAAAATCTTTATTTTTTAATGTCATCTAAGGATTTTTGAAAATTTCAACTCCGTGCCAGAGCTGGAGGCCAGATCACTAGTTATATATAAAATAGCACATATGTATTATGTTTTAAAATACATATATAATTGTCAGTATATATATAAATATGAGAGACACATATAGGTACATAAACATAATTTTAATTAATTTATTATTTTTTAAGGCTTGCCTTTTATAATTTTTGATTTGGTCATCATCAGTTTTCTAAATTGCCTCCCACTATGGAAGCCAATTTTGAAACATATTCAAATCAAAATACTAATATTGCTTAAAAATCCACACCACTTTTTTAAATCTATGTTCAAAAAATAATATTTACTTACCAATTCATTGACCCGCTGCAGTATTTTTGTCAATCCAGCTATGACCAGCGAAAACCGATGTTTGCTTATTTGTACCAGGCAAGCCTTACATTGTTCTTCGTTGATACGTGAATGGAGGTTTTGGGCACCAGTTTTGTATGGGAGCTTAAAAATAAATGAAAGGCTTGAAATACTAAAGAAAGGTTGATATATTGTGCTCAAGTAATGTAGAATTAAATATTGAATTTTAAAAATATAGATATATCGCCAATATGAAGCCGTAGTTTTTCTGCGCATTAAAATCCAATAATGTGTAGGTGTATGCCTAGTACGAATTTAATTTGAATTATTTCTAGTAAATTAACTGGTAAAATAACACTAAAAATGTTAAGCGCATTTAAGTATACATTTTTCACATATTTCTAAGTAAAATTCTATTTCATTTCATGTAATTTTTCTAGCTAAGTACTTAATAAAAATATTATTATTATTTTACTTACTTGTTCCTCAAAACGCGCAATTAGGGAATTCGCCCATTCTCCCGGTTTCTGAGTACCCATTTTGTGTGAGAATATTTTGTTTTTCTATTGTAAAAAAAATTATTTATTTAAATATATTCATGATCTTGTTAAAAAATTTAGGACGTCCGATTAACTACACCGATTTCCGTCCAATGCAGGAGGACGCAGGTCCAATGAAGTTAATTATAATTACAGAAGTCAAACCGAATAAATCAATCGAACCACAGACTAAACTAAAGGGTACCGGCAAAATTGACATAGAATAAATCGGTAATGTAAATTCTTGCTTGTCTACTATTACTCTATATTACGTAATTTTGATATATTACTCTGTGTTTTACGCTGATAGTTACCCCCACCCTCACCCAATATGTATTGGATGAAAAAATGGCTTTAACAAATTTTTTTTTAATATAATGTGTTATTTAGAACCGAGAGACTGAAAGAAATTTGAATTATTGTCATTAGTTGCTCCATTTATAAACAAAGATGACATTTTGTTACCTGAAAGCATTGCTTCAAAAGAACACTTACAATAGGCATCTACTTGCATACTAACTCGCAATTTATCGAATCAATTCAAATTGAGTCGACACTACCCGCGAAACGCCACAGTGGTTTCAAATTATTTATTTATTTATAATATTTAACAATTTTAAGACTAATATATAAAATAACATGTAAAATGATAATAATAAAAACCAGAGGTTTAATCTCGTGTTATCATTTGTAATTATTAATAAAATCTAAGTGTATACCTACTATTAATTACAGTTTAAAAAATATTGCTTTAACTAAATTTAATATTTTTAATTGTTATATTGTTACATAGATCTGAAGGTAGACTATTGATAAGGTGTGGAACAATGTAAGCGATAGTTCTTTCGCCGTACGTATTATTTGCGCGTTGTGTACGTAACCGTTTTTTTGAAATTGCTCTGGTGCATACAGGTGTTCCATCAATTTTTTAGGTTATTTGCAATTATTACACAATATTGCAACATATTGCAATTACATTACAGCAACAATTCTAGCAAATAGAAATTGAAACACTAATGTTTATTAATCACGCATTTATTTGCTAAATTTTACAAGATTTATTTAATTGCTAAATTAAAAAAGTAAGAAAAAGATAGTAAACACTAAAAATAATTTACATAACTAATTTTAAAATATGACCTATTTTACAAAACAGGACAGGTAACACTGTTCAAAAATGTTAGTATTTTTTATCAATTATTTTTCTTGTCTCTAATATATACAGGTGATCAATCCAAACGGGTAAGTGAGGACAAATCTGAAACCACAAAATATTCAAAAATTTGTTATTCAGAACAAAGGCTTAGATTTTTTAATTAGAAAAAACGGGATTTAACCTTTTTTTAAATACACTCATACACAACCAGAAATCTAACTAGTTCAAATGTAGACTGTAGGCATAAGCATCAATGTACTACAACTATGGATTTCGCACGCCGTACAAAACACAACAAACTTCATGAAACATTAAAAGTGACATATGCGTAGAGCATGAACTCTGTCATTTGAAACCAACCAAACATCTGTCATTTAAACAAAATGTGACTTTACGTCAACTCATTAGAGTTTAAATTGAATAGTAGAACTTGGTCGTTACTACCTTTTACCATTGACTCCGTCATGATTCCGTTTTAGGCGTACTTTTTATGTGCCGCTTTCGCATTTGTGACGCAAATTCCATACATGTAGTAAGTACTTCGATGGTCATAAGGAATAAATATTTCTATGGAACCTTGTATAAATAACAAAATGTTAATATCTAATCAGTACATTATAATGAATCAATTATTTGTTAAGGTCTTATTGTCTAATACTAATTCAGCTCGATTATTAAAATTAAACCTTTGTAAGCAGTTGTTTTTTTAAATAAATATGGATGCCTATAATATAAGCAATATATTAGTGACTTTACTGCTATAGAACTGCACAAAAAAAAACTTTCAAACGGTTTCAATATAAATGGATTCCGCGTGAAAGACAAATAAGCATTATTAAATTTATATGAATTTAATATATTAAGTATATTATTTAAAAATAAATCTATATTTCTAATAATTAAAAACTAAAAGTACATAATTAAATTTTATGGGACACCCTGTATGTAGATCCACTGAGGGGATCCTGATGAACCAATGAGCTCACCAGGATCCCCCAGGAGATCCTATTTTCCTAAGTATGGCTTTCCTAAGTATGGTGCGTCAAAAATTTAGTGCCTAATTCGTGTTTACAACCTTCATAGACTTGAATTGTTATTGATGAAGTAAGGCTTCAAGTGTCGAGTTCAAGGCTTAGTTTCGCGTTGAATGGACTAATGTTATAAATGTGAAAGTAACTCTGTCAGTCTGTTACTTTTTCACGCCTTAACAACTCAACTGATCACCATGAAATTTTGCACAAACATTGTCAGAGATACAGGAAAGGATATAGGGATACCTTTCACCCAGATTAAAGTACTGTTCCCGAGGGATCATCTATAATAAAAAATATATATATTATTTTTCAACGCGGACGAAATCGCGGACACCGGCTAGTGATAAAATATAACGCGGGTTACTTACATCGTCTGTAATACATTTTATATTTACATTCTCTGTTTTTACAAATACCCACACTAAAGGCAAACCATAAAGGGGAGTCCTCTATTTAGTCTTCGATTTGATCGATCAACAATCAATAAATTTTATATATTTAAGGGGATTTGGGGAGATGTTCATTGGGGACAAACACTAGGGTTTCCCGTGGGAGATTGATGTGTTTAAGACTATCGCACACTTGGAGCGGAGTCCGCTTGGCGCTCCAGTGTGCGCTGAGCCTTGAAGAGCGTCGTACAGGTGTCGCTGTATACTTTGCTGGGGTCTGCTGGTTTGATTGGCGTCTGAAATTTAACAAATGTCATTTAACCTATTGTATGCTTTGGAACATAAACTAATATTATAGAGAGACGATTTGTATTTTTGTAATGAATATTAACTCAAAAGAATAGTGGATCGATTTTGAAAATTCTTTCACCAAATAGAATCGCTGATGATCAGCGTCATCAGCGAGTAAGCATAGGCTACATTTTATAAAAGTTACGCGGGCAAAGTCGCGTGCAACAGCCGGTAAATAAATAAAATATATATTTTCAAAAACACATGTCGGGATGAAAAAGAGTATTGCCCATTATCTTCAATCCTATAGTGTTCGGTAGCACACTTGCAACGTTGCTTGTGTTACTAGGCGACGGTCGCCACCTACCATCAAGCGGTCTGTCAGCCTGTCAGACAATCTCAACATTGAAAAAAAAAAAAAAAACTCATCATACTCACAACTTGGCCTGTTGTACAGCAAATCGTATAATTGTACTCTTGAAGACGTTCTTGACATCCACCATTTTGGAATTGGCCGGTTTCTTACCGCTATTTGGACTTATTTTGAGCTGCATAAAGTTGTCCAAGAGCTTGTCCAAATTGGCATCGACAACAGCTTTCTGAAATAAAAACAGTTGTAACTTTAATAAAATAACGCAGAAATTAAAACTAAAATCATTAATCCATCAATGTACTACGAGTACAACTATGGATTTCGCACGCCATACAAAACACTACGAACTTTATGGAACGTTTAAAAGTGACATAATAATATGCGTAGAGCATGAACTCTGTCACCTGTCATTTAAAACCAACCAAACATCTGTCGTTTAAAGAAAATGTGACTTTACGTCAACACATTAGAGTTTAAAATGAATAATAGAACTTGGTCGTTACTACCTTTTACCATTGACGCGCGAAGGTAAGATTCCGTTTTAGACGTACTTTTTATGTGCCGCTTTGGCATTTATGAATTTGTTTTATATATTTTTTTATTCTTACATTACTTCAAATTAAAACTTTTATGTAAAATATTCAAGTAGTTTTTGTTGTGATTAACCCTTGTCCATTGACCGAGTTTCTGTGTGTAGGTAATAGTAGATATACACCTTTTCTTTAAAAAAAAAAAAAGAGTGCATTAATATTTTTCAAATTTCTTTCTAAACACATTAGATATCTATACATTAGATACCTTTCCTGTCAGGACGTGCCCAACCTCAGTGTTTTCTGAATTTTTTTTTAATTATTATTATCACAGCCTTAGTGAAACCGTCAAATAAGTCAAACTCACCGCAGTTCCCTTGGCGATGGCTTCATTCCAGCACTCCACTGAGGCTGTGAGGTCGCCCCTGGTCTCCTCCAAAGCCGCACGACATTCCCAATAGGCCGCCGTCTCTATGGCAGACGGGAATCGTTCCCGTATGGCCCCCAGCCAACTGGCACATTGCTCCCAGGAGTAACCCTTTCGACATTATTATAATCAAATTCAAAATAATTTATTCGCTGAATATATTATTGCATATATAAGTTGTAAATTTTAATAGACAATGTCCACATATTCAACTGATAAGTGGTGTGCAAATCTAAAAAGCAAACACTAATTACTCCAATAATTATAATTACTTAAATAATGATTGTATTTATTTTTATACTATATTTATAATAATAATCATGTTTGATATCGTTTGTGACACTTTTTAAGTAACGAAATAAATAAGATAAACCCGTTGAAGTGATATAGTAGGATAGTTACCGGTATCTAGAAAAAATAAACTGTTCCCGAGGGATCATCTACAAATATGAAAAAAATCCAACGCCTGCAAGAGATACATATGAACGAACAATAAAGTTAAATTTTATTGCTCATATATTTTTTTTAGCCATTGATTTTTTATTATTCAACTCTTTAAGTATTAATAAGGGGATGGACAAAGTCGTGGGTAAATCTTATTTTTTTATACCTATTTAAAATATTAAGCCATCATTTTTTTGTAGTCATCAGAATTTTTTCATATAAAATTTTAGCATTTTTTGAAAGAAAGAATAATTGTTTATTTGGTGCAGTGTAAAGTATTGGTATAATTTATTATAAAAAAAAAGTGTACCAGAATGATCTCCACTCAACATAGAATTTTCCTTGCAAAAAAAAATTACAATTTCGAAAAATAAAAATATTCTCACCTCTTTTAAAAGTTCTGTCAAGTTGCTCAAAGCTCCCAATATCAATTCATCGATGTTAGACTCCGGTTCCGAAGATATCCCAGTCTCCGGAGTGTCATTTAATTCTTCGCTTAGTACACTGGCGGTGCGCCATTTAGGAGTAAAACTCTGTGTACCGACCATCTCGGTCAAAGATTCACTATCAATGTCCACAGCTACATTTTCCTTGTCTTCATCGCAACTGTACAATTCATCGTTGAAATTCATCCGTACAGGTGTCATCCTTTCCTTGGACATGTGATGGAGTCCAAAACACTGCAAATGTTGGTACGAGTCCACAGACTTGCCTCGCTTCCTCAACCAATCGTTCAACCTCTCCTGCAATTCTCCGGGTCTCGGTGTTGGAGTTTGAAATTTCACCTTCTTTTTATCACTTTTCACAGTGAAAACTATGTCTTGTTTCATTGATCTACCCTCATTCAATTCCATGAGAGGTATTTTGTTCAAATTTGATGACATAGAGGAATACTTGTGAATGCAATTTGGGAGTTCAGTCTTCGCTATTCTCTTGAAGTGAACCGCTGATATTGATCTCCTCACAAGCGGCACCACATTAATTACCGGTCTTTGATTTGGGACCATTGTATATCTTTTCTTTCTGTTCACAAGATTAGTTTCACTGATCGGTTTGATATTTATTGTGGTTTCTTTTGGAACAACTTTTGGTTTATATAATCTCTCGAATACGGATTCACGTCTTGCATTACTCTGCTGTATCTTGGAAACGATACTTTGCCTAGAATTCTTCGCTTCAATTTTCCTTTCTTCTGGTCTTTGAATTGTCAGTCTTTTAGCTTGACATTTTGCGATGAGCTCAGGTTTCTTAATTGCACTGACATTGTTTTTAATGAAATTACAGGTTTTAGCATTGCCTACATTATTTTTCTTTAAGTAATTAATGTCTTTGTCAATCTTAAAAAATGTCGCTTCAGTCTTGTTCAGTTTAATGTCTTGTTTGGGAATGAGTGTTGTTCTGTCGTTGGGAATTTGCTTTGAATTCCCACTTCTTGAAACAGTCGCCGCACTGGGACGTGTCATAGATGAAGCACTACTAGGTCTTCTGGACAAGTTTGGATTTTTCTTAGGTTGACCGTCAATTTCATTTTTAACATATTTTTTTAAATTCAATTCGCGCAACTGTAAGTGAAAAGTAATAATAAATACATTTAAATACAGTTAACTAAGTTTAGTACTTTAGTGACAGGGGCATATTGCGTTTCGTAGTCATTTGGGGGCAGCAATGTCCGACATACGTTTATTTATATGTGTATTTTTTGATGCAGGATCAATGATTTGTAATAATTTTTACGAGAATGTCACCTACTATTAAGTTGGATCAAATTGTAAAAGAAAAAATTCAATGGCTTAAAAGATCATTTTTTTTGTAGCATCCTTTGAATGAGTGGTTAGGGTATGCTTGCCTTAACGCTCACTCAGGGTTCAGGAACAAACATTTAAGTTAACAACGTCTTATATTTAACTTGACGACTAGCCCCTTGGATGAGTGATTAGGGTGATTGCCTTAACGCTCCGTCTAAGGGGTTCCGGGTTCGATTTCAGGCGGGGTCAACTTTGGAAATGAGCTTTTCAAGCCCTGATCTGGATTGGGAAAGTAGAGGCAGGGTACACTGTGATACATAGTCATTTAGGCAGCCTGTGTGGTGGCAATAACCATGCCCTTACAGAAGACCACCATAAATGATAGCAAGAGTGCTGTTGTGTTTAGCTGAGTGAGTAATCCTATGGTTAGGTGACGGTAGCCACCTACCAACAAGTGAACTGTCAGCCTGTTTGTCATTCCTAAATTGATCAAAAAATATGTTTATATATATTTATATCAAAACTAGCTGATCTGACAGTTATTACCCTGTCAATTTCATATAAAAACACCATCCAAATTTCCAACTTTTCTCTTGGATTTTCCAAAAATCTCATGAATTTGTGCCCTTATCCACTTATCATGACATATATAATCACAACAAAACTTGATAGCATCACGTTATCAAGTAATGCTCCTTCATACACGTGGAATTGATTTATATTTATATGAATTAACAATAATGATACCTTCTCAATTCGGGCCTTTTCCCTAGCAGCGCGTTCTTCTCTGCATTTATTGAGGTGGTCAATCATAGAAGCCATGCTCTGAAAAATCATTTTTTTTTTTCAGAACTATCTGAATCAGAAATAATATACATATACCCACATACACTTTAAATTTTTTTTTTTAAATCTCTAAGTACCCAAGTACCGTATCACTGTGTCATTATGATCACTATATATTATATATACAAACTTATTTGGGCTTATTCCTGTTAGTTGGACACATTACTTGTTAATGACAAGAAAAACTCCAACAAGAAAAACTATCATTCCAAATAATAAAATATCTGTATATCGGCGTATACTGTCCCAAGTCCATTTTAAAAAAAGATTTACTTTATGTCATTGGAGTAAGTATTTTACGCTCTATTTACTGGTATACTCTTTTAAGTCCTATCAAAGAAAACAAAAAGTTCCGCTTTTGATTATATGTTACAAGTCCAACTTGTTACATGCTTACACTCAGGCGTTTATCATGTGTACTGAATAATTTGCTAAATGTTACTTAGGATTGTTTGCTTCCTGCTGATATACATATATAAGATGCTAAAACCGTTTTAGTAAAAATCTACACAGAATATCTTGAGCACAGACGTGGCTATTACTTACATTAATATGCCAAAATATAAATATATGACTGTCCTACTATGTTCACATTGCTATAATATCACCATATATCCTAATCATATTATAAAAGGGAAAGTTTATGTGTGAATGTTTATAACTCAATCACGCAAAAACGGTTGAACGGATTTGAACAAAACTTGGCACACAGATACTTATTACTTGGATTACAATAAAAGATAGATACTTTTTATCATGTAAAAATGTTATAAGAGTGATCTTATAAGATTTTCAAAAAACAAACTTCAGCGCAACTAGCAGGCACTGCTAGTTACCATATATTTCAGTATTGGCCGTGAAATAGTAAAAATATAAGTTTATAGCTGCGTGTGTGGTCATCAAAAATACTAGGTAAAGAAAATATATCGTAATATGCGTTGCTATAAAATATAAGTATTAATATACATATTATATTATTTAGCTACGTCTGTGCTGGGCTTTAGGCAGTAAACATAAAATCAATATTATATCTTTGTGCACTTACCAAACAACAAATGAATTATCTCGCTTCTAAAAATAAAATAAAAATGGCATAGGATAAAATCACTATACACTTTATATTAAGTTAATAATTATTTAATTCTTGTTCTAATCAAAGAAGATGCTTTTTCTTGATATCACTAATATTTAATTGTGAAGAAACAAAACACAATTTGAATTAAATTAGTTCAATTTTTGTGTTTTGCATTGAAATACGTTGATATACTCAAGGAAATCAAACAATTTTAAATTGTATGACAGAATTGACGGTTGGTTCCACAACGACAGTTTCTGTTATCATTTCAAAATATGGATGCGTTCTTGTAAAAAGTTTTCAAAATTAAATCTAAACTAATATAGTAATGAGAAGGCTGATTTTTTTTATGTGAACCGATGCCCGTACCTATTTGATTTCAAAATTTCTTTCACTATTTTAAAGGTACGTTATTCCTAAAGTTATTCCAGATTCCCGCCGTGTATGTATACTATTTCCGCCGATTGCTGCCGGACGAGCCGGGGCGCCAAAGTTTGGTTAAGTTATAAGTAGTTTTTTATAAGTAGTTAATTAATAAACTTATTATTACTTACATATAGGAGTTTATTCTAAATTTAATAATTTTTAATGTTTATTTTATACATTTGTAGTGTTCTGTAGCTTTCTGTAGTATTCTGTAGCATATATTTAGTATTCTGTGGTTATTATACTAACAGTGGGCCTAGCATGAGTTTATAATGACCGCAGTTGCTAACGAGAAAGTAAAAAAAATATATCGAAAAGTGTCAATGTCAAATTTTAAATTTTCTATACAAATATTTTACGCTCTGGCTTGCAAGTGCGGGCATCAGTGGCGTAGCGTGCCTTGGAGGGGCCCTGTATCAAAATTTGTTGTTGGAGGGGGGGGGGGGCGCACATTTGACAGCTTTTTTATATGTTTTTTTTTTACCGGGAAGCACGAGATTAAGTGACACCGCAATGTCTATAAGATTTTACTAATTTTTGCTTACACACGTTAGGGCCCTCTGGCGGGCATTATAAGCTCATATTAGAGCCACTGGCATATGACTGACATCATCTACTATTTAGTTATTGACTGGCATTACGCTCACAGAACACTATATGTACCTACCCCTTACTCGTTCTATGTCATTTCCATAAACCAGATAGATTTTACAAACTCCTTCGACGTGCTAAATTGTTTATACATTTCATTTTTATTTATTTCATAACTCATTCATTTCATTCTCATTCCAATTTTTGCATTGTCGAGTGTAGGGACTGTGTTTGTGTCGTGTTCTGTTATTGTGCAGTGAAAATGTAATTCATTTGTGTCTCAAATATAAGAATCTATATTAAATAGTGTATAATTATATTTATTTCTCACAATCCATGATGTTAGTGCACTGAATTGGTTTGTTTTTTTTCTGAACGAATTTCAATTCAATACAACGATCAGCTGATTACTGATTGTTTTCTTTTCGGTAAGTTTTCGCCGCTATATTATTTTTTTTTTATAATAATGTGCCTATTATTTCCAATTTATAACTAAAAAAAAAAACCATTTATGATTTTAAAGATTCAGTGTGCAAAATGTACAATCCTATTTTTTGTTGAAACAATGAAAGATATATTTGCTTAAAATGTGAGAAAAATAAGTTCTTTATTAAATAACTTTTACACATTCTGCCGTTAATAGTGGCGTACAAATATCATTTCTAATATTTTTGACGAGCTGATAGGTCTTTCGGTTAAGGTTGCCTTAGCACTCTGACTCAGGGGTACTGCGTCGATTCCCGGTAAAGCCAACTTTGCAATTTTTTAATATTAAGGTTGACAGACAGGCTGACAGTTTAATTGATGATACATGGTCACCGTCGCCTATAACTCGAGCAACACCAGAGCTGATGCAAGAGCGACCAACCATAGTATGATTAAGGATAACAGCACACATATTATTTCAGAATGGTCCTCTGTAGTGGGGTGGTTACTGCAGCCAGAAGGTTTGCTCAGATGACCGCGTTAAATTGGAGATGAAGAGAGATATTTTTTTCTTATGTATTTGGACTTTCTTTATGTTAAAGTTGATAGACAGGCTGATGGTCCACTTTATGTTAGGTAACATAAGAAACTCCACAGGTGCTTAGAATTCATATTAGGGTTAAGGATAAGGCAATTGGAAGGGATAGGGAAATGGGAAATTATTTGTAAAAAAAAATGTATTTTATTTACATGAAAATTAGCAAAAAACTATCACAAATCGAATTCCAACAGTGGATCAGCTATTGACTTTATGGCTCTGTATTAGCAAATGTATGTTAGGAATGTTACACATCCAAATAATAAAAAATATTATAAAGAGAGAAGATTTGTATATTTGTAATGAATAAACTCAAAAACTATTGGACCAATTTTAAAAAATCTTTCACTTATAGAAAGCTATGTTATCAGCGAGTAACATAGGCTATATTTTATAATGTTACGTTGGCGAAATCGCGTGCAACAGCTAGTATGCAAATAAAATGAATTCTTGCACTTTTATTCAACATTCATTTCCGTGAAACTAATAATTCTGACTAACGTTCTATTTATGGAAATGTTTTTCACTCCATATTGTTCATGGATTAGACGTAAACATTAAAATTTACCATATAGGTATGTTAAGTATAGATACTTAGCATATTTAACATATAAACTCAGCCATATGTAGGTGTTCATATTTACTTAACTGCTATCAATGACAAAGAAAAAGTACTGTTCAATGACAAAGAGAGAAGATTTGTATGTTTGTAATGAATAAACTCAAAAACGACTGAACCAATTTTGAAAATTTATATAGATAAATATTCAATTTATATTATTAACTAGCTGTTGCACACGACTTCGTTCCGCGTAACTTTATAAAATATAGCCTATGGTCACTCGCTGATGATGTAGGTGAAAGAGTTTTCAAAATTGTTCTAGTAGTTTTTGAGTTTATTCAATACCAACAAAAATACAAGTCTTTTCTCTTTATAATATTTTGTATATATTTTTTACACCTTGGGTTATACTATTAGTGTTTTCGTAGGGATCCCTAATTTAACTCGATTTACAATATAACCCATGTAAATCAATGATAATGTTGCATTCTGTAGGTGAAAAAATTTTTAAAATCTGTCCAGTAGTTTTTGGAGTTTATTCATTACTAAAAAAAATACGAATCTTTTCGCCTTATAATATTATTATATTAGTATAGATATATTCATATCTCAAGATGAAGTACCTACACGTGAACGAAGTTGTAAGCATCGGATAGTTATTAATAATATTGTCTTCACATGGTGAAGGGAGGCTATAAGATGTGGCCTTCATGATAGAAAGGTAGGCAGATTGCAAAACTTGCTATTAAAGTGCTTAAAATTCTCTCAATACTTCAATACTTGTTTTACACTTGAACTTGAAAAAATATAATATGTAATAGACAGTGCAATCGTTGGTGTTATTTTATACCAAAATATAAAATTAGTGGTACAGGCGATACCAAGTAGTATCACCAGTACTACTGACGACACCAGCTAGTCTGTTTATAAACAAGAAAGTTACCCGCTATTCTTCCGATTACCGAAGTTATCTGACGGCCCACTTGCTTGATAGTACAAGTGTGTTATGTTTGTGTATGGGTTTGTTATACCGAGACAATTTAACAGTAATGGGTACAATTGACAGAGAACAAAGTCTTCAACAAACAACTGACGTGTAAAAAAAGACAACTTGTAAGTTACACGTCTTTCGCAAATCAACATCACCCTGCTTTGTTTGCTTAGGTCTTATGCGTATCAATGTGGAGGACTTTGAAGACAATCTATCTATAACTATGGTATTAATTACAATAAAAACAATTTTGGATTTTACTTCTGACAATTAAAAAATAAATAAATTAGTTCCTTTGAACTTTAAATTTTAATTTTTAATTAATTAAAGTTCAAACGTAAACAATATTAAATTTTCGCATATTTCTCGTAAACGGGAAGCGTAATGAAAATAGGTCAGATAAAATCTGTAGATTAGGTACCTCTGGCCTCTACTTACATTTCTCTTTTCAAATTTTACATAATATTTAAAAAAAAAAACATTCCAATTTGATATCTCCGAGAAGCTACAAAAATTTGTTGTGCAATATTGCACCCTAATTCATAGATTATTGGATTGCGTAATTTGTAATAACAGTTTAAATTAAATGATGTTTTATTTGAAAAAAATATTAATGATTAATAAATAAAAAAAAACAGTTAAAGCAATTAGTGTTATTTATACCCACGCACGAAATGATAAAATGGACTGATTTCGACTTGTAGGCGAACACATTGTTTGAAAAATTCTCATTTAATTTATTAGTCCGTTTAATCATAGCAACAGATGTTTCATTCGCCGATTGTAGCATTATTATACATACATACATATTTATCGAACCAACTCTTTGTTGTTTAATTGTGCATGTACGATTTATTATTATGCGTGAATAATTGAAATTTATTAAGATTTAAGTATGCATTATATAAGAAAATAGTAAACGAGTCGTGTCAGTATATTAAATATTAAAAAAAAATATAACAATTTGTAAAAAAATTGTTTTCAGAATTTTTTTACTGTTTGTCTGTACGTTTGTGCGCGCTAGTCTCAGAAACGGCTTTACCGATTTGAACGAGCTTGTGATTACTATAGATAGACTGTACATTATGCTATAGCAAGCGAGAGTGAAATATTAGGTAAAAATCAAACATGATAACTCGCCGGTTCGGGCGAGATAAATTCGGGCGAGTAGTCTAGTAACTCATATTGACGAAATCAAACATGTATGTTGCAGCTACTTATCACTGAACGGTGCAATGTTCAAATAACAAAAAAAAAAATCGTCTAACAAGTTGTTAGGAAAAATCTTGTTACGAATTCTATCTAGACTTGTTTATAGATAAAATTGAGAAGCAAACGTAAGTCAGGAGACATTCGATAGATGTTTTATAAATATTGTACTTTCGGTTAAATTAAACTCAATAAGTAAAGTACCTACTACTGTATTCGTTCGATGTGAAAAGAGAGATTTGAGTTATAAGTATGACTTTTGTGTTTGTGTCCTGTGTATTTATTTTATTTTAGGGAAACTTACAGGTATTATTACATGATAACAGTTTGAATAGATAGCTTGCACCTAATAAAAAATTTCCACTTTCAGTTTAAAGATTACAAACTAGTCTAATAATAACGATAATAATTCATGTGTGATTACAATTTATACTTAAGTTATGGTAGGCCATTGAAGAATTTATCGGCTATAATATTTTTAGTTTTAACTATATGGAACTGTGGAACAGGTCAACATCTTTATCCTCTAGTGAAATTTTATTAAAAAGTCTACATGAGCGAGACATGAATTTATTTCTCCAATAATTTGTCTTCTAAGACCTACATGTATCAAAGAGCGATTTTTCAAATTTGTATGACATTTAAATATAATTTGGATCTGTTTGTATGTCTGTAGAATCGTATGATCACAAACTGAGATTGGGATGGGATTAGGAAAATGAGTATGGCATCCCTTACTCTCTCACCGAAACACAACAGCACACGAGCTGTTATTTTACGGTGGCGTACTGCAAGGTTATGGTCACTGTCGCCAGACAGTGCCCGAAATGACTGTCTGCCACTACTTTTCAGTTCAACACCAAAGACAACTATGAAAAGTTCATTTCCAATGTCCAAGTCAACACAGATAATCACTTTTCAAAGAATCGGTTGTGTTGTACCTACATACAGCTACGTATGATAATGTATAGGTATAATAAGAATCATTCACCTGAGCCTTTCTTGAAATACCGTTTTTTTTTTCCTGTTACCTACTCTACACTGTGCGACCTTGGTGGGATTTCTTACAATTACTTTTTTTTGTTTCGCTAACTAGAAGTGGTTCTAAAATTGGAATTAGTCGCCGCCACGAGATAACTACTTCATTAATTGCTAATTAAATTTAACTAATGAGTAGGATCCTAAAATTTACAAGAGTTTTGACATAGTGTTTATTAGAGAGACTATTGCTATTATGACTTTAGTAAATACTAGCTGTTGCTCGCGACTTTGCACGCGTAAATTTATAAAATATGGCCTATGTTACTCAATGATAACGTAGCTTCCTATAGGTGAAAGAATTTTTTAAATCGGTCCAGTATTTGAATTTATTCATTACAAACATACAAATCTTCTCTCTTTATAATATTATACAATTAAAACATATTAATTAATTTATTTATTAAAATAACACATATATAAGTATATTTACAATAGATCAAAACATTTAAATACAAATATTTGCATGCTCTGCCCTTGTTGGGTAGAATATACTTTATTTGTACTGTAATTGCTGTACCTATATATATGAATTAAATAGATATATTGTTTTTGTGAAAATACTATCCTGGAGGTATCCTTGACATAGAAAGATACTATAGTATTATCTAATACAAAGTGTCGAAGTCGTATTGCGTTCTGGACTGTTTGAGACCGACCCGACCTTTTCGACCTTGTTGATAAGTACCATATAGACTTTGATATCATTTACTAAAAATTGACATTATATATTAGTAAGTTGCACGGTACATAATAAATCCTGCATAGTATGTGGACTCATCACGATTATCCTGTAAATGCAAATGTTTGCATGTTTTTTCCTCAATAATGCAAAAACTGCTAATAAGATTTGTATGGAATTTGGCACACAGATATATAATTTATTATCTGTATTAACATATATGATACTTTTTATCTTGGATACGTTCCCGAGGGGTCGTCTTAAAATATAAAAAACTAGTTAGGTATTGTATATTTAGGTATATGGTATAAAATATAGCCAATGTTACTCGCTGATTTTAAAATCGGTCTAGTAGTTTTTCAGTTACTTCACAAACAAAACTACAAATCTTTTCTCTTTTATAATATTAGGTGGTATAGATTTTTATATGTAAAGATTTATTATGTGAAGTGTTTCGTGTGGTATGGGTACTACTTAAACGCAATAGCATCAGCCTTCATCTCAAGTGCGACAGACATATTGTGAAATGCAATTATCTAGAATCTAGATAAATATCAAAACGTGAAGGACTTTCTAAATCTTTAAATATTTATTTTGATAACGCTATCGTACGAGTAAATTTTATCTTGTACAGAAGTTAAAATAAATACCGGTTAAGTTAGGCAATAATTGTAACTATCATTGTGTTTTTCCCAAAATTCACTTGAATTGTTATCAATGTAACATCAACATTTTGGTGAATCGCACAAGTCTGACAGTGTTGAACGTAGATCGTGGTAGGTTTATTTGATCAATTTGAAATGGATTAAATATATTTTAAAGAACACATGAGATTTTGTGCAATGTGTTAAGCTTCATAGAAATACCTTCAATAATAAAAAAAATTTGTTTAGTTAAGTGCGTCTGATGGTTAGACCAGCCGGTGTTTGTAAAATACACTCATTCAGTTAAGTAAATGTTATGTCTGTTCCACTGAAAATCCCCCTTGTTGACTGTTCTGCTATTGTTTGTGGTAGGTTTACTTACAAGCGTTATCTTTTTAATTAAAGAGTGTATTTGTGTCGATTCTAATTTTAACGGTCACACTTTATTCTCAAGTCGTAGATAACTAAATTGGTATTCTCTTAACAAAGTTGGTAACAAATCAGTAAAAATATTTGTGTCGCTTTGTATTCTTGTAACAAAATTGTAAATATATTTGTATCGCATTGTATTTTTGTAACAAAATTGTAAAAATATTTGTGTCGCTTTGTATTCTTGTAACAAAATTGTAAAAATATTTGTGTCGCTTTGTATTCTTGTTAACAAAATTGTAAAAATATTTGTGTCACGCTGTATTCTCGTAACAAAATTATTGTAACAATGTTGGTACTATTCCCTTGGCCCGCGCTCACTTTGGATGCGTTTTCGTGCGAAATTGATTCGTACGGAAACGAACGTATACGCACGAACAATACCGATCTTCTAAGTACCTACTATGGGAGCGCGCACACTGCGTGCGAGTTAGTCGTACGTACACGTGCGTTTAGTTACGACGTTCAACGTAATGATATATGTTGTATAAAAGCTAATTAACTTGGTTTACGGACTTAAATGTTTTTCCATGCGTATATAATCATGAAAAAGACTAGGATCATTATATAAATCTTCCATTATAAGATTAAATTACCCGAATTTAATCATATAATTGCATTTCATTTCATGATACGAGTATCTATACTTATACTTACTAATATTATAAAGAGGAAAGATTTGTTTCGTTTGCATTGAATAGGCTCCGAAACTACTGGACCGATTTGAAAAATTCTTTCACTGTTAAGCTAGGTATATTATCAGTGAGTAACATAGGCTATATTTTGTAAAGTTACGCGAGCGAAGCCGCGTGGAAAGGCTAGTAATTCATATAATCGTCGTAATATCCTATTCAGAATATTATTTTCTTGAAGCGCGGCCTTATCCTTAATCCTACGATGGTAGGCAAGTCTCTTGCGGAACTCGTGGCGTTGCTTGTGTAATAGGCGACGGTAGGCACTTAGCATCAAGTGAACCGTCAGCCTATCTGAAGACCTTTACATAAAAAAAGGCATTCAATTCTTAGTCTACAATAAACAATTTTTACAAAAAAAAAATTTAACGCAATGACCTTTCCGTTTAAACCTCAGCGATTTTAACCAAAAAAAAATCATCTAACTAAACTGTTAACAACCGGAAGTAACAAATTTTAAACACTATATCCTCGCAGTTAGTTTCAATTGGTTATTATCTAGTATCTATGTGTGTTTAAGTTGAGAGTTTTGCCCAAAATCGTACTGATAATTTGTTTGCTATAAGAAGAAATAGGATGGCATCTATATGGCACAATATGCATAACAGTACTAATAACAGATTTACTCGCATATGGTCCACATCTCAAATGGTCCACTAGTCCACGTTTCAAAATGGACCTTTCTGGTCAAAGAATATGTGCTTTAATAAAAAAGAATAAATAAATAAAATAAATAAAAAAGGAAATTGATTTTTTTTCTATAACAGTCCACTTGATGGCTGATAGTACACATTCCGAAGAGTGAAGATGTGTAACGCAATATAAGTATATATTGGTCACAGACCTGTGACCTATATATAAGTTATATAGGTCACAGAAATAACTCTTATTAATAACCCCGAAAGACTAAGGGTCAGCTCACACTGAGACGCGGCGCCGCGCGCACATTTCAAGGCAGCAATCCGATATATATAGAACCAATTGACTACACAAAAAGATGTCGCGCACATACTGAACTGCGTACCCTAATGCGTAGAAAATAAGCACTATATTGCATTGCTACCTTAGAACGATGACTTTGCCGGGTGATTTTGCCGATCGGGTAAGCCGAGTGAAAGTCGAACATAATATGTTTGACTTTCATTCGTTACCTCGTGAAAGCTCAATGTCGCTCCTCGATCTATGGAGAGAGGGCTATGCTCGGGGTTAAGCTGCGAGATCGAATCAGGAATGAAGAAATTAGTAGATGAACGAAAGTTACCGACATAAGCCGGCGGATCAGTAAGTTGAAGTGGCAGTGGGCAGGACACAGTACGGAGAGCCTTGGGCCGCTAGGGCCGGAAGGTTCTCGAGTGGATCGGCAAGCGCAGCGTAGGACGTCCATCCACAAGGTGGAAACACGATAATAACTGATAAGAGCCGCGGGTCGACAGTGGATTCAGACTGCCTTTGACCGACCCCATTGGAAAGAGGGGAGAGCTATATTTACATTACCCAGCAGTGGACGTAAATGATCTTAAAACCAAAGCTTAAAACAATCTCACCGTGCCGGTGTGAACTGCCGCTTACTAATTCGTTCTACATTATCCATCGCCCTTGGATGTTCGAAAATAATTGAGACCGATGACCTCACGATAAACGTCACGGATCGGATTCGAATGACGTGACAGTTTCACGGTCGCCGTTAAAGAAATGGACCTTGGTCGTTCCGTTATTGTTACAGGATTTAGCATAGCGAATAAATTAACGCTTAATTTGTTTATTTCGTTACGCTTTTTCAAGTTTATTGGTCGCGAGGTGTTTTGTTATTCAATCTAAGCCTGTACTAGTACAGTCATCAGCCGTCTGGCTGTCCGTCTGGCGGCAGTCTTCTGCATGCAGAAGACCACCGTGAATGTTCTCTTTCTCTTCCCAATCCCATATCTCCGGTGGATTGAAACACAAATCGCAATCAACACAGAAATGATTTTCCGTATATATTTTCTTTCAGATTGTATCCTCAATATTCACATAATATTTTTTTCACATCTACAAATATTTAGCGTTTCTTAGTAAAATATGATCGTGTATGAAGAATTTTGGAGGGAGGACTTTAATTAAATAAGAATCCTTAATTAATTAAAGTGTCACACTGTAGAAAACCAATCAACAAATTAATTAATTGAAGTTAAAATTGATTAGGTTATAATTTCTATATTGATTTATTTAGGTTAAGGACATACGTCTTGTAATAGGTACAGTCAATAATAAAAGCGATTTAATATAAATATAATAGAAAATATTTGAGTGTTTATGTAGTGCACATTGGAGGAGGGCACGGCAAAGTATTAAATTTTTTTTTTTTTTAATTTTGTATCTTAAGGGCTTTTGCCTTATTAAGGGAATGCCGCATCACGCCGATTGTTGCCGTAGCATAGTACAAAGAAATTTGAAGTATATTAAAAGCACATAAGGTCGAAATTCTATGAAAAAATTTATATTCTTTGCCGTGTCGCCCCCCAATTTGCGCCGGCCCTTAATCAGCAGTTAAAATCTAACACTGTCCTATAAAACTGTCGTCCAAAAATATAAGTGATCCAAGTAATCTAAGTTTATCGAAATTAATAAATAGAAACGTATCGACTCACCTTTGCGCTTGACTGTACAATTATTGCTACACAAAGTATACGATTTTCCTGTTCGTATTTATTGTTCGTAAGTTCTACGAGTAGATACTATTAACGTTGGGGAAAATCCTTTGTTTACATGCATCCTATTTTTATTTGTATAGTATAGACAGATTTTACACATCATCATTGGTACACAACACACGCCTCTGAAAATCGCGGACATGGCTCTAACGATTAGGAGATTTTGTATGCGTGCGTGCGTGCGTGTGTGTCTGCGTGCGTGCGTGCGCGCGTGTGCGTGCGCATGAGCGTGCGTGCGTGCGTGCGCGCGTGTGTGTGCGCATATGCGTGCGTGCGTGCGTGCGTGCATGGGTGTGTGTCTTTTTAAGCAATAGGCTGGGTTATATCAGCTATGGAAAAAATAAGAAAAAAATATTTATTGTTTCTTACATCTTTACATATATTAGTATAAATAGAACAAAGTAGCTTTCCGCCATCTGTCTCTCTGTATGTACGCTTAGATCTTTTAAACTACGCAGTTTTTTTTTGTGTAATTAAAATTAATAAGTGTCCTTTTCTCTTTGTTTCAGAACACGTCAATTAAGGGAGATAATCAAAAGTGATATTTACACAATTATTATTATTATTATTATTATTATTGTAGTTCATATTATATAAAAGGGTGCCAAGTGTTTTATGATAATTGTTGTCAAAGTTTATCGTTATTATTGATAATTCTCGTTAATAGTAAGTTTCGTTAAGTTTACAACAATGGATCCCGGTTACTTCGACACAGAGAGACAACAGCATCCCAAGGAGAGGGCGAATGTCCTGGAGAAAATGTGTTTTTGGTGAGTATATTGAATTATGACCTACATTTAAATAGAAAAGATTATAATATATTTTCAAAAGTTAAGTTGAATTCGCTCGCAAGTTAAAATCGCGCACACCGAGGCATCTTTGAGCACGGTCACGTTTACCGACAACGCATGGCTTGTGCCCGAGGTACGTCTACAAGTCTACACCATTCGAGCATTTGGCTCGCGAGGTTGCCTCGCGTTACTATAGTTACTAGCTATACTTACTAGATGGTTTTCTCGACTTCCTCCGCGTTGAAAAATAAAAAATATATAAGTAGGCAATATAACGCTTGTGACCTCTTGTTGTTATAACACTTTGGTCAGGCGTTAGTTTTTTATTTTACTTTAGATAACCATCGGGAACAATGCCTTTTTTCTGGATGAAAAGTGCCCTATTTCCTTTCTTGTATCCCTGACAACGTGTATGCAATATTTCATGATGATCGATTGAGTAGTTAGGGCGTGAAAAGGTAACAGACAGACAGACAAATTTATTTTCACATTTATAATATTAGTATGGAGTATGGATATGGATGGATTGCTTAAAATATTTTCTTTTGTTCGAACATTTGTTACCTATTGTATGTATGTTAACAAGTATAATAATATTCTTTTATATCTATTTTCAGGTATACTCGTCCAGTCTTCGCGAAAGGTCGTAGCGGACAACTGAGTATATCAGATGTTTACAGGTACCCGCTATATCTATTATTTATTTATTATAGATAGATGGATGGACAGATTTTTATTATAATGTAGATTTATTCATAACATCATGTTATTGAATATTATCATTTTTGTATGGTTTTCAGATGCGTCTCCAAACACAAGGCTGCTCCGCGCGGTGATGCTTTAGGTGAAAAATGGCGCGACGAATTAAACAAACAAGGTGGGTAGATTTAATTTTAAGTTTTTCTCGGATTTTTTTTTTTCAATTTATTACCTTCACAAAACATTATTATGTACTTTTAGCTTATTATGAACCAAGAAGTACGTATTGATTCGGGTAGATGACGCTTATTTCATACAATTAAACGTTAAAGAGGGTGACGAGGGCGAGTTCAGTGTATTTTACCCCCAGACTAAAAGCGCCCAACGCGCCTAAAGAAGTTTTCTACTTCAAAAAATCAAAAAGTCACCTACATATGGTACATGGGGCAGAATATGGTATGGAAAGACCATGGATTGGTAAGCGGAAAGACCGCTGTATCCAGTGGGTCTATGTAGTATGAGTTTACAATGACCGCACTCGCTAGCAAGAATGTAAAATATTTGACATTGACAATTGACAACTTTCCATATATTTTTTCTTTCTTCCTTCCTTCCTTCCTTCCTTCCTTTCTTTCTTTCTTTCTTTCTTTATTTCTTTATTTATTTCTTTTTTAAATATTGTTATTAATTTATGATTTCAGAAAAAGGACACAAGCCATCCTTGTTGCGAGCCATTTTGAAAATACACGGCGTTATCTTCTTCGTAGCGAATTTGTTGTATGCGATAGTAGATGCCAGTATCAGGTAAGAATATTTGTATTACACTGCAATTATTTTAAATATGATTAATCTACCTGTATTTGTAATTGTCTTTAACATATTCGCAGCTTCAACATTTTAACAAAACATTCCTCTTGAACATGTTATGATTGAACATTTCCAATCCTCTGCGATTTAAGCAATCTTCAAAAAATAAAGTTTTCTTTAAAAAAAATCGTCACATTTAAAAAATGAACTCCGACGAGAAAGACATATGGGTGCGTTGTTTGGGCTGCGGTCAATTTAAGTCTCGGAAAAAGAAAAATAAATGGATTTAGTCATGAAAAACACTTTTAACGCAACAATAAAATAAAAAAATATTCCGCGCGAAACGTCTTCTACAAAATGTGTCCAATGAGCTTAAAGAAATTTTCACTTAAATAAAATAGGTCAGTGCTTGAAGTCCATAAAAATATCCTAACCTATTTTCAGATTATCAATACCGATGTGCCTAGAGGGTCTTATAACGTACTTTTCACCGAACCATGGAGGTATATCTGCCCAATCGGCGTATTTGTATGCAGCCGGAGTAGTCGGGTAAGTCGATTTTCTTTTAAGACAAACTGGCTCAATCAATCCAGCCGATCTGTTAGAATCTTATGGAACTCACAGATAATTACAATTGTATCACAGATAATCACAAATTATAACTCTTTCTCATATAATATAAACAAATGATTTGCAATAAAAAAAAAACATTGTCCGGTCCCGGGCCGCGACCCGTAGATATAAAATTCTCGTGTCACAGTGTTTGTAACCAAACTCCTCCGAAACGGCTTGACCGATTTTTATGAAATTGTTTGTGTATATTCGGTAGATCTGAGAATAGGTCTTAAACTATTTTTTATACCCCTAAGTGATATGTGTGGCCCAGTCCAAATATTTTTTTTATATGGCAACGTTTGCCGGGTCAGCTAGTATATTTATATAGAATTCTCAGCAAAGTTTTAGAAACTTTGCAATAATATTCTCAAATAAGTACATTCTTAGATGTGAAAAAGTATATGTTCGGGACAGCCATGAAATATATAGAATATTGATTAAAAGTGACTTATAGAACTAGTGGATTATGTAAATAGATAAATAGTGTTAGAAAGAGACAGATACAGTGAAACGGAAAACACTAATAATACATATTATTTCGGGCGGTTGTGTAAACTTTGTTCGACGCATGACACAACCGCCACTAGTTCTGTAAGCAAATATTGTAATATAGATAGGCCATTTTTTGTAAATAGTTAGTCTTCTTCTTGCTCCGGCATAATAAAGACCATTGTACCAGTACAAACTTGTTTTGGAACATACAAACCCTCTCCTCCTCGACTAACCATCGAACGGCTGACCAGTGAGCCCTCTTTAGCCGGAGGCCCTGCCCACTCAGTAAGCCATAACAGCCAGGCCTAATCAAATGCGCGGGTGCTACAGGCCCGTACAGTATACATGAATCTTTTTTTTATCTGCATCGGTTCTTTGCGGCTAAGTTAAGGAATCTGCTTGTAAAAATTGTATAAAATGTAAAAAAAAATTTCTTATTGTGCCACAAGTTTTGTAATGTAAGATAGGTACATAATTTGGATTTATTTGTAAAAGATTACGAATATCGTGTTTTGTTAAAACTCGGCATAAGCCAAGATTTTTTTTATTATTAAAAACTAACTTTGCACAAGTTTTGATCATGTTTACAATGCATTCACAGGATGATGGCGTTTAACGCCATAATGTTGAATCCGATGCTCCTGTGGCTGTTTGAGCTCAGTTTGAAAGTGCGCGTCGCCTGTTGCTCGCTCATTTATCGTAAGGTAAGGTATTGTACAAATGTACACTAGTACCCAACTGATATGGCTTAGGGATGTATCTGCGCTGAAGAGAATTTTTTTAATCAGTGGGAAATGCTATCGACTAATCCACACACTTAGTACCGCTATTGGCGCCATGTTAGCGTGCGCCGCTTACCATCTAACGCGAGTGCGCATTCTATTGTCAACCTTATGTATATTTTATCTAAGGTTTATTGTAAAGTTAAACGTCGGAGCCGTACTTTCTTTTCTGCTAAAACGAAGATTCACGACGCACCCTATCAAGTGTTTACTAATGTACAAAAATATGTATTGATAATATTGATATACAACAGAAAATCTTCTGTTGCTTATGTTATATGTGACGGTAGTCGCCTACCGTCAAGTGGACCGTCAGCCTGTCTTATTGCAATGTGTACCATCCTTTTTTTACAGTGTTATTAAGCATAAAGTCTACAAACGAAGAGCGTAACAACGTAAAGAAAATGTTATAACTTTCGTTATCTAATGTTATAAAGAGAGAAGATTTGTATTTTGAATTAACTCAAAAACTACTAGACCGATTTAAAAAAAATTTTCACCTATAGAAAGGTACATTATCGGCGAGTAACATAGGCTAAAGTAAGTTGTAACATAGTTGTGCATAGTAACATAGGAGTAAAGTTGCGCGGACAAAGTCGCTTGCAACAGCTAGTTCTTAATAAAGAAAATGATTGCAAAAAGTTATCGGTTTCAGTACAGATAAACGGGAATGAATTTGGATAATTCTCTTCCAGCTGTTACGGTTAGATCTGACCGTGGGCGGGAAGGCTTCCGAAGGCTTGGCCGGCCACGTTGTCAACTTGTTGACCACAGACGCGCAGAGGTTCGACATGGCGTGCTTGTTTATGGTGGACCTAGTTAGGACGCCAATAGAGAGTGTGCTCATTGTGTACTTAATGTATAGACAGATCGGAGTGGCCACTCTGATTGGTGTCGCGTTTTTACTGTTGTTCATACCTTTGCAGGGTGAGTCGTTTATTGTTGTTCTTATTTTGTTGTTTGAGTTTCTCGGTGGGAGTGAAATTTCGACTTCAGTGTAACGATTACGTGACGCTC
Organism: Synanthedon myopaeformis; assembly: GCA_944738685.1. Taxonomy (NCBI): domain Eukaryota; kingdom Metazoa; phylum Arthropoda; class Insecta; order Lepidoptera; family Sesiidae; genus Synanthedon; species Synanthedon myopaeformis. The sequence goes on from OX122941.1 coordinate 3,386,952, forward strand.
TTGTAACATTTCTGCTTACTATACATACTGAGTATACTGCTTACTATGCCGTGATAATATACCGCTTACATTTGATTTCATCATACATTTGATCGCCAAAGAAGTGTCATTTCTGACACGCATACTCTGTTTTTGAACTCTGTTTTTGAACAAGCGCATATTTTTGAAGTGAAAACTGTTTTAGGAGCGTTGGGCACTTAAAGTTTGAGAAAAACAGTGTAATCAAACCGTCACACTCTGTGAGCGACACCCTCAGTGACATTTGATTGTATGAAATAAGCGCCATCTACACGAATTAGTACGTACTTCTTGTTTCATTATAAGCTTAACTTCGTTTGATAAGATGTTAACAGATGGCGTGGCGTAGCTTTCACTTCTGATGGCAGTCTTATGACTGACAGTTTTTTTTAATGTTACATCTTATAGCCCATTTACATGTCCGAAATACAGTAACATAAAAAAAAAAACTGAAGACTAATCAAAAGTGAAAACTACGCCATCTGTTTACATATTAACAAACTATTGACGAAGTTAATCTTATTATGAATCAAAAACTACGTACTAATTCGGGTAGATGGCGCTTATTTCATACAATCAAATTTCACTGAGGGTGTTGTAGCGTGATGGCTCGAGTTCACTGTTTATTTTTTTTTTCATACTAAAAGTGCCTAAAGAAGTTGGCACTTCGAATAGATAAAATTAAATAAATGTATACGTTTCAGGATATTTGGGTAAAATATCAAGTAAACTGCGAAGAAAAACAGCACTGCGCACAGATAATAGAATTCGTCTTATGAATGAAGTGATTCAGAGTATAGAGGCTATAAAGATGTACGTGTGGGAGAAAGCCTTCGCGAGAATCATTGGAGAGGCTAGGAAGTAAGTTTTTTGCACATCAGCTTGAATATATATATATGTATACAGAATGATAATCTCTTATATATATATATATATATACAAATTACGTGTCGCATTGAAATCAATGTCACCAATGAAATCCTAAACTACTGAACCTCGATTTTGATAAAACTTCGTAAATATGTGTAATTTGGTCCAACTTAAAAGATAGCGTAGTTTTTATTTCAATTTTTAGAAAGAGTTATAATTTCATAAGATTCTAACAGATGACGGTGTAAGATAAAAATCTGGATTGAGTAAAAAATTGCACCCTTCCGAAGCCGGGAGCGGATAGCTAGTAATGTGTAAAAAACTTTTCAACTTTGTTTGATTTTTCGCTAACTGCTTTTAAATCGCCCAAACGAATGAGCTATAAACGAGGAAGGTTTTTGTATACATAATTTGCAAAAAAAAAAAAAATGAGAATCGATTTGTGCAACTGATTTGATATATATATATTTCTCTTTATCCCCAGAAAAGAAATGAGCGTAATAAAAAAAATGTCATGGCTACGAGCCGTGATGATATCGTGCGTGAAACTCAACACGAAGGTCGCCATATTTCTATCGATCATTTCGTACATTTCGTTCGGTCAAGACTTGACAGCCGCCAAAGTTTTCGTCATATTCTCCTATTATGACATGTTGAAGTATACTCTAGTTGATTTTCTACCTTTGGCTATAACTTTCACACTGGAAGCGTACGTCAGCATTAAGAGGATGCAGGAATTCCTGATGTTGCCAGAGGTCGCCAGCGATGGCGTCGACCTGGTAACCATAGAGGAGAATAAGGCTTTGAAAGTGAATGGAGTTTTTGAGAATATTGGCAATGGGTAAGTTTTTTTTTTTTTCAAATTTAAAATGTAACATGATCTCCTAAGCAAGAGATAGGATGTTAAAAAAATTGAAAAAATTGAATATAATTTATTTTTTTATTTTTATTTATTTATTTATTTATTAAAACAACACAATGTTACATTGACTTTAAAAATGTATATAAAAATTAACATTAAAAATATATAAAGACAGATAAAATATAAATATATACAGATACTTAATTATTCCGATTACTTTCGATTCTTCAATAATTACTTTTACAATTTAGAATTCAATCTATGATAATACGTTAATTTTGCTTGTTTATGAATAAATTTAGGTACTTTTGTTAAAAATTATATTTAACTGTAATTAATTGTAAGTAGTATAAGTTTTAGCGTATATGTGATGTTTTTGGATGTTATTGCGCTTTTTGTTTTTGGATTTAATTGGATAAGTATATTTATTTACCTGTATTTTTTTTTAACACTAATGTAATAAATAATTCACAGTCAACAAACATACATAAAGTCGGACTCGAATATCGACCAGAAGCCTCATCTGTTGATATCTTTGGATAATTACACAGCTCACTGGAAACACTTGGAAGAGGACAACTTGGAGACTAAAACGCCGGCTTTAGTTAACGTTAATTTGGCGGTGAGTTAGTTTTTATTAAAAAAAATATATATATAAAGGTCATCAGACAGGCTGACGGTCGACTTGATGGTAGGTGCCTAATATGTGTTAAAGTTAATTTTTAAATTGTACGGAAAGTGAGAACTTAAATGAAAAGAAGGTTAAGTTCTCACTTCCTTAAGAACTTCATATATATATATATATATAAGTCTGGGATATGAAAATTTATGGGAATAAAATCAAATGTCACATGTCACACGTTACAGGCTATACAATATGCTTCAATACAATATATTAATATAATATATAATATATATAATTTATTTAAATTTATATCCATTTATTTGTGAATTGAGAAAATTAACAAACTAATAAAGCTTACATAATGCATTCATTTACCCTCGTTTATTGATCTTACGAACCAGTAGTTCCTGAGATTAGTGCGTTCAACCAAACAAACAAACAAACTCATCAGCTTTATATTTGACGACACGTTTGGTCTAGTGGCTAGTTAACAATGAAACACATCTTGCCTTAATCGTGGGCTCCAAAATGACTAATATACCCTTAATCCTTATATGTACATATACGTGTATAAGTTTGTACCAAAATATTTAATAATATGTTTGTGTAGTGAGTTCCAAACAAACGATGCTGGCTGAAAATGAGCGCTGCAGGTTCTTGTCTAGCATTTCAGCACAGTGCCAATTGACACGTTTAGTCTAGCCAGTGGCTAGTAAACCTAGCTGTTAACCAAACGGTCGCGGGTTCGAATCCCGCTAGGGGCAAATGTTTATGTGTTAACATTTTACCTTTGTACCCAAGTCATGGATGTTTGTATTTATAATATGTATGTATTTACAAAAAAAAAAGTAATCTATTTAGTATATCAACTGTCTGGTATCCATAATACAAGCATTAGTTGCTTACTGTGGAACTAGATGGTGCTGTGTGGAATGTGTGATGACATTTATTTATTTATTTATTTATTTATTTATTTATTTATTTATTTATTTATTTATATTATAATTATATTTATACATTATGCATTCAATAGTATTAATGTCTCCGATGATATTCTAGATTCCTCCATCGAGTCTTACAACGATAGTGGGCAGTGTTGGATCGGGAAAGTCAACATTGCTCTTGGCCATTTTAAGCGAATTGAGACCGAGTTCTGGCTTTATAAACAAACATGGATCTATAGCGTATGCAGCACAAGAACCATGGCTGTTCGAAGCTTCAGTGAGTGTCAATTTTTAATTGAAACCAACTATAAACAAATATTATAAAGCCACGCTACATCTCCATTTATTTTCAGGTACGACAGAATATTTTGTTTGGCCAAGAAATGGATCTGCGTCGTTACAAGCAAGTCATAAAATGTTGCCAACTGAAAAGCGACTTGGATATTTTATCGCACGGCGACAAGACAATTGTCGGTGAAAGAGGTATGTAACTGTTGATAGCATTGCCTCAAGGGAAACAAGTCTGGCGACAGTAACCAGAGCCTCTCAAAGGCTAGCTGTGAATTAACATTTTTCCAGAAAATCAAGCCGTCTGTGAGTTTTATCGAAAACGCTGCCTAATCTTTCAAAAAAATATATCCTTTGCCTATCCAAAAGCAAAATATCCTATGCATATCCAAAAAGTATCCTATATATGTGAATTCCCGATATACTTATATATTTTCTTATGTGTTTTTTTATTATTTTCCAACGCGAACGAAGTCACGGGCACTAGCTGGTATTTTATTATAGACAAGGGCTACAACACCAACAAATAGCTTTTTAAAAAATAATAATGTAGAAATAAATTAATCCATACTTCCATAATAATATTATAAATGCGAAAGTAATTCTGTCTGTCTGTCTGCTACCTTTTCACGGCTTAACTACTCAACTGATCATCATGAAATTTTGCATACACGTCGTCAGGGATAAAAGAAGGACCTTTCATCCAGAAAAAAGTACTGTTCCGAGTGATCGTCTAAAAATATGAAGAATTGGGCGTCACTGTCGCGTGGCGGCGCCACCGTCGTCACAGCGATAACGATATCAGGGCCCCTAGCCAAGATGCAAACGCTTCATTGCGTACTTCGCAAACGAAGAGAGAACGCTAAAAGAAAACTTTGTGATTGGTCAAAATTTTATATGGGCTTTGCAACAACCAATCACCAAGCTTTCTCTTTGCACCAAGCGTTTGCATCTTGGCTAGGGCCCCTGGCGTTATTACTCATATATTTTCTTTTTCAACGTGGACGAAGTCGCGGGCTAGTGTATTAATAAAAATGTCGATATCGCCAGGCGCATCACTATCTGGCGGTCAACGAGCAAGGATATCGTTGGCTAGGTGCGTGTATCAAAGTGCGGACGTATACTTACTGGACGATCCGTTGGCGGCCGTAGATGCTAAGGTGAGTCCGTCTACCAATTAATTATATTGAAAGCATCAATGTACTGCAACTATGGATTTCGTAAGCAATACAAAACACTACTAACTTTATGGATACATTTAAAAATGACATATGCGTATAGAATGAACTCTGTCATCTGTCATTTAAAACCAACCAAACATCTTTGTTATTTAAAGAAAATGTGACTTTACGGACATTGGTGTTTAAAATGAATAGTAGAACTTGGTCGTTACTACCTTTTACCATTGACTCAGCAGCAGCAACTTACACACAGATATATAGCGTGTTTGGGCTCAATAGAAAGTCGGGGGCTTTAGTTTATAATTTTAACTATAGCTTGTTATGTAACAAATCAATGGCATCGGTTTAGAATGTTGATATATGTTCACAAGTTAACTAACGTCAGTATGTTTTAAGGTAGCAATGCAATATAGAACTTATTTACTAAACAAAAAGGTACAAGTATAGAGTCGTAGAGTTACAAGTTACGTCAAAGTGTTGGCCAAAGTGTGGCCAAATGTTGGCGTCGCCACAAAAGATATTTCACATCAAAAATCATCAATGTACTATAACTATGGATTTCTCACGCCATACAAAACACTACGAACTCTATGGAACATTTAAAAGTGACATAAATATGCGTAGAGCGTGAACTCTGTCATCTGTCATTTAAAATCAACCAAACGTTTGTCATTTAAAGAAAATTTGACTTTATGTCAACACATTGGAGTTTAAAATGAATAGTAGAACTTGGTCGTTACTGCCTTTTACCATTGACTCCGCCATGATTCCGTTTTAGGCGTACTTTTTATGTGCCGCTTTGGCATTTGTCACGCAAATTCCATACTTGCAGTACTTCCATGGTGGAAAGGGATAATTATGTTAATCTAATAACAGTACACTTGAATCCATCTTTATTGTAATTTTTTCGAAATCGCCTTTTTTAGGATTAAGTGCTTTGAAACATTCTTTATTTAGTGCACTGCCAAGGTTTGGAACTCCTGAGCTCATATAACCCAAATCTTTTCAAAGTTCGAGTGAATAGGCATCTTCTGGGTGAGCTCGCTCCATCGTAGGCCTCGTCTACGCTGCACAGCTAGATGCTGGCCAAGAGCAAACCCATCTTTAATAAAAAAAATCATTTTGTCTTTAAAAATTTTACCGAATCCTATTTTAACTAATTTCCTATTCAAATCATATGCCCCTGGTGGCAACGTTATGACACGACATCGGTGCCCCGCCACGGCCATCCAGCGCGGGTGAGGGGTACGCTCCCTGGCGGAATCTCGGCGTACCCACGAGTGGAGGTACGCCGGCCATCTCGGAGTATCTCACTACGGGCGCTAGTCTCTTTAGTGTATGCGGTTGCGCTTGTTAAAACTCTAGTGTTACTAGTCATGGGCGAAAGTAGACGTTTAGTCAGTCTGTCCGTTAAGTTGCGCGTACGAGCCTTTGAGATGTCCATTGAACAGGCACTATATACAGTCTCCCCTAGCATTAATTATTTATTTGCACTTGCATCTTAATTTTAGGTAGCGCAAGCCATTTACGAGGAATGCATACGAGGGTTTTTGCGCGACAAAGCGACAGTTTTGGTCACGCATCACGTACAATACGCAAAGCACGCCGACAACGTCCTAGTGATGAGGCACGGAGAGGTAATGTTTATTTATTTATTTATTTATTTATTTATTTATTTATTATCACATGGCCTCCCAATTAGTTTTTCGATTTCATTTGGATAAGAAATAAATGTTACTTGTTCTAACAATCTCAATTCCCCAGGCCTGTTGAATGGTCTCCGTCAACGCTTGTATTAATCATTTCATATAAATAAGCGTTGAAGGTCAATTCGTCAAAGTCATTTGATCAAGTAAATCCCTTAGTGAGTAACAAAAATAAGCTGAATAATTGTAGCCGACTGCCTTAAAGGGATATCGTTGTGTATAATAATTTCAAATATATATATATATATTGTTTCAGGTCGTAGCTCAGGGTAATTATAATGAACTTAAAAATGGCGTCAATGAATTTGAGAAACTAATAGAAATGGGGGAAAAGAGCGAGGAACAAAAGCAGAAAGAGAAAGCGAACACATACGAGAGCCAAGAGGGTATTGTAAGTATTTATTAAGTACATATTATTTAAAAAAAAAACCATGAGTTTCTTTCAAAACTAGCTGGTACCCTTCGTCTTCGTTGAAAAATAAAAAATATAACGCCTGACAAAATATGTGAGCAATAATATATTCAATCTTTATTGCTATTATGAAATTTTTCTTGGATTCTTATTTTTATTGTGGGAATAGTAATTTTTATTTGAAGGAAAGGTATCCTGTGTCCTTTCCTGTATCCCTGAAGACGTGTATGCAAGATTTCATGATGATCGGTTGAGTAGTTAAGGCGTGAAAAGGTAACAGACACAGTTACTTTCACATTTATATATTATATATATTATTAATTAGTAGGGATTTAATGTTTTAAAAACTCGTGAGATGTTCTCGTCATCATTTTGTACAAGATTTTTAATCGAAAGTTATTTTTTTGGACGGATTTATAAGTTGTATTATTTATTTACGTAAAGAAAGTTATAATACAATATTAAATATTAAAAGTAATTTTTTTTTAAATTATAACGAAAGTAAATTGAATTACTCTATTAACTTGCAAGATTTATTATTTCGGTGAATGTCGTCACTAAGTGGACATTCCCAACAATAAAGTATGAAATTAAGGACGCTATACCTCACCGGGACGCCATGGCCACGTCGCCGGCGACGTAGGTGTGGCTACCTGGCTACCATCTGTCAGTCAGTTCTCGTATCGAGAATGGACGCTTCGTGCATAGAAGAAATTACACTTATTTATTATGTGCGTGGCAAAAAGTTAAAAAAGAAGAAACCTAAGAAATTATGGGTTTAAGAAACCTAAATACCTAAGAAATATATCGAAACTCATTTTTTCCACAAACACGCATTTTACTGGCGACGTCGTCGGCTCGCCAGAGTCTCCAGACTCCACACAGAGAGCCGACAGTCGTGGCTGCGCTTCCAAATTAGCGACGCTTCCAAACCGTCGCCAAGTGCGTTATTATCTGCCATACATTTCAATAGCGACGTGGCCACGGCGTCCCGGTGAGGTAGGGAGCTAACTGGCATACGTACTATAACAAGAAATTTTCAGGAAATACATCTCACTGAGCTCAAGCCTTATTTTATGAAATAATAGCGAAGTTTTCAAAAATCCTGTCTCATAACTAATGCTTACGTTATAAAATAAACATATTTTCTAGATTTTAGTAGGCTGTGCGTTGATAGTCAGTAAGGATAAACCATAGATTATAGATAGGAGTAGGTGTAGAATGTTAGATTAGTTACAAGTCTTTTCCTAATAATATAATGTTTTTCTTTTACACTTTTCTAAGGTAATATACAACGTTATGGTAAAATCTGATGCGACGAAAGTGGATACAATCCGGAGTGTTAGTTTCTTTGTTATGGTTCGCTTTTATGGCTTATTTATAGCTCTGATATACACCATAGTTTTTTTTTTTCTTCAATATTTTGTAGAATTTCACTAATTCACCTTCTTATTACACCAACATAACCTTACATGAGACGTTAGGTGCTTGCATAAGGTCTCAGGGTTCAATTCCCGGCGTGGTCAACTTTGGAAATGAATTTGGCTCTGGTCTGGATTTGGAAAATAGTGGTAAGGCACCACGGCATTTAGCAGTCATTTGGGCAGCCCGTCTGGCGGCAGTAACCACCCCCTTACAGAAAAATACCGTGAAATAACAGCATAATATGTGCTCTTGTGTTTCGGTGAGTGAATAAGGGATGCCAGAGCTCATTACTCCATCCCTTCCTTTTGTCCCTTATCCTTAATACTTCTATGGCGTTGCTTGTGTTATAGGCGACGGTAGCCACCTACCACCTATCATCACCGTCAGCATGTCTATAGAACTTAATATAGGTATTCATATGCGGATTATTATTTTAGGAGCACAGTCACAAACTCCGCTCGCAAAGATCCATGTCTTCCGCATCTCAATCGTCTTTCAACATGGACCTGGACAAGACTTTGGATCCTACATATGAAGGCAAGTTTTTTTTTAACTCCAGACCGACGACTCAGAGAAGTGTTATAAGTTAACTTGTGTATCTGTGTATAGGTGTATCTGTCTAACTCCCAAACGGATAGACTGATTCTGGTCGGTTTTTTAGTTAGAAAGCTGACGTGATTGTGTGAGATGTTTTTAGCAATAATTTACGAAGATCTTTTCAGGCGTTTGAAGATTATCAGCTCATTTCCTAATTGACTAAGGGATGTCACTATTAACTTATGAACTACTAGCTGTGTTGCACGCGTCTTCGCCCGCGTAACTTTATAAAATATAGCCTATGTTACTCCCTGATAATAAAGCTTTCTATAGGTGAAAGAATTTTTACAAACGGTCCACTAGTTTTTGAATTTATTCATTACAAAAATACAAATCTTCTCTCTTTATAATATTTTTATTTAGTATACACTATCTGTTGCACGCGACTTCGCCCGCGTAACTTTATAAAATATAGCCTATACTCCCTGATAATAAAGCTTTCTATAGGTGAAATAATTTTCAAAATCGGTCCACTAGTTTTTGAGTTTATTCATTACAAACATACAAAAATACAAATCTTCTTTCTTTATAATATTTTTATTTAGTATACACTATCTGTTGCACATAACTTCGCCCGCGTAACTTTATAAAATATAGCCTATGTTACTTCCTGATAATAAAGCTTACTATGAGTGAAAGAATTTTCAAAAACGGTCCACTAGTTTTTGAGTTTATTCATTCCAAACATACAAAAATACAAATCTTCTTTCTTTATAATATTTATTAGTATACACTATCTGTTGCACGCGACTTCGCCCGCGTAACTTTATAAAATATAGCCTATGTTACTCCCTGATAATAAAGCTTTCTATAGGTGAAAGAATTTTCAAAATCGGTCCACTAGTTTTTGAGTTTATTCATTACAAACATACAAAAATACAAATCTTCTCTCTTTATGCTCCGGCTATATTAAGTATCTTTGTTTTTTTTTTTTTAAATGTTAATAGGCGAAGTCCAGAAGAAGGGTTCGGTGGACAGCGGCGTGTATATGGCCTTCATAAAGAGCGGCGGTGGAACGTGTTCGATGATATTATTGTTTGGATTGTTCATTCTCGCTCAGCTGTTCTATTCGGCCAGTGACGTTTGGTTGAAGGAATGGTGAGTTTAGTCCATTCGGCTCTTTTATTGTACGCAATGTTTTTTTTTTTTATTTTACAGATTAATTTTACCTGCGTTCACGAACTGATTTGAAAAACGTCAGACAACCTATGAGTAGCCATAACATGAAAAATTAAAATAATTTGAATGTAATTTTACTGTTACTTTCCTATTTTAATGATATTTAAAGCTAATATTAAAGACATACTATTTATATTTTATCTTCGTTTACTTTTTTGACATATCTGAATTACGAAACATGGTTTAAGGACGCGTTCCCGAAATGATTATTTGGGTATATTTTTTGTTTAAATATCAATGAAAACATAATTTCTAAAAATAAATACGCAAAGTGCGTACACCTATGTACTATAGCTGTTTATTTAAATGCGTATGTTAAAATTTTATTTTTTACACAAAAACTTTGTCCAAAGCAAAATGTTCATCTCTATGATTTTGACCCCTATATTCTATTGAAATGATTTCCATCTCTCGTAGTATTCACAAGTGGAATACATCGTAATGAAAAAAATAGTTCAAAGTAGTCTATTAATAACAGTCTATAAAAACTAAACCTACAATATAATTTTTTTTTCTAGAAAGAATTACATTACATTGTATATTTTTTAAGGGTCAATTTAGAAGAAGCTAACAGTGCTCAGAATACTCTCAAGAAGAATTTCACCGTGACGAGTGATGTGACCAGTGATAACTCAACGGTTCCAGGTAATTTCAATAATAGAATCCATACACTTCTATATTTCCATACTTTAATACTTCCATATATCCATATATCTATACTTCCATACTAATATTACAAATGTGAAAGTAACTCTATATATGTGTCTGTTTATTTCACCTTTTCACGCTTTAACTACTCAACCGATCATCATGAAATTTTGCATACACGTTGTAAGAGATATCCACTCAAATGTCATTCATGGTGACTAATAATAATAAAAAATACAATTTTGCTAAAAGTAACATCTCATAACCCTAATATAAGTTAATTTGGCATCTACAAAAAATATATATATATTTTTTAGTTTTGGAGTCTTTATTTACTAAGGGGAAATTATTAGAAATTTCTTTAGACCATAAAGGTTCGCCACCCCTGATCAAGACACTGGGTTTTTTTTATGCGCACTGCGTTAAATAAATCTTTTAAAGCACATAATGCTCTTTGAGTGGGGACAATTATTTTGTCTGCATTGTCTATACATATTTATAATATTTAAAATAGAAATTGGGAGTTTTTATAATTGTATAAATTAAGTTTTATAATTGCGTTTTTTTCCAGGACAAGACTTCCAAAATCTACCTCAAAATCATTTCGGACTGACTAGGGAACAGTGCGTCTATGTGTACGCAGGTCTCATCGGCATATGCATATTCTTCACTTGGAATAAGTTGGTGGTCTTCTACAATACTTGCATAAAAGCTTCGATAACACTCCACGACACAATGTTCAGGTAAGTTTTGACATGAAGACCCTGGTCTGCCTCGTGGGTTTGTTTGAATTGTAATGTTTTTGAAGTGAAAATTTCTTTAGGCTGGCTTGGGCAGTTTTTGGTGTAAGGAATTTTGAGGAACGAAACGAAAGCGTTTTATCTGAGTTTATTATTGAAATTATCTATATATATATAAAATTCTCGTGTCACATTGTTTGTAACCAAACTCCTCCGAAACTGCTTGACCGTTTTTAATGACATTTTTGTGTATATTCGGTAGGTCTGAAACTATAGCTTGCAAGAATAGGTTGCAAACTATTTTTTATAGCCCTAAGTGATGATGAATTATATAATATTATATATAATTATATATTTTATATTATATTTATACTGTTGACTTGTTGAACCACAAGTCGTCTGTGTTTATTATTTATATTGCTTAAAGTTTTAAGTAGTTTTATGACCGCGGAGCGCAATGTTCCCTGGCCGCTATAACACTTGAAAAAAATTCTCTAAAATATAGAATACTAGCTGTTACACGCGACTTCGTCCGCGTAACTTTATAAAATATAGCCCATGTTACTCGCTGATAATGTAGCTTTCTATAGGTGAAAGAATTTCCAATTTCCATTTATTTATTTATTTATTTATTATCTAACACTTATTTACACACAAGATGATAACAATGTCTGTAAACTATTATTAGGTTTGTCTAGACATTTTATTTCACACCAACATAACAACATTACACCATATATATTACAAACATATACAAAAATACAAATCTTTTCTCTTTATAATATTAGTATAGATACTCGTAATAATATATGATGTGTTTTCAGAGGTGTAACAAACGCCCCAATGTGGTTCTTCCATCACAATCCCTCCGGAAGGATACTGAATAGGTTCTCAAAGGACTTGGGACAAGTCGATACTCTGCTTCCGGTAGCTCTAGTGGACTGTTTAGGGGTAAGTTTTGTTAGGACCCCCTTTGGGTACATTTAATTAAACCACTTTATGTTTAGTCTCAATACTTTTATCGTCCTACCTATATATCAGAACTACAATTCCAACTATAAGATGTGCGGACAACGACCTCTTTTTTTTTAAATATCATGTCACCGAATGATTTTAATGAATGAGCACCTCTTTTTGTAACGTCACAGATCACTTTTTATTATACTTTCCGCCTTAATCAATCAACTTCAGTCGACATAAATAGCAGACGCAAACAGTTTTGTTGACTTGAATGTCTTAAAACATTTGCCAAATTGGTTCATATTTTAAGATTACAAATTTTTTGATGAACTTATAACAATTTTCCTATTTATGTCTCATTTTTGTCGTGCAGCGTGTACATATCAATAAGTAATTAAATCTATATTTTTCATTTCAAATTTTCAAATTCAATTTTAAATTCAAATTTCAATTTTAGTTGTAGTCGCAGTTAGTAGAAAACTTATTTAAATGTTAAAGTCGACAGACAGGCTGACGATCCACTTGATGGTAGGTGGCTACCGTCGCCTACTATAACACAAGCAACGCCACAGGTGCTGCAAGTGCGCTGCTGACTATATTAGGATTAAGGATATAAGGGGTTTTGGGAAGGTATAAGGTAATGGACTCTGGCATCCGTCTACTCACTCACCGAAACACAAAAGCACATAATATGCTGTTATTTCACAGTGGTCTTCTGTAATGGTGTGGTTACTGCCTCCAGACGGGGGCTGCCCAAATGACTTCGAAACGCAGTGTGCCCTGACACTACTTTAAATACTTTATGGGTTCTTTTTAAATTATTTTTCAGTTCTTCCTCGAAGTGGTCGCCATATTGATAGTGGCGTGCATGGTGAACGGTTGGCTACTTCTGCCGACTGGTTTGGTTGCCGTATTTCTGTTTCTCCTAAGGAATTTGTTCCTATGCACCAGTAGGGAGCTCAAAAGAATAGAAGCTATCGGTGAGTAAAATCCGAATTAATATTACAAATGCGGAATTGAGTTTGTTGTGTATGTTTGTTACGCTTCAACGACTCAACTATTCGACCGATCGTCATGAAATTTTGCATACACGTTGTCATTGATACAGAATAGGACATAGGGTACCTTTAATCCAGAAAAAAGGACTATTTCCGAGGGATAAATAAAAAATTAAAAACTCGCGCCTGACCAAAGTGTTATAGCAACATGATCCCCTCTGCTGACATTTTTTTTTTTTTTTTTGTCTAGCCCATGGAGGGTAGAGGTAAGGACGACCGAATCTATGTATTAAAAAGTGGTCACAGAATACCAGAATAAATTGAGATGGCGCTAGTGTAGCGTTGACGACTAAATGTAATGTGTTTCACTTCAATGTACCAAAACTCGGAACAAGATTAAGTGATACATTTCATATTCCCCACTGTTGAACTAATAATTGAAAAAAATTCCTTCTTTCATCGTTCTAAGTATCACTACAATAAGATTCTGAATAGTGTTGACATATTTTCCAACAATTTGAATTCTTATAAAAAGGAAATTGGCGAATTACTTTTGAAAAATTAATTTTATCACTTATAGAATATTCTCTTCTTTTTCTTTTTTGGCCTTATTATTATTATCCAAGTATATATTTATCTTTCTTAGTTTTAAATTTTTTACAATATAAATTAAAAAAAAAACAATAAATATTATAAAAAACTTAAATCTAGAGTTCCGCAAGCAGCGGGGCAAGGCCCAAGCTACCGGTGGTTAGGGCTGCAGAGTGAGGAACCTCCTAACAATTCGTGCCGTGTCAAGAAGTACCGCCTTCTGTATCTGACCCTTGATCCATCCATCTAGCGAGAGACTCTTAAGATGTTGGTCGAGGCTCTTCGCTATAAGGCCATTCGCCGATATGACTATCGGGACGATGATTGTCGAATCGACATTCCACATGGCGGTCACCTCGTGAGCCAAGTCTATGTACTTGGTAAGTTTGTCTTTTTCGGCTTTCACGAGGTTTTCGTCATGTGGAACAGTAATGTCAACAAGCATCGTCCGGCGTTGGGATCGGTCAATAACCACGATGTCAGGCTTATTGGCGACTATAGTCCTGTCCGTGATTATGGCGCGATCCCAATAGAGCGTGGCATGACCATTTTCGAGAACTGGCGCAGGTATATATTTGTAATATGGTACTTCAAATTCAACAAGGTGATATTGAAGAGCAAGTTGTTGGTGAATAATTCTGGCTACTTGGTTATGTCTGTGCAAATACTCGCCATTAGCAAGATGAGAACAGCCGGAAATAATATGTCTCAATGATTCTCCCGGACGGTGGCATGCTCGACAAATGTCGACCGTACCGTCTTTGAGAATATATTTCCGGTAGTTTCTCGTCTTGATAACTTCATCTGCAATTGCACAGATTTTATTATTATTATTATTATTATTATTCTTTTTTTAATTAATAAATAAATGTAAAAATATATTTTTTATGATTCTTTAGGCCTATTTGTATATAATCTTAAATTATATATTTTTAAAATTTATGGCTGTATGTAATCTAAATAAATAATTAAAATAAAAAATAAATTAGACAAAGATAGATAGATAGAAGATATGCTACACTAGCGCCATTGTGGCCACTTTTTTTTATTGTTGGATAGGATCATTTTTTCAATTTTTATTGTCATACAAGTCATCACTCCTTACCTCTACCCTCCATAGTCTAGACATAAACGAAGAGTATAAGGCTTAAAATAAAGTACTCATTTGACGACACTTAACCCCTTCAATTGCCAGAGTCGGATTTATCCGACAATTATTTTCGTGTCCCATTCGCCAGAGCCGTATATATACGACAGATTCCTCTACTTTTATAATATTTATTTTTAAATCATTGCGTTGTTTTCACTTAAAAAAAAAAGAAGTTCGAATCAAGCGCCTAGGGTCCACGACAACTACAAAACCGAGCGGTTAAAGGTTTAATAAAGCGCATTAAAGGCTCATAATGATGACGATCGTTCGTATTTGAACCGTCAGCTCGCAGCCAGTCGCTGAATCACGCGGCGGCAACAGTTTCGGGTCTCAGCACAATCAGATCCTGTGGCATCCAGCAACGCACTCTGGCCAGAGAGTTTGATAAGCTCCAAGACCTCCACAGCTCCACCTGGACCCTGGTGCTCGAGACCAACAGAGCATTCGGACTGTGGATGGATATGCTGTGCTGCTTTTACCTGGCCATGGTCACTTTCAGCTTCTTCCTTTTCGCCGGTGATGGTAAGTTATTTTTATACATTAAAAAAAAACTTGCAGAATAAACAAATCCGAGGAAGATTTATCACAATTTCAATAAGTGTCTTTTTAAAACCAAGAGATTTAAAACATCTTTTATTTAGCGCGCAAACCCATCTCTAATCTTCTTCTTTTATATATATAATTCTCGTGTCATAGTGTTTGTAACCAAACTCCTCCGAAACGGCTTGATCGATTTTTAAGATTTTTTTTTGTATATATTCGGTAGATCTGAGAATAGGTCGTAAACTATTTTTTATACCCCTAAGTGATAAGGGTGACCCACCCCAAATTTTTTTTTGTTTGACCAATCAACGTTTGCCGGGTCAGCTAGTAAAAAATAAAATAATAAAAAAAAAAAACAAAATCAGTTGGGTGGTCAAGAAGTTAGCGGAGAAACAGACAGAATAAATAGAAGATACAAATCATTCATATTACAAAAAAGTAATGTACTTACAAAATTAGTCACATTTTATTTTAAAATGTTAAAGTAAACATACAGGCTGACAGTCCACTTGATGGTAGATGGCTACCGTCGCCTATAACACAATGAAAGCCACAGGTGCTGCAAGTGCGCTGCCGCATGCTTTAATGTACAAAATATATTTTGTATTTTTTTTTTTAAACTATATTCATTCATATTACAAAAAAATAATAATGGCATAATAGATTGGATGTAGAACTACAATAATAGAAATACAATAGATGTAGGTATAGAACTGCAAACAATGTAATGTAACCTTATCAAAATTTGAATTTAAAAGATGCTTTTTGCATTTACAATTAACCAAATTAGAATATAATATTAGGTTCAATGGGTGGTAACGTCGGTTTGGCCATCACTCAAGTGATAGGTCTGGTGGGGATGTGCCAGTTTGGCATGAGGCAGACGGCCGAGGTTGAAAATCAGATGACATCGGTGAGTAATATGTGTGAATGTTAAATTGATATAACGTCGTTGGTATAGAACACATATTATGTGGTACAAATAGTACACACTTGATAAGGCTCGTCGTGAATCTTCTTTCGTGCAGAAAAAAAAGTACGGCTCCAAAGATTAACGATGAAACTTAATAATAATAATAATAATAATAAAAATATTTTGTGAACACTACATAACAAAATAATTTTTTAATCACCACCGTCCACTAAGTTATCAGACAAATAATCTTTTAAATCATAGTAACATTTATCAACTAGTAATTTTTTAATTTTCTTCTTAAATATATTAATATTAAGCTGCTTAATATTGTTCGATATTTTATTATAAATGAATGGTGCCAGACAAAAAACACTTTTGTGCATAAGAGCTATGTGTGCTTTGCCTATTTGGATCTCTTTCTAGCTCTTTTACTGTGCTCTGAAACTCGTCTAAATAAGATAGGGTTCGGTCTTACATATACTAGAACCTCATATATAAAAAGTGAAGGCAGTGTTAGTATTTTATGTTTTTTAAAATAACATTTCTTAAAACTTACAATAAACCTTAGATAAAATATCCACATGGTTGATAATAGAATGCGCACTCGCGTTAGATGGTAAGCGGCGCACGCTAACATGGCGCCAATAGCGGTACTAAGTGTGTGGATTAGTCGATAGCATTTCCCACGCATTAAAAATTTCTCTTCTGCGCAGATACATCCCTAAGCCATATCTGTTAGGTACTAGTGTAAGTACAATCATCTGATATGCTGTATAACATCTGACAAGTCTTTGTTATGGCCTCACTATGTTCCAATGTATCTATGATTTTGACAATATAAATATTCCTGTTCAAATTCCTTACACTGTTCAAATTCCTCGCTGTTTTAAACATAAATTCTCTTATTATTAAATCCCAATCTATATTTTAATGGCAAACGTAGTAAACGTCGTCGATTCATATTGTAAATCGACCAAAAAAATTTAACATAAGTATGTAATTTCAATTTAAACTAAAGAGAAGACTCGAAGAGGTTTACATAATACATGGTCTACTATTTGTGATCAGGTAGAGAGAATATTGGAGTATATGAATTTGCCGCCCGAAGCACCCGTCGAACCTGATGAGAAGGCGCTGAAAGCTCTATGTCCAAGTCTAGACTTCGACAAGTGGCCTAACAAAGGTTAGTAAAGTTCTCCAGCCAATGCTCCCAGGAAAGCGTTATAGGATATCTATATACTAATATATAAAGATGAAGAGTTTGTTTGTTTAGTTGAACGCGCTAATCTCAGGAACTACTGGTTCGAATTGAAAAATTCTTTTTGTGTTGGATAGTCCATTTATCGAGGAAGGCTTTATAGGCTATATAACATCACGCTTATACATATATATATATATATATATATATATATATGTCGGAGTGTAAGGATGGCGCCACCAGTTCGCAACGATTAATTGTAGTCTATGCGCGGCGACATCGCGTTACAGTTATCGTCCTACATTCAGTTTTCTATCTGGCAATATTGTTTTTCTTTATGTTCTGTGTACTGCGCTTATTATTTAAAATGGTAACATTTTCTTATTTTAATTTAATTTTTAAGTTGGTCAATCTGTTAAACACGACCGTATGCTCTTTCTGATTGGATGTCGATTAAGATTGTAATGTTGGTTAACTGGAAACTCAACGAGAATTGGACAGCGCTGATTGGTTAAGCGATTTTGGTTCCGCTCGCTTGGACATGGCCCTTGGCGGGGATAAGGAGGGTGGATTCACATTTGATTAAGACTTTTAAGAGGAAGAGGAACGATCTCCATCTCTTGCCAAGAGACTTGTCAGTTTCCACGAAGCCAACTTGTAAATTGAGATTTTAATTTATCGGAAGCCCGTCGCTATGTCCGATGCCCAAGATAACGCCCCGATTCCCACTTCGGCCTACCCTGATCCGTTATCAGAAGTGGGATCTGATCGGACTCAAAGCG
Organism: Synanthedon myopaeformis; assembly: GCA_944738685.1. Classification (NCBI taxonomy): domain Eukaryota; kingdom Metazoa; phylum Arthropoda; class Insecta; order Lepidoptera; family Sesiidae; genus Synanthedon; species Synanthedon myopaeformis. Next base: position 3,405,585 of record OX122941.1, read on the forward strand.
ATGGTTCACATATGGGTGAAAATTTATTGCAAACACTAATGGAAGCACAGAACCGGAACATGATAGCTTTGATTAATGCCATGAAACCGGTGAGTACCCGCAAGATTACTTTACCGGATTTTATCCCTGATAAGGCAGATGTAGATGCCCGTGCATGGTGTGCTACGGTAGATTTATGCCTCAATGATCAAGAACAACAAGGAAGTACATTGATTTTGGCTCTGAGTGGTGCATTGAAGGGTAGTGCATCGCGTTGGTTTTCTCAAGTGGCTTTTGCTGGTATGACTTGGCCCCAGTTCAAAGATCTTTTTCTGGCCCGTTATGGTTTGATCGAAACCCCAGCTGCTACCCTAATCAACATGCAGAATAGCAAGCCCAGTGATAACGAAAACATGGCGTCGTATGCTGCGCGACTTTCGACGACATTGATGGCGCGATTCAAGGACATGACTATAGAACAGATAACTTTGGCCATGGTGTTGGCCCATGTGTCTCAATTCGATGGAAGACTACAACGTACGGCTTTCACGACTGAAATCAAGACCCGAGATCAAATGCAACGCGAACTACAAGCCTGCTCTTATATGAAGAGGAAGAACAACGACCCTGCAGGCGACGTGTTCTGCAGCAAGCAACTGCGACCTGCTACACCTCCTAGACCTGTACACTGTTTCTCATGTGGGAAGCTGGGACATCGCAGTACCGACTGCAACGTCAAGGATCCCAAAAGGTCATGTGATCGTTTCTTTCCTTCTAAAGCTACATTTTCGGCCAAACAGCCACCAAATGCCTCGAGTGTAACATGTTTTAGATGTGGACTTTTTGGTCATTTCGCCAACAAGTGTCCGCGTGCTCCGACCTCCACAATGAGTAAGAACGCTCCTGGCAATGGCGGCGTGGGCAACAACGGCAACCCCAGCGGTGCGGCAACCAATAGCAGCAACCAGCGTCGTGTGGACCTGTGCTGTATCAGCAACCCTACTGGACGGATGAATATTGCCGGTGAGTCGTACTCTTTTCACTACGACTCAGGCGCTGAGTGCTCTCTCGTCAAAGAATCTATTGCTGCCAAATTTCCTGGCAAACGGCTAAATAATACTGTGACTCTAACTGGGATTGCTCAAAATAGTGTTTCAGCCTAATGTAAATTAAATGGGCAAGTTGAAAGAGTCATGGGTACATTAAAAAAACATGCTTACCTTCTTAGAAACTAGTAAAGATAGGTCCTGACAAGATGCCTTGGGTGATATTCAATTGGCCATGAATTCTACAATCAACCGTGTTACCAAAGCGAGCCCTCTTGAATTGCTAATAGGTAAAGTGGCCAGACCACTCAATTTGATGGCCCTTGATGATAGTAATGTGGTAGATTTAGATACAATGAGAGCGCAAGCGTCACGGGGAATAGTAGAAAATGCAAAGTACGATAAAAACAGATTCGATAGTAGTAAAGCTAAGGTTCAAGGATGTAAAGTAGGTGATTATGTTCTGATCGAAAACGAGGAAAGAAACCAATTAAAGCTAGACCCTAAGTACAAAGGACCATTTAAAGTCATTGAAGTCCTGGATGGTGATAGGTATTTGCTGAAATCATTAACGTCTAAAAGAACCTACAAATACCCTCACGATAGGATTAGAAAAATGCCTGAGCAAGAAGTTCCTCTCGAGCTAGATGTTGATAGTGCCAGTGGTTCCGATTAGTGTAAATAATGACAATTTCATTTTTATTTTAGAATTCACTATTAATATTTTGAGTTGTGCTTTCGATGGACTGAGAGCACGCCCGATGGACTGGGCAATGTGTATTTGTGTTTTCGATGGACTGAAAGCACGCCCGATGGACTGGGCAATGTGTAATTGTGTTTTCGATGGACTGAAAGCACGCCCGATGGACTGGGCAATGTGTTGTTGTGTTTTCGATGGACTGAAAGCACGCCCGATGGACTGGGCAATGTGTAGACCGCGTCAGAAGTGCCGGAGCATGTAAGAGGTGCACGTGACTGCCATTTCTATGCAGTATACTCTTTTCGAGGGGTAGCACTTACGCGGCTGAGATGGTAACTTCTGACGAGGTCACACAGGTTTCTGCCGAAGGACTGGCAGATTGTGAAATGGTGGTAGCGTGCCGATGGACTGGCGCGTTATCACAATGCACCGAAGGACTGGTGTGATTTTATTAAAAGTGAATTCCATTTGGCTTACTGTAAATTTTGATTATTTTTCTCTTTTTTAACATTTCTTTTTTTAATTGGCTCTATCAAGTCTGAATACTATCTGTTCAAAATATGTCGTACTATGATTGTAGATTAAGCTATCACCATACTTGTAGTTGTGAGTTGATATCATTTAAGTTTTATGTCAGGTTAGCCGAGCGAAATACTTTTCGCTTCTATTTTTGTTTTCAGAGAACGCATCCGGGACGGATGAGGGTCAAGATGGCCGTGTCGGAGTGTAAGGATGGCGCCACCAGTTCGCAACGATTAATTGTAGTCTATGCGCGGCGACATCGCGTTACAGTTATCGTCCTACATTCAGTTTTCTATCTGGCAATATTGTTTTTCTTTATGTTCTGTGTACTGCGCTTATTATTTAAAATGGTAACATTTTCTTATTTTAATTTAATTTTTAAGTTGGTCAATCTGTTAAACACGACCGTATGCTCTTTCTGATTGGATGTCGATTAAGATTGTAATGTTGGTTAACTGGAAACTCAACGAGAATTGGACAGCGCTGATTGGTTAAGCGATTTTGGTTCCGCTCGCTTGGACATGGCCCTTGGCGGGGATAAGGAGGGTGGATTCACATTTGATTAAGACTTTTAAGAGGAAGAGGAACGATCTCCATCTCTTGCCAAGAGACTTGTCAGTTTCCACGAATCCAACTTGTAAATTGAGATTTTAATTTATCGGAAGCCCGTCGCTATGTCCGATGCCCAAGATAACGCCCCGATTCCCACTTCGGCCTACCCTGATCCGTTATATATATATAATTTTAGTATAATTTCGATTTGCGTTCGATTTCGATCTGTCAGTGAATAGTGACATTAAATATAATACTGGCAGACTGCATTGACAAAAAGGTCTTATTTTCATCCCATCAGATGGCGCAAATAGCAACTGATTTTTTATATTTGTTTCGCGATATCTCATCGTATAATAATTACTCAAACATTTTCTTTATCAACGCGGACGAAGTCGCGGGCACCAGCTCGTATAATATGTTATAAAACTAACTGAACCCGGCCACGCTTTGATATTGCGTGCGCGTGTAGCGCGCGCGGCACTGTACACTACTAGCCGTTGCACGCGACTTGGTCCGCGTAACTTCATAAAATATAGCTTATGTTACTCGCTGATGATGTAGCTTTTTATGGGTGAAAGAATTTTTAATATCGGTCCAGTAGATTTTGAGTTAATTCAGTACAAACAAAAATACAAGAATAAAAGTTCACTTCACTTAAAACACACACACCCCATTTTTTAATTAAATTTATTTTTTTAATTTCAGGCGAAATAGTGTTCGAAGATGTGTTCCTCGAATACGAAAAACCACCGAAACAAACCGCAGAGCCTCCCAAATTGGAAGAGCCTACTTACGCAATCAGAGGTGTCAGTTTCACGATAAAACCTGCCGAGAAAGTGGCGGTTGTGGGCAGAACTGGTGCAGGAAAGAGTTCACTCATTGCTGCGCTTTTCAGGTGAGTTTAGGATTACTTTGGTGGATGTTGCACATGGGCAACATGTACTTCGGAAATACTGAAAAAAAATTAAAAAAAAAATAAAAAAATTGTAATTTTTTCATTCATCAAGTGCCCGATAATATCCAATATTCCCCTTCGGTTTTTTATATAGAATCGTAAATCCAGTGGTTTTTTTTTTTTTTTCTCATTCAACATTATGACAATCATTGCCAGTTGTCTAACAGTTAACCTTCTAATAGCCATACTGTCATAACCTGACAACACCACTAGGCTGACAACCCCTGCCTTGTTACTTAATCTGTGTCCTGCTACTGTCAAGAAAATAGATGTATAAAAAAAATCCAAAGAAAAATACAAGGCGTAATCAATTAATTTACGTGTTAAATAAAACACATACCTATTTTATTTTGAAAACTTGGTATCACTTCAAGACGTCCACGCAACACTGAGACCCCGTTTCATTCTCGCAACATGAGAATGAAACGGATTTGCATACGGGCAACATGCGAGTTGCATAAGGGCAACATACGTGTTGCATAAGGGCAACATACGAGTTGCGTCAATTTTAAATTTAATCAAATTGATCTTGTAATGCAGATTGAGCAGGATGCGAGGCCGCGTCTTAGTCGACGGAATCCACGCGGAAGCGGCCGGTCTGGCCGCTTGGCGCCATCGCTTGGCCGCTTTGCCGCAGCGGCCGGCTCTCTTCGCTGGCACACTGCGGGACAACATCGATCCCGCTATGATTTACTCGGACGCGGACATCCACAGGGCTCTGCAAGAGGTAATCATTAAAATTTGTTTGTATTAATTGTAATTTATTTTGTTTAGATTCTATTTTCTTTTTATTTTATTGTTTCTAATTTAAATTATTTTGTTGGAGCTTATGTACCAGTGAATTATGTGTTCAGCTCTAATTGGCTTGTACACTGGACCTAGATTTTGAGCGGTAGGGTTAGCTGTTGCTGTTCTGAATAAATATAAATAAATAAATATAAATAAAATCAAAATATTTATTTATCAATTAGTTTTCTCCAAGTAACTCTTATGATACGTCATTATAAATTACAAAGGTCTAGGCGAAAAAAAAAAAAAAAAAAAAAAAAAACCAAAATGATGCCGATCCTGAGAAGAAACCCCGAAAGAAACTCAGGATACTATTATTATTAAAATATGTATAAAATTACACTTTATTATAAACAAATCGAAAGTAATATATATTATGTATAAGGAATATCATTTTAGTCATAGTGTTTTCTTTAGTTAAAATTTGTTACCGACAGCCTAACGATATTTCACGCCTGACCGCTATTAAATTAAATAATAATGTTTGGATAGATTATAAACGAATGTGTGAGCTAAATTTAACTGAAAACTTTCACGATAATTCTAAAATGACAAATTAAAGGCTTCGAATGTTGTTTCTTTCTTTTTCACAGGTCAGTAAACCTTATTATATAAACTCATGACGATAATGTTATTAACAAAATTGTCAACATGTATTGAAAATAGAACTTTCGTTTTCACAGAAACGCAATCGCGCCTTTGTCATTTATTTTGAGTTGTTTTCCAACTATAAAGCAACATTATATATACCTATATACAATACTAAATATAGTATGAGCTCCGAATTGCTCAAGTCCATTGTCACTTAAATAATCAATGATTTTATAATAGCCTTTCGAGAGGAGTTTCGTTTTAACAATGAAAGTTATGTCCTCTGCTGGTATTAGGACCCTCAGTTTATCGCTTTCAGGGTGACAACGACAATTTCCTAAAATAACAACTTCCGAAAACGACAATTTCCGAAAAATGACAACTTACTAAGCTATGATCTGTCTGTTTAATCGTAGCTCCTAAACGGATGAACCGATATTGAACGATATTCAGTTTGATTGTCATATGAGTCACTCCTTATAGTTCATAGTTCATAGTTGCACATATAAACTGTGTACCACAACTATGTACTACAACTATGGATTTCGCTCGCCATATACGACCTCTATGGTCGATTATTCATCGACACTCGTTCTATGTCAAATAGAATTGCATTTGTAATAATATAAAAATACTAAGGAAAATATGTAGTCTTTTGTGTTACAAATAAATATTAATTAAAAGTAACTCGTGCCTATAATTTCACTTCATACATTAAACACTACGAATTTTATGAAACATTTAAAAGTGATGTACTGAACACTGTCAAACTGTCATTTAATACAAACCGAACATCTGTCATTCAACGAAAATGTGACTTTTACGTCAACGCATTGGAGTAGAACTTGGTCGTTACTATAATACTTTTTTTTTTTTTTTTTTTTTTTTTTTCTTAAATCCCTCCAGCATTTTGCGCTGAAGCCTATATTTTCTACTCATTCATTCTAGTTCTCACTTTCTTTCCTCTCGCACTTTTATTCTTCATACTGTTTCTTTCTATTATTCATCACTCATTATTCATCACTCATTCATACTATACTATAATATATATAATACCTTTTACAATTGACGCGCGAAGGCAAGACTCCGCCATGATTCCGTTTTAGGCGTACTTTTCACGTGCCGCTTTGGCATTTGTCACGCATAATCCATACTTGTATTACTTCGATGTATAAAATTATCAAATGCCAGGTGGAGCTGAGCGATGTTGTGTCGCGGTTGCCGGCTGGGCTCGGGTCACGCGTGGGAGACGGCGGAGGCTCGCTGTCCGCGGGTCAGAGGCAACTGGTTTGCCTCGCGCGCGCCGCTCTAGCGCAGAGGCCCGTACTCATACTGGACGAGGCCACGGCCAACGTCGACGCCGAGTGAGTCTCACTTATTTTTCACTTTTTTTTTTTTTTAAGATGGGTTTGCTCTTTATTGGAGAATATATCGGATCGTTAAATAAAATGAAATAAAATAATATGTAAATAAACATTTACTGAAAAACATAAGCAGAAGGGGACAACACAAGACCGAATCAAATTATTTTCTTCTAACACAAATCTTTTTAATTTCAAATAATGGTAATATACATAACATGCCAGTACCTATGTACAAACCTATTTAAGTTCATATATCTTCAATACTCTTGACCAAAGACCAACTGTGTAGGCGACAGCGACCTTGTGACCTGGCGACAACAGTCACCTGTACCCTTACCGTGAGTTTACAATAACCGCATTCGCCTAGCCTAGAGAGAGCATAAAATATTTATATGGAAAATTGTCAATTGTCAATGTCAAATTGACAGATTTGCATATAAATGTTTTACGCTCTCGCTAGGTGAATGCGGACATTGTAAACTCACGATAAAGGTACTGGCGTCAACAGTCACCTGGCGACAGCAGTCACTTGGCTACAACAGTCACCTGGCGACAGCAGTCACTTGGCTACAACAGTCACCTGGCGACAGCAGTCACCTGGCGACAGCAGTCACTTGGCTACAACAGTCACCTGGCTACAACAGTCACCTGGCGACCGCAGTCACCTGGCGACAGCAGTCACTTGGCTACAACAGTCACCTGGCGACAGCAGTCACCTGGCGACAGCAGTCACCTAGTGACAGCAGTCACCTGGCGACAGCAGTCACTTGGCTACAACAGTCACCTGGCGACAGCAGTCACCTAGTGACAGCAGTCACCTGGCGACAGCAGTCACTTGGCTACAACAGTCATCTGGCGACAGCAGTCACTTGGCTACAACAGTCACCTGGCGACAGCAGTCACCTAGTGACAGCAGTCACCCGGCGACAGCAGTCACTTGGCTACAACAGTCATCTGGCGACAGCAGTCACTTGGCTACAACAATCACCTGGCGACAGCAGTCACCTAGTGACAGCAGTCACCTGGCGACAGCAGTCACCTGGCGACAGCAGTCACCTGGCGACAGCAGTCACTTGGCGACAGCTGACTGAATAGACTGGCTTATTCTTAAGCTAAGGGGCTAGCTCAAGCACAACTCGCGACTCAAGCAAGCAACCCAAACTCCTCAGTGTTCTTGCAGTTTCTATAGTAAACAGTTCTTTCAATATCCGACCTTTTAAATACGAATGGAGGGATAATCTAAAAATAAAAATAAAAAAAATTCAACGCCCTACAAAAACGTGTGAGCAATAAACATTGAATAAATTAATTTTAACACATAAGAAAATGGAGTGAGAACGAAGTCGCAGGCAAAAGCTAGTTAGTATAAATTTGACGAGGATGCAAGACTATACGGATATTTTCTATAATATTGACAGATATTTCTATTATTGTTTTGAGTTTTCGGCTTGAATTCATTTCTTTTTTTTTTTACAATTATATTAAATCGTTAAAAACGTTCACAGAACAGACAAACACATCCAGAAGACCATAAGGACGAAATTCGCAAAATCAACGGTCCTCACGATAGCTCACCGACTGAACACTGTCATGGATTACGACAGGGTCATAGTTATGGATAAGTGAGTTAACCCTTTAATTTTTTTTTTTTGAAGAGAAAGCAACGCAATGATTATACAAGTAGAGGAATTTGTCGTATATATACGGCGGCTCTGGGCAAATGGACACGAAAATAATTGTCTGATTAATCCGACTCTGGCGGCTAAAGGATTTATTTATTTATTTATTCATTTATTTATTTATTTACTTATTTATTAAGGTACCTACACCAACAGAAAACACAATAATACAATTTTTACATTTGCTCATGGTTTGATGTGAATTCTAAAATGTTAAAGGAATACTCCTTCTGTCCGTATATAAAGCATTTGAAGTACTTGATATATTTCTGCAAAACCCACACGGTGACAGAAAAAAGGCAATCAGGCTGTCTAAATTTAGTGCTATAAATTTAGTCAAATATAAAGGTCGCCTTAATATTTTTTTTATTAGGGGACGTGTCGTGGAATGGGGTCACCCTTACGAGCTGTTAATGCATGGGGCTCCACTCAAACAGGAACCTCCGGCGAGACGATCTTTACTATCAAAAAGTCAGGTAAGCGCCATCACACTGTTTATTTTATAACCAGAGACCTCTCCCCGGCTTCGCATGGAGTTAAAATTTAAAGAAAAACCATTCTTAGCGAAAGTTTACGATATAGGACCGACCTATGTTCCAAATTTCAGCTTTCTCGACTTAGTAGTTTTGGCTGAATGTGCGTTGATAGTCAGTCAGGACAAACTATTTTATAAGTTGATATAGATAGGAAAAATGTTTTTTATAACAAGATTTTTGAAAACAATAGAATGAAACTTTTTTTTATGTTAAGGTCGTCATGATTGGCCAAATGTTGACATGGTCGTAGTTACAAGTTCCACCAAGATGTTAGCCAAAATTTTTGCCAAATGTTGACGTGGAGGGAGTCGTAGTTACAAGTTCCACCAAGATGTTAGCCAAAATTTTTGCCAAATGTTGACGTGGAGGGAGTCGTAGTTACAAGTTCCACCAAGATGTTAGCCAAAATTTTTGCCAAATGTTGACGTGGAGGGAGTCGTAGTTACAAGTTCCACCAAGATGTTAGCCAAAATTTTTGCCAAATGTTGACGTGGAGGGAGTCGTAGTTACAAGTTCCACCAAGATGTTAGCCAAAATTTTTGCCAAATGTTGACGTGGAGGGAGTCGTAGTTACAAGTTCCACCAAGATGTTAGCCAAAATTTTTGCCAAATGTTGACGTGGAGGGAGTCGTAGTTACAAGTTCCACCAAGATGTTAGCCAAAATTTTTGCCAAATGTTGACGTGGAGGGAGTCGTAGTTACAAGTTCCACCAAGATGTTAGCCAAAATTTTTGCCAAATGTTGACGTGGAGGGAGTCGTAGTTACAAGTTCCACCAAGATGTCAGCCAAAATTTGGCCAAATTTTGACGTGGGGAGTCGTAGTTACAAGTTCCACCAAGATGTTAGCCAAAATTTGGCCAATATTTTGACGTGGGGAGTCGTAGTTACAAGTTCCACCAAGATGTTAGCCAAAATTTGGTGGGGAGTCGTAGTTACAAGTTCCACCAAGATGTTAGCCAAAATTTTTGCCAAATGTTGACGTGGAGGGAGTCGTAGTTACAAGTTCCACCAAGATGTTAGCCAAAATTTGGCCAAATGTTGACGTGAGAGAGTCGAAGTTACAAGTTCCACCAAGATGTTAGCCAAAATTTTTGCCAAATGTTGACGTGGAGGGAGTCGTAGTTACAAGTTCCACCAAGATGTTAGCCAAAATTTGGCCAAATGTTGACGTGAGAGAGTCGAAGTTACAAGTTCCACCAAGATGTTAGCCAAAATTTGGCCAAATTTTGACGTGGGGAGTCGTAGTTACAAGTTCCACCAAGATGTTAGCCAAAATTTGGCCCAATGTTGGCATCGGAGGCGCCAACAGCGTCTGAAGCTGGATACCTTCACCAGCCGCAAACGACGTTTCACATCAAACAAGCTTTTGATAGCTTATCCAACTATGGCTTCGTAAGTTTTGCGTCTAGCTGTCTCTGTGTTACAGGCACCGCTCGCAATACCAGAGAACTTCACTTTCGAACAAACGGAAAGGACAGACGAAAATAACGAAACCGTTATAATTGCAAGAGACAGAAAACGCACGTACTCCAATAGGTCGGAAGCGTCTGACCAAGATGGCGGCATATTCAAGGTGTTGGTGGAACAAACCGGACCAGAGACAGCGGCGCTCTTGTACAAGATGGCCGAACAGGTATTCGGATTTAATTGACTTTTGTTACAATATATCAGCTTTAATTGACTTTTGTTATAATATATCGGCTTTAATTGCCTTTTGCTATAATATATCGGCTTTAATTGCCTTTTGTTATAAAAAGTTGGCTTTAATTGCCTTTTGTTATAATATATCGGCTTTAATTGCCTTTTGTTATAATATATCGGCTTTAATTGCCTTTTGTTATAAAAAGTTGGCTTTAATTGCCTTTTGTTATAATAACATGCTATAATTAAATTTATAAACTGACCTCAACTTTATATTGATCCTAAACACGCCATATTTGCTCTAAGTTGCTGACGAGTTGGGTATACAGCAGACTAGTTGATGCTGCTGCATCACTTCAAGGTTACCATGCCATGGAAATACCACCCAAGTAACAGTATACAAAATTTCAAATCAATCGAACATGTGGAAGTTAGTGAAATCCCTTCGTCAACTGGGTAATGGGCTGATGGTCTTCAAACGCTCGAACAGATCTTCATAAATTACAGGCTAAGAACTATCCCTACCACAACTTTCCAAAACCAGACCAGAGCCAACTTTGAAAAGTTCATTTCCAAAGTTGACCCCGCCTGAAATCGAACCCGGAACCCCTGAGACGGAGCGTTATGGCAATCACCCTAATCACTCATCCAAGGGGCTAGTCGTCAAGTTAAATATAAGACAAGACGTTGTTAACTTAAATGTTTATTCTATTTCAGAGTTACCAGAATATGTTGGAGAGGAAGAAAACCGCTTAGATTGTATTCATAGTGAATGAATGTAAGCAGAAAAAGTTGACACAATTAAAAAAGCGCGCACACACTCACACACACATTAATTGTCAGTCAAATGACAGCTGTCAAAAAGCCCTTTTTGTAATATTGGAAAATTTAAAATAATATTTTTAATTTATTGAAATTTTACACACAATTGTATTTTATAGTTTACTGATGAAACTAAAAATGATTATTTATGCATTGTTCATAAATATAACATAATTACGACACGAGTCGATCAAATTATAATTTTATATATACATTTTTTTTTAAATCGGCGTTTAGTTTAGTGCATAATCGGAAATTTGAGCCTTGAAAAAAAAAAAGTTATGAAAAAAATTGTTTTGTTTAGGGCAATTTAATTTAACAATAAAAATTGACATTGAAATCTTCAGTTAAAAGGAACGGCTATACACAGTATATAGTATTCATATTACTTACGCTATAGGTATATGAGCTCAGTGCGATAGAGGAGAGAGAGCGAGAGAGAAGGCGCGAGAGAGATAGAGAGAGAGAGAGAGACAGAGAGTGAGATAGCGAGAGAGATAGAGAGTATGCATGTTCCACTGAATTGTTGGCCAAAATGTTGGACTGAGCGCTCCCTAACCATCTGTAAAGTAAATACTGACAGAAAAGAGTGAGAGAGACGAAGCGATCGTGTCTTTTTCTAGACATTTGATTGGTCTGCGTCCACGTCCACGTCACGACCTAAATGAAAGAGATAGGTATTGGCAGCACGATCGCTTTCTCCTTCATGAGTATTGCTCAGTCCATTCTCCCATGTCTATGGTACTGACCATTGTCTAGCACATTTTGAAGCCAGGATTTGTTAGTTTTTTTTAAATAATTTTGTACTTATGGTATGTAAAAACATGACGCGTCGTCGCTGGTAGCACAAATTTAAGCGGTGTGATGTATTTTTGGGCTGTAAGTAAATAAAGAGAGTATAAAATATGATTTACAACAAGTTACCCATAGAAATGTCTTATTGTTGTTAATTGTGTCAACTTTATCATTTGTTGGCAAAATGCCAATTGTTTAATATTTAAAGCAAGGCCAACGAGACAATGCAAATAATGTAAACAAACTTTCTGCGGATTGTAAAGATGGCTTCATATACCATGAAACAGATGGCCGGGTTTGTTTGTTTACATAATATGCGTTGTCCCGTTGGCTTTACTATATAGAAGAAATGTAATAGGTATAAAAATATTTATTGTGGCCTTAAAAAAAGAGAAAGATTTAGTGAATTCTGTCAATTTGTCGAATTTAAATCACATTCGCCTTCACGTGATCAATAATAATTAAAACCGCCTTTGAAGAGTGTTATTATTATTATTTTTTACTTAAATTTACTTGTATTTACTTACTTAAGTTTTACTTACTTAAAATTTAATTGTGTTGCTCGAATTTACATAGAACAAAGTTACCAAACGATAATTAATACCTTAATTACTGGAAACTTTCGGTGCGTTGCATTGTTTTTAATGTCATCATCATCATCGTCATCATCATCATCATCATCATCATCATCATCGTTATCATTATCATTATCATTATCATCATCATCATCGTCATCAGCTCAGAAGAAAAACGTTTACTGCTGGACAAAGGCTTACCATCATCATTTTCCAATAGGACCAGTCAGTAGCATTATTAGTAATGTAATCCGTACTTCCTTACTAATATTATAAATGCGAAAGTACGTTTGGATGTATAGATGTTTGTAACTCTTTCACGCAAAAACTACTGAACCGATCACCATGAAATTTTGCATACACGTTGTCCGGGACACGAGAAAGGACATAGGGTACCTTTCATCGTTCAACGCGGACGAAGTCGCGGGCACCAGCTAGTTGATTATAAATCTTTTCAAAGATGTAGTGAATAGGCCATATTCTGGGTGAGTTCGCTCCATCATAGGCCTCATCCTTGCTACACAGTTGGTTGTTGGCCAAGAGCAAACCCATCTCTAATAAATAAAAAAACAGCAAACAGCACACGTGCTGTTATTTCATGGTGCTTCTCCATAAGGAAATTTCCTTATGGAAATTAAGAAAAAAGGAAAAAGGAATAAATTTCCAAACAACGCATTGTGTCTTTTCGCTACATTTGAATTCATTAGGAAAACTGTAATAGTTTTTATTGCAGTTTTTTTTTTTTTAAATTTAACATGTTTTTTTATTTTATTTTAAAATTGCATTATTATTAAAAAAATTAATAATAACGCAACGCACTGATAGTTTCGAGTGTTTTTTTTTTTTTTTTTCATTTACTTTTTTTTTTATTTACAAAATTTGCATGTTGATGTAAAAAGTATATTTAGATTCTAAATTTTATTGAGTACTTATTATACACACGCTTTTTATTTCTCAATGGCTATGTATTTTAATAGTAGAATAGAGTAGGTATCAATGTACAGTAAGCAACTTAATTTGGGACCTTAACTTAGAAACTTAATTTATTTTTCAAAAAGTACTACTTATTTATTTGCATTTATTTGTTTTTATAAATGCAAATATGTTTTTTATTTTATTTTATTTTATTTAATCGAAATACCAACAGCACATCAAAATTTACTAAGTCGCATACATAATTTATACAAACACGTTTACATTTGCGTACCAATTACTGATTTATAAAAAAAAAATTATAATCATATATTATACCTACTCGAAACTTAAGCATTTAAAATTAAAAAATAAATGTTCAATGTTTCAAGTTTAATTAATGTTCAATTTAATTTAAAATTAAAAAGTTTCAAGTGTTCTCTAAATACCTCATGTTTCAAATGTGGTTTTAAGTGTGGGGTAGTACAGAAGTTAACACTTGATAAGGCGCGTCGTTAATCTTCGTTCGCGTAGAGAAGAAAGTACGGCTCCGACGATTAACGAAGAAAGCTTAAAACTAACAATAAACCTTAGATACAATATCCATAAGGTTGATAATAGAATGCGCACTCGCGTAAGATGGCAAGCGGCGCACGCTGACATGGCGCCAGCTGGCGACCAAGAGCGGTACTAAGTGTGTGGATTGGTCGATAGCATTTGTATAGCATTGTATCGATGTACCATCACGAGACCAGCGGAAACGGACATCGTGTAAAGCTGGCCTTATACAAACCTATCAATAGCTATCTATACATATTATAAAACACTAGCAGTTATTTTTGAGTTTATTTATTACAAACATACAAATCTTCTCTCTATAATATTTTATAAACCACCGAATTGACTTTGCTAATGGAAAGAGCGATAACCAGAAAAAATCTAAAAATAAACCCGCCCTCTGGCGACTATAATTACTATATATTATACTATATATACAACTATAAGAGTAATCTCTGGAAACACTGCAACTATTTCAAAAAAATTAAAAACCTAAAAAATAAAAGAGTTCCAAATGGACACAGTCCTGAATCAAAGTGGGTCCCAAATTACAGTGGTCGAATATAACTTATTTCGCAATTTATCGGTGCTAAAATATATGAATAATTTAATTAATTAGAAAATTGCATTTTCGTTGCGTCCTCAATGAGTATTGCATTTATTTATTTATTTACATTTTTTGTATATTTTCAAACGCAAACATAGACACATTGATGTTTTAGGCACTGAATATTATAGAAACAATACTTACGCAATTGTACTAAAAATGTCAAAAGTAAACGCGTCGAAGAACTTAAGTTTATTTACAAAATTACTAATATTTTATTTGTCCTTAATTCTTGAAGTGAAAACTTTTAGGCTCGTTGGGCACTTATTAAGGGGAGAAACATTCTAGTCACGCCGTCACACTGTAAGAGCGACACCCTCAGTAACGTTTAATTGTATAAAATAAGCGCCATCTACCCGAATTAGCGCGTACTTCTTGGTTCACAATAAGCTTAACTTCGCCAATATAGTTTGTTAAGACGTTAACAGATGGCATAGTTTTCACTTCTGACGTGCAGTCGTACGATTGATAATTTTTACAGTTTATGTAGGTATATGTCTGGTCTCAGTTGAATCAGTTAATAATTGTATTTCATACTTAGCAGCATTTTTTATTAATAACTAGTTACTTATAAGTCAATGTGTCTATGTTTGTCGAGATTGTCTATGAAATTTCTAATTTAAGAAAATGTGATCACAATGTCTTCAGTATTCTATTTATTCGAAACTCCACTATTTTAGCCAATTTTTATTTTTATTTTAATTTTTTAGCCGAATTTAGCCAGTTTATGCTATATTTAGTGTTAATTAAAAATATAATACTTAAAGTTTTAATAAAAAAATTATGTACTTAGCGCACATTTTTAGTTGTGTATAGAGATAATTGTTTTATTCAAAGTTATTGATAGAATTTGAATGAATCTGTATTATTGTAATATAAATAAATGTTGCAAATTATTAAATCGTTTTAATTATTTTTTCCATAATAATGTTTTCTTGGTATAAAATTAGTCAAGGGTCATGCCAATCAATAAAGGGGTCAATAAGTTTTAGAAAGATAAAAAAAAATTTTTTTTTTTCAAAAATTCCTTTAAATTGATTTTCTTTATCATAGATCATAGAGTAAATAGTACTTATTTATACTATTTACTCTATGCTAAAATGTACCCTTTTCATCCAGAAAAAAGTACCGTTTTCGAGGGATCATTTAAAAATAAAAGTTCAACGCCTGGTAAAAATGCTAGTCAACAGGAGCATTGAGCAGAATTCATCGTTTCCATTATCTATCTATATCTATACTTCTATACTAATATTATAAATGCGACAGTATGTTTGGATGTATGGATGTTTGTAACTCTTTCACGAAAAAACTACTGAACCGATCACCATGAAATTTTGCATACACGTTGTCTGGGACACGAGAAAGGACATAGGGTACCTTTCATCCAGAAAAAAGTACTATTCCCGAGGGATCAATAAAAAATTAAATACTGACGCCTGGCCAAAGTGTTATAGCAACATGAGGTCAAGCGTTATATTGCTTTTTTTTTTTAAATTCAACGCGGACGAAGTCGCGAGCACCAGCTAGTTACTTAATAAATATACAAACGTTTTACTCCTATCGAATCCGAAGGAATATTATAAATGCATTAATTAATGAGTTTGTTTGGAACGCTTTCACGCCTACAAGTTGTCAGGGATACAGAAAAGGATATACCTTTTATTCCGAAAAAAAGTATTGTTCCAGAGGGATCATCTGAAAATAAATAATAAAAAAACTCAACGCCTGATGAAAATATATGAGCAATCAAGATAGAATAAATATTTTAGCGTCTAAGAGAAAGGGACGTGGACAATGTCGTTAGGCAAAAGCTAGTATAGAATATTTATTTTAATCTAATTTTTTTTTTAAATTAAGGATATATTTTCCTTATTTATTTATTATATAAAGTAGCGGGCTTTTAACGGACTTTTAAAAACCTTTCTCGTTTAAGTATTTACATTTATTTATTTAGGTACCTCTTTATAATATTAGATATGTACAGATTTTTTTTTTCATAAATACAATTTTAAACGCAATAATGTGAAGTTGGCTTACAAAACGGAATGTCGTTCGTGACGTGACGTCGAATATTTTCTATAAAAAATGCAGACAAGACATTCCTAACACCGGAAGCTCGCACCATATTTTTATTATTGACAGAACCATTTCAACCGGAAACTTTAACTTCCTTTTAAAACTAATTATTTCGCACTAAAGGCTAGTTATTTCCGTATTTTATTTGTCAAGGCTTCGTAGGTTTTATACGTGATGCAACCTCGCACTGCAAATAGATTTTTACAAGCCCGTTGGGAGTTGGATGAGTTGTTAGGATGCTTTCCTTAACGCTCAAGTGTGCAAGTGCGTTCCCGACTAAAGTAGGATTTAGGAGTGAGTCCACCAGGATCCCCTAACTGAATACCTCAGGGGATCCTGGTGAACTCCTTGGTTCATCGGAATGCCCTCAGGGGATCAGGATTAGGAAGGTACAGGGAAATGGGCTTTGCATCCCTTTGTAGGGACTTGTTGTAAATACTCTTTTGCGTTATACATTATATATTATACATTATACGTTATACATACTATTCTTTGTAAAATATAATTCTTAATCTGTCGTAATCCGTATCTTTAATTTATGTAATCACGTACAGCATTAACCAACCACAAATTTGGTGACCCCGACGTGATAATCTGACGTGATTTTAATATAATTTGCACACTACATACGAATAAATATAACGATGGAACAAAATAGCCGTCCGAACATTTTAAATAGTGTGAGCGTTAAAGTACCACCGTTTTGGCCAGAAGATCCGGCACTGTGGTTTGCCCAATTAGAAGGCCAATTCGCCTTAGCTGGTATAGCTACGGATTCGACAAAATACAACTATGTAATAGCAAATTTGGATTGTAGAATTATCGCTGAAATCAAAGACATTGTTAAAAGCCCACCCGATACAGGAAAATACGATAAGGTAAGAGATGAGCTAATTTCACGTTTATCGTCATCCAATGAGCAGCGAGTTCGGCAGCTCATTAGCAATGAGGACATTGGCGATCGCAAGCCTTCGCAATTCCTGCGTCATTTATTAAACCTTGCTGGACCAGACGTTCCTGATGACTTTATAAAAACTTTGTGGTCAAATCGTCTGCCATCGCACGTCCAGTTAATAATTGCCTCGCAGTCTAAAAGCTGTTTAGAAGACCTAGCTAAGCTCGCTGATACAGTGATAGATATAGTGCAACCGCAGATACACCAAGTGTCCACGCCGTCGACGTCAAGCGAGATGATCGAACTCCGGCGGTGTGTCGACGGTCTTAGTCGCGAGATTGCTGAATTAAAGATGACAGCGCGGCCACATGCTTCAAGTAGAGGGCGCTACCCAGACCGGCGCCGTTCACGTTCTCGGAGCAGCAACCGAAGACAACGTGGTGGTATGTGCTGGTATCACAGCAAGTTTGGCCCGCGCGCAAGTAAGTGTCACGCGCCTTGCAGTTTCAATGAGGGAAATGCCGACGACAGTCGTTGATGACGGCCAGCGATTGTCAAAATGTTTCAGCCCGTTTATTCGTGACCGACAAAAAGACACAGGTGAAGTTTTTAGTGGATAGTGGTTCAGACTTATGTGTTTATCCCGTTAGTTTTATACGTAGTTCACGCCCTAAAAAGGACAAATACGTATTATGCGCCGCAAACGGATCGACAATTTTGACTTATGGTACAATTTCTTTAAAGCTCGACCTAGGCTTACGTCGTGATTTTTCATGGCGATTTGTTGTAGCAGATGTAACAAAACCTATCCTAGGCGCAGATTTTTTAAAATTTTATGGGTTATTGGTAGACATTAGGCATAAACGTTTGGTTGACAATATTACAACGCTTTCTATTAGTGGTATATCCGCAAAATCTTGTTCTGTGTGCCATGTTAAAACAGTTACAGGTACATCTATTTTTCATCAAATTCTACAAGAGTACCCAGAGATTACCCGTCCAGCCGGTGATACTTCTGCACCAAAGGTGAAACATAATACAGTTCACTATATTCGCACTACTCCTGGTCCACCGGTGTATTGCCGCCCAAGGAGATTAGATGCAGAACGACTCAAGATTGCTAAGCGTGAGTTTGAACAACTTGTAAATACAGGTATCGCGCATCGATCTGACAGCTCATGGTCCTCACCTTTACATTTGGTCCCCAAAAAGAACCAAGGTTGGAGGCCGTGTGGTGATTACCGTGCTCTTAATGCTCGTACTATACCAGACCGATATCCAGTCAGACACTTAGCAGATTTTTCCTACAATCTCTATGGCTGTACAATATTTAGCACTCTGGATTTGGTACGTGCTTATAACCAAATTCCAGTATTTGCGGATGATATTCCGAAAACAGCAATAACGACGCCTTTTGGTCTTTTTGAATTTAACTTTATGGGTTTCGGTTTTAAAAATGCTGCGCAGACGTTTCAACGTTTCATTGATGACATTCTTTGCGAACTAGAATTCTGTTTTCCATATTTAGATGACATTTTGATAGCGTCAGTGAACGTGACAGAGCACGAAAGTCATCTGAGACAAGTTTTTGAACGACTACGGCAACATGGTGTTTTAATCAACACAGCAAAATGTAATTTTGGAAAGACAGAGGTAGCTTTTCTCGGACACAACATTTCTAGCAATGGCACAAAACCTTTACCAGAGAAGATAACTGCCATACAGAATTTTGCACGCCCCAAGACAATTAAAGAACTTCGTCGTTTTTTGGGCATGATTAACTTTTATCGACGTTTTCTGCCACAAGCAGCGCTTAAGCAAAAACCACTGAATGCTTTGTTAGCAGGTCCAAATTTAAAAAACTCGACAAAAATAGTTTGGAACGAAAATTTAGATAGAGCATTTTTGATCTGTAAAACAAGTCTAGCAGAAGCCACACTTCTTGCCCATCCTCATCCTAACTCGAAAGTCGCGCTGGTTACGGATGCGTCAGACTTAGCAATTGGTGCAGTTATCCAACAGCGTGTAGACGATGTATGGGAACCGTTAGGATTCTTTTCAAGAAAACTAACAGCAACTCAATGTAAATACAGCCCTTATGATAGAGAGTTGTTGGCAATATACGAAGGTGTTAAATATTTTCGTCACATGTTAGAACTTAAACCTTTCGAAATTCATACAGATCATAAGCCAATTATTTTTGCATTTCAAAAGCCATTAGACAAATGCTCGCCTCGTCAATTCCGATATCTAGATTTCATAGGTCAATTTTCAACAGACATAAAGCACATATCTGGAGAGGACAATGTTGTTGCTGATGCGTTATCTCGACCAGTTGATACAATTAGTATTATAGATTTCGCCGCATTAGCTAATTCGCAGGACACCGATCATGATCTACAGCAATTGCTGAAGACAGGGTCGTCGCTGCAACTTAAAAAGGTAGTGATACCTGGTCTACCCAAAGAAGCAGCAATATTCTGCGACATGTCTGGCTCAACTGCTCGTCCGTATCTTACGCCTGAGTTTCGTCGTGAAGCTTTTGACTCGCTTCATAGACTGAGTCATCCTAGTGGTAAGACGACAGTGAAGCTACTTACTCAACGTTATGTCTGGCCGGGAATAAATAAAGATGGTCGTGAATGGGCAAGAGCATGTCTACAATGCCAACGTAGTAAAGTTTCTAGACATGTAAATTCGCAAATAAAAACATTTGTTCCACCATCCGAACGTTTTTCTCATGTACATATAGATATAGTTGGTCCCCTGCCGCTGTGTCGTGGTTATCGATATTGCTTGACTGCAGTGGATCGTTTTACGAGATGGCCTGAAGTGATGCCAATCGCCGATATCAAAGCGGAGACCATCACTCAAGCATTTGTTCTCGGATGGATTTCCAGATTTGGTTGCCCAAAACGTATCACGACGGACAGAGGAAGACAATTTATTTCTGACACATTTCGACGTTTGGCGAAGATGATAGGAGCTGAACATTTCATGACAACGGTTTACCATCCTGCAGCCAATGGCTTAGTGGAACGATTCCACAGGCAAATGAAAGCAGCGATCAAGTGTCATGAAAGTGAAGATTGGTTGGAAGCCTTGCCTTTTGTACTTTTAGGTATAAGAACGGCCTATAAAGAGGACATTTCAGCTTCCACCGCAGATCTGGTGTATGGTGAACAATTGCGTTTACCTGGAGATTTCTTCGAGAGCTCAAGTAAAAATGTAATCGATTATACAGATTTCCTGTCCCGACTGCAATTGCAAATGCGAAAACTGCAACCTACGATAACGGTTCGTCACGGAATGCCAAAAGTTTTCGTTCATAAAGACTTGAAAACAGCATCTCACGTTTTCGTAAGGGATGATTCTGTTCGAAAACCGTTGCAACCGACATTTTCCGGACCCTATCGTGTAATAAACCGTGCAGATAAATTTTTTAAGCTCGATATCAAAGGGAAATCGAATAATGTTTCCATTGACCGTTTGAAACCAGCATATATACTAGAGGAGCCCAGTCTGGCACCTAAAACTTCTAGCGAACGTGCTGTTGTTACACCTCAGCAGTCCGCTCCGGAACGCAGAACAAGATCGGGTCGTCGTGTTTGTTTTCCCAAACGTTTATCGACCTAAAGGTCTCCGGGGGGGCTGATGTAGGGACTTGTTGTAAATACTCTTTTGCGTTATACATACTTTTTGGTTTTACTTTTAATACTTTTTATATATATTTTTATGTCATATGTATGTTGTCACTTATATTAATTTGTCACCAATTTGTCATGTTCTTATAATAACTTTCTTTGTAAAATATAATTCTTAATCTGTCGTAATCCGTATCTTTAATTTATGTAATCACGTACAGCATTAACCAACCACACCTTCTTACTCACTCACTGAAACACAACAACACACATGTTGTTATTTCACGGTGGTCTTCTGTAAGGGGGTGGCTACTGCCGCCGGACGGGCTAACCAAATGACTGCGAAACGCAGTGTGCCCTGCCACCACTTTCCATATCCAGACCAGAGCCAATGTCGAAAAGTTACTTTACAAAGTCGACCCTGCCGGAATCGAACCTAGGACTTCTGAACAAGCACCGTTATCGCTTATTCAATGGGCTCGTAAATAATAAATAATTATTGTAATAATAATAATCGTATCTTACTGGCGATACGCCCAAGCTTCACAAGATGCGATTTCTCTAAATTTTATAAGGTAGTACACAATACCTTCCTCGCATCTTACTCTTTTCATTAGTGAAAACCGTATCAAAATTCCTTTGGGTGGTTAAGAAGAAGTTAGCGAAGAAACAAAAAGAGACGGACTATATACTATATCTACTAATATTATAAAGCCTTTATATAAAAAAGGAAATAGAGATAAAATGGACAATTATAGACCCATAGAGCTCTTTTACCGGTCATTTCAAAAATATTTGAAAGAGCAATGCACATCATCCGACTGATAAATTTCCAGGACAAATTTATATTAATTAAACTGGAACAATACGGGTTTAAGAAAGGTAAGTCAACTACTTTAGCAGTCTTCTCTCTGGCGAACAAAGTACTTTCCCTCATGGCTAAGCGCATAGCTGTTACGACGATGTTCTTTGACATAAGCAAGGCGTTCGATTTTGTTTCTCATAAAAACCTACTGGGAAAATGTGAACGACTTAATCACTCATTAGCTATTCCTCTTAAACCAAGCTACGAGTACCTTAGTAACAGGACGCAATATGTTGAAATAACAAAAATTAACATAGATATGAAATTGAATGTATTTGGATCGACAGAAAAGCCAATTAGAGTGGTGTCCTCAGTCAATAGTCAATAGTCGGTGTGCCTCAGGGAAGTATCCTGGGACCCTTCCTATTTCTGTTATACATAAATGATCTGCCCGATGTACTTAACAAAATATGATACACTCATATCTGTCGTCATACCGTCTTATGATTCCGAAACGTATAATGATGAAATAAACGAAACAATTAGCACAATGATAAATTGGATGAATGTAAATAATCTAAACCCAAATCTCAAAAAACTACCTACATACAATTTATAAATAAAAACGGCAAAAAACGTCCATTGACCATTTCCTTTAAAGGTCAGACCATTGACGAATCTTGTAAGACTTGTAATTCCTGGGCATCTTAATCGATGATAAATTGAGTTGGACTGATCACACAAAGTTTGCAATAAAGTAAATTCGTTTGCTTATGCACTATGGCGACTTGTCAGAGTAAGTAACCAAAAAACGGCTATTCAGGCTTATTACTGCTATGTATGCTTACAGTTTAGATGTGGCATTCTTCTTTGGGGACACTCGCCACACGCAAGTCGTGCGCTAACTGCACAGAAGCAATGTATCAGAGCGATTTGTAGTGTCGCGATTCTAGGACTTTTTGTAGACCAATCTTCAAAAAGTTAAAATTATTAACGGTCCCTTGTTTATACATTTTTGAAATTTGCATATTTGTAAAGAGACACGATTACCTATTCGGAGAAAAAAGGGATTGCTGCAGCTTTAACACAAGGTATCCTTGTAGGCTTGTTGCGCATATGAGAACAACTTCACTATACAGCAGAAATGCGCTGTGCATGACGGTAAAGATTTTTAATAGATTGAATAATCAAATGGGAGATCTACCCATAAAGCTGTTCAAGGTCAAACTAAAAGGTTGGCTTATATCGAATAGTTTTTATTCTGTCCAAGAATATTTTGAATGTATATGTCTTATTTTGTATATAATATTCTACAAGGAATATTTTTTTTAAATTCTTTCACATGTATTGACATTAATTGTATTATTATAATATAATTGTTTTATTGTATTAATTGAATTAAATTCTCGTATTTGACGTTGCATAACATAATTATTGTATGACTGCATAGAATCGATGTATAACTACTTCGCATGCCAGATTCTGGTGAAAAGCGCGATCTGTATTACCTATTTTAAACCATCAAATTGTACCGCTTATTCAGCAAATAAATGAGTTTGAGTTTGAGAAGATTTGTATTTTGTTTGTAATGAATAAATTCAAAAACTACTAAACCGATTTAAAAAAAAATTCATCTATAGAAAGCAACATTATCACTGATTAACACAGGCTATATTGTTAATCAAGTTAAATGAGAGATCTTTACAAAAACTCTAATGTAACGCAAAGTGTAAAAAATATATACTAATATTATAAAGAGAAATTGTATTTTTGTTTGTAATGAATAAACTCAAAAAATACTGGACAGATTTTGAAAATTCTTGCACCTATAGAAAGCTACATCATGAGCGAGTAACATGGGCTATCTTTTATAAAGTTACGCCGGCAAAGCCGCGTGCAATAGCTAGATTAATAGATATACATAACATAATAGTGCGCTATATAGTACCTATGTTATACGTAAGCACCTACCTTTCGTCCGCCGCCTTAAAAACTCGTGCAACTATTAATTATATTGACAGAATCAAACCCGACGACCTCGGCAACGTTCATATTAATATACACAATGTAAAAAAATAACGAAGTAGACAGATGGTTGTTTTACCGCACACGAACCAATGCTCTCAATACCAGGGCGAGTGGTTAAGAACGCTGAAAATTATTTCGATATATTTTTAATGTGAGTCAAACTAAATTGCCATACTCACGATTTACGAGCTCGTCGGTCGAGTAGTTATAGTGTGATACAAGGTTCTACAGTCCTATGACTGGCAAGGTCAATTATAAAACTTTAGAAATTAGAATATACAACTATAAACATTTAAAATATTAAACAAAATATAACTTGCTGTTATTAAATTAAAATAAAATATCTTGAGGAACATATATATCCAATACTAGCTGATGCCGGCGACTTCGTCCGCGTTTAAAAATAAAACATATATACATATAAGCAATATAACGCTTGACCTCTTGTTGCTATAACACTGGCCAGGCGTTAGTTTTAATTTTATTTTAGGCGATCCATTCGGGAACTGTACTTTTTTTTTCTGGATGAAAAATCCTTTAAAACAGATATCCCAAATTTCATGATGAACGGCTGAGTAGTATGGATTAAACATTAATTAATAAATTAAACGCAGTGAGCACTGCCATAACTAAATTAAAAAAAAACCATCGATGAAAAAGACTTATATTTAGAAACAGAGATTTAGAACTTACATTTAGAAACAATGGGTGAATGCGTAAAGCATACTTTTTCTTAAAAATCACTTAAATTTTCGACTCAGCGTTCAAAAACTTCGCAGCTGTTATTCGGAAGCTGCCTCCAACTCCAAACAACGCGTTAATAATACGTCGGCCATACGTCATCAACTTTCACATACTTACCCTTGAAGTGGTGAGTGGAGGAGAAAAAAATGAATTATTAAATAAAATAACTGGTTAACAATGAAACACATCTTGCCTTAATCGTGGGCTCCAAAATGACCAATATACCTTTAATCCTTATATGTACATATACGTGTATAAGTTTGTACAAAATATTTAATAATATGTTTGTGTAGTGAGTTCCAAACAAACGATGCTGGCTGAAAATGAGCGCTGCAGGTTCTTGTCTAGCATTTCAGCACAGTGCCAATTGACGACACGTTTAGTCTAGCTAGTGGCTAGTAACCCTAGCTGTTAACCAAACGGTCGCGGGTTCGAATCCCGCTAGGGGCAAATGTTTATGTGTTAATATTCACCTTTGTACCTGTGTCATGGATGTTTGTATTTATAATATGTATGTATTTACAAAAAAAAAGTAATCTATCAACTGTCTGGTATCCATAATACAAGCATTAGTTGCTTAATGTGGAACTAGATGGTGCTGTGTGGAATGTGTGAAGATATTATTTATTTCTTTATTTTACTTGCCGCACACACATCTTTTACTTGTATTTTTTTTTTATTAATTTCTGTCTTATGGTTTTTGAATTATGTTTGTGTCTTTGTGTTGTGTGAATAAAAAATTTTCTTTCTATCTTTATAGTATAAATTGAAGTCGCTTTCCGCGTCTCTCTGTTTGTATATCAACTAACTTCTCCTGAATCACGCAACGAATTTTGATGCGGTTTCCACGTCAAAATAGATAATTTCTTACGGAAGGTAAGAGGTATATTATAGGTATATTTAAACCTATAATAATAATAAAAATGGGCCTTGCTCCGCTACCTGCGGATTACTAGTTTTAAGTTTTTTTTTATAATATTTATTAATCCGCACTGGGAATGAGTGAGAAAATTTACGCGGGCGAAGTCGCGTGCAACAGCTAGTATAAGTATAATCGGACTCGATTTTTTTTATAAATAAGAACAATCCCATCTAATCCAATAATATATCTATCTAATATTATAAATGCGAAAATGATTTTGTTTTTACGCTTTCATATAAATTTTGAATTAATTAAATTAATTAATTTAATTAAATCATTAAATTTTGAAGGTTAGCATGAATGCAGAAAAGGACATAGGCTTCATTTAGATTAAAGATGTGTTTCCAAGTGATCGACTAAAAATTAAAAAATAAATAAATTAACACCTGACAAAAATTTATAAGTATAACCATAAAGATTTAAAAAAATGGGCTTCGCCAGAATTACTGTTCGGAAGGTGCATCTGCATCTACACACATTATACTATTAACTAATAAATAATTATACATTGTATATAATGTAATGTATATAATGTAGATAAATGTAATGTCAAGTTCAAACTGCGCAGGTATTTGAAGTTATCGAAAACATACTTATAGTCTCTGTAGTCCTAGAGCCTTCAGTTTTTATTCAAACTGTAAATTAATTTAAACAAAAATTCTATGTACCTATGTTCTTTCATGACAGGGTGCATTTGCACCCCCTTGCACCCTGCTGCCGGCGCCCATGGTCACTTTTGACCCTACCTACGAAAAAGTGCCCGTATGACCCTTTAGTCCGTACTAATATTATAAATGCGAAAGTATGTTTGGATGTATAGATGTTTGTAACTCTTTCACGCAAAAACTACTGAACCGATCACCATGAAATTTTGCATACACGTTGTCTTGAACACCAGAAAGGACATAGGGTACCTTTCATCGTTCAACGCGGACGAAGTCGCGGGCACCAGCTAGTCTATTATATTACATGTCCCGTTTGACTCGGTGTTATAAAAGGTACAGTCTAACTAGCATTTTAGTCGTTAAACGGCGCGGACGAAATCGCGGGCAAAGGCTAGTTTCACAATATAGTATCTGTAATATACGCCTTTCTACACTATTTGCGTTTTAAATAAGAAAAACTGATTAGTAAAATATAAATGCTTTTACGAATCCATCATATATTATATGAATATAATATAAATAAACATATTATGAATATTCAACAATCACGTTATCCATAAAAATAAGTTTTACGGCCCTATTTTATTTGCGGTAAATTGTGTGAACGTATCAGTACTATATTAGTTTGAAAACGAACTCAAGGACCTCGCATTATGGCACATTACGTGGACAATCGCTTTGGGTGTGGTCACGTTGCAAGTTGCAAGATTTATATGACATTTTAATAGACTGGAGGAGAGAATAGACAAACTTCTTCACATTTTTTAATGTAAAAGCAATATTTATTGCAATGTATTTATTATAAAATACATTGCAATCTCTGGCTTCTGGCAATCGGCAAGATTAATCTAGGCTTCTGAACTATTATACTTATGGATCAATGCCAATTTGATTTATATAAGACATTTCAAAAAAAAAAATATAATAAAGAAATTTAAAAAATCAATTAAACAGAAATATTTGCATGCCCTTGTCGGATAAAAAATACTTTTTACTGTATGTGCTGTTATATAAATTAAAATCCTGCAAACATCTGTTCGAACAAATATAAATATTTTTTAATTTTATTTTAATATATGGGGCCTATCCTATGTCAAGCAGTGGGCGTGACACATGACCTATGACACTATGACCCATTTGCATGTACGGCGGAGTAATATCTATTCTTAAATAAAAAACATTTCTTCCGCTACGCTCAAAATGAACCCTTACTAAAAACTCTGTAGTAATGCTAATATCGATTTTCAAGTAATAATCTGTAAAATGAATTGACACAAATCTTGCTTGTAGATATTACATTTAACTATGAACTGTTATGATGTCGGAAGTCTTATTCATTGTTTCACAACCTAGGGGTCATGGCGATATTCAATTGGGGGTCACGAATTAATAATGAAATCACGAGAAAATATTATTTATTACAAAAAAATATTAACCACATTTTTATTTAATTATAAATTTAACATCTTCAGAAATTAATGCACTGCTGATCTTAGTACGATCAATGATAAAGAGACCTTACTCACTTCCCAAAACGCTTTCGCTGTGATCTTCTGAAAAGGGGTGGTTACTATCGCCAGACGCGCTACCAATTGACTGCGAAACGTCGTGTCCCTGCCACTACTTTCCAAATCCAGACCAGAGGCAACTTTGAATAGTTCATTACCAAAGTTCATCCTGCCGGGAATTGAACCCGGATACCCTGGGACTGATCGTTAAGGCAAGCGCTCTAACCACTCATCCAAAGGGTCATATGCTGTCACGATGGTCTTCATCAACTACAGGTTATTAGTACCTATTATTAATACCTATTATTTTTTGAGCAGACAGGCTGCTCAAAAAATAATAGGTCAGAAAAGTGGTCTCGTACTATATAGATTCTTATCCTACAAAACCTTAATCCTTATATGGTTGGCAGCGCACTTGCAGCACTCTATGACGTTGTTTGTGTTATAGGCGACGGTAGCCACCTACCATCATCAAGTGGACCGTAGCCTGTTTACATAAAAAAGCAGTTTTTAATTCAATATGTTGATAAAATGCAATATGTTGATAAAAAATAAAAATTATAATTGCTTACTGTACCTAGCTATGGATCAAGTGTCAAATGTTTTTATAATATTATAGCCTTGTGTATGCAAATTTTTAAATGATCTAATTAATGTTTACAGGTCACATTGCTGTCAAAGTCGTGTTTAGTGTAAGTTTGAAATGTCCACTTTTAAGTTGCCAAGCCCATTTCCAATAGTTTATTAAGTAAAATTTCAAGGTGGGTGAAGTCGGTAGGGTGGCAACGCTCTGTAAGTCACGTGACGCGTCACTCCACGAGCCAATCAGAATAACGTCTCTCATGTTTTTTGTATGCGAAGGTAGTCAGACAGGCTGACAGTCCACTTTATGGTAAATTCAAAAATTCAAAACATTTTATTCGAAATAAGATTTACAGAATCGCTTTTCGACATCAGAGAATGGTAGAGAATGGCGGTAGGTGGCTACCGTCGCCTATTACACAAGCAACGGCACATGTGCAACAAGTGCGCTGCCGACTACAATAGAATTAAGGATAAGGGATAGAGAAATTGACTTTGACATCCCTTACTCACTTACCGAAACACATAAGCACACATGCTGTTATTTCGCGGTGGTCTTCTGAAAGGGGGTGGTTACTGCCGCCAAACGCTATGTCCCTGCCACTATTTTCCAGATCCAGACTAGAGGCAACTTTGAAAAGTTCATTACCAAAGTTGACCCTGCCGGAAATTAAACCCGGGTACCCTGGAACCGAGCGTTATTGCAAGCGCCCTAACCACTCATTCAGTGGGTTGTCATAGTTTTAAACATCCCAAAACAAAACACCCGATGTTATTACAATTTACCTATATAAGAAAAAAATTAACAATTATTCATACTATTCACACAAATATCAATTTGAAAGAAACTCTGTCTGTCTGTCTGTTACCTTTTCACGCTTTAACTAATCAACCGATAATCATAAAATTCCGCATGCACGTTGTCAGCGATACAAGAAAGGACATAGGATAACTTTCATCCAGAAGAAAGTACTGTCCCTAAGGGAGGATCAACTAAAATAAATAAATAAACTAACGCCTGGCCAAAACTATAGCAACAAGAGGTCAAGCGTTACCTATTATTGCTTATATATTTTTTTAATTTTCCAACGCCGACTAAGTCGCGGGCTCCAGCTAGTAATCTTATTCTTACTAGTCTGATCTTACTAATATTATAAATGCGAAAGTATGTTTGGATGTTTGTAACTCTTTCACGCAAAAACTACTGAACCGATCACCATGAAATTTTACATACACGTTGTCTGGGACACCAGAATGAACATAGGATACCTTTCATCCAGAAAAAAGTACTATTCCCGAGGGATAAATAAAAAATAAAAAACTAACGCCTGGCCAAGGTGTTATAGTAATACGAGGTCAAGCGTTATATTGGTTCTTTTTTTAATATTCAACGCGGACGAAGTCGCGAGCACCAGATAGTATAGTATAAAACTACTTAACATTTTCTTTTACAGAATTTGCACTTATATATTAATTATAAAACAACACTTCTATACTTTGACTACTACTATATAAATAGTAATATATAAATCTGCATAGCTAACATTACGTGTATCTCAAGGTCGTATACTCACATGACCCACAAATCGGTTGCTTAGGAAGTAGCAATTTTAGTTCCTGTTTTATTTTCAATAAGTCGACAGTTAAATTAAGATATTTACAGATAAATTTTGTTAAGCATTTTATCTAGAAAACATTGTAAAACATTCGTCCCGTGACATATTTTTTCTTATATGTCCCCAATCTTTATTAAACACTAGCTCTTGCACGCGACTTAGTCCGCGTAATTTTATAAAATATAGCCTATGTTACTTGTTGACAACGTAGCTTTCTATAGGTAAAAGAATTTTTAAAATAGGTCCAGTAGTTTTTGAGTTTATTCATTACAAGCAAAAATACAAATCTTCTCTCTTTATAATAATAGTATTTTTGTCAGGAGTTTGTTTTTTTTGCTATTAGTTCTATATACGAGTATAAAAAATTTCATGATGATCAATTGAGTAGTTTAAGCTTGAAAGCATAATAAACAAAATTACTTTCTCATTTAACTTAACTTAAGTAGTGCCTAACTTGAACGCCTACGATTTTGTTTGATACCTGCCTCGTGATAAGGCCTCCTCCACCTTGTATAATAAATAAATTTATAATATTAGTTATAGGATATCATATTTTTGCAAACCCTGAAACTTTTAATTCTGTACTTTAATTTATGGAGTACTTAAATTAAGCTATTATCCATTTATGACATTGTTTATGGCTGCGTCCATGCCCGCCCTTTATCATAAAAAAGTTTATGAACATGCCATGAATACATTTATATCCATGACCGATATAATTTGTCTCGGGTACACGACAGTTGTAAAAAGCATTGTATTGTAATTTTCCACTCGGACGCTTCTGAAAAGGGTCAGAGAGACCTACGTGGTTAAAATGGGACGCGATTGTGTTTCAACTTACTCAAAAAAGTAGTAAATTTACCTTCGATAGGTCGCTAAACTTCACAGCTATTATCATAGCTATAGCCATAGCACATAGTATAGGTTGTAAAATTTTAAAAGTAAAGAAAACCGGCTGCCTTATTATTTAACAGCAGACGACTGGCGACCAACTTGCAACAGACGAAAACTTTCTATCAATTTGTGCAATATCACACTAAATCGTGTTTTTGGTATCACATAACTCATAAATAACAAAGGTGTGGTTTGCGATAAGGCCTCTTATGGACAATAACTAAAATTATAGTGCATTTGACGACACGTTTGGTCTAGGGCTAGTAACCCTAGCTGTTAACCAAACGGTCGAGGGTTCGAATCCCGCTTGGGGCAAATGTTTATGTGTTAACGTTTTACCTTTGTACCTGAGTCATGGATGTTTTGTATTTATAATATGTATGTATTTACAAAAAAATAATAATAATCTATGTAATATATCAATTGTCTGGTATCCACAATACAAGCATTAGTTGCTTACTGTGGAACTAGATGGTGCTGTGTGGAATGTGTGAAGATATTTATTTATTTATCATTTCTGTATGGCAGCACACGCAATCTCAAGTCGTCTGCTGTCGTCTGCTGTTAGATAATAAGGTAGCGGGGGTGCTATAAACAAACAAAAGGTTGGATGATATCCTACATAAATGTTCGCCAGTAGTCTATGGAGATTCTAGAAACGATATAAATACTTCTTACATTTTTTTTTCTAATATAAGTAACAAGAGAAAATAAATTTAAGTCAAACGATCCTCAAAATTAAATAATAATTTATGTTTTTTTTTTTTGTTATTTTACAATCTACTTAGTTGGTGAACGAATCCCTTTTTCCTGTTAAAATTATTTTTTGGTTTAAAATATTTATTGGACTCTCCTATCCTCTCCTCTCATCTCCTCTATGGGTGGTTTAGAAGAAGCTAGTGAAGAATGAGAGGCGGACAGACTTTATATATAATATACAAACTTTATGTATAATATACGCCGGATGAAACTTTATAAGTTTTTAATACATTTAGTATGCATTTAGTCTAAAACATTTTATTGTCGACGACGCAGGCTCTTTAGCAATAAAATCATATTAAGACTCCATCTATTGGCGAGGCATGGCAAACTGTAAAGTTGCTTTGGTTTTAATTAATTAAATCAAAAATACATTGACTCAACCATTTATTTCAGTCAGTTGAACTCAGATGTCAAATACAATTACTATAAAAAGTCTTTCAACTAAAACTAGGCCAATGATTTTCGTATAATTAATTGCTTGCATATGATCAATCAATTGAATCAAATTTCATTTTATTCATTTTATTTCAATATTGAGTTTCCGGAATCAGAAATCCCTTTTTTTATTTTGTAAACAATCTTTTTTAACGCCCGACGTAAAAACGGGTTGTTATAAGTTTGACGTGTGCGTCTGTGTATCTGTCTGTGGAATCGTAGCTATTGATATTTTTTTTATTGGTATTGTTTTTAGCTATTGTTTATGAAGATCTGTTCAGGCGTTCGAAGACTATCAGTCCATTTCCTAGGTAACGAGGTTCACTAACTTCCACATGTTCGATTGATATGAAATTTTGTATAGGTGTAGTACCTATATCATTGTAATGATCGGTGGTATTTTCGTGACATAGACCTTAATCTGATGCTGCAAATATAGCGTGTTCGGGCTCATTAGAAAGTCGAGGGTTCTCACTCACCGAAACACAAAAGCACGAGTGCTGTTATTTTACGGTGGTCTTTATAAAGGGGTTGTTACTGGCGCCATACAGGCTACCCAAATCACTGCGAAACGCAATGTGCCCTGCGACTTCTTAAAAATATTAATTTTAAAATATCAAATGATTCTAATTAGTTTTTGCTCATAGAAACCATCCGTTCGTGTGATGACAGATTTTTTGTTTTAATTTATTTAATTGGAACAAAAACACTTCCCTAACACCTACAAATAGGAAAATTCAAAACGTCATAACGGTATAGTGCGTCCGTTGCGAATTGGCAAAACAATAATAAACAAATTGATTAATTACATAATAATAAGAAAATATTCATCTTTTCTATAACGAAAACAATGCTCATACCAACAGTATTATGACAATTTTTGTTTTACTTGTCCTCTAGTATAAGAATAGTCTTTTCTTTCATAGATATACAAGCTAGTACCCGCGACTTGATCCGCTTTGAAAAATAAAAAAGCAATATAACGCTTGACCACTTGTTGCTATAACACTTTGGCCAGGCGTTTGTTTTTTTATTTTATTTTGGATTTTTCCTCGGGAATAGTTCCTTTTTTCTGGATGAAAGGTACCCTATGTCCTTTCTTGTATCACTGACAACGTATATGCAAAATTTGAGTAGTTAAGGCGTGAAAAGGTAACTTCACCTTGTAATATTCAAATATAGGTACTTACTTTCACATTTATATTGTTAATAAGTATGGATTAGGTAAATATTTATGAATAATGTAACCGAGTTTATTAGTCAGGTTAGTCATCATCTTGGCCTATTTTCGAACCTATTTATATTTGACGAACCCCTTGGTCGAGCAGTTAAGGTGCTTGGTTTAACGCTCTGTATTAGAGGTCCCAGGCTAGATTCCCGACAGGGCCAACTTTAAAAATGAACTCTTCAAATTTGGCTCTACTCTGGATCTGACAAGCAGTGGCAGGGCATACTGCGTTTCGCAGTCATTTGGGTAGCCCGTCTTACAGAAGACCACTGTGTAATAACAGCATGTGTACTGATGCGTTTAAGTGAGTTAGTAAGAGATAGATGCTTGAGCCAATTTCCCTAAGCCTTCCTATATCCTCAATCGTGCTAAAGTCGGCAGCGTACTTGCATCAGCTGTAGCGTTGCTTGTGTTGTAGCCGACGATGGTCGTCAGCCTGTCTGACTACTATAACATTTAAAAAAAAGAATAAATTTTACTATTTCTCCTGCACGCGAAGCCAATTCTAATCGTCACCACTACAATACGCGAGATTCGCTATTGTCTTTTTACGTCAACCGATCCGTGACATAATCTCTGCGCCCGTAACGTCCTATTTTGACGGTTTTTTTGTCGACAATTAGTCGAAAAGTATAACTAATAAATTAGTTACTTAGGTCTCAAACTTGTATACAAGGTTGAATTGTAAGGTTACACATTTTTTGTACATATGAAATTACCGGTCGCCTTTTCATCTTTTCATTATTAAATTGGATATATATTTTTTAAATTTTCGTATGATATGAACCCGTTTAATACACTTAATGTTTATAGGCACTTAATGGTCCATACACTTAATGGTCAATGTGTATGGCTACCGTCGCCTATAACACATGCAACGCTACAGGTGTTGCAAATGCTTGTTAGGACTAAGGATAAGGATTAAGGATAAGGATTAAGGATAAGGGATAACCATCGCGCTTATTTGTTTTCTACCCGAGAAAACACGACGCTTACAACCTCTTCGTCGCGATAAAACTATATCCTAGCAGCGATCTAACGTAGCGTATTGTGTCATTTGATTAGACTTCCTAAATTATGTTTTAGCGCTGCAACGTATTTAGTTCTTTTTAATTATTATTAGAGATGGGTTTGCTCTTTACCAGCATCCAACCGAGTAGCGAAGATGAGGCCTCTGATGGAGCGAGCTCACCCAGAAGATACCCAGAAGAACTATTATCAAAATGGAGCAAAACTTGTATTTAGGATATCTATTTTAAAAATTTTTTTTTTAATGTTAAGCTCGGCAGACATACTTATGGTCCACTTGATGGTAGACGGCTACCGTCGCCTTTAACACAAGCAATGCATAGGTTCTGCTAGTGCGCTGCCAACCCTTTTTTTGCGTGGGAAAATCTGCGAACCAAATCCACACCGACCATGCGGAGATCGTTGGGGTAGGAAGGTGGGACTTCTACCCACTAAAAACCCCTGATGTTTCCTCGCATCGTCTATGGGCGGGGGGTCAGACGAGGCCCGCACATTGCGGGCTCAACCTCAATTAGGTGCGGAGTTTGACCTCCGCATCGTGAAGAGACGTGCCGGAAACACACAGCACGTCTCCCTTCGTTGCCCGGTGTTGTAATGGCGGCGGACGATCCCATGTCTAACATGGCCGAGCGGCCCAAACCGCCCCTCTCGCATCGTGCTGTCAGCGAAGGGCTTCACTCCTGAAGCACCCCATAAACTTCTCTGTGGAATAGGGAAATGGGCTCTGGCATCCATTTAACTCACTCACCGAAACACAGCAACACACTTGCTATTATTTCACGGTGGTCTTCTGTAAGGGATATCAGATATGATGTGATGAACATGATTGATATGATGATGATGATAGTGATTATTATATCATTATGATAAAGGACTGCTATTCTTACTCAATACAAACAAAACAGACCAGCTCTAGGACTGATAAATAATCTTGAAATAAAATCCAGTGTTGTTGTCCCTTCTTATCGTTCAAGATTCTTAGCAGGGCACTTGCTTGTCTTCATATGGGCGACGGTGACTAACTACCATCAGGTTGACGGTTAACATGCCTTCAAGGCACTTAGTTAGTGAAACATAAACTTAACCATTACCTAAAATAAAGTTTGCATATAAATCATAACAATTAATTATAACAGTCATTATGAGAATATAGAACACGCTACCAGCACAATTTGCAAAGATTGCAATCGACTTACGGCCTTGTCAAATGCAAATTTATCGTTTCAAGTCACAGACTATAATCTGTCAAATAATTGACAGAATCCTACAAATTTATAAAGCCCTATTGAAAAACTTAGTTAGCTTCATAGAATGTTGATATAAAATAATAGTTTAGGAGCAAATTACAGAAAATGTTAAACATTATTATGTATATCTATGTTATACATTATTATGTATATCTATGTTATACATTATACTTATGTTAGAAATGTGTGTGTTTGTATTACTTGTACATGCTTGTACTGATCATGGTACTGATACCCAAAAATGTCGTCCAGGGTGACGATTTTGAACACATTCAAATGTATCTCTATTATTTCTTAACCACGTGGCCTGAATTTTTTTCCTTATTTTTCCCAGAGCTTTCATAACCTAGCCTATCGCCCAGTATCCGCTTGGCGTTGATTTCTAGGATAACCTGTTATGTATATCTTATAACACTAAACGAGGAATT
This sequence comes from Synanthedon myopaeformis, assembly GCA_944738685.1. Taxonomy (NCBI): domain Eukaryota; kingdom Metazoa; phylum Arthropoda; class Insecta; order Lepidoptera; family Sesiidae; genus Synanthedon; species Synanthedon myopaeformis. The sequence goes on from OX122941.1 coordinate 3,441,720, forward strand.
CTTGTATGCCTCGACGATCTTGCAAACGGCTTTAACGATTTTGACGAAAATCTAGGGTTAGGGGGTTTTTAGGTCTAGAAATCGATCTGTCAGGGTCTTATCTTCGATAAAATTCGTTTTAGGTAGTTTTTTAATGGAACGGTTACAAAAGTAATACCGCTTGCTAATGCTAACGCCATCTAACGCCGAGTGAACCCTAGCTGTTAACCAAACGGTTGCAGGTTCAAATTCCGCTAGGGGCATCTCTTAACATTTACCTTTGTACCTGAGTCGTGGATGTTTGTATTTATAATATGTATATTGTATGTATTTACAAAAAAAAAGTAATCTATGTAGTATATCAACTGTCTGGTATCCGTAATACAACCATTAGTTGCTTAATGTGGAACTAGATGGTGCTGAGTGGAATGTGTGAAGATATTGCTAATATATTTTCAGTTTTTAACGCGGACAAAGTCGTGGACACCGCCTAATATTATATTTGTTAAGGTCGACAGACAGGCTGACGGTCCACTTGATGGTAGCTACCGTCGCCTATAACACAAGCAACGCCATAGGCGCCATAGGATAAGTAAGGAATTGGATAATGGGCTCTATTTCGTACGTGTTTTTTCTGCGTCTAGCTCCGCGACTATCAGTTAATGCATTTGTTTATAAAGCAAGGTTAGTTAATCTCGCGTTCAGTTGTAGTAGACGCGGCGTTAACCGCGTTTGCCTTTTGGTTTAATCTAAAAAAAAAAAAACAAGTAATTTTACGTGCCAAACCGTATAGTACTTGTGAAGTGTTATTTAGATTGGTCGAAAAATTATATATAATATTTTTTGTACCATTTGAAATAATACTTAAAAAAAAAAATTGTGGTAGTGCTTTGCATTGTTAAATTTTTCGAAAAGTGTAATCGGTTCCAGTTTTCGCAACATAACGAAAAGGGAGCGCAGGTTTGTTTTTTTTTTTTTATTTTAAATTAGCTACTAGGGATTTTTTAAATCTATATTAATATTACAAAGTTATTGTATATTTGTATGTTTGTAATGAATAAACTCAAAAACTAGTGGACCGATTTTGAATTTTTTTTTTCATTTATAGAAATCCTAGGCTACAGCCTAGATTATGTAAATATATTTTATAAAAAGTTATGCAGGCGAAGTCGCGTGCAACAGCTAGTTTTAACTAAGTCGCTTATGGCTTGACTGCAAAGTGTATACGAAAATATCACCCTTATGTAATGTGTTTTAGGTGTGTTTTTTCCTTGGGATAATTATAGACAAACTTGACAAATTTGATTATAAGTTATTTTTATATATTAAACTTATAATTAATATTTTCGAAATATTTTCCAATATAAAACTTAAAAAATCTTTTGTCCTGACTGATTATCAACGCACAGCCAAAACTACTAAATCCAAAAGGCTAAAGCTGAAACATAGATTTATTTTATAACATAAGCATCCGCTAAGAAGGGTTTTTTGAAAATGTCAATTCCTTGCGAAGCCGGGGATGTGTCGCTAGTATTTTTTAAAAAAGTACATCTTTTTATTACGGATATTTTAATTTTTTAAATAATTGATACTATATGTCTTTACATGTTTTTAAAACAAGACTAATTAAAATAAATTGTAATTTAGCAAAAAAATTGATATTCTTATTTACTTTATACAAATTTATTGTAATGATAATTCTTTCGTATTTTAAATGGAAATAATATTTTCAAGTAATATAATATACTTAATGTAAAAATATATTTTCGTTAATCCTCAGGACTTCTATGCAATTTTAACAAAATTGCAATTTATTTTTTATTAATTCTAAAAAATACATTTTTGTTTTTATTAAATAATATTGATGATATTGTTTTTTTATATATAAAAATGTTGTTGCTTTGGATACGCTTAAAGAACTCAAAAATGGGTTCGAAAAGATGGATAAATTGGAAAAAAATATATATAAAAATTGCATCCGGGGATTTTTTCAATGCGGATAAAGTCGCAGGCGCCTGCTAGTATTCTATATTTTAACATGTTTGGTCACAAATGTCTAAATTTTAATAACAACCACGTAAGCTGCTATTGACCCACACTTTTAAATTTTTCAATCAATCACAAATTTATAATTGACAAGGACTAGTATGAAATGTTTATGCGTTTTTGAAAATGGCGGTAATTGTAAAAAAAAATAACTAGTCTTATTGACTTGAATTTGGTTCTATGCACTAGCGACCTGTCTCGGCTTCACTTAATGTGCAATTTTTTTATATAAACATATCCGTTTATCCCTCTCTCCATAATTATGTAAAATCTAATTAGAATTGATAATTTATGTAAAAATATTAACTTTTATTTAATACAAAAATTAATTAGCTAAAATAAGCCGTACATTTTAATCTTAATAAATTTAAAAAGCGAAAGTTTGCATATTTTAATATTTGTATGTTTGTGCCTCAGTAACGCAAAAACGGCTCAATCAATTTGGATGAAATTTGGCACACATATAGTTTATTATCTGTATTAATATATAGAACACTTTTTATCCTTGAAAAATGTTAGGTTCCTGTGGGGATTCTCAAAAAAAAAAAAACGAACGAAGTCGCCGCCACAGTTAGCAAAATATAAATCTCAAACGAGAACAATGGCTGTTAACGATATAAAACTATAATGTTTTTATAAAAATATTATCAATTTAAAATTTCATTTTGTTTTTATTGAAAGTTATAATTTTTTTTATTATAATATAAAGTTATATTAAAAAAAAAAACCAGTTTTGCCAATTGCGCGGAATGTTGTTTTTTTTTTAAGAACTCTCTGTAAAAAGCTCATTAAAGTTCTTTTAGGCTATTAACATGTAATAAAATCAATAACTTAAAATGCAATAACAATTTAACATTTTCAAGTAAATTTATTAACCAATGTATTCTATATATCACTTTAATTTTTAATACACATATTAAAAAATATTATGTTAAGTTGGTTTGTGTACGTTTCAAAAACTCGAGAATTGGTGGACTGTTTTTAATTCGGTTTTCACATATGAAAACAGGGATAAACTGGGATGAAATATATCCAAACTATCCATACTACATACTTACTAATATTATAAATGTGAACAAAACTCTGACTGTCTGTATGTTACATTTTCACGCCTTAACTACTCAACCGATCATCGTGAATTTTTGCACACACGCTGTCAGGGATACAAGAAAGGACATAGGGTACCTTTAATCCAGAAAAAAGTATAATGTTCCCAAGGAATCATCTAAAATAAAATGAAAAAAACTAACGCCTAGCAAAAGTATTATAACAACAAGAGGTCAAGCGTTATATTGATTGTTTATTTATTAATTTTAAACGCGGACGAAGTCGCGGGCACCAGCTAGTATATATATAAATTGCACCCCAACCCCAGGTGCTGGAGCAAATTGGCCCATCCCTTCCTAATCCTTAGGAATCCTAAGCAATGTTATGTACACTGTTAAGGTGTGCAATTTAGATAATATTACTATCTAGCTATGTTAAAATGTAAATATTATGTATACAATAGTTACTGGCTTAAGAAATAAAGTATATTATTATTAAAAAAAAAAAAAAATTATCCATACACGTGTATGTTTTCATGTACTAAATTGCAATCATTATGTTTGTGTACTATATCAAATAAGTAAATAAATAAATCCTTAAACCTACTATACTATAGTCGGCAACGCATTTGCAGCATTTGCTGTGAAGTTGCTTGCGTTATAGGCGACGGTAGCGAACTACCATCAAGTGAACCGTCTACCTGTCTGACAATGACAACCTTAACATAGACTTAAAAAAACTAAAAAAAACCTAAATTAATTAAAAAAAACTATAGACGTATCATAACATGAATGGAGTCATTTAGATATTTTTTAAACGCTATTGATTTGTTATTATAGTAGGGACATTTTCTGGCGCCAAGTCAGATTTTATAAAGATCTACATACTTATATATACATTTTTTTTAAAGTAACCATTTAAGCATTAATTCGTCGTCTAAACGTGATGAGTAATTAAGTGAATTCACGTAATAATTACTCCGGTAGACATTGAAAATTTATACAACTCGTCTCGACCTCAAGGTATATACTTAGTTTACGTGAAACAACAAAAATATTGATACGGCATTTCATTCAATTTAGGCGCAGGATACATTGCATTCAGCTGTCATAAAATATTTTATTAAATTGAAAACTTCTTTAGGCACTTTAAGTATGGGGAAAAACACTGAATTCGGCCGTCACGCTCTGTGAGTGACACCCTCAGTGACGTTTAATCGTATGAAATAAGCGCCATCTACCCGAATTAGTACGTACGTATTCATTATAAGTTTAACTTCGTCAATATTTTGTTAAGATGTTAACAGATGGCGATAAAGTGTTCGAAAGCTGATCGGTGATATGGTAATGATCAATTTGCGTCTGGCGTCGGGAGCTTAAAATGTAATTAGTGTTTAAAAATTAGTGCCTATTTAAAAATATGACAGTCATCTAATCTTTACATACTATAAAATAAAGTTTCTGTTCCTTTGTAGTTATGTACGCTTAGATCTTTAAAACTATTTTAATTTTATTTTTTAATTATTATTTAATATTAAATAAATAAATTAAATTTAAATGTTAATTAATTAAATTAATGTTTAAATTTAATTTAAAACAACAGATTTTAATGGGATCGTTAAAATAAGAGGAATGTTTTATATATATATAAAAATATATAACTAGCTGTTGTACGCGACTTCGTCCGCGTAACTTTATAAAATATAACCTATATTACTCTATGATAACGTAGCTTTCTATAGGTGAAAGAATTTTTAAAATCGGTTCAGTAGTTTTTGAGTTTATTCATTACAAACATAAATACATTTAATCTACTCTCTTTATAATATTACTTAGTAAATATAGATTTGCAGAAAAAATTGCACCCCTGCGAAGCTGGGAGCGGATTGCTAGTCTTCTGTATTTTTTCGTACATCCAAGTAAATCATTTTTATTGTGCTTCGTGATAATACGCATTGAGGTCATTGCCGTGCAGTTAATCGTTGTTAGATTTTTTTAACGCAGTTGCAACCAATTAAATTTGAACCTTAACTAGAAGGCGATACGGTCGAAAATTACAATTGTTCTAATCCCAAAATAAAAGGTCTAGAAACCTACTGGAAATGAATTTTTCTGGATGAAAGTTACCCTATATCATTTTCAATAATTCTGACAACGTGTATACAAAATTTCACACATGATGATAAGTTCAGCGGTTTTGGAGTTCACAGGGAACATACACAGACACACACAGATTTTTATTTATTACTAGTGTTTGCCAGCGAGCTCATCCGTATTCGCATTAAATATTTCATTTACCCCATCCCTTCCTTATCCCTCATCTTTCATCCTTCTATGATCGGCAGCGCACCTATAGCGCACCTATGGCGTTGCTTGTGTTAGAGGCTGACGGTTCACTTGATGAAGAGGACTCTCAGCTTTTCTGTTGACCTTAATATAAAAAAAAGCTAATAACCCTCTCCCGGCTTCGCACGGGTGCAATTTTTTTCAAATCAAAATATCAATTTTTTTCAAAAATTATAAACATACTGTTACAATTTTATTTTATTTTATGGCCTGGTAACTAGACCTTTAAGCCAAATATAATAATATATAGGACCGAATTTATTGTTTTACTCCCTACAGAATCCGTACTAATATTACAAATGCGAAAGTATGTTTGGATGTATGGATGTTTGTAACTCTTTCACGCAAAAACAAAATCACCATGAAATTTTGCATACACTTTGTCTGGGACACCAGAAAGGACCTTTCATCGTTCAACGCGGACGAAGTCGCGGGCACCACCTAATATTATATATTATGTTAAGGTCGACAGAGAGGCTGACGGTCCACTTGATGGTAGCTAGTTCTCTATATAAACAACTGCCCAGCCCGTCTAAAGAAGTTTTCCCTTCAAAAATTAAGAAAAAACTTTTTTCCCCACAATGGTCGAATCTAGACTAAGCAAACACCTTACTTACAATTATTTTAATCTCCAATATAATTTATGGGTTTAAAAGTAGACTACCTGAAGGACCTAAACCAATAGCCAAAGTGTAACGCCTTCAAAGGGTACTATTCTCATATCATTCTAAGGTCTCAAATAAAACTTCACGTTTTTAAGAATTAACCAAAATGTTCATGTAGTAAGTACACTTTAAAGTAAGGGATTCATGCGAAAATATCTAAATACCTTTACTTAGTTCTAACAAAAGTTGAGTCTATTTTAATATAATACTAGCGGCCCGCCCCTGGCTTAGCAGGAATGCAAATTTTTGACGTGCTTCCATAGTGGGAGACAATTCAGAAAACTGACGGTATCTATATATGTGTGTATGTATGTATATTGTATGTATGGATGTTTGTAACAATACATCCATACATCCAAACATACTTTCGCATTTATAATATTAGTACACACAAAATTGTTTAAAACACTTTCACTTAACTTACTTAACATGATTTCGTGTGATACTTAACATGACTTATTATGATTTGAGACATAGCAAGGTTTATTACCTAAATGTCGTGTGCGATAAAATGTCGAACGTGACAGAATAGGGACCCTCTATAAACGTGTCCAGTACAATGCTATTCTACATTCACTCACTTGTAACAAATAGTTGTGTTGCCTGTTCAAGGATTTTGTTGCGAAATTAACTTTACTAGTTTATCTGTTGAGGACAACAGGCGAGATTAGGCGAGTTTGTATAAATTTGTTCATTATTTTCCAAAACGCACACCTAACATCTGCATGGCATAATATGTATGTGTGTATTCAAATTGGCCACAGAATAATATGTATATCTAGGATATATTATAAAATTTTAAAAATCCTTCTAGGAAGGACTTTTGCTACAAGGGGCCTTGTCAATCATCAATTTATATACCGGTAATATCCATACTAATCATGTCTATACATTATAATGAATATATCACTGATTTTTATTTATCCTGACCGAAGGATGGTTACATTATAAAATTAACCTATAACTATATATTCCAAAATTCAGCCTTTTAGAGTTAATACATATAGATTTGGCAGTGCGTTGATATGATAGTCAGTCAAGACCAACGATTTTATAAGTCGCTTGCCGCCGTCTGTCCCTGTATGCTTAAAAATTAGCTTAGATCTTTTAAACTACGCAACTGATTTTAATGCGATTTTCACTAATGGAAGAGCGTTAAAGGAGGAAGGTTTTTATATATGATTTACAAAAAAATCCGTGCGAACAAGGGAGCGGCCCGCTAGTATATGTATATAAGCGTTTTTATAAACTAGATGACACTGCATTGTATGTCCCGTTATACATAAATTGATTTATGTATTTATTTTTTTTCAGAATAAACTACGAAAAAGTAATAAGAGCATGCATTTCGGAGAATTGTGACAGAAAAGTATTTAGAATTAAATCGGAGACAAGATGGCGCCCCAAGAGCGACCTTCGGTTTGCGAGCAGGAGGACGATTCCCGTCAAAACTCGTCCATAGACAATAACCTATCAAACATAGACTTAAGCGGGGGTTTCACGAATAAAGGTTACGTCGTTGACAAAAGCGACAATGTTGCCAGTAAAAAAGTCGAAGAGAAAGAGAAGAAATCGACCGATTTCGACGACTTATTGCCTTACATTGGCGAATTCGGCCTTTACCAGAAGATTTTGTTTCTACTAATGATACCGTTCGCGTTTTTCGTTGCGTTCGTGTATTTTTCACAAATTTTCATGACGATCGCTCCTGAACAGCACTGGTGTTGGGTTCCGGAGTTAGCTAACTTAACAGTGGAGGAAAGGTCAGTGTTTTTTTTTTTATTTTTTTATTTATTTTTTGATGTGACACTTTGCTCGCGATGAGAGTAAAATTCAATGTAACGATCATGTGACGCTTCTTGTAACGTTTCTGCGTGACATATACTACTTACTATATATTTCATCGCCAAAGAAGTTTCACCAAGAAGTTTCACGCAATGTGTTTTTTTTAAATTTAAAGTTAAGATAAGAGTGTCTCTGCACACAATCCGGACGAGTAGAAACTTTATCCCACAGACAGCCTTCTGAGGTGTTCCCATCTAGCTATAATATGGGATACTTCAAGCAAGCTGTAAATAAATTCCTGCAGGGTTGGCAGCCCAGTAATGGGCCCTGGTATTGCTTGTATCTTTAGGCGATGGTAGCCACATACCATCAGATGGTTAGTCAGTTCAAATCAAATCAAATCAAATCATTTATTTGCCTGTACATGGTTGTTAACCAGATTTTACAAATAAAATAATATAATAGCGTCCCTATTAAGACTATAATGTCTTCATCCAATTAATTAAACGAAAAATAAAACGTTGTTATAATAGTAATAGAAAATTTTCATATATTTTATTACCTACATTGAACAGTCACATATATTTCCTTTTTTTTTTAAGCAATAGACAAACTCCGAACCACAAAAAAGGTTACGCATAACAGGCCCAGCATGTACTACCACATTTGGTGTGCAAAAAATACATAATATTACAAGTCAATTATAAAACTAAACTAATTTACAATCAATTAACAATTATTATAAACAAAAAAGTCACTCAAAATGTCTGAATATAAAAATTATTTAAAATTAACATAGGCATTCACACTATAAAAACTTTATAAGTTTGTATGCCACGCTTTATTATACAATATACCGATGAAAATATGTACTATGTCGTATATATATGTGAATATATCGTGTATGTATCAAAAGGGAAGTGAAACGGGGTTAATTTGACAGGGTTTTGAGGGTTTTTTTGGTTCCTACGTTGAGTTTCTGCGATATGTGAATTTATTTTTATCTCAATAGTATAATTAGTCCTTTGGCTATACAGTCCAATGCTCAAATGGAGAAAAAAAATTATTCTTCTATTTAAAAAAAAAAAAAAAATTGTAGGTGTCAGTTATCCAGAGTGAGGGTTTTTTTTTTACTATTTTGACATAGCATTGAAATGCACTGCAAGTCAAAGTAATCGCTTAAAAGCTTACATTGAAAGCTTTCTACAAAAATAAGAAGCATGATTAATTTTGAGTAAAAATTTTATGAAATTTGAATAAAAAAGACCAAAATAATCAACATTTCTTTATTAGGAACCATTTTTTTTTTCTTAAGGTTATTATAACCTTAAAAAATTAGATTAGGAGATTAGGAATAGAGATTCTTTACAGTAATAACGAATAATCAAAGGTACTGTTACTTACATTAAAATACTGAGTACTTGGTTAAACCAAAAAGACACTAATAGACCTGTTCTAACCCATTGTCAATTTAGCCCCAAAATCTGTCAATGTTTCCCTGGAAGTCAAAGTAACCCCATTTGCAGAAAAATTGCATCCCTGCGAAGCGGAAGGCGTGTCGCCACTATTATCTAAAATATAATATAAAACTTACCTGCAGTATACTATATAGCATAGCATACACATAGATGTAACATACTACATATATAATTATGCAACATACATAAATATATATTGCATTGACTAATAATACAGATTCGTTTAGAGATATATAACGGAAGACATAATTTAGAACAAAATTCAAGGCCTCACTTAACATTTTAAACACACGTTCGTGATATATTTTGTTTTTAATTTATTATATAATTTAAATTGAGTCATATTATGTTAAAAAAACACGATTATGTGTTTCGAGGTTATGCGTCGAATCTGCATGCGTAATTAGTTGGTACATTATAATTTTTATCTATTCCATGTCTGTCATTGATATATAAAATGTTACAATCAAAATTTTGTAATGATTCATGTTAAATTATATAATTAATAGTAATATATGAATTGATATTTCTTTGCAATTTGTTTAGTTTTAATGATATGAAATTATTAATTACTATAGCTGCTGCACTGCACGCGACTTCACCCGTGTAACTTTATAAAATATGTGTTACCTTCTATAGGTAAAATAATTTTTAAAATCGGTCCAGTAGTTTTTGTGTTTATTCATAACAAACATACAAATCTTCTCTCTTTATAATATTAGTATAGATCTAATCATTTTAGCCCGAATGGCATCAGTAACCATCAGCTTATATAATAATATGAATGAATTCAGTGACTAGTGCATTCAAACAAATAAACTAACTCTTCAGGTTTATTTCAAAAATTATTATATTAGTATATAAGATTTAATGTTCGTTTGTTCAAAACCGCAAAACTCTGAAAATACTTTATCGATCAGCATGAAATTTTGTATACGCGTTGTATACAAAATTTCATTCTGATCTAAAATCTAGAATCTAGACCATCTAAAAATAAAACTAGCAAATTCAACGTCTGACATAAATGTATGAACAAGAAAGATTGTATAAAATGTTCAGGGATACATAGGGTACGTTTTATTCAGAAAAAAGTACTGTTTCCGTGGGAACAATAAAAAATCAAACACCTAGCAAAACTATAACAGCAAAATTATTTTTTCAAGCGTTCATATATTTTGTCAGGCGCTATATTTCAACGCGGACGTAGTCGCGGCCACAAGCTAGTAAACAATATTTGTTTATTTAGTAAACCGTCCGCTCTAAGTAATGGAAACTTGACATTTACTCCATTTATTTTTAAAAATAATTGAAAGGTACGAGATTCCATTTGCCTTAATATGTAGATGTGTATAACTGTATATGTATTACGTGTATTAAATAGTAAGTCACCTTGGAGCTGCATCCTGGTTTGTAGTAGGTACCTGTGTGTATTATTTTTTATTAATCAGGATGAGTATAGAACGCTGACCGCAAATATCTGATTGAACTTTTAAATGATGATAAAAATATGTTATTGAAGATTTCGATTATATAATTCTAGGGTTCCGTTATTTTTTAAATGATGGACAAATAGAATGATTATTAATGTTGGGTTCCAAATTTAAAGTCTTTTTAAGTAATAATTTATTTATCTTCCGATTTACCAACTTTAACTATTTCATTGTCGTACGCGACTGTACTTTTATTTTTTTCTTCTATAAAAGACAATGTGTGCGACTGTAGTACTCTGTTAGGGTAATATAGAAGAGTTATAGGACATGTTTTCAGCAGGCCTCAAATACCTACCCGGAAATGTCTATCATCTCTCTGGCAATATCGTTTCGTTCCTCAAAATCCCTTACATTTTTATACAAGACTAGCTGGTGTCCGCGACTTCGCCCGCGTGAAAATTATATACTAAAACCTCCCTCGAAACAGCATGAAAATCGGTGAAGTAGTTTTTGAGTTTATCGCGAACAGACAGACAGACAGACGTGGCGGAGGACTTTGTTTTATAATATGTAAGGATTTTTCCATAGAAACAATCAACTGCCCAAGCTCTCCCAAATGAAGTTTTTGCTTCAAACATATATAATTTTGTAAGTAATAAAATAAGTAAGCAAGTGGACTGTCAGCCTGTCTAGTGCCTACCGTCTTTTACCATAAAATTTTTTTTCGAGTGTACAGAACCTCAAAGACTTTCATGTAATAACTTCACGAGAATTCACAAGAATTATTTATAATACTAACAGGAAAACCACAGACCTCATACAAAAACTATAACAAAAAGTTATGGGTTTCTCAACATCTTCTTCGGGTATTTACTTTTATATTACCACCCCATTCATGTTTTATTAATTTTTTTCAGTGTGATGATATTATTTTATTACTAGCTGGTGCTCGCGACTTCGTCCGCGTTAAAAATTAAAAAAAAAAGCAATATAAAGCTTGACCTCGTGTTGCTATAACACTTTGGCCAGGCGCTAGTTTTTAATTTTTTATTTATCCCTCGGAAATAGTCCTTTTTTTCTGGATTAAAGGTACCCTATGTCCTTTCTGGTGTTCCAGACAACGTGTATGCAAAATTTCATGGTGATCGGTTCGGTAGTTTTTGCGTGAAAGAGTTACAAACATCCATACATCCAAACATACTTTCGCATTTATAATATTAGTACCGAAGTACTTATTTACTGATAATATATTTAGTTAATAATTTCAATATTTAAATTATTATAAACTAGCGACCTGCTTCGCCCTGGTTGCATTATAGCTAAAATTTGTTCTAGCTTAGGAGACTATCAATAATTTTAATAGGGAACTATATTTTTTTGTCATCAACTTGTATCATCTAATTAATAGATCTATCGACAACTAGACATAACGGCAACCAATTGGAGCATCTTTTTTTTAAATCTATTTACATACAAAAAAATAACAATTGATGGTACACAGTTTAGGTGTATTATAAACTCAATTAAGTTTGTACTGTACACCTGAGTTGTCTACAATAACAGAAGTTTACAGAATTACAAACAAAAGAAAGAAATATATATATAAGTATTCGTAGGTAGATACAATTTTAATACAACTCTCCTGCTTGTCCCATTTTAACATAAATAAATAAATATCTTCACACATTTCACACAGCACCATCTAGTTCCACATTAAGCAAGTAATGCTTGTATTATGAATACCAGACAGTTGATATACAACATAGATTACTTTTTTTTTTTAAATACATACATATTATAAATATAAAACATCTATGACTCAGGTACAAAGGTAAAATGTTAACACATAAACATTTGCCCCTAGCGGGATTCGAACCTGCGACCGTTTGGTTAACAGCTAGAGGGTTACTAGACACTAGACCAAACGTGTCGTCAAACATACTAATAACATGCTAATAAGACTACCGTAGATTTATTACTTACGATTTTTAGTTGTTTTTATTGTTTGACCATTATAGTGACTGTGTTCTTTTTTAATTAAAAAATATTTGTACTTATTTTTCAATCTCATTCTGTAATAAATGTATGGAAATAGTATTTTTGCCATTTCTGACGTATAAGACGCCTTATAAGTAACAAAATCTGTTGGAGAAATAAAAACAATACGTGAAAATTGTCCTTTTTCTTGCTGACTGTACCATTTTTCCAAAATCTTTTAATGCCGATGTTAAATAACTATTAAAATTATGATTATTAAATTATCCTAAGTCGTGATTGTACCTATTACAATCAAAGTGCGCGAACGATGAATTAAAAAATAAAATTGCTAAAATTATTCATTAAACAATGATCATGCAACCGCCATTATGAAGTTATTAAATTTAATAAAATAAGCGTTATCATCTTTGAGTATCTGATAATAAATTTTGTTTAAATAATTAACTCTATTGTGATTGAAATCACATGGATTGACCTTTGTATGGGGATTTCTGGCGGACAGGCTGACTTCCATATGTATACATGTATAAGATAAAGATAAGTTTATCTGTTAACTGCTTCTTAGCCTCCCAAAGGATTTTGATACAATTTTAACCAATAGAAGATCTCAAATCTCGATAAACGAAACAGCTTCGAGTAATTTTCAAAAATATTGCAACCACGCGAATCAAGGGGCGGTTTTCTAGTTAATTTATACAGAGTACAGTACAGTACAGACTTTTAGAGGAAGGTTTTTGTATACAAAAACATGTCAATCGCAGGACTGCACTTTCGACTGTCGCGCCAGCATAATTTATAACACGCTATCGTTTCGTTCCTCAACGCGAACTACACTTTTCATACAAGATTCCTATTTTTCCCTTTTTAAATCTCTTGCTTGTGTTTATTTTGTATACAAAGCAAACCATCGTGACAATGTCAGAGACGAATTTTCTGTTTAATTATGGCTATGCTATGTTTTATGCATTTTTTTTCTTCCTATTTATTTATTCCTATAGCATAATTCCTATGCCAAATTCTCCTTACAAACTGTCCAAGCGCGTCTAAATAAGTTGTCGCTTTAAAAAATTGCATCCAGGCGACGCTGGGAGCGGATTGCTAGTATACATATAAGTATTATAAATATTAGTATCTAAATCACCCAACGGATTCAGATACTGTTTCTAATAGGTTTCAGAATAGGTTTCAGAAGGTTAAGGAATGTGTTTTGCAGAAAAAAAATGCATTCGTGTGAAGCTAGGGGTGGGTCGCAAGTTAATTTATAATAGTACAGACTTTTTACAATCAAAAATATTGATATTAAAATTTAGTTTAATTACTTTTTCGACCTTTATCGCTGAGGTCACACAACAAAGCGCAAAGGTTGATGGATTCGTGTCATTTTCGAGGTCATTTCTAACCGACCGATTCACTTCACAGTATTGTTAATGTAACAATAATATTTAATGCTTATTTTAATTTTTTTAAATTGGTTCCGTTAATAATTTTTGCACGTTCCCCTTCCGCGAAATGTCCGAATTGTTTTGTCGTCATGAAAATTCCTCGGTCTTCGATGCGTGAAGGCCTTGATACTTAGTCTTGAATGCACCGATATATTTTTTTTGTTTAATTCGTCATCTAACCCGTTGTTAATACGAAGAATATTTATTTTTTACTGCACAAGCGATTTTCAGTTTAATTACTTACTTACCTGATTCATGAATGCAAAATATCCTGAATCGAATCGAAGGCTTCAAGCCATTGACTAGTCAACCGATCATAGTGAAATTTTGCATACAAGTTGTCAGGGGTACAGAGAATTCCATGATTGGTTGAGTAGTTAAAAGTAACAGACAGACAGAGTTACATTCACATATTAGTATATAGCCGGCACTTTCTACAATATTCATTCTTTCGTTAACTAATCTCTTCAAAATGTCAAAATGTTTGATTGACATAAGAGGCGTTTCTATAATCACTATTATAGATAGATGTTAAACCAGGGCATTGAGCATAAATATATAAGAATTATTAAGAATATATATACAAATAGTTCAGCATGCATTAATTAAGTTAGAAAGAAAAGGAGAATGCTTTAAAATCCAAAAAGGTGTACGCCAAGGGGACCCTCTTTCGCCCAAATTATTCACTGCAGTACTGGAAGAGGTTTTCAGAAGTTTGAATTGGGACAAATATGGAATTAATATAGATGGAAGGTGCCTAACAAATTTAAGATTCGCAGATGATATTGTGCTGTTTTCAAACTCTGCTCAGGAATTACACATAATGCTTAACGACCTAGCTAAAGAGAGTGAAAAAGTAGGCCTAAAAATGAATTTTGATAAAACCAAAATAATGACAAACGACACACCTGTGGAAATTACAATGGGACATAGCAGCGTAGAGTATGTAAGTGAATATATATATCTAGGTCAAATAATAACATCTGAAAACCTCCACGACAAGGAAATTGAACAAAGAATAACGAACGGATGGAAAAGGTACTGGCAACTTAAGGAAATATTGAAAGATAAACATCTACATTACAAAGTAAAGAGTAAAACTTTTGATACTTGCATCTTACCAGTGTTAACCTATGGTTGTCAAACATGGGCACTAACCAAAAAACAGGCTAATAAACTTCAATCCTGCCAAAGAGCAATGGAAAGAAGCTTTACGGGAATAAGAAAAGTGGAAAAGAGAAGGAATGAGGAAATAAGAACTTTAACCAAGGTGCAAGATGTAACATTAAAAATAAAGAAACTAAAATGGAGATGGACAGGACACCTAGTAAGAGGACCAGACAAGTGGAGCAAACTAATAACTCACTGGTACCCTAGAGAAGGCCACAGGAGTAGGGGAGGACAACATATGAGATGGGCAAATGATTTGATAAAAGCAGCAGGAAAAGTGTGGACAAGGAAAACCAGAAACAGAAAGGAATGGAAATATTTGGAGGAGGCCTTTGCCAAAGGGCAAACAGATAAGGCAAAAATAAACGTTTAAAATATTAATATTACCTTTGTAGTTTCGTATAACATTAAGACTTAATTATATATATGTAATAATATATTCTTATCTGAAATAAAGGCTTAATAATAATAATAATAATTATAGATAAGAGGCGATTCTATAATCACTATTATAGAATTATAGCTGGCTGTTACCTCGGGCAACAGATCAGCATTGCCATACAACGAGGTAATGCGGCCAGCATGCTTAGGACCCTGCTTAGGGGACCGAAGCTTTATACTGCACTAGCTGGTGCCCGCGACTTCGTCCGCGTTCTCTATAGCCTATAGCCTTCCTCGATAAATGGACTATCTAACTAACACAAAAAGAATTTTTCAATTCGAACCAGTAGTTCCTGAGATTAGCGCGTACAACCAAACAAACTCTTCAGCCTTTTATAATAGTATAAGTATAGATAATATGTAAATATATATATAACTTAGAATTAAATGAAATATTATTTAGTTTACTATTGCTGTTATGTCAATAAGTCATTAATAATATATATCTATCTATCTTATATATATATAAAAGGCAATGTGTGTAAGCATGTTCCCTATGGACTCCAAAACCGCTGAACCGATTTTGATGAAATCTTCAGATTAGTCCAGCGGGTGATCCTGTGAAGTTTGGCAGCGATCGGATAAGAAAAATGGACGCGGACGAAATCGCGGGCAAAACCTAGTTGTATATAAAAATGTCGTGTGTGTGTATTACTCAAAAACTCGAAAACTAGTCGACGGATTGACTTGAAATTTTTACACAATTTCCTCTTAGTAAAAAAACTCAATTACTAGCGGCTACTAGCGATATAGATATAGATATAGATATAGATATAGATATAGATATAGATATAGATATAGATATAGATATAGATATAGATATAGATATAGATATAGATATAGATATAGATATAGATATAATGCATGCATGCGTTAAAGCAAGCCTCTCAACCACTCCACCAAGGGGCTTAAATTTATATTAACCAAGGCTAAGATAATAGCTACACATATTTCGTAATGTAATAGGTACCTAACTTAACAATATTGACGTCAGAATGACTTTCTTTTTGTAAAGATGATTACATAGGTATAAATATTGCAAGCCAAACATAAAACAAGGAGTAGTTAAATTGTAATCTTACTAATATAATGAATGCAAAGTTGTTTGTTAGTCATTAAAGCAAGAAGTCAAAAACTACAGATCTTAAAGTTGAACGGATTTTGATGAAACTTTACATTTATACAGGGTGTGGTCTGTAATAAGAGCAATAAATTTAAACGATGATTCTATAGATAGAGTATACGCAGTTACCTTAACCTAATCATAATGCTCCAAAGTGCTTGTACTCAAGAGATATAGCAATACAAAGTTACAATACATAATCAATGAATTTCATGATCGCTAAATTGTCGGTTATCAGTCGTTAGATGTCTTGGTACAGGGTATTTCCTTGGTACAGGGGCGAGAACGATTATAAATGTCAATGTCAAGTACTCCGACTGGACTCATTATGTCTGTAGTAGTACATTGCTGGCTCGATTAATTTTCTTAGAAAATAACAGTAAATTTGTTTTTAATTTTAATTAATCGGAACCATTTGGAATTAATTACTGATTCGTTAAAGCTTAAATTTATATTTTTATTAAATTATTAAATTTTATAAAAAAAAATAGATAAAAAAAAATTAAATATTCTATATTTTAATTCATTGCTCTTATTACAGGCCACACCCTGTATAGTTTATATCTACATCAGAATTGCGAAATTTTTTTTTATATTAATGTAGTTAAGAAGCTTTCAAATGCCGCCACTGTACCACAGTGGCGCCGAATTCTTTATATCTTTAGATCCCTCAGGAACCCAACATTTTTTTGGAATAAATAGTATCATATCTATATGTTAATTCAGGTAAAGAACTGGGTACGTAATGTTTGCCAAATTTCATCCAAAACCCCCAAGCAAGGGATGCTATTCTCATTCGTATTATAGCGTAATAATCTGCAGTAGCGCGGCAGCCCCAGAAACACTCTGAAGGCTTTCTTGTATTGAACGCGTAGGGCTTTAAACGATACCAGTGTCAGCTGGTTCTAGGAAATTTTAACTCTTCCTAGTAAATTTTTTAGTGTTACACGCAATAGATAATTGTCATAGTTAATTTCAATGTGGCATTGTCAAAAATCTGGCGAGTCTGTACGAAGGTTCTTCCTGATCATGTGGCGACGAATACAGAAGGAAGTGTCGTATCAACCCTGGGGCAGTCACGATTTTATTTAAGTAGTCAAACTAATCTCTTCCCTTTAACTTTTGACGCGCATAAATTCTCTTTTAAAATTCGTCTAATGGCTCCTCTACACTATCCGCGATTACAGACGATTACGGGCCAGCACGATTGTATAGAGGGAATACTCGGCGATATCGTCTATGATCGCATGCGGCCCGTGATTTGTCGGTTTTTCATACGCATCAAAGGAAATCTTGTATGCTTACCGTACAGTTGATTGTGTGGATAGTGTACACGATGATCGTGTCGATTAAAGACGATCAGATGATCAACGATCATTGCCGATATTGTAGTGTAGGCGTCATATACAGTAATGTTGTGTCCATACATCCATCCTCACAATCTTTCGCATTTATATTTTCATTAGGATTTTAGAACAATAAACGACTAAAGTAAGCCCAACGAGACAACGCAAAAAATGGAAACAAACTTTTTGTGGGTGTCAAGATGGTTTCCTATACCATGAAACAGATAGCGCAGGCGCCTTCGTGTGAGGGACAAGGATAGAGGGTCGGGTTTGTTTACATTATTTGCGTTGTCTCCTTGGCTTTACTATAATATTATTTTATTTTGGGAGGTTAATATTTGGCTTTATTAAGGTTTTTTTTATTGAAACGTTTTCAGACGAGCCCTGGCGATTCCTGGTAAGACTGAAGGTGCATTTTCCCACGACCGCTGTCACATGTACAAGGCTGACTGGGCTGCAGCTTTGGCGCAAGGTAGAACTACTCCTGACGATGAATGGGAAATAGTTCCTTGCTCTCACGGCTGGGAATACAACAGGAGTGATGTGCCGTATCACACTATAGCTTCAGAGGTATTTTTTTTTATTTTTTATGTTAAGGTCGACAGACAGGCTGCTGATTTTGAAAATTGTTTCACCTATAGAAAGCTACATTATCAGCGAGTAACATAGGCTATATTTGTCGCGTGCAACAATTGTTTATAAAGTTACACGGGCGTAGTAGCGTGCAACAGCTAGTTAAAAATATATTAGGTATGTAATTAACGAATCATTACCTCGTTTACAGCTGGACTGGGTGTGCGAGAAAGACAATTTAGCTGCAACAGCTCAAGCCATTTTCTTTTGCGGTGCCATAGTTGGCGGACTAGTTTTTGGGTGGATCGCCGACAAATACGGCAGAATACCAGCACTTGTTGGTAAGTAGACATTTTAGGATAATTTGGAATTGAAGTCATTAAATTAATAAATAATTCATCTCATGTTAAATAAAGATTTAATTTAATTTTAACTTAATTGTTACCTGCAGATAACTGCAACACCATGTCCCAAAATTTTTTTAGGTTGATCGGCCGATTGATCGGATGACGCAGACTTTAAAAAATATATTAAAAAGTGTTAATAAATATATTAAAAATTCGTATAATAAGTGTGTAATCTTTCTTTCTTCTTTTTCTTTTTAATACTTTTTACACAATTAAAAGAAAAATAACTAACAAATGTTGAGGTCAAAATTGAGTATAAAGTACAAGTTTGACAAATTTTCAGGCACTAACCTCATGGGTTTCATGGCCGGCATCGGGACGGCGTTCACCAACACATTCTGGTCCTTCGCGCTGTGCAGATTCCTAGTCGGATTTGCTTTCGACAACTGCTTCACAATGATGTACATACTCGGTATGTTAATTCATTTATTAACTGGACAATAACATGGACTATAGCGCCATCTCAAAAAATTTGGAGGAAACAGTTGATTATCATCCATCGGCAACAATACAAGTAAATACCGCAAAAATTTGCCAAATGGAGGTTTAATAAATAATATTGAAAACTTGGTTTTTGTGCTAAATTATATTTTTACGAAAAATACATAAAATTTCATTCAAATCATTATAGTCGCTTCCGAGATACTCTAAATAAATTTATATACAAAAATTGCGCCTGAAAAATTTTATGAGAAAATTTATTCAATCTTTATTGATGTTACTAGTTTTGCCAGGCGTTGAATTTTCATTCCTACATGATCCTTTTTCTGGATCAAATGTCCTTTTCTTCATCCTCTGACAATGTGTATGCAAAGTTTCATGATAATCGGTTGAATAGTTAAGGTGTAAAAGGTAATAGACAGAGTTACTTTCACATCTATATACATAAAAAAAGGCGTGTTAGTTTTACACCATATATAACTCGAGAATGTCTGATTTGTTGAATTTGTCTCCGCTCCGAATAGCCCGAATTAAGAAATCTGAAATTATTCACAAAAAAAATTTGTCTCATGCAGTTTTCTCATACAGTTTGCATTGAATTAGGCAGTACGAAGTTTGTCGGGTCAGTTAACTTATAATATTAAGAATTATTATCAATAATTCGTAATTACTAAGAATTATTGGTAATAATTCTTAATAATTGAGGTGTTCTTAATTACTAAACATATCTTAACATCATCATGATCATCATCAGCTTGTCTCTCCAATGCTGGATGTAGGCCTCTCCCAAGGCTCGCCACTACGCACGGCCTTCTATTCTTCGCATCCAGCTCCTTCCTGCGAAACCTTTCAGGTCGTCTCTCCACCTGGCCTCCAATCGAGAAATTTTCTACCCCATCGATTATCTGCTCTGCGACCGATGTGACCTTAACATCTAAACATTAATTTTGAATCAATTGTTTTCAGTGTTAGAGTACGTTGGACCAAAATGGCGAACATTTGTGGCCAACATGTCCATAGCTCTGTTCTTCACTCTCGCCGCATCTCTACTGCCCTGGATAGCGTTATGGGCCGATGATTGGAGAATATTCGCTTTGGCGACCAGTGCACCATTCATCCTAGCAGCAGCGACACCTTGGGTCGTACCGGAAAGTGCTAGGTATGTTTTTGTTAGTAAATTAATTAATAATAATGATCAAGATAATGATGCGAACATTCAAGAAGTCCAAGATTGAATATCTTGGCCACGTGATTAGACACGATAGATATATGCTGATTCACTTAATCATGATGGGAAGAGACGCGCTAGGCGAAGGAGGAAATCGTGGTTAAAAAACATCCGAAAGTGGACTGGAATTATCTGACTAGAGCAACTGTTCCAGCTAGCTCTTGACATAGACAAGTCCAAAGAGTTGATGGAGAATCTTCAGGACTAAAGGGGCACCAGGAGATTCATCATCTCAGCCGCAGGACGTCCACTCCTGGACATAGGATTGTCATGGACATAACATTCCCCCAGAATATTCCAATAAGACCGGTCAGAAACAGCCTGGATCCACCGTCGACTCGCGGCCCTTATCAGTTCGTGTGTCCACCTTGTGGATGGACGTCCTACGCTGCGCTTGTCGATCCATAGTCTCCACTCTAGAACCTTCTCCGTACTATGTGTCCTGCCAACTGCCACTGCAACTTACTGATCCGCCGACTTACCTCGGATCTCCTCATTTATAATTCGATCTCACAGTGTATTTAACCCCGAGCATAGCCCTCTCCATAGCTCGTTGAGCTATGTTAAGCTTTCTTACGAGGCTGTGGGCCTCGTAAGAGGCTTACGAGCTTCAAGAAACGTTTCAGCGCCATATGCCATCAATGGCAACACACGCCAGATGATTCTACAATAATAAATCAGGAGATTATTACAATAATATTAACCATTATTACTTGGCTGTTTCAACATATGGCTTATTTCCGGAGACAATATAAATTATTATTTAATAATTGTTACAGGTGGTTGGTGTCTCAAGGCAAAATCGACAAGGCTCTTACAATAATGAAGAAATTTGAAAGGATCAACAAAACTAAGATTCCCGATAAAGTTATCAGCGAATTTACTGTAAGTATTCGGATAAGCATTGTAGTTATCTCAGTGAGTCAAACATTCGGAAGTGAAGATATTAGAATTTTATTTTATTATGAAGAAGATTTTTTTATGCTGTCAAATTTCAAGGCGGGCGAAGTAGTAGGGCACAGCCAGTATATGAACGATTTATATTGGATCAATTGAACGAATCTGTTTCAGGAATCATCCCTAAAAACGATAAAAGAAGGCGAAGCAGAATCCAGAACATATTCAGTGCTGGATCTCTTCAAGACACCTCGCTTGCGAAAGAACGCGATCCTACTCATCGTCATTTGGATGGCGATTTCTCTGGTCTTCGATGGACACGTGAGAAACGTCGGGTCCTTGGGACTGGATATATTCTTGACTTTCACTATAGCATCAGCGACTGAGTTTCCAGCGGACACTTTCTTAACAGCTGTTTTAGACAAGTAAGTCATCTTTTAGATCTTTTAGACAAGTTTTTATTACTAGTTATTATTAAAACATTTAGATTAGGGGCCTCTTTCACAATCTCTGAGTAAAGTGTCAAGTAGGCTAACCGTAATTTAAAGTCACCGGTTACCGGGAATGATGGAGCTGATATACCTTTGTTTGTAAGGTAAAAGTCCCAAACCTTAAAAAGAAAATAATAACAAAGTTCGCCTATCGAAGGATGCAGTAAACCGAGTGCATAATTTAATAAAACATAAAATTATTTCTAAAAGTAACTAATCAACACTTTACTTGTAGTTGGTGAAAGAGGTCCTAGATGTATAGGTATTTCATTTTATGTTATTGATTGATTATAATAATAAATGTAAGTTGTTGTAGGTATTTTTAAACTTATTGACAATCGTTGATTCATTTATGAAAACTTAATTAATCTCTATTCTCTAATATTGTGCTATCCTATAATTTAAATTCATACCTTTTTGTGAGTTTTGTATATTGTGATTAAGTATGTCTTTAGTTAGTTAGCCTTTAAAAATAAAAAAATAAAAAAATAAATTTAAAAAATAAGACACTATCATCTACTGCAGATGGGGAAGAAGATGGCTCGCGTGTGGTTCTATGGTGATCAGTGGTATATTCAGTCTTTTAGCCACTGCCGTACCAACCGGTAAGTTCACTTCACTAGTCTTGGATTCAATATTAAAAATTTTAACTTTAATAAAACTTTACGAAGTAGTGTGTAGAACTCTTGAGCGATAGCTCTCCCAAACAACACAGATGGGCTGAATATTCTTTGAATAAATGTATTTCTGGAAAATTCAAGCGATATACCTAACTATATTTAATCTCTGTAAACTGGTTTACATAGCAATTTGGTAATGGACTACTGGCCCAAATTTAACTCGCCCAAATGGGCAAATTGTCATGTTTGATTTTACCTATCACTTATTTCGTTATTCAAGCAATTTGGGCACAGAATAAATTGCTTCAATTTGTATAGTAGCAACATAATAACAACATAGTAGTTGAATAAATGTGCCACCTTTGAAACAGCTATTAATTAATTTTAACAGCTCTATTGTGGCTTCAGTAACTGATTTTATGAGGTAAATCCAACGGTCTAGCGACAGAATAATCGCTTTTGCAATAGTTCTATTGTGTATGACAGGACCGTGTGTGTGCGAATTGTCGGTATAGCAACTATCGCTTAGCTATTATCGCTTAAGCGATATGCCAAATATGCCAATGTGCGGCCTCCCTAAATCTATCTGCGTTTTCCACAGGTGGTCCGTCAGCATCTCTGGCCATCCTCGGCAGATTTGCAGTGAACATATCTTACAACATTGGCCTTCAATACGCAGCGGAATTACTGCCAACAGTGGTGCGGGCACAGGGAGTGGCTCTGATTCATATTATGGGATACGTCGCTTCGATTGTGGCACCGTTCGTTGTTTATTTGGTGAGTTAAAGTGTTTCTATGAATAATCATTATAGAGATCTATGTCTGTCGATATAAACAAGCGATATCAAGAGAAATTATAAACAATCCCGTATATTTCAGGCTAATATCTCCCAAGATCTACCACTCTTGATCTTGGGCGCGCTCGGGATAGTTGGCGGTTTACTCTGTCTACTGCTACCCGAGACTATGGACACGGAGATGCCGCAGACCCTGCAAGATGGGGAGGACTTCGGAAAAGACCAGAAATTCTGGGACAATCCATGCTTTCCGAGGTAATTAAAACACTGTCTTATCTGAACTTTATTTAACTTGTCGTCCGTTTATTTTTCAAACGTAAATATCATATAAAACTGTCAGTCGTAGGACTGCACGTCAGATGTGAAAACTATGGAACATAACCGCTATGACTTTCGAACATTTTATCTCCATCTGTTAACATCTTAACAAACTAATGGTGAAGTTAAGCTTATTATGAACCAAGAAGTACTCACTGATTCGGATAGAGGGCGCTTATTTCATACAATAAACAAAAAAATAACCATTTGACCATCCACAAGAGTGCATATGCGTCGTAAACGCATACTGTATGGGACTCTGCTCAATGGAGAAAAGTCGAGGCGACGGCACCTCTTGGTCGCCTCGCACCGCCACGACGCCGCGTCTCTTCTATATTTTCTATATAATCATATGGGCGTCTACTCACTGCAAGAGTCGAGGCGGAGGCGCAGCGGAGTCGAGTCGGTGGCTCGCGACGCGCTTCCTTCTCGTCGCCAAGGCAACTTGCCTATATAGGGCGCAAAAGTCGAGGCGAGGACGCCACGGCGTCGACGTGCCTCTTCCTCGACGCCCGCCTCGACATTAATAGTGAACATAGTCCCATAGTATGCTGCGATGTTAATTTAGGTTTCATATAAAAGTCTTTAAAGTTGGATTTTTATTTGTTTTGTCTTTAAAATTATATATTAAGCTTAAAGTAAGCAATACCAATTTTTTTTCATTTGTAGCGAACACAATGAGCATTCCATATTTCCATTTCCAATATTTTCAGAAAATAACAATATATAGATATGATTCTGAAAGTGTCAGTGTATACTTAGATTTTTCTAGTCCACGAAGAGTTAATAGTGATCAAGATTCATTTTTTTTTTACAGGACAAAAGAGGATCCAGAAAATCCGGAACGCTATGTAAAAAGATTTTCCATAGCAAGCGCCAAAGACGAAACACAAGACCATTTTGTTAGGGCTCTTCCTATTGGGTCTAGGGCTTCAGTGAGAGCTTCAATTAGGGCTTCCACTAGAAGCTCGATAAGGAAAAGAGAGATCAGCAAAGATAGAAAGGAAAACATGGTCTGAAAATAACTACAGTTTTGACACTGCGTTTCTAGATGAGATTCGGACTTTTTTTTAGGTTATGTAGGGCAATTGTTGATTGACGTAACAATGTGTTTAATTATGTAAAACATTTGTGTACAAAGACTGTGATTCTCGTTTAAAAATTAATAGTTAAATATTCAACTTTTAAATTTAAAAATCAACAGACCTACTTTATAGGAAAACAAAATGACAAGCCAGTGTTTAATATGTTAACTATTTACCCAATGTTAAATTATCTTTATTTTAGAGTTTAAACCCAATTACAAATACGATATGTTCCTAAAAAGAATATTGTAAGATTTTTGGACCAGTGGGTCTAGTATAAGTCAATAATGACCGCACTCGCTAGCGAGAGCCTAAAAATATATACCTACCTATAAAAAAATTGTCAATTTGACAATTTAACAATCGCCATTTTGTGATTTAATTCTCAAAATATTACTTTTATTGTAACCTCAAAATTCGTCTACAGTTCAACAATATTATCAATTTCATTAGGCAAATACGATAGAAATAATATTAATTTTTTTATTAAAAAAATTATGTGAAAAATCTTCCAACAATAAAGATAATTAAAGGAACCCGCTAAGTCTATAGAATTAAAATAAAATAAACTCAGGTCATAGATATAGACCTAATATATATTTCCGAAGTACATATATTAAGTCTACGCCTAAGCTATATATATATATATATATATATATACTAATATTTAAATTCTTTAGAAGAAAAGCTCCGAATTTATTCTCATATTCTGTATATAAAAAAAAAGTTTAGTTATGTAATTAATTTATTTAATTAAAATATAAGAATCAGTCCTCGTTGCTCAAAATTCAAAAGTTTTTGAGTTGAAAATATTAAATTAAGTTTGATTTTAAAGTTGTGAGTTATTCGCGTACACTCAGAAAATGTTGTGTTAATTTTTTTTTTTAAATGTAATCTTGACTATATTTGATATTAAAAAAATCAGATAGGTATAGATTTAGTCACATCACATAGTCATGCCATTTATGACTATTTTATGTGTTATCTCTTATCACATACATTTCTGTTTGTTTACGAATTTTATTTAAAACTAATAATGACATAAGTTGTACTTAATTTATAATTTAAATTATGTAAATTATTTTTTTTAATGTGTATTATACCAGTCAATGCGATTTGAAATGCAAAAATGTGATTATTGAATTAATTCCTGTGATAAAATCGTAAATAAATAATAATATTATTACTTAAACCTGGAGTTTTATAGAAATATGTTTTCTTTTTAAATATATTTCTTTGTCGTCTTTGAGGATCCCAAATTTATCCGTCAATGCAGTTATGACAAAATCAAATTTTAATCGAGATTAAGACAAAAATAATAAATAGTTATTTGTTCAACTAGAGAGCAAAATTGTTTTTTGCTGCGAGTGCCGACTTTAAATCACAAACTAGCACTACTGAGCGAAGAGAGTGATTTAAGGGGACTAGACATAAAAAAATTTGCTGTTGTGACATACAACTTTTCACCTCAACAGCGAGAAAAGCGTTACTAGGTCATCTTGAGGTAAGAAAATCAATTAAGACAATTTTAAATATTACGTTTATTATAGCTAACATTAACTTATTATAGCCAAAGTAACATAAATTGCATTGAGCCTATTCAATGCAAATAAACAAAACAAATAATCAAATCTTTTCTCTTTATAATATTAGTATAGATTATGTATATGAATTTAACATACAATATATAAAATGCATTCACTACCAATAAACAGCTGACAGTGAACAACACTAGATACTTATAATACCTACGTTGTTTTAATAAACGCCAATATTGCTCCAATTAAGATATCATTGAAACTTTCAATGATATCTTAATTGGAGCAATATTTTCAATTTGAAACTAAACTAAGGCTCGAGTTCACCAACAGACGGTTAGTTTTAAACAGCTGTTTAAAATTTAAACAGCCGCTTAATAATATTTTTTTGATCACCATCGCTAAACTGCGGGTTAAACGCCCTAAACATTAGATTAACTTAATGATTAATCTAATGTTTAGGGCGTTAAACCCGCAGTTTAGCGATGGTGATCAACAAAATATTATTAAACGGCTGTTTAAATTGTAAACAGCTGTTTAAAATTAACCGTCTGTTGGTGAACTCGAGCCTAAGTTTATTTTCGTCATAGACTTAAGAAAGTGCACGAATAGGCAAAGTGTCAGTTTTAAATAATTATAATTTAAGTAATTTTTTAATTGATTTTTATTGTATTTTTTTACATTAAGGTCGACGGATAGGCTGACCCGTCCAGTTGATGGTAGGTGGCTACCGTCGCCTATAACACAAGTAACGTGACAGGTTTTGTAAATGCGCTGACGACCAAAGTAGGATTAAGGATAAGGGATTAGGATGGGATAGGGAAATATGCTTTGGCTTTCTTTACTCACTCACCGAACACAACAGCACATATGCTGTTATTTCACGGTGATCTTCTGTAAGGGGGTGACTACTGCCGCCAGACGGGATGTCTAAATTACTGCGAAACTCAGTGTGGCTTGTCACTACTTTCCAAATAAGTAAATACCAAAGCCAACTTCGAAAAGTTCATTTGCAAAGTTGACCATGCCGAGAATCGAATCCGGGACCCTTTAAACAGGGCGTTAGCGCCCTACCTCACCGGGACGCCATGGCCACAATTAATATAGAAATGTATGGCAGATAACGCACTTGGCGACGGTTTGGAAGCGTCGCTAATTTGGAAGCGCAGCCACGACTGTCGGCTCTCTGTGTGGAGTCTGGAGACTCTGGCGAGCCGACTACGTCGCCAGTAAAATGCGTGTTTGTGGAAAGAATGAGTTTCGATATATTTCTTAGGTTTCTTCTTTTTTAACTTTTTGCGACGCACATAATAAATAAGTGTGATTTCTTCTATGCACGAAGCGTCCATTCTCGATACGAGAACTGACTGACAGATGGTAGCCAGGTCGCCACTGGCCACTCAATTTGGCAACCGTAGGTGGCCATCGCAGGCGACGTGCCCATGGAATCCCGGTGAGGTAGCGCCCTTACGGCTCAGGTTAAAGCAAGCACCCTAACCACTCATCCAAGGGGATTATTCCCAGTAGTACCGTTGAAGTAGTTCCGTGGCGGAATTAGTGAGACTTTTTTCCCAATAATTCCGCGGGACAACTATTAATTAAATTATAATATTTCTTATTCCCATTAGTCCCGTTAATATAACATATCAGGGAAAATATTATATATTGCTAGTATAATAAATGCGAAATAAAATTGTTTATTATGCTTTGCACGCCTAAGTAGGTACTCAAACGAACGATCATTAAGTTTTTCTCTTTGAAGGAATATTTGAAAAAATAAATTGCCGAATTGGTCAAGTTCGCATATACTCGATAGGATTTGAAATAATTACTTCAAACACTCAAGTGTTTGAAGTAATTAAAGGGTTATTTATTTTATTCAAACACATATGTAGGTATATTATATTGAAAGGTATAAGAGTGCATTTTAAAGTGTGTCTTTTTGTTCTTAGGTCTACCTCTTAAAATTAACAAGCCCTCAATGCAATACAGTTCAGTACAATAAACACTTAAAAGACACCGCACTTTATTTCTTACAGTTACGACATCAATTCTTGTAATATACATATAGCATGTATATGCTACACATATATTGTTAACTATATAGACAAACGTCAAACTGAGTCGGTTGGTTCATATAGAAAAAAATCTCTTAATTTCTCTGGGATAACTTTCAATAGTTTCAATACATAGGTATGTGAAATGGGATGCAATAATTTTAAACTTATAAAACTAAGTTATAATATATATTTACAAATTGTGTATAATATTAAGCTTCGGTCACCTTTTTTAAACGTTGGGAAATCGACATCGGTGCCCCGCCATGAGATGATGAACCCTGCAATTGCTAATTAGCCTGGCCGCCATTAAGGTGACGTAATCTCGTGACACACTCAGTACCTCCGTAACATTGACCACCGAGTTTTTAGTTGTGGATGACGTCACGCGGTTGTTAGTGAGACAAGATTCCTGTATATTAATAATTTGCGGGGATTATAGAGGGGAATATATTGTTCTGTGATCAAGGCCTTACACACTCACCAAAACAATACAAAATGATGTTTCCATAAGTCTTTTCCAAAAAGGGTGGCAACTGCCGCCAGATAGGCTGAAATTTATTCGTGGTGGTGAGCCTTGGAGCCTTGGAAGAGGCCTAAACCCAACAGTGATGACATACCTACAAAATGACATGACACTGTTTCTCAAAGTTAATATATATTTGTAATTTACTTATCAGTGGATGGAAATAGGATTACATGAATGTGTTACTAAGCAATTTACGTCATCCGCTGATAACTGGATTTAACTAGTGTCACTATTAAATTAACATGTTTTATTAAGATTAAAATTTGTTTGCTAGTACGTAATTTAAATTAATATTACTGTGGGTATTATTGAAACTAATAAAGTCTTTCCTCGAAACTGCAATTAATTATGCGAATGTGACATGGAACAAATTAAAAAAAAAAGACAAAAATGCAAGCAACGCCTAATTCTATTAGATAGAGGTGCTTAAGCACGCTGGCGACTTTAAAAAATTAGCAGATGATATGGAATTTACTATATCCTCAAATTAGGTGGTCCACGGGAAAAACCCGATTCTATTCGATTCGATTCTATTCGATTCTATTCGATTCTATTCGATTCTATTCGATTCGATTCTATTCGATTCTATTCGATTCTATTAGGGAGAGGAAGCGTACTGAACTGTAAAAAAGTAATTTTAATTTATTATTTGAATTGAATTAAACAAATTATATAATAGTTAAGGCGTGAAAACGTAACAAACAATCTAAAAAAGCTACTCTCGCATTTAAAATATTAATATTAATTAGGATTTAGGTAGAAGCCGACATTTAAAACCTGAACCTTACCAAACATATTTTTATAATTTTGTTTTTTTTTTTACTACATAATTAGATAAATGATTAAGTGTTGTATTTTTATATCAATACAATATTGCAAATTGTTTATAAATAAAATGAATTATAAGTAATTATCGAAAGCCAAATAGGGTATCATTATATTTGAACCACGTTGACGTTACGCTTCTAAAAATATAAGATCTTTCTCAATATAAAACCACATCTATACATATTATTCAAGCTATAATTAACAATTATAAAGTAACCTCTGACACTCGATTGAGCCCTATCACGCTCTATATCTGCTATAAGTTGTTCGAGAGTTGAGTATCCCGCAGACTAAGTACTTGGTCAGGTCAGGTCAACATCAGGTCGAACTTATCGTGTCATGGAAATACCACTGAATTAACAGTAATACCAAATTACACAACAATTTCTGAGATTAGCGTGCACAAATGCACAGAAATGAGACAAAAATTCTAAAAACTATTTGACCTCGGTAACATAAGTAAAGTCGGGGTACGAAAACCTTCGTCACTTTTCAAATTCATTTCTTTATCAAGACGTAGACCCTTAGTACCTTTTGAAACTAAAGCACTAAGCAAACGTCAAGCAAAGCAATAGGTATTCTAAGGCTTAGGCGTATTGGATTAGCATTTATGCGTGTTTATCGTTTGTAAATGTTAACTCAGTTTGTCTCAGCCGGCGGGGACGTATTGAAGTAGCATTTCGATATACGTGGCCGGGTCTCCCGCGCTTATTCTGAGTGTACACTACAAGAAACATAAGGTATATGTAGTGTGTAAGGGAAATATCCGCAAGAGAGCCTGCTTTATATGTAGTCAAATAAATAAACATAAATTTAAAAATGTATCTTTATTTAATTCAAATTGTTTAATCCAATTTCTATTTTAAAAGTAATTTTTGAGGATCTTCAGCAAAACGGTTTATGACGTCTCTCGTTAAGGAATGTTTACAAGTTTTTTTATTTACACTGAGCATATAAAGCCCATTTAACCTGTCTTCGGTCATTGTTGATCTCAGCCACGTTTTTACGCGTCTGAGTGTACTGAATGACCTTTCAATTGTCGTCGTCGGACCGCGGCGGCCAGGGGGGGGCAGGTGCCCCCCTCCTGTCCCCCCCCCCCTGGGTACGCCTATACCAGCGCCCATTAACGGCATCGGCAAGGGAAAGGATCCTTCGACATTCCTACATGCAAGTGCACACTGTCGGAAACTATGCCTTGGCATGCAGCAACGTCTCTTCGTGTTCTCCTATCCCCTAGTGTCAAATGTTGCCGATGCATGCCCGAAGCGGTATTTTTGTTACTACGATCATATATATTGGAAATTTCTACTTTATTGCCATGACATTAATGTATATTACTATTTGCCACCTAAAATCTCAGCCGTGTCGATGCCGATAGTGGGCGCCGACCCTAAGCTAACGAACCTTTTCTTACCCCGACTGTACAATTTGTACCTATGAATTGAAAACAGCTGTGTTCTTGGACGCGAATTGTGATTATATTAGCGATAAGGACGGGAGGTGAAGATAAATAGACTAATTTATTTGTTAAATAACTAAAATGTAAATATTGTCTTATGAATTTATTATATAATATTTATTTAATGTTGAGGAAATCTTACAACTTGTATTATATATACTTAGATGTAATAAAATTATTATATTTACTATTTACATACTTATAGCGTGATTTCATAGAAGTCTAGTGTGACATGACTTTGGAAATTATATTTAACTAGATTCCCATTTATAACTGAATTAATTTTTTTATAGTTAACTGTTATATTTTTTCTGCAAATTATATGCTTACACAAACCCTCGTTTATTGATCATTCGCTGATTACATTTAAGCCTATTCCACTTATCCCTATTATTATTTACTAGCTGGTGTCCGCAACTTCGTACACGCTGTAGTTCGTTTTTTGAAAAACTCACGGGAACCTAACAATGTTTCAGGATAAAAAGTATCCTAGAGTTAAATCCAGTTAATCATCAAAACATCAGTGAAAACCGAATTCAAATCGGTTAAGCCGTTTCTGATATTAGCGTGCACAAACGTACAAACAGACAAAAATTGAAAAAACAATTTTTTCGAAGTAACAAAAGTATCTACAATGTGCAGAAATTGTAATTTTTTTTTTTTTGAAAAAATATTTAATGTAGATACAGACATACTAAATATTTTATTATGTAAATATAGAATACATTAGATTTTAAAGAAAATCAGCTTCATAGAGTTTATGGAACTTATACATTTATATATATAATCAGTAGTTCGTTAAAACAATTCGCTCAACTGTTCTATTATTATCTGTATGTTATATAATATCTTTAAATAGCGTTGTTTAAACAAACCCATTGTATTAAATCATGTGTTGAAAGATCATTGAAACAGTCAGACATCATACGCCGGTCACTATACAACTGTTTTTTTTTAACGTATCTGCGCTTATTGGCATTAATTCTGTTAAATATTTAAGTATAAAATATTTTAAAAATTTTTGGTATAATTGGCGTTAGTTTTGAGGTGAGTTTTTAATTTAATTTTTCTATTACTATCACTGTTAATTTAAAAAAAAAAAATTATTTTATTTTATTTTATGTCAATTTCGACAGACAGGCTGACGGTCCATTTGATGGTAGTTGGCTACAGTCGCCAATAACACAAGCATTTCCATAGTTGCTGCAAGCGCGCTGCTAACCGGTAATGGGCTCTGGCATCCCTAACTCACTCACCGAAACACAACAGCACATATGCTGTTATTTCACGGTGGTCTTCTGTATTTTTTTTACTGCAAATTATAAACTCAAGCCTTCCTCGTTTATCGCTCTTTCCATTGGTAAAAACCGTATCTAAATCTAGTTTTTTTAAATAAATACTAGCTAATGCCCGGGACTTCGTCCGCATTGATAAATCCGTACTAATATTATAAATGCGAAAGTATGTTCTGATGTATGGATGTATGGATGTTTGTAACTCTTTCACGCAAATACTACTGAACCGATCACGATGAAATTTTGCATACACGTAAAAATCGTAAAATAAAAACTACGCGCGAGATAAGAAACTCAAGCGGTCTCTAACCAACGCGACGCGACGACGCGGCGCGAAAATTAAAATTAATTTCGTTTTTTTAGTTGAAAAACACAACCCGCCTAAATATTGAGGTCCAAGTCGGCGAAAAGACGTCGGTTAAAGTGTCTGCTAAGAAAAAAACTGAAATTGAAGATGGAATCACATGAAAAGGATTCGAGGGTGACGGGGTCACCATCAGACCTTGTAAACGGAGACAGTTTGGAGATGAAGCCTGTTGAATGTGAGTAAATGAATTCATTTATTTCAACTTTCTGCCCTTTAAATGCAAAAAAATATATATAAAATATAAAATTTTAAATACAAAAGAAGATCGGCCCACAAAACCAAAGTTTATATTCCTCAGAAGTGTAATAATGTCATCACGTCATCACAATGTCTGATAAAATTTCCTTTAAAAGTTTCTTTTACTCATTTCATTTTTATAAGTTATACCTAAGTACTGTACATACAAAGATACAATGTGACAACATGTGTGACTGAACTATAAAGAAAAGTTTGCCATACATTATTAATAGTTTACCCGAAGACATGGCTAAAGAGAAAAATAAGTTTTATTTAAAAAATAATTAATTAAATTTTATTTAAAATCATTTAATTAAATTTTGAATATATAAATTACTAAAAATTTAATTAGGTACTTAAATAATTTAGATTTAGATTTAGTCTTTGATCCTGTAGAAAATATGCTTTCCAGTTTTATGGGACATTGTAAATATTATTAAAATTACTTTACATGTACTTATAATAATAAATAAAATAAAATAAAGAATTTTGTCTAACATTTTTAGCTGCAGAGCCAGCTCAAGTGAAAGACTTCGATGATCTTCTGCCCTATGTAGGCGAGTTTGGCTGGTACCAGAGGATATTGTTCCTACTAATGATACCCTACGCATTCTTCTTCGCGTTCGTCTACTTTGGCCAGATTTTCATGACTATAACGCCAGAAGAATACTGGTGTTATGTGCCGGATTTGAAGAACCTCAGTGTGGAGGAGAGGTAGTTTTAAAATATTTTATGCACAAAAGGTACAACGGTAGTTTGTAACTTTTAAAAGTAACAAAAACACTTGATACCCTATTCAAATACATATAAAAATACAAGCCAATGAGGTCAAGCAAGTCAAAAAAGAATTTTTCTGTAAGGCACTACAGATGATCTTGATATTTTTCAATATTTTACTGGATTTTAAACATATTTTCTTTGTACAATTTTATTTTTAAGAAGTTTAATTTTAACCAATGTTAATATTGTGAATAAAATATATTCTGATTTAACAAAGTCACATAATATATTTAATTGTTTCCCTATAAATTATTTGTTGCTCATATTTTTTGGTCAGGTGTTGATTTTTTTCTTTTTCACGCTTAAAAAAAAAATCAAAGTCGCAGCCAAAGCTAGTCTACGATAAAATAGATAGCTGGTTAACATCTTCATCTTGTTAAATTCCTTCTTTTTCGGACCAAGCGTTTTAAAACATCCTTTATAATGCGCACTGCCAAGGTTTGGAACTCTCTTCCGGCGTCTGTATTTCCGAGCTCATATAACCCAAATCTTTTTAAAGTTAGAGTGAATAGGCATCTTCTGGGTGAGCACGCTGCATCGTTGCCCTCGTCTTTGCTCCACGGCTAGATGCTGGCCAAAAGCAAAACAATATTTCATTTAAAAAAAACCGATTAAATGATCTATTTTTATTTAGTTTTAAAGTGTTTTTATTTTTATGTAGTTTTAAGTGTGTGCATCTTTCATTTTCAGACGTCATTTGTCCATACCTCTATTAGGGAATAATAAATATGATCGCTGTCACGTGTACGACGTCGATTGGACAACGGTTATTGACATACAAAATTCAAACGCACCGAACACTTCATGGCCGATCAAGAAGTGTCCAGGCAAATGGGAGTTTAATTTTACCGATGTGACCTACGAGACTATTGCTACTCAGGTGAGAAATTGTTTTAGGGTCCTGGTTCCTCAGAACTAGGCTGATGCTTCTTCCATCTGTATATACTACTTTATACTACTTATAAAAAAGAACGAAAGAAAGAAGCATTTGTTCCTAACACAATACATACAACACAAATATAAGCAAAAATAAATACATAATATTTGATAAAAGAACTCCTATTTCATATATAGAAAACTGAATCCTACTTTTGTCTCATTCTAACATACAGTTAGGGTGGGTGTGCGACAAGGACAACTACGCTGCGACAGCTCAGGCTGTATTCTTCTGTGGCGCCATTGTTGGAGGATTAATTTTTGGATGGATTGCCGACAAATATGGAAGGATACCGGCTTTAATAGGTAAGCTTAATGCTTATTATTATTTTTAATGCGTTTTTTAGATCTCAGGAACGCAAGAAGATAGATTGCCTTTGAGATGTAAATTTTATTTATTTACTTATTTATTTATTTACAGGAACATATATATTTAGTTTATTGGCTATGAAAACACACACTACGCATGCAAGCCTGTATAAAAATTCAAATAACATTTTATAAATTATTAAATATAAACTAAATTAATAATAAGTAGGTATAGTATATAAAAGTAAAAGCCATAATAAATTTAGATTATAAATGGCGCTGGAAACCATGTCGCGCATTCCATAAAGATACATCTTTTCGATCACATGATGTATAATCTGTCCTTACTGTCCCAGACTTAACGGACGATATTTATTCTTTTCAGGTACCAATATGGCTGGTTTTTTAGCTGGTGTGGGGACCGCATTTGCCAACAGCTTCTGGTCATTCTGCCTTTGTAGATTTCTCGTTGGCTTGGCGTACGACAACTGCTTTATGGTGATGTACATTGTAGGTAAGTTTAGCAATAGCATTAAGCAATCGTAAATATAGGAATGCCGTAACTTCCTGCATCTCGCAGAAATAAATTAAGAAAGTTGCTTTTAATTTTTTTTTTAAACAATTGTTTTTAAAATTCCATTTCCCCAGTCCAAATTTCGAAATTTCACACCGCTCTGTAGGCGCAATTTTTCAAAATTTTCGCTTCACATCCGTATACTGTCCACTAATATTATAAATGTGAAAGTAACTCTGTAAGTAACCTATTCACGCATTAACTACTCAACCGATCATCATAAAATTTTGCACACGAGTTCTCAAGGATACAAGAAAGTACATAGGGGTACCTTTCATCCATAAAAAAGTACTGTTCCCGAGGGATCATCTAAAATAAAATAAAAAACTAACGCCTGGCCAAAGTGTTATAGCAACAAGAGGTCAAGAGTTATATTGCTTATATATTTTTTTTATTATTCCACGCGGACGAAGTCGCGGGCACTGAAGCAATCATAATCTTTATATTAATACTAGCTATTAATTGGTTCGATATATTTTTTAAATAATTTCACTGAAACCATTATTCCAGTGATAGAATACGTCGGTCCAAAGTGGAGGACTTTTGTCGCCAACATGTCCATAGCCGTGTATTTCACGTTCGCCGCATGTCTGCTGCCCTGGATCGCTGTCGGAGTCAATGATTGGAGGATATACACGCTCATCATCAGCGTACCTTTGGTGTTGTCCATCTTGACACCTTGGGTCGTGCCTGAAAGTGCGAGGTATTTTTTTATTATTATGTTGTCTGACGTTCCATGTGATGGTAGGTGGATACGGTCGCCTATAAAACAAGCAACGCCACAGGTGCTGCAAGTGTGCTGTCGACTACAGTAGTATTAAGGATAGGTGATTGGGAATGGACACACATACTGTTATTTCACGGTGGTACTCTGTAAGGGGGTGGTTACTGCCGTCAGACAGTCTACCCAGTTTGTTGACTCCGAATTTAATTAATATTAATAAATCAACATTTATTTGATAACAATACTTAAGGCTAAACAAAATTTATATTACATTTACATATTATACATATTATACAGTCGACCAAACATTTCGACAAGATGTTAAAAAATTATATTTATATTTATTTTAATATTAATATAAATATTTTAATATTAATATTATTTAATTTCAGATGGTTAATATCACAAGGCCGTATTGAGGAATCCATTAAAATATTACAGAGGTGTGAAAAAGTGAACAAGAAAAAAATACCAGTTAATATACTGGAAGAGTTTCGGGTGAGGAGTTTTGGGTATCATTTGCGTGAATAAATTTACATTTTAAATTAAATTCACGAAACTACATTATTTTACAAATTCAATTCATTACTTACCTACATTAATTCAGTAATTCAAATTAATTTATTAAAATTAATTCAGTCATTTAAATTAATTCTATTATATTAATTCAGTTAATTTGGTAGTAGGTGGCTACCGTTGCCTATTCGGCCTAAGAAGTCATAATAAATTACAGAGCGAAAATTTTCTTTTACATTTTTTAAATGAACACAAATTTGTAAAAACAAAGAGTTCTTAATTCGAAATTTATATTTATTTTTCATTTCTGGCCAGTTCTACGAACTTTCCGTGCGGTCTATGTATATACAATTAATTATAAAAAATTAACTAAATTATACTAAGGGTCTCTTTCACCATCTCTGAGTAAAGTGTCAAGTAGGTTAACCGTCACTTAAAGTCACCGGTAACCGAAAATGAAGGAGATGATATACCTTTGTTTGTACGGTAAAAGTCCCAAACATTAAAAAGAAAATTTAAAAAAATTCGCCTATCGAAGGATGCAGTAAACCGAGTGCATAATTTAATAAAACATAAAATTATTTCTAAAAGTAACTAATCAACACTTTACTTGTAATTGGTGAAATTCCCTAATTCAGTTATTCAAATTTATTTTTAATTTATTTTTTATTTTTATTAACAATCTTGCACACAATAAAATTGTACCAAACAATAGCACTAATGCTATTTTTCATCTAACAGGAAACCGCCACAAGAATAGCGAAGCAAGAGGAGGAAAATACAAACTATTCAATATTGGATTTGTTCAAAACGAGGAGACTCCGTCATCACAGCATTCTTCTGGTGGTGATATGGATGTCCATAGCGATGGTCTTCGACGGTCACGTGAGGAATGTGGGCTCTTTGGGTTTGGACATATTTATCACTTTCACGGTAGCAACGGCCACCGAGCTCCCAGCCGATATACTTTTGACGCTGATCTTGGACATGTAAGACCCCTATTTTGTTTTCATCAGTGTTTTGAAAGAAAGAAAGAAAGAAAGAAGTTTATTTGGTACATTGTACATTGTAAATTATTGGTATTTTACATCAATCTACTACAACTACGGATTTTTCGTCACAAATGCCAAAGCGGCACGTGTCAAGTACGCCTAAAACGGAATCATGGCGGAGTCAATTGTAAAAGGTAGTAACGACCAAGTTCTACTATTTCATTTCTTCTTCTTCTTCTTCTCTTTTACTCCTAATGTTTTGGCTCCATTAGATTTTCTCCGATGATTTTGCCAGTGTCATTAGTAAAAATAGCAATTTGTAATAGCCTTTACTTTAAAAAAAAAAAGGCAAAATTGAAATTATAAATAAAAGTAGCAGATCCCGAGACTAGTTATAGTCAAGTCAAATCTATAATTTTTCTTAGTTTTCCAAAACAGGTCTGTCAAGTCCAATACTATTCATTTTAAACTTCAATGTGTTGACGCTAAGTCACATTTTCTTTAAATGACAGATGTTTAATTGATTTTAAATGACAGATGACAGACTTAATGCTCTACGCATATGTCATTTTTAAATGTTCCATAAAGTTCTTAGTGTTTTGTGTGACATGCGAAATACATAGTTGTAGTAGATCGATGGTATTTTATAATTTATAAAAAAATATAACAAAAATGGTCTCCGTTCAACATGTAGTTGATGTAGTCTTGATGATCTTAACCATCATGACGCTGATCTTCCGCGGATATGTTATATTAATTAAGTTATTAACGGGACTTATGGGAATAAAAAATATTACTATAGTTCCGTGGGACGATTAATTAATAATTGGAAAAAAAAAGTCTCACTAGTTCCGCCACGGAACTACATCAACGGAACTACTGGGAATAATCCGTTTCATTTACATTGCTTACATACAAATTTATACAATTTACATACTTACTAATAATTTTCAAGTTGTTTTCAAAACATATGGTAAAATTTTAACTAAGACACTAATTAGTGTTTCGTATGTGATTAATTTTTTTTTTTTAATATCAGTTTAGGACGTCGCTGGCTTGCTTTCGGCTCAATGGTCATCAGTGGCGTGTTCAGTCTTCTGGCTACTACAGTACCGATTGGTAAGTCGTGTTGTCTATGTACAACATCTATATCAGGGTTTCTCAAACTTATGGGGGCCTTAGTCAAAGTAACAATTTAAAGCGATAACGAAGTTCGAAAGAGTAAAATGAATGGGATGTATCACGTGATTTAGCGATGGCATATGTCAATCTCATACATTTTATAGTTTTCGAACTTCGTTATCGTTTTAAATGGCTACCGAGCCATAATATAGGGGTATGTACATACTACGCTTTCTAGACCCTTAATAAAATAACTGACAAACAATAAAACAAATGAGGTATTTAATTAAAAAAGAATCACAAAAGATCAATAGACAGTTTCAACAGATTCGTACTGCTTAACAACTGAATGTTTCTTCACTAGGTATTCCGACGGCTTCGCTTGCCCTTGTCGGACGTTTTGCTGTGAACATCTCCTTCAATATTGGAATGCAATATGCTGCTGAATTACTACCGACTGTTGTCAGGGCTCAGGGACTAGCGTTGATACATATATGCGGATACGGTGCTACAATATTGGTGCCTTATATTGTACATTTGGTAAGTCCTATTATAAAAGTGGAATTAGATAGAGCCAACTTCGAGAAAAAGGTCAATGGTCGAATCCAGCTCGGATGGGCAACGTCCGGGAAGCTTCGAGATAATATCTTCTCGTCTGAACCTTAAAATAAAAGTTTTCTACCAATGTGTGTTGCCATTAATGACATAAATGGAGCTGAAACGTGGTCTTATGCATTTTAGCTCTTCACTTATGGAGAGAGGTTTTGTACATAAAAAATTGCATCCCAAGCGCAGCCTTGAGCACCGGAGTAGTCAAGCTGATATAATTATTATTATATCACGATGTGTTTTTTACCAATCTAAAGTACGTTTTAATTTATTTCTTTTATATTAACATTAAATTTTTCTATTTTTTCAGGCTACCATAGACAATATTATACCTCTATTGATTCTGGGCGCACTAGGCATAATGGGCGGGTGTCTTTGCCTTTTCCTACCCGAGTCTATGGGTAAGGATATGCCACAGACGATTCAAGACGGTGAGAATTATGGAATAGGACAGAAGTTTTGGGAACTACCGTGCTGTAATAGGTAATATTTAAACATCGACCGCAATATTTACAATCTAAGACTTATCCGTAATTCCGTACTAATCTTACTTATTTTAATATTATAAATGCGAAAGTATGTTTGGATGTTTGTAACTCTTTCACGCAAAAACTATTGAACGGATGGCCACTTATTTCA
Organism: Synanthedon myopaeformis; assembly: GCA_944738685.1. Lineage (NCBI taxonomy): Eukaryota > Metazoa > Arthropoda > Insecta > Lepidoptera > Sesiidae > Synanthedon > Synanthedon myopaeformis. The sequence continues at coordinate 3,482,383 of OX122941.1, forward strand.
ATAGTCTCTTAGTCCCTTTTTTGATAGTACTTAATTCAGTAATATGTTTTTTTTTTTTTCAGAAAAAATATAGAAGAGCCTACAGTGGCTGTAAAGTCTACAGAAGCTGTTTAAATCTATTACATGTTATATTGTTATTATCAAATTAAATGAACAACAGCGTGTTTTGATGTTTTATTTATTTTCTTATTACTGTCGTCAAACTGGTCGGTCTGAATCAAAAAAATTAAAAAAATTTAAAACAAAACACCGCCAACTATTTTGTTTGTATGAATTAATTTATTAATATTTTCATTTTTAGCCCCTGACGCAAAAGGAGGCTTTATAAGTTTGATCAGGGTGTTTGTGTGTGACATCGTAGATTCCAAACGAATAGACTGATTTTGATAAGATTTTTTTTATTTAAAAGCTGACATCATCGAGATGGTTCCTAGCTATAATTTACGAAGTCTGTTCAGGCTTTTGAATACCATCATCACATTTCCTAGTCGACGAAGAGATTTCACTAACTTCCACATGTTCGATTGATGTGAAATTTGTTACTTCGGTGGTATTTCTATGACATGGTAATTTTGACCTGATGCTGCAGCAACAAGTGCTTACTCTGCGGGACATCCAACTCCTCAGCAACTTTCAGCAGATATAGCGTATTTGGACTTAATAGGTTATAATTTTTAATTACTTATAGATTGTTTTATGTAAAGTTCGACAGGCAAACTGATGACCCAATAATTATAATATTTGAAGACTTTTAGATTAGATGAAAAAATGTATTTTTGCACTTTTAAAGGTAAATCAAGGTAAGTTTAATCTTAAGGTTCATGGTCAGGTGACAATCACTTCAGTAACTTCTATGTTATCGCTGTTAATCTTAGCTGGCGGTTAATTAAAAAAAAATGGTAAAATATTCAAACTCTACAAAAGATACAAATGAAAAGTTCAAACAATAACATTTCTCGTTTCATTGTAAGTGCGATCGTTAAAATATTGTCGGTTAGGTATGCGCCTTATGTCGATAGAATGTATATCGATATATTTAGATATCTTTTTCTGACCTAGCGCTTAAAACATCCTTTATAATGCGAAAAGCCAAGGTTTGGAACTCCTTGATCTGTATTTCCCAGCTCGTATAACCCAAATCTTTTCAAAGTTCGAGTGAATAGGCATCTTCCGGGTGAGCTCTCTCCATCATAGGCCTCATCTTCGATACACGGCTAGATGCTCTCTAATAAAAAAAATAGCAAACAAAGTAAGCACAGTTAAATTAAACATGTAAGTAATGTGGTCGAACAGTCGATATTACTTTGTAAGTATAAAGCGTCATTAATACTTACAAAATTTTCTTTAAATTTTTTTTATGCTAAGATCGGCAGACGGGCAGACAGTCGTCGCTTATAACACAAGAAACGCCACAGATGCTGCAAGTTCTCTGCGGACTACAGTAGGATCGAGGATAAGGAGATTGGGAAGGGATAGGAAAATGGACTCTGTCATCTCTTAGTAACTCACCGAAATACACACGTGCTGTAATTTATTTTTGAAGGTTTTTAAATTTATTTTTAAAAGTTTTAACAGTGTTTCCATTAAGTAAGGTGCTTAACCGTAGCCCACCGTCGTTGTCATTAGTGATAACTTAGACCTATAATGCTTAGACATGTTTTGCAACCAAGTCGCTGAAAAATAAATTTACATGGCTTACATAGACTAAGCCTTAAGAAATCTTAAAGAAAACTTTGCCTTGGCCCTATCTATATCTGTTACGGTCAACTCACAGTAACCATTTCTCTCTCCTCTCCGCGTTTGTCTCTTTCTCCGCTAGATTCTTCTAAACTACTCAATGCATTGTGATATGGTATTCAATAATGGAAAGAGTAATGAAAGAGGACAGTTTATGTATATATTTTGCAAAAAAACATTGCATCCGTCGAAACGCTAGGTTATCGATAAATCTTATTAATTTCACGTGCCCATCACTAAACCGTTTGTTTACAAATAAACATAAACGCGGTTTACTTTTCAAATTAAGAACATCCACATTCTCATTCGCTTTCCAGGACTACATAAAGATGTACCAATTAATAACCGTGTTGTTGACAATTAAAATAACACTGGCCAGTTTTTCCAGCGAAAATCATTATCAACAATTGACTTTGGAGAAACATAAGTTAAATAAAGGCGTTTGGATGAGAAGTCAATCGAATGACGATGATATACCTAAACCGAATGGCGACTTCATATTTAGTCCGAATTATTATTTGAACAACGAAATCGCGGAGAAAAACGTTGAGAATGAGAACAACCTTGACGAGACACCGTATTTTTTTAAATATCTCCCAAGATACAGACGAGCAGTTGAAGGTATGATATTTTTATATGCTACGTTATCATCATCTTAGCCGCAGGACGTCCACTGCTGGACATAGGCCTCCACCATAACTTTCCAATAGGACCGGTCAGAAGCAGCCTGGATCCACAGTCGACCCGCGGCCCTTATATGGTCGTCTGTCCACCTTGTGCGTAAACGTCCTGCGCTGCGCTTGTCGGTCTGTGGCCTCACCTCGAGAACCTTCTGGCCCCAGCGGCCCAAGGCTGTCCATGCTATAGGTATGTCCTGCCCAATGCCACTTCAACTTACCAATCCGCTGGCTTAACTTAATGTAACTTTCGTACGTCTGCGGATCTCCTCATTTCTGTTTCGATCTCGTAGTGTAATCCCGAACATAGCCCTTTCTGTAGTTCGTTGAGTGTTCACCTGTTATTGTCTGGGGTCACCTGGGTTGAGTTGTGGGCTGCTTAACTTTATAGGATACAAGCAAGATTTAAAATTATAAACTAACCCCCGACTTTCTAATGAGCCTAATCTCGCTATAAGCTTAACTGCAGTAAGTTACTGAGAAGTTAGACATTCCGCAGACTATTTGATTCTGCAGCACTAGGTCAAGGTTACAATGTCCTGAAAATATTACGATTGATATTAAATTTGGTTTAATAAATTAATATATCTGTTCGCAAATTTCAATACTTATTTACGGCAAAATAGTGAAGGCAACCCTACCTAACATCAAGCCGCCATTTCTCACGATATAGTAGATAATGAAAATAGAATAAAAATAAAATATAAGACAAAAGGTCGGTCAGGTGTATGCCATCTTTTATATTTAAATGTGATATTTTGAATAAAACAGATGCTATATTTTGAATAAAACAGAAATAAATTCAACAAAAACCTTAGCAAATACACTTATCTGTTATATTCATTTAATAAAAATAACTAATTACCTTTCAGATAAACAAAAAATACACATAGAGCCTGTTAATGAGATAGCAGACAATTTTGATACAATGTCGCAAGCTGTTGAAAAAATGTCACCAATACAAAGATCCGTAGTGAATACAAAACTAGAACCCATTACTGTTACTAACGTATATCCGTATGAAATAGCTTTACTGGTTGACAATCAGAAATACTTACCTAAATCTGCTCAGTACGATATTGCTTTTAATAAAGAACAAACGCCAACCATTAACTCTGTTACCAATGAATCCGATGATGAATTTATCATAACTCCTCTTAAAAATGAAACAAGAGTTGTGAATGAAATAATAAATGATCATTTAACAAAAAGTCTCAAAGATAATGTTGAATCAGACAAGACGTTCGAAATTGATATAAGAAATAATATAACAACCGAAAATGATAATTCAAGCAAAGTGAACCGAGAAGTTCTCGCAGATAGTAACATTTGGAAATACACGAATCCATCTTCTGTCACAAGCACTAAAGACGTGTCCACGGCAGATAATAGTTTAAAAGTCGTTGGATTGAACCAAAAAGGTTTGTTCAAAATTATTGGCACTCTAAGTAAGATATTCAAAAAGATAATACGTCATCACGATGACATAAAAGAAACACATAGGAAGATGCAATCAGAAACGCAGAGTGTGGAAAGCAATTTGAAGATCTTTTCAAATACGTTAGATGGGTTCAACAAGAAATATGAAAATGTGAAGCAAATGTTTGACAAACTTAATATTTTGGACACGAAAATTTCTTCCAAAGAAAAATTCTACTGTAACAAAGAGAAAGAAATAACGAAGAAACTCAAACTCTTCGAAGATCAACAGAGTAATTTTCTCATTCAACAGAAACAGTTTTATAATATACAAAAATTGTTGCTGAGACAAAACGAAGAAATAAGCGAGAGGCAGGAACAAATTGTTAAAACTCAAAATGAAATATCACACAGGCAAAGCAACTTTGCTCAGATTTTAAAGAAAGCTAAACAGCTAATCGAAAAGGACAGAAAAACAGAATTAAATGCCCTTAAATTTAAACAAGTTAATAGGACCAGGTTAGTATAATGTAACAAGAAAATATTTCCAATATTTCAATTCTTTTATATGCAGACAGGCTGACGGTCTTCTCGATGGTATGTGGCTTTCGTCACCTATTAACACAAGCAACCCCATAGGTGCTGTATGTGAACTGCCGGCATCTTTTGGTTTGGAACTTGTACTTTTATTGTACAAATTGCCATAATAATTGTACTATAACAGGTCTGATCAGAATTCGAATCTGCGTTAGCCGATCGTATTGAATCAAAAATAAATTGTAAATTACAACGTCATCCAAATATGTCTTTTCTTTTAAAGGTTAAACCAGATAACAAAGATTGCTACTAAATACACGCAGAAACCTAAAAATCAATCTGCAACCGCTGAATCTATAAAAATAAATCTCTTTCATATACCTAGATTCATTCCTTTGGAAAACAAAGACGAATATTTACTTAAAGAAAAAGATTTGCAATCCATAGACGATTTAGTTTATAAACATTACTTCAATAATACATTCATAGAGAAATATATGAAGGATAATTTAATAAGTGATTTTGCTGTCACGCCTGACCATAACGAAGTAATAAGCAGCACAAAGAATAAAAGGGATGAATTAAAAATCGAACCAGTAGGAACTACATCGGAGAAAGCTAAGACTCATCGTAGAGAAAGAAGATGGATCAGACACTCTAGAAAGAGTTCGAGAAAAAATAAATTTTATCAAAATAAAGACGACAAGAAAGTGCAAAAAGTAGCCGGCGAAGATAAAGAGAAATCGTTGTTGCAAAAACATTTGAACATGAATAATTTTGAAAACAATCCATTCTTGGCAATGGCGACGAAGTTTTGCAACGAAATCGGACAGAATAATGATCAGCAAAGCTTGATGTGGTGTATCGAAAAATCTTTAAGAAAATTAGGAAAAATGGGTATGTTATTAAACTACTTATATTTTATTGTTTTGCAAATAACTGTTTTCTATCTATCTATATATCTATCAAAGCGGTAGTGACCATCACTTCCGAGGGGCATGTCTCACCACATGCCGTTGGCAGTTACACTAGCTGGGGTTCGCGACTTCGTCCGCGTTGAAAATTAAATGGTTATGGGTTTCTCAATATCTTCTTCGGATATTTACTTTTATATTACCGCCCCATTCATGTTCTATTAGCTTTTTTCAGTGTGATGATATTATTTTATTACTAGCTGGTGCTCGCGACTTCGTCCGCGTTAAAAATTAAAAAAAAAAGCAATATAACGTTTGCTCGTGTTGCTATAACACTTTGGCCAGGCGTTAGTTTTTTATTTTTTATTTATTCCTCGGGAATAGTCCTTTTTTTCTGGATGAAAGGTACCCTATGTCCTTTCTCGTGTCCCAGACAACGTGTATGCAAAATTTCATGGTGATCGGTTCAGTAGTTTTTGCGTGAGAGTTACAAACATCCATACATCCAAACATACTATCGCATTTATAATATTAGTATAGATATAGATACATAGAAGTATAGACTAGTATAGATATAGATAATATTTTTGTATACAGTCAACATCCCTATTGACTGTTCATCTCTTGCATTATTTACTTCAGTGACCCCAAGTATTTATATGTGTTTTAAACATTTTAGACTTCGTGGGCACCACGACGACATCGGCTATAGGAAGCCCTATATTATCCGATCAGAAAGTTACTGAAACTGATACATATGACGTTTTCAATGCCAATAAAAATGGGAAAATTGACCAAGTCGAAATAACTACTAAGAAAATTGGTGAGTAAAAATATTTATGTTTTTGTATATTTAAAAAAACAATTGTGTTGCTAAGTAAATTTAATCAAAGAAACGACAATATAAGTTCTTAATTTTTTTTAAATCTATTTACATATTGTCAAAACAATACACATATAAAATATACATATTATAAACTACCCGAAGTTTCCTTCGCTATTTAGAGCGAGTACTTAGAAGAAAAGCGTTATTTTCGTCGCTAATTTGACTTCAATTTTAATAACCAGAAACCGTCCATCCAATTGCCGAAGAGATGTCCAGCACTGCAATAGAAAATCGCCCCACTCCTAATTTCTCTGTATTATTTAAAACAACACCACCAGCAAACATTTTCTTTCCAGGTAAGGGAAATATTGTATCTTAGAATTTCTAGTAGTGGTTAGTAGTATAGGCACAAGGGATGTTTGCGAATATTCGCATCCACATCCGCAAATGCGGAGCTTCCGCATAGATTTGGACATCTGCATCCGCATCCGCATCCGCAATATTGAGCCTTCAAAAATCCGCATCCGCATTCATATCCGCGGATGTGAAAAAATCGGCATCCGCAACATCCCTGGTAGTAGACTGCCTACTACCAGGGATGTTGCGGATGCCGATTTTTTCACTTTATTACAGACTAGCCGTCCGCGTAACTCGCTGATAATGTAGCTTTCGCTGATAGTATAAAGAGAGAAGATTTGCATGTTCGTACTGTATAAACTCAAAAACTACAGGACCGATTTGAAAAATTCTTTCACTGTTGGGAAACTATATTATCAGCGAGTAACATAGGCTATATTTTATAAAGTTACGCGAACGAAATCGCGTGCAACTAGTAATGTTATCTATACTAATATTATATAAAGACGAAAGATTTGTTTGTTTGTTTACATTGAATAGGCTCCGAAATTACTGGACCGATTTGAAAAATTCTTTCACTGTTAGGAAGCTATATTATCAGCGAGTAACATAGGCTATATTTTATAAAGTTACACGAACGAAATCGCGTGCAACAACTAGTAATGTTATCTATACTAATATTATATAAAGACGAAAGATTTGTTTGTTTGTTTACATTGAATAGGCTCCGAAATTACTGGACCGATTTGAAAAATTCTTTCACTGTTAGGAAGCTATATTATCAGCGAGTAACATAGGCTATATTTTATAAAGTTACAGGAACGAAATCGCGTGCAACAACTAGTAATATTATCTATACTAATATTATATAAAGACGAAAGATTTGTTTGTTTGTTTGTATTGAATAGGCTCAGAAACTATTGGACCGATTTGAAAAATTCTTTCACTGTTAGGAAGCTATATTATCAGCGAGTAATATATTTTATAGTTATGCGTGTGAAGTTGCGTGCAACAGCTATTTATGTTGTATACAATAAAATAAAGAAATATTTTTATTGCAGATAACGATAAACTTGAATCAAACATCTACGGACTTGGTATGCACCATAAATACATATTTTGCTGTATAGTAATATTTTTTCTAACTTATCTAAGATCACCATGAAATAACAGCATATGTGCTGTTGTGTTTCGGTGAGTGAGTAAAGGTTGCCAGAGCTCATTTTCAATATCCCAATCCCATGTCCATAATCCAACTATGATCGGAGCGCCCTTACAGCGTCTGTGGCGTTACTTGTGTTATAGGCGACGGTGTCGCCCTTAACCGACCTTAAAATAACAATAAAAAAATATCTTTTGGTCCGAGGATCTTAAAGTGACATCAGATACAAGCGTGGAGTGCCTAGCCCTTATTATAGACAAAAATATACAACTACATACTAAGTTGAATAGCTTTCTCTGTATGAAATTTTGTCGAAGGACACTTTGCTCGACTGCGGAATTTTTTTTTAGAAAAACCTATATAAATGGTAGGCTATTGACAACCCAGTTTTACATGTACAATATAATTATGTCCCGCAAGTAACATTTCCTAATTATATGGCCCAAATGGAGGAGTAAGAATTTGTTTTTTAGAAAAGAAACAAAAAATGTCATTGTTAACATATAATTATATGATTTATTCCTTTGCAGATCTAAGAAAGGATCCCGAAGGCACATTCTATTACGACGGCAGCGTGCGCACCAGTGCTATAATGTGTTAGTATTCTAAAATTAGTCTTTTTTTTATATTATATGTTAAGGTCAACTCTATTTTCTATACTAATATTATAAAGAAAAGATTTATATACAAAAATTATTAGACTATATCTATACTATCAGCGAGTAACTATATCTATACTTAATAATAATATTATAAATACGAAAGTATGTTTGGATGTATTGATGTTTGTAACTCTTTCACGCAAAAACTACTGAACCGATCACCATGAAATTTTGCATACACGTTGTCTGTGACACCAGAAAGGACATAGAGTACCTATCATCCAGAAAAAAGGACTATTCCCGAGGGATAAATAAAAAATAAAAACTAACGCCTAGCCAAAGTGTTATAGCAAGCGTTATATTGCTTTTTTTTTAATTTTCAACTCGGACGAAGTCGCGAGCACCAGCTAGTAGGCTAAATTTTATAAAGTTACAAGGACTAAGTCGCGTGCAACAGCTAGTAATATATCATAAAGAAAAAATATTTGTATTTATGTTTGTAATGAATAAACTCAAAAAGTATACTGGACCGATTTTAAAAATTATTTCACCCATAGAGTTACATTATCAGCGAATAACATAGGCTGTATTAAAAAATAAGTTGAGCCGACGAAGTCGTGTGCAACAGCTACTAAATAATTTAAAAAGTGGAAGTGTCCATTCTCCTTTTCAATTGACTGAAAACTTCAACATTTGTTTTACCCATGATATGCGATGATTGGAATCATTAAAGGTTTTTTTTTATTTACTTTCCAGTGGACGATAGCGATGGTATTTCCGATTTGCTAGGGGATGATACTAATTCGCGCCAAGAGACAAGAACTGGCAACATACATCGAAGACCGATCTGGAGTAATATGAGGTAAGTTGTTATTAGATTTTGTAAGACTGTTTTGCACAATTTTGCACAAAGTGTGTAATTTGATTGATACTTGGAAGACAGGATAGCTTTTATCTCGATCACTGGCTTCAAAGTTTTTTTATAGGACAAAGGGTTGTAAGTTAGAAAAGTTTCTGACAGATGATTTAGTAAGTTAATTTATTGACACAACACTTAAATCTCTTTTTGGATTGATTGCAGCGCCATATATCAGATCCAGATATTTTTTTTTTCAGATCAGACAGATCAAAAATGTGTTGAGTATGAATTAAACTTATGTTCTTTTGTTTACAGACTCAACATGCGATCAGGAACATCTCCACACTTAAGAAAAGCATAAAAATGTAATAATTACAATGATATTTGACGGCTTGATCAAAAATTCCATTTTTAATAAAACAATATTCAACAAATAAATTCCTTGTTTTTTTATATCTATTTATACCCCACTAGCAACCCGCTCTCGACTTCGTCCATGAAAAAACGGCGTTAGATTTTATTATAATATAGTAAACATTCTAAGTGATAGTGAAAACCGCATCAAAATCAGTTGGGTGGTTTGTTTAGGAGGAGTTAGCGGCCATACAGACAGACGCGAAAGCGACTTAAAAATTATATTGAAAATTTAAGATTAGTGAGAAGTAATTAATTATCACAATATTTGAATCAAAGTCAAAAGCGCTCCATTAGCTTTTTTTTTTTTTAATTTAAAGTCTAACGATCAATTTAATGTTAGGTGGCTACTGGCTACCGTCACCTACTTACACAAGCATCATATTCTTTTAATAGGATAAGGTGATTTGATTCTGGTATCCTATCCTTAGCGTAATCAAACAATTTTAATGGGTACACTTTTTACTTTAGGCCATTAGAAACCCAACAAAAAAATCATAAAAATCCATCATTATAACTGGATTCCGAGGTATAAACCCTAATTGCACTCAACTAGAAATGATTTTGAACTGGTATGTGCATGTGCCGTTTGATCGCTGTAGCCAAGGCTGGATTTACACCAGATAAAACAAGCTAGCAAAATCTAGGCATGTTGGATTTACAACCTTAGTGTCCCACTAGCTAGGGGCTAGTGCACAGGGCGGCAATATATATATATTTTTTGGCTTGAGAATATCAAGTTATCAAAAACAACACGTTTGGTCTAGTGGCTAGTAACCCTAGCTGTTAACCAAACGGTCGCGGGTTCGAATCCCGCTAGGGGCAAATGTTTATGTGTTAACATTTTACCTTTGTACCTGAGTCATGAATGTTTTATATTTATAATATGTATGTATTTACAAAAAAAAAGTAATCTATGTATTATATCAACTGTCTGGTATCCATAATATAAGCCTATATAGTTGCTTACTGTGGAACTAGATGGTGCTGTGTGGAATGTGTGAAGATATTTATTTATTTATTTAATTTATAAATAAAAATTAATACAACAATAGTTCGTACGTCACTGACCTCTTCCTAAATAGCTGGACTGATTTTGATAAAACAAAAATGGTGTGTGTTCGAGTGGGATAGGTAATGGATAAGACACGACCACTCTTCGGAACCTGTACTAAGTACTATAAGATAATTTTATACAATCTTCATTGTTATTATTTGAAGTCACAGGTGTTTTCGTTACTTTTAAAATGTTACAAACACAATCATCGTAAATGTGCGACTCTATGATAAATGAAGTACATAAACTCACCGGAAACTACACAAAAAGGCATAAAGAAAGGTTGTTTGAAAAAAAAAACAATTTAGAACTGGCATGTAAAGAATCGAACTTGAAGTGGGTTAATTTAAATTCAAACAAGTTGTAGGCAAGTACTACAGGATGTATAGGATGTTTTGTAAACAAATTTTCATGTTGTTTTCCTAATCGCTTTAGTCTTGGTTTGACTTCAATGAAACATTGCAGTCAACAATGTTTAAAGTATAAAGTTATAGAATTAATTTTATTTATTTTTTCTACTTATTTGTTTAAATTATATACTAAAAAAAAACATAAACAGTGATGCGACCAAACGACACATTGTCGCACAGACTACTCTGTTTTATTTTGCTATGTGTTGCTCTGTGTTTTTCTTTAATAATATCAAACATATTTTTTGACATGGATTCGTTTTTCTCTGGTTGGATAAAAGGTATGTCTTATCATAGAGTAAATAGGTCTTATTATTTAACTATTCATCATCAACATCTCAGCCGTAGGACGTCACTGCTGGGCATAGGCCTCTCATAATTTTCCAATAGGATTAATCAGAAGCATAAAATCACTCTGTGTTAATGACATCAGAAGTCAATTGTGATAAAACATCACGTGTGCTCTTATAATGCCGCCAAATTACTAATGCGCAGGAACCTTGTCACACTAAGGCAGTTGTCCTACCACCGGCGAGGAAGCGACTAACTATCGACTATTTTGTCGCTCGAGAAACGTACAATAAAATATACATTCCGTACGAACAAAAGAGATGCATATATTAATAGTTGATCGCTGACTGTTCGTCGCTGAGCGACAAGATTTGTCTGACAGCGTATTCGCTCAACGATGCTCGCTTGGCGATCAGAGCTCGCCGAGATACCAACCAACACAGCGATCATTTCTACCTAGAGTGCGGATCTGAATGCACATATTATGAATTCAGAATAATTATTAGAACTATCACCGTTGTCTAGTTTAGACGAGCAGCGGTAATTCTGAAAAAAAAAACGGAAGAAAAAAAGGAATATTTAAGTGAGTGGTGCCCGTCGCACAGAACACTTGCATATAACCGAGCGACAAAACTATCGAAACTATCACACTCGCTTCTCGCTGCTAGCCAACTCGTTTCACTAGCTTCTCGTTCACCGTCGGCGGTGGGACAACTGCCTAACATCCACGTGACGTCATCCGCAATTAAAAACTCGCCGGCCGGCTAAATGTACTGAGTGTGTCACGAGATTGCGTCAACAAAATGGCGGTTAACTGTATTAGAAAATTGCAGGGCTGAGTAAGAGATGTCAGAGTCTATTCTCTCCTTATCTCTTATCCTATATCGTATCAGGGTCGGCAGCGCACTTGCAACCCAAAAACAAAAGGCCCGAATTTTTTAGCACACTTTTACCTATGCATGGATTACACATTATGATCGCTTGCTCTAACTATGAGAAATACAAAATCTGATTCTTTTTCCTTTTTTGAAATCCGACGGTCAAACAAAAGTAACATATAGTGAGCTGCCAATTTTGAGTAGTACAAGTAAATTTAATCCACATTATTTTTTTATGTCAAGATCGTTTTATCCCAAGTTAAATGTTATAAATAAATGAATGTTATAATTGCAGGACATTCTGAAGATATTAAATACAATACGAAGCCAAACGAGAACACATATAAGCGAAAAAAAGATAGAATCAATCATTTATTTGAACAAAACGTTAAAGAAGAGGAAAATGTTGATGACAACTATGAACAATTATTTAGAAATAAAAGATCTATAGGTATAAACTGTTCCTCTATTTATTATTTTACTTGATAAGTTTTTATTATTTTATATTTTATTTATAATTAGGGAAACATACAATATCTCGCTACACATTATACATATACATACAAGAAAAACATAAATCAGCAAAGTTTCCACTAAATTACTAAAACATATTATAAATTACAAGTCACTACAGAATATTGGAGCTGGGAGAAAACATACAAAAAGGTAAGAATCACACACAAAAAAAAGACAGAGAAAAACAAATAAGTAAACCAGTTAACAAATAACATATAACATACAAAACAAACAAATAAACTGGCCGCAACAAAAAGGAGACTCACACAACTATATTTTCGAGAGCTTGTTTGATATTCTGTTTTGAATATTTAAAATAAGAATCCTCAACGTGGCCTCAAGTCAATATTACATTTAATATCATTACCTCAAGTTCAATTTCACTTAACGTGCTATGTAGCCGGGCTATGCTCGGAATTTCTTTGGTCTATAAGATTTTATTTAGCTCATTTAGGTTAAAATATAAATAAATATCTTCACACATTCCACACAGCACCATCTAGTTCCACATTAAGCAACTAATGCTTATATTATAGATACACGAGACAGTTGATATACTACGTAGATTTTTTTGTAAATACATACATATTATAAATACAAAACATCCATGACTCAAGTACAAAGGTAAAATGTTAACACATAAACATTTTCCTCTAGCGGGATTCGAACTCGCGACCGTTTGGTTAACAGTTACGGTTACTAGCCACTAGACCAAACATGACCAACAGTTAGAAATATACATCCCTGAAATTGTAGATTTCCGCAACGGAATATATCCAATGGGCTCTCCGAAAAACAAGAATGTCATTAAGAAGAGACTGAACAAGATTCTAGAGCAGTTAGAGGAAGATGATAATAAGAAAGCGAAAGAAATAGAAGGAGTTAGGAGGAGAGAATTGAATAAAATTAAAAACGTTGATAACACTAACGATGAAGAATCAAAAGGCGTGAAAAACTTGTTCAGTCAAAGCTATATTGCTGACAAAATTGACATGAATTTGCAAAACTGGTCTACTACAATACACAATGCTATTGCCAACACGTTGATACAAGATAGATTGCAGCAAATGGACTTGAAGGATTTCTTTGCATCAATAAATAATTTATTTAAAAAGGAAGAAAAAAAGACAGATGGTAATAATTTTGATAATAATCTTTTTTACTCTTGGTGTTTACTTTCTGTTCTAACTTCCCTTATTTATCTATACTAATATTATAATATAGTTATGTCTTTATAAAGAGGAAAGATTTGATTATTTGTTTGTTTGTATTGAATAGGCTCAGAAACTATTGGACCGATTTGAAAAATTCTTTCACTGTTTGGAAGCTATATTATCAGCGAGTAACATAGGCTATATTTTATAAAGTTAGGCGGACGAAGTCGCGTGCAATAGGTAGTGTAAGATCTTGCACTAGCTGTTGCGATTTTTTTTTCTAAGATTTTTTTTTCTATATTATATTTTTGTCTATATTTATATTTTTGTTTTTATTTATATTTGTGTCCCAAAAATTAATAAAAAAAATGATTTGTGTCAATGAGGATTTTATTAGGATAGTTTTTTTTTTTCATTGTTAATTGAAATACTATAACCTATATGTAGGTAACATATATTAAACAAATAAATCATTATTCTATTCTATTCTTCAAGTTAAGTTCGTAATATTGTTTGCCTATAACACAAACAACGCTACAGATGTTGTAAATGCGCTGCCCACTACAGTAGGGTTAAGGATAAGGTAAGGGAAAAGGGCTCTGGCATCACTTACTCACTCACCTTAACACAAAAGCACACGTGCTGTTATTTAATGGTGATCTTCAATAAGAGGGTAGTTACTGATGCCAGACGAGCTGCCCAAATGACTGTGAAAATAGTATGCCACTACTTTCCAGATCCAGACCAGGACTAACTTTGAAGCCGGAGTGGGTAGTTTGTTAAATATGCCTATATTTAACTAACTACCCACTCCGGCTTATAACGAAATGAAAGTCTATATATAAAAATATGAATATTAATTAAATTTCAGGTACAACAATAAATGTACAAGCAAAAGTCGAAATAGTTAATAATAAACATAATTTAGTGGAAACGGATAGGTAAGTTGTTTTATTTATTTTTGTAATTTTAAAATAATAATATTGTGGACCCTGGACCCCCGAGCCAGAGCCTCACAGCTCTGACTCGGGGGTCCAGGGTTCCTTTCCTGGCAGGGCATCATTCAAACTTGGTCTGTTGTTGATGTTATCCGATAACATAAGAAATCCTGTGAAATAACAGCATGTGTGCTGTTATGTTTTAGTAAATGAATAAGGGATGCTAAAGCCCATTTCTCTAGCCTTTCCTAATCTCTTATCCTTAATGCTATTAAGGTCGGTAGCACACATGCAACACCTGTGACGTTTCTTGTGTTATTAGGCGACGGTAGCCACAAATCATCAAGTGGCAATAAAAAAGATATGTTTTAGAGATGATGAGGAGGACGTTTGTGTTTGTCTTTCTATGTATTATCTATGTATGGAAATAAAATTTATTCTTAGGGCCTCTTTCACCAACTACAAGTAAAGTGTTGATTAGTTACTTTTAGAAATAATTTTATGTTTTATTAAATTATGCACTCGGTTTACTGCATCCTACGATAAGCGAATTTTTTTTCTTTTTAATCTTTGGGACTTTTACCGTACAAACAAAGGTATAATTGTTATATCCATAATTTCCGGTTACCGATGACTTTAAATGGCGGTTAGCCTGCTTGACACATGGTGAAAAAGGCCCTTAATCTTAGTGTTAACTGTATAAAAAGCTACAAAACGCTAAATAGTCCCAAGGGAATAATAACTAAATTTTCATTTTTCAGGAAAGTAAATCCACAATACTTAAAACAAATAGTCGAAGAGTTTATTAAAAAATCAGAAAATACCAAGGCTGATGAAATAACTGAAAAATATTTAGAAACTACACAAAATAATGTAGTGTCTACAAGAAGTGTAGAAAACGACATATTGCAGATTGAAGATTGTCCAATGATAAGAAAACATAAGCTTTACCTTCACAAGATGCTTGAAGATTATTTAAGAAAGTATCCGGATTCACTTAACAACACCAAAAATACGGAAGAGTTCACAAATAAACGCGTTAAGCGTGAGACTAATGCTGTGAATAGACGTGTCAATTTTGATAATATTAATAATGCAATTAAAAAGGATAACGATGGACTTTACATAGAAATCAAAACTCACGTAGATGATAAACGCATAAAAGACAAAAACAAACAAAAGCTTGTCAATAATTTAATAGCAAAAATAGAGAGAGCAATATATTCAGAAAACGAGTTGCCTAAAGAAAAAAAGAAAAAAGTAACACGAAAACATTTACACATCCGCAAAAGAGCACAGCATCCTTTAAACGATAAAATTAAAAGAGAGTCTAATTATAATAAAGTGTCTCCATACAGCTCTATTCTGCCGAGACAGTTAGATCCAATTGGATTAGCGAGACCGAAATCTTCCACTTTTGCCAGTGAAAATGAAAGAATGAACGATCATGACCTGAATCCAGAGTCAAAAAATGGTCATGAATCTGATGTTAATCGACTTCAAAAATCAGAACTCATAATCGATAGTAAATCTATACCTCAAAGAAGACAAATGCCTTTAGTTCACGAGGAACTACCTGATAGGAAATATTTTGTTAAAAATTTTGACGGAACCGGTTTTTCTATAGGATTTAATCAATATACAGACGAACCACCGGATGAGGATAGTATTAAATTATTTACTGGAATAGAGAATCTAATAAAAGCATATCATAGAAATTATGATGTGACAGATTCGTCTAGCGAGACCGATTATGCAAACACAAATCCTGGTTTAATTGAAAGCTTCGTAAATGTTAGAAATAAGAGGCATGTACCATTATCGAAATATTATAATAAAAAAAGGAATTATTATCCACATAGAAAAATGTTAAACGATTACGAAGCTAAAGCAATTAAAAACCATTTGATCAGTGACAAGATTACTCCAAAGTATCTCAAGGAAACACCAAAATATAAACATATAAAAAAGGCTTTAGAAAGATTTTTACAAAGAAAAGGTGGTTATTTGAGACCTAAAAATCTCACTGAATCGAAAATAAACAAACATTCAAATTTATTTGTAAATAAATATAAATACTTAAAGACAAAACGTGAGAAACGTAATACAAGTCAGTTGGGTTTGCTTCTGAATGACTTTAATGATGAAGGACATTCTGGTTCATTTAACAGTTCTGACGAAGCAGTCGTAATTTATTCTGATGGAAACCTTCCAGATTCGTTTCAGATGAGCGATCTAGATTTCCAATCGAATTCTACTTCTTCGCTAATATTCAGCAATGAATATTTTAATGACATTTCATCGAGTTTTCCAATGGAACAAATAGGTAGATACGAAGCAGATAATAGTAGAAAAAAATATGGTACGCATCCCGAAGAGGACGCCTTAATGTCTAAATATCCACATATATTGGGCAATGACAGTACTACTTCAAACGAAGACACTTACAAAGTGAAAGAAATACAAAGTGAAGATAACCATACGATACTGCACACTCATATGACAGGCGTTGATGAAATCATAGATGCACTACTACCTAGGGATATACAGAAAACTAAATACAATGTCACTGTTAAATTAACACCAACAAACAGTACTGAAATACCAGCAGACATCAAAGAAGTACGATCACCAATCAATAAAACTCACAAAACTCTCGTCTTAAATACAAACACAACTAAAACAGCTAAAAGTAAAGTAAAAAATTTAAAACAATTTGATTTAAATGTACGTAACAATGAGAAAAGTGAAAATAAAAAATTAATACCACTAATGCTCGAAAAACAAAAACAAAATATCGAAACACAAATAAAGTATTTAAAACAAGAGAAACTGCACATAGAGAAGATGATGGATGAAAAAAATCAATTGGAATTGGAAAATAATAGCTCAGATACAGTCAAAGGTAAAATATTAAAGAGCGATTCGAACACCGAAACAAATGAGGCAATATTATCCACAGAATTCGCTACAAAATCAACCCCAGATCCGTATAAAACCAAAATACTGGACACAATCAACCGACACGAGAGAATGACTAATGAGATATTAAAAAAGATGGACTCACACACACAACTATTGAAAATTTTCATAGAAACTCTAATGAATGCGAACAATGTTGCCATAAATAAATATAATGGGGTTGAAACAAAGTCAGCGCCTGACACTACACGAACTATGACAGCGGTTCGCGAATTAGCTAAGTCTACTAAGAATAAAAATGATATGCCTAAAGTATACTTCTATAATGAACCCACACCAAATCATAGCACTGAAGCGACTCCCTTAAATGATATAGTCAAATACAAAATGAATCACATCAACGTTAAGAAGGAAAATAATAAAAAAAATGATACAAATGTTACCAATGCTAATGTACAAAATTATTACAATATAGGTAGGTCTTTAGTATTGAAGCTGCCATCGACAGATAATAAAAGTGTTAAAAATAAATTACCCCCAGGTGTTACTATAGTGAATTCTACAAAATATTAACTATTTTCTAAAGGCGTGTGCCATGAGATAATAAAAAAACTTGTACATAAAAACAAATATATATACATATCTGCTTAAAATTGAGTACAATTAAATTACTAATTAAATAAATGTCCTAACACATAAGGGCGTACAAATATATAATATTTACTTAGTAGAGTAAATAGTACTTAACTTAAGTACTATTTACTCTATGGTAAAATTAACAAATTATAATGAGGGCCAACTACAAGTAAAGTGTTGACTAGTTACTTTTTGAAATAATTTTATGTTTTATTAAATTATGCACTCGGTTTACTGCATCCTTCAATATGCGAAATTCGATAATTTTATTATTTTCTTTTTAATCTTTGGGACTTTTACCGTACAAACAAAGGTATAATTATCATCTCCATCATTCCCGGTTACCGATGACTTTAAATGGCGGTTAGCCTACTTGACACATGGTAAAAGAGGCCCTAAATAATATAATATGTAACTTACGAGTAAAATATTCATCTAATGTGTAAAAATTATGATTTAAATTATTCAATAGTTAAGTTCGATGATAGAAGTGTTTGCTAACTAAATACTCGTACATTAAAAAAATTATTTACAAAATATCTTAGAACTAAGTAAAAAACTAAAAAATGATAATTGTACATTGCTGGTAATGTAACTCGGTAATGTACGAGTAACAAGGGAATAATAGGTATAAAATGATAAAATATAAATGCCACCAAATCAAAGTCGTTTTCTTCATTGCTGAAGGTTAACCACCCGCTTACAGGGTGTGTAGTGCGAGTTTTACTTAATAAATAAATCAAACGCATGAATTGTATGGGAATGAAGCAGCGCTACACATTAACCACTAGGTGGCGCCACTAAGTGACGTTAACAGTATGCGAGTGACAGCGCTAAATGAGTGACAGCGATGTCAAATACTAACAGAGTATGGTGAAATCGCGCCTAAAACTCGCATTATGCACTCAGAATAACAGCATGTTTCGGTGAGTGTGTAATGGATGTTAAAGCCCATTTTCCTATACCTTCCCGATCCCTTATCCTTAATATATATTTAATCCTACAATATAATGATCGACAACGCACTTTTAGCACCTGTGCCTGCGTTCACAATAGCTAAAGTCTACAAATGTTTACACAATCGAGTACGTTTGGGATTTTGTACCGAAAATTAAAAACCATATTTTTAAACTAGTCATTTTAAACAATACATGTATATTTTCTGTGGCTTTTCGCGTTAGTCTGTATGGCTGTTTGATTTTTTTTTAATGGTAAGGTGCGGCTGACAGGCTGACGGTCCACTTGATGGTAGGTGGCTACCGTCGCCTATAACACAAGCAACGCCACAGGCGTTGTAATTGCGCTGCCGACTACAGTAAGATTAAGGCTCGGCGCCCATTATCGGCATCGGCACGGCTAAGAATTTTAGGTGGCAAATAGTTAATATACATTAACGTCATGGCAATAAAGTTGAAATTTCCAATATATATGGTTGTAGTAACAAAAATACCTCAAGGCTGCCAGCTGCTCGGCAGCCTTGAGGATACTTCGGGATGCTTCCGCATCCTTCGGCACGCCGAGGTAACACTTAGGGATAGCTTGCCCTGAAGAGACGCGAGCTACAAAACAAATGTCGAGACGCTTCGGCATGCTTAAAGACGCCTCGGCATCCCAAACAACGTTGCAGCATGCCAAGGCATAGTTTTCGACAGTGTGCGCTTGCATTAAGGGATGCCGAAGGATCTTTTTCCTTGCCGATGCCAATAATGGGCGCCGAGCCTAAGTATAAGGGATAGGGAACATGGGCTCTGACATCCTTCATCACTCTCCGAAACACAAAAGCAGACGTGCTGTTATTACACATTGGTCTTCTTTAAGGAGGTGGTTAAACCATTGTCTAACTGATGCTGATTTTAACCATGAGTTAGATAATTTTTCACGGAATTTTTGTATATCTACTTTATATAGGTATATATAAATTACGTGTCACATGTTCCTCCGCGATGAACTCCTAAACTACTCAACCGATTTTGATTAAACTTTGTAACTATGTAATTTGGTCCAACTTAAAAGATTAATAGCTAGTTTTTTATTTAATAAAACTTAATTAAGCTTTTTCCTGGGCTAAGCCGAGAGCGGGATGCTGATATATTTAGGCATATTAAGTTGGCAGGAATGTTATAGCAAGATATTTTTCCGAAATTAATTGTCGTTCCAATTAGATAAACGACAGAATTTAATAACGATTAATTATCAAAAACCTCCTAATATGTACCTTTAACACTATAAATAAAATAATCATTATGATTTGACGCATTCTTATTTTTGTGGTCGCCTTGTGATCAACTGGAGTTTTCAATAAAATGAAAAATTTTATGGTAAGTAAACAATTTTCTTTTAATATTACCTACATCATTTTTGATGTGAATACCTACTTTTTTTTATAATTGGGAATTTCGTACCGGCTTAAACCCTACGACAATCTAGCGCGGCATTTCTTTTTGCAGATTAAGTTGCTGCTTCTATCGTTCGGATCAACATTCATCAATGCTTATTCTGAAGATTCAACCAAAAGGGTAAGTTTAATATGAATGAGTTATATCGAGTTGTCAACATGTCACTAACAAGTTAAAAGTAAGTATTCCTGGTAATGTAATGCACATTTTGAAAGTAAACTGTCGCTATCTATAGGTATATATATAAAAATGTTGTGTTGGTTTGTGTATTACTCAAAAACTCGAAAACTAGCCGACGGATTGACTTGAATTTTTTACACAATATGCATTCCGCTTCAAGGATTGATCATATCTATTTTTCGCGTAATAATATAATCTCGATCGCGAGAAAATCGCTTTTTTTACGGCGCCATCTGCCGAAGGCGAAGAGAACTCACTCGCCAACGAAAACCGCTGTCGCATTTAAAGTAAAAGTTAGCCGTTGTTATGGCAGCCGCTGACCGTTGAATGTCAAAGAAAACCACAGCGAAGCGTGGTCGGCCTCAGCTAGTTATCCGTACTAATTTTATAAATGCTAAAGTATGTTTGGATGTTTGTAACTCTTTCACCCAAAAACTACTGAACCGATCACCATGAAATTTTGCATACACGTTGTCTGGGACACCAAAAAGGACATAGGGTACCTTTCATCGTTCAACGCGGACGAAGTCGTGAGCACCAGCCAGTAAAATAATAAAAAAGCTATGCAAAGCTGTTATGATCGAATTTGGTAGGATAATTGGTAGAATAACGGATAAGATAAATGAATGTTCTCCTATTATGCCATTCACCTAGTCTTCAATTCTATTATTGATTACTGTCGCCAGTGGATACTAAATTTAAAATATATATATTACAACTACAGTAGAATCCGTTTATTATGACTCCGCCTATATTGACCAGCCGGTTATTATGACGTAATTGCACTACGAAGTTTGGTTTTCATATAAAATTCTTTATAAAAAAGTCGGATATAATGACTTCCCTTACAGTGACATGTCGCTTATTATGACCCATTTTTAATAAATTATGTCCGGTTATAATGACCGACATGATTCTTTACACCTTCGGTATTGTTCGTTGATTCCCGACGACGTTCGGCACGTGGCTCGTTTTTGTTTTGAATCTCAGTGAGTAATTGACGGTTGAAGGTCACGCATTGTTTTTCGTTTGTTACTGTGAAAAAAATGTCATCTCAACGACGTAAAGCATTTACAATTGAGGAGAAAGGTGCAATAATATGCAGATTAGAAAATGGAGAATCTAACTCATGTCTCGCAAAGGAATTTGGCGTGGGTCATTCGACAATCTCAATGATTTTTAAAAACAAGAACCGCATTAAGGAATCGTTCAATTCAAATGTTTTGACACCGAAGAGGCTTCGAAAATCACGACAAGAAAATGTTGATCAAGCATTAATTCAGTGGTTTAAAAACATGAGAAACAAAGGAGTACCTATCAGCGGTCCTATGCTACAGGAAAAGGCAAATGGTTTTGCCGCGCGTTTTGGTATTCTCGACTTCAATTGTTCTGCAAGCTGGATCAGTCGTTTTAAAGTTCGACATAACATTGTGGCGGGAAAAATTGTAGGTGAATCTTCGTCTGTAGATCAAAATTCAACAACAAACTGGTTGATATCTGTGTGGCCGAATTTACGAAGACAATTTTCTGATGATGAGATATTTAATGCTGATGAAACTGGACCTTTTTTACAAATTAATGCCGGATAAAACTTTAAAATTTAAAGGTGAAAATTGTAGTGGAGGTAAGTTATCGAAAGATAGAATAACTGTCATGGTAGCAGCGAATATGAGTGGTACAGAGAAGAAGAAATTGCTCATTATTGGAAAGTCACAAAAACCAAGATGTTTTAAAGGTGTCAAATCATTACCTGTCGATTATGCTAACAATCGTAAAGCTTGGATGACGTCAGAACTTTTTG
This sequence comes from Synanthedon myopaeformis, assembly GCA_944738685.1. NCBI lineage: Eukaryota > Metazoa > Arthropoda > Insecta > Lepidoptera > Sesiidae > Synanthedon > Synanthedon myopaeformis. The sequence continues at coordinate 3,505,066 of OX122941.1, forward strand.
AAAAATGGCTTCGTGATTGGGATCGTGATTTGGTGAAGAAGAAGAAAAAGATTCTATTGCTGGTTGATAATTGCCCGGCGCATCCAAATGTTACTGATTTAAAGTCTATAACACTTGCTTTCCTTCCGCCGAATACAACATCAGTACTACAGCCAATGGATCAGGGAATAATACGATCACTCAAAATGAATTTTAGGAAGAACCTTGTGCTCAAAATGATTACTAATTGTCTTGATGGTAATGAAAACCACTCTTCTACAAAAGTAACGGTGCTAGATGCAATTCTGATGGTTAATGATGCCTGGAATAAAATGTCTCAAAGTACCATTCATAACTGTTTCAAACACGCAGGATTCATTGAAAGCCACAACGGTTTACCTATTCAAATATCAGAAAATGAATTCGATGAAGAAGATGACATTCCTTTATCTTTGTGGTCACGAAACCTAAACTCAGATTCTTTAGCAGCACCGGAAATGTGGGAAGATTATGTTGACATCGATAGCGGTCTCCTCACATCCGAAGAACCCACCGATGAAAATATCGTACAGAACATTAGTGCTAAGGAACAACTCGAAAGTGATGGGGAAGAGGAAGTCGAGGAAGCACCATTACCTACCGCAGAAGAGGCATTAAAAGCTGCAGAATTATTATCACGATTTGTTCACAGCAATATTGAAAATGATAATTTGACCATAGCTATGTCTTCTATACACAATAGTATTAGAGACTGTTTTTACAATAAAATGAAAAAACAAAAGCAGACAAAAATTACAGATTACTTACAGTAAAAAATACACTTGTATGTGTTATTATAATAATGTGCTGGTTACGTGCAATTTTGATTTTGATTTAATATGTATGTATACATACATATGTAATTATGTACTATGTTTCTGTATTAAAATACTTAAATACATACATTATTTACATAAAAAAAGTTTTTCATTTCACATAACGCTTTATATGACGTCCGCTTATTATGACGTGTTTGTCAATTCCTTTCGATGTCATTATAAACGGACTCTACTGTACTATCAATTCTTTCTGTATGTTAGCGGGCATAAATAGTCATATTATTAAACATATCTAATAGTCGTATTCATAATAATTAGTCATTTTTTGTTGAGTGAATAGCTGAAATCCACTTCCGTATTCTTTTAATATCAACCTTTGCATATACATATACTTATATATCCTTGTCTGCTATTAGGCACACTGGTCGACTTTTTTTAATAAAACTAACCCCACACTGTTATCCAGTGTTTTTAATATCTAATTGTAAGGCTCTTGTATTATTTTAGGATATATCCCACATACCAGAAGCGCCTATATTACCTCCGTTAAGTCTTAACGGATTGCCGTATATGGGCAATGCCAAAGCCATAAATGAACAGGTCAGTGAAAATGTATATAAAAATATATAATTATACTAGTGGCTCGCTTCTGGCTTCGCCCGTGTTTAAAATAAAAACTATCCCATCTTTTAAGTTGGACCAAATTACATATAGTTACAAAGTTTGATCAAAATCGGTTCAGTAGTTTATCGCGTTGAAACATGTGACACGTAATTTTTATATATTAAGTGACTCACTGAGTCACTTAACGCAAGCACATGACCACTTTCGATCATGTAATAGTAAACTAAATATAGTCATTCAGCACAAAGGCTCTCATAACTGCTTTCGATTTTTTCAAGGTTCAACTCAGCCCCTGAAAGAGTCACTCAGCCCAAGGGCTCTTATGACCACTCGATTTTTCTAAGGGTCAACTCATCCCATAAATACAGTCACTTAGAGCAAGCATAACCACTTTTAATTTTTCAAAGGGTCAAATCAGTCCATAAATACAATCACTTAGCGTAATATGGGCTCACTTGACTTCTTTAGGCCTTTGCAATGGTCAACTCAGCTCCTAAAAGCAGTCACTCAGCCTAAGAGCTCATATAACTTGATTTTTCTAAGGGTCAAAACAGCCCCTGAATTCAGTCACTTATCCAGCAATTTAACAATTTTTTATTTTTCTGTAAATTATTAAATCTCAAGTTAAATCTATATAAATTAAAGTAAATCGCTTAATGTGTTAGAAAATCTGGAGTCCGATTAAGATCCATATGAAGAGAATTTTTTTTAAAAAAAATGCCCGGAAAATTGCATCCGTGCGAAGCATGAGACGGATCGCCAGTATTTTAATAAAGAAAAAAAATTTGACTATTAATAGGTAACAGGTAAATCCGATATTAAGACAAAAGATGACTTTGGAGACTCGAAACCTGAAATGGAGCCTTTTGATGAAATGAAACATCAAACGAGGACGTACGGACTCAGTCTTAAGTCTGGAGAGGGATATTCATGGAACGTAAGAGAACCATAACATTTTTTTAATTTTTTTTTTTTTGGCACCTACCATCGAAATACTACAACTATGGAACTTGCGTCACAAATGCCAAAGCGGCATATAAAAAATACGCCTAAAACGGAATTATGGCGGAGTCAATGGTAAAAGGTAGTAACGACCAAGTTCTACTATTCATTTTAAACTCCAATGTGTTGACGTAAAGTCACATTTTCTTTAAATGACAGATATTTGGTTGGTTTTAAATCACAGATGACAGAGTTCATGCACTATGCATATGTCACTTTTAAATGTTCCATAAAGTTCATAGTGTTTTGTATGGCATGCGAAATCTATAGTTGTATTACATTGATGACACCGACAGACAAACAGACACGTTCAAAACGTAAATATATATATATAGCAGGGTCAGGCAAGTGTGGGGTTCAACTATAGGTAACATTTAGTTATAATTTTACTCTAAACTCAGAATAAAGAACAAGCCAGAAGGTCGTTCATTCAAAAATGCAAGTTTATCAAGTCCAAAAACAAAATTAATGCCTCACTTAATTGGGATATATTTAAAAAAATATGGGTCATAGGTATATGAATAAGTTGCTTATAAATTAAATGTAACGTAATCCCATTCTATGTTTCTCTTCATCCTGAGCTATTTTTTGCCGGATATCGGCCGGATATCGGGACTTAACCTGGCTCTGGTCAAAATCTGACAAGTAGTGGTAGGGCACATTTGGACAACATTGGGTATTTTGATATCTAATAATAGAGTCTACTATTAGATATCGAGTTACCGCTGACTTACCATATGGTCACTTACCATCAAATATGACGATTATCCTGTCTATAATTGAACTAATCTGCAATAAATTATAACTTTTAATTTATTAAACTCTTTTTTAGGATATAAATGGCAGTACAGATGTATATTACAAAGATGACAAAATAGGCAACGAAGAACATAAGGTAATATCCTTAACTTATTTTACAGCAAAGGAAATATTTTTGTGCATAGTTTAGAAGTATAAATAAAAGACTGTGTCTTGCTTCAAGGTTTAATTAGATTCGAATCTTTTTTCCCTGCAAATTTTGGCGACCATGATGTCTATCTTAAACTTGGAAGCTGCTGTACGAAAGAGGGAGCGAGTGCTCATACCAAAACACTCTATTAAATTATCCAACCATAATCTTTCACCCCTCATCATGTGCCCAAAATATTGCAACTTAGAGGAAGCAGCTTCCATTCTCTTCTCATTCGACACACATATTAATTAATGATCACACGAAGCCATGCACAATTTATCACTTCATGTATTTTTTTAAACAGGAATACAATAATGGAGCTCAAGAAATCGCAAAACCAAATAACAATATAGGAAACGAACATTCAAGACCAAACGACAATTTAAATTTAGAAAGCGATCATCCAAGACCAATTGATATTCAGAATTCAGGAAACCATTATTCAAGACCAATCGACAATCAAAACTTAGGAAATGATTATTCAAGGCCAATAGAGAATCAGAATTTTGAAAATGAATATTCAAAACCAGATGATAATTATTTAAGACCAATCGACAATCGGTTTTCAGGAAACGACCATTCAAAACCAATCAACAATCAAAATTTAGAAAGCGATTATTCAAGACCAATCGGCAATTTAAACTTTGGAAATCACCCTCCAGGACCGATAGAAAATCCAATTTTAAGCACGGACAATAGCAATATGGAAAATTCTAAAGGAGATGAAGTTGCACATGAGAATTCTTCGAGTACGCCCGAAAGTTTCGAGAGAATATTAAATGATGTGAGTATAATTTTAAAAAAGTCAAGGTTTTGTTCGCATCCACAACCAGTTAATAGTTAAAAGTAGCTAAAGACTAAACAAGCGAACACGACTCTAATTAAGCGGTTATTTAGACAAGTCGCTTGTGTCTAAACAAGTAAGTTTTGTTGATATAAGTTGTGTGTAATAAAGAGAGAAATCTGTGCTGTACATGTAGACTGTTAATTATAAATTATACAAATTTTGTCAGGAAACTATTCTCGAGGGATAAAAATAAAAAAATCATCTAAAAATAAATAAATAAAATAGAAAATAAAAAATTCAACGCTTAACAAAAATTTATGAACAATAAAGACTGAATAAATGTTTTAACACCTGATAAAGAGGCAAGGACGAAGCAAAAGCTAGTTAATAATCAACTAACAATGTGAGCGATGCTAAAGCCATTTCAGATGTTTTAAGACTTATTTTTTTTTTACAGGATAAATTCTGGGGATGGTTCGCGGAGTGGATAGAATTCTACTACGATGTCATTTCTAAGGTAAGATATATTATTATTTTTTAAATATCGACAGTGAATCCGATTGTTCACTTGATGAATAGGTACTACTATAGTTAAAGTCGACAGACAGACTGGCCTCTTGATGGTAGGTGGCTACCGTCGCCTATAACAAGCAACGCCGCCATAGGTGCTTGCGCTGCCGACCATAGAAGGATTAAGGATAGGGGATAAGGATTTGCCACTACTTAAACCAGGAACAAAGAGTTTATCTTTTACTCTTTTTATTAAAATAAAAACAAATGCGAAATTCTAATAGTAGTTTCAAATGATTGAAGCGCTTAATAATATTAAATTAAATGAGATTATATATATTTTTTTTTGTTTCAGTACATCGAAAACAACATAAAAGAAGAAGTTTCTAAGCAACTCTCCGCTAAGCGTTACTATAATAGAGAAGATGACCGAAACAGAATTGACAATGATGCAAATACTATTAAAATAAAAATCCTTTCTGACGAACGAAATTATATCAATCATGAAAAAAAATTAATAAACTATGAGGATATTGTAAAAAGATTAGTACATGAATTTAAAAATGCGCTCAACGCCAATAATCATGATGGAAATCACCGAGAAATTAATTCAATAATAAACAGAGAAGAGAACGAAGAACCAAATGGAAAAGAAGATACACATCGTTACTCAACTTTCAAAGAAGATGCAAAAAATGCTGATCGAGAAAACAAGGATTTTAAATTAGGAAGAGTTTACAAAGAGATTTTTGGAAACCATCATGGTTATAAAGAAGTCATTAAAACTGCCGATAAAGGGAGAGTTGAACTGCCAATAGAGCCAGATTCACATAGAGTAGAGAAAGGTAGACCCGGCAATTACTCTGGCGGAGCAAACTATGAGGTGCACGGTGAAAATATATATGGAAACTCAGTTGGAAACGATGAAGTTACAAACATTTATATTTTCTATCCAAATGAATCTAATGACGCCGTTAAACATTTAATTTATAGCTATTCCAAAGATAAAGAACATAATAAGATAAATAAAGAGACTCGTACATACGAATCGAAAGAAGACCACAAAAGAATAGACAACACTAAAAGAATAAATGAAAGGAATGTCGAAGATGAGAAATACGATAGAAATAGACAATATTTAAAAGATGAAGAAAAAATCAAAAATATAGATAACGTTGAAGAGACTATAGATGTGAGGAGTTTTGGGGACGAAAGTCAAAAATGAAAAACAATAATTGATATATTGAACCTAGATTGAAGCAAAAAGAAAGATACCGCTCTTAACATTTCATAATCAACAAATGGGCTAAGTAAAACTAAATGTTTTAGTTTTATAAGGTTTAATTAATAAGGTAAAATCTGAAAATGAAAAAAAAAAAAGTCTTAATAAAACCCTTAAAAATATTATAATATTGATAATTATTTTTATTTAATTCGGAATAACAGACATAGATTTTATGGCACAATATTTAAAACATTTTTTTTATTCAATAAATATAATAGAAAATTTATTTTTTTATTTTTCATTTTTTTTTTTCGTAGAGCGAATCCAAAAAGTAGCCACGTGAACACTGCGAAACTTTTTTTTTTAAACTGTCATTAATTTTTTTTTATGGCAAGAAATTACCAGATCAACAAAATGACACATTGAATAATATAGTTATATAAGTTATCTAGAAAAAAAAAATACTAATAGGATTACTTTTTTTTTACTACATTATAATCTAATGACTTTAGATGACAAAAAAAAACATATTTTGTACTAAAAGATCCGAAGAGAAGTTTTTCTTCATTCATCTGTTTACCAAACTAAAAGTATATTTTATCAAATTGTTGTCTATGAGATAATAAATTGTCTATTCTATTGTCTATTAGGATATGGTCATGGATATCTTTTATTTAAAAAAAAAGATAGATAAGGTGAAGGACAACCTCTTTTCGGATATTAAGACCATTTTAATTTTTTACATAATAAGACAATATAGAAAATATAAATTTAAAAAAAAAATGTACTTATTGTGCATTACTTGAGCTATGGATCGACTAGCGATTTGTCTATAATACGCTTTTTCCCCAAGTGTCTATTATAGGTGTCAAAAAAAAAAAATTTTTTTTTAATAATTTGTAAATAAAACAACTATTTTTCACATAATATTTCTTCAAGTATAAATGTAACGAAAGTAAAATAAAAAAAAAACACTATTAAAATAAAGCCCATATAAAAATAAATATTTACCCATTACATAATTATATAAAAAATAATAATTGTAGAATTTTTGTAATAATATATTAAATTTATTGCACGTAATAAAAAAAGACACGTAAAATGGAAAAAAAATCAAAAATATTTTTGGAATAAAACGAATAAATTGACATTGGATGTTTTTCGTCCAACAAAAAGTAATCTTAGAACATTATTTTTAATATTATGAATCGTTTTAATTTACTATACTAATATTATAAAGAGAGAACATTTGTTTGTTTGTGATGAATAAACTCAAAAAATACTGGTCCGATTTTAAAAATTCTTTCAACTATAGAAAGCTACGTTATCAGCGAGTGACATAGGCTATATTTTATAAAGTTCAGCGGACGAAGTCGCGTGCAACAGCTAGTGTTAAATTCACGTTTAAATTATTTATCGAAAATCTGCCAAGTAAAACTAAAGTAAGTGAGTGCAAAAAGTAAACTTTTGAAATTATTAACAAAAAATTAAAGTGTATTAATGAAATTATAGTTTTGACGTGTTTTTTTATTTTTGATAATTTATTTTTAATTTTAAAAATATAATTTTGAAATAAATCCGATCCAATTGTAATTTAACGATGATCACATATAATTGTGTTTGAATGTATTCAAGGTAATATCACCTTTAAGTATTTTTAAGTTCACTGCTTTAACTTAATGAATAACTTTTTATTATTATACTTAATAACTAATATGTCTGGCAGACAAGTCTAAAATTTTTGTAACCATGAACGTAATCGTAGGAAAACATAAAAGGACCGCTTACATGAAAAAATTGCATTTACGAAAATTAACCGTATTACCAATAGTTAAAGTATATTTTTCATTGCGCCTTATACAGAAGCTAATCCGAGCAGAGAGAGATAGCCAAAATGAGGCCGTGTGTCCCCTTTCTTTCATCTTGCCAGACTAAAAAAATATATTTCATTAAAAATTTACATAAAAAAATTAAAAAAAAAAAAGTTCAAACACTTCTTATGTTAATTGTACTTCAAATTATTTTAATAAATTTTAAGTCAACATATTATATTCACATTAATTTCGTTATACATTCTTAAAATTACAAAAAGTTAATATTTATTGTTTCAAGCCTATTTTATAATTTATTTTCCACTGGTATCCCTTTGAAGTGACATTACGGTAAGTGTCCATAAATTTGTAGCGTCGGTGGATATGATTATGCACAATTAGTGCAAAACTATTATAGGCAATAAAATGAACAATGCGAAAATTACAACTGGTAAAAATACCAACACAAATCATATTTAAATTTAAATTATTATTATTTTTATAAAAAACTACTACTAATATATAGATATATAACAACATTTAAATTTGTCTCACATAACAAAAAACTTATTGTCACCCTATTAGAAAGGGACACATACACACACACACAGCCTCTCTACTACACATCCTGCTCGGCTCGCTTTTTAGCTGCAATTAATAAATCCTGCTTATTATATTAGATCCATTATTCTAACTAATAAGTAAGCTGAAAAGGTATCTAACAATAAAGAATATTTGCATTGGGAAATTAGATAAAGCTGAGTGTAGTTAATAAATTAAATTAACTACACTCAGCTTTATCTAATCAATTTTTATTAAATAATTTTAATTAATCAATTTTTATTAAATACTTTATAATTAAAAATTTTAATTAATAATTTATTTATTTCAATTCGTTAATTTTAATTATTTTAATTATTTTTTAATTAATTAATATTAATTAATAAATTTTAATTAATTAATATTAATTGATAAATTTTAATTAATTAATAAATTTTAATCCCATCGTTGAAAAGGTAAACATCATATAACCTTTTTTTTTTCTTCCTATCATTCTCCTTTAGAGAAGCTATATTATAAAATCACTGATCATTTAAACGACAATGAAGCTCGGATTTAAGAGATTCGGAGCTCATACTATGTTTAGTATTGTATATACTTTGATTTTGTTTATAATTAATTGGAATTACTGTAATTGTTGTTATTTTAATATTTTAAAGATGAAAAAAAATAAAGGTATCCTGAGTTTCTTACGAGGCTTCTTCTCAGGATCGTCATCATTTTGGCTTCTTTTTTTTCCGAGACCTTTGTAAATTTAAATTTATAAAAGAAAAGAGTTTTGATTTTGATTTTGATCTAATCTTCAAAATCCAATAGGTCCCTAACAACGTTTATGGGATTAATTAAGGTGGACAGGGGGAATGGGGAGAAAGCGAAATTCTCATTGAGCAGATACCTTTTCGCACAAGTATATGTATGTATATATATAACTATAATTATATTGTGTCCAACTATTATAGACTAGTAATATCCTGGGTGCATAAATTAAAACTATTTTAATACTCAAAAACAGGTCAAAATCTGTCGGATCTAATAGAAAAATAAAAAAAGGTCATTTTCATTAAATTGCACAAAAAAATTTTTGGAATTAATATTTTTTTTTTAAATATAAACCTATTGTTTAGTAATTTTAAAGTGCCACAGCTTTTACGAAGTATTTTATTATTAGAAACTTTTTTTATTCATTAACCACAGCGCCATCTGACGTCTAACTGTTGCATTTCAACAATATAAATATTTTCGAGGCAATTTTATTGTGCGTTTGCAGCGCCATCTAACGATTTTGTCCTAGAACATTAAGCACAGCGCCATCTAACGTCGAAGAATTGTATTTCTTGTATGACGCCAACGTCAACTCTCTTCATTTTTATCCCCATACAAAATTCTATATACCTAAAGAACCCAATGTGCCTTAACACTTAAGACTAACACAACAAAATGTGGTGTATTTATGTATTAAAATTGTTTTAATTTATATGCAGTCGGGGTACGAAAACCTTCTTTATCCTCTATCAAGTCGTAGGCTCTTAGTGCCTTTTGAAACTAAAGCAAACTGACAGACGTTTGAAATGAAATTTTGAAATGACTGTCAAATTATTGCCCTGGTGCAAGCAAATGTCGACTTTATTGTGACGAACCATTTCTTACTCCGACTGTACCTATGTGGAATATCTCTAGTCCACAACCGGGACACAATGTATACAAATTTACTTTTTAAAACATATAACACGAAATACACGATACTATATATACTTAAGGTGGTACGATGTCTTCATTTGTCATTGATTTTCAATTCGGCCAGTTCCTTCTCTTCGTCCACTTCGTCTTCATCATCAGAACCGTGGACTGATGCTGCTGGTGTAGTGGCTCCTGGAAATTATTGAGGAAACACGTTTTAATACAAAACTTTTGCTATATTTATTAGTGATGTGCCGGATCGTTAAAAATGAATATCCGCGGATACGGATCTGACATTTGGTGTCGAGATCCGCGGATACGGATACGGATCTTAACTTTCTTACTCAATCGGTGTCGGTGCGCGTGACCTTGAAACGATAGTTGAGTTATATACTATTGGTATGATAACTCACTACGATTTTAAGAAGTAAAATATAATCTGAATGGAATTTATTAGTTTTTCATTGCTATATATAGAATTTCATTTATGAATTGAAAATTAATAAGGTAAGATCCGCCAAAAAGTAACTAATACGGTTACGGATATTTCCACTCCCTCGGATATCCGCACATCACTTTTATTTATACACACCCTGACCAAAAAATTAACGCCAAGCATTGTGCATTGGTGATTTTTATAAGACAGGCTGACGGTACACTTGATGGTAGGTGGCTACCGTAGCCTATAACACAAAAAACGCCAAGGGTGCTGCAAGTGCGCTGCAGACTAGATTAGGATTAAGGATTTCTTTACTCATTCAACATTCAAACTTTACTGAAACACAACAGCAAGGGGGTGGTTACTGCCGCCATTCGGGCAGCCCAAATGACTGCGAAACAGTGTGCCCTACCACTACTTTCCACACCGGAGCCAACTTTGAAAAGTTTCATTTGTAAAGTTGGCCTTGCTAGGAGTCAAACCCAGGACTTAAGCCTTCAAACAAAACGCTTGTTAAAATATTATAAATTAATAACATCTTATAATAATATAATTAAAGGCTTAAAGTTGTTGTAATCCTTAAATGTGCAAGGCGATCATGTGTCACAAAGCATTGTGCATATACACTCTAAATAAACCTCTAAAAATACACCAATAGAGTCGAATTTCCATAAGCAAAGTGACAAAACTCGTGTTCCTATAACCCAAAACTAACCGGTTCGAAATCATTACGTACTGAATTTGAATACTATTTAGAGCCTCTTTCACCGACTACAAGTAAAGTGTTGATTAGTTACTTTTAGAAATAATTTTATGTTTTATTAAATTATGCACTCGGTTTACTGCATCCTTCGATAGGCGAATTTTTTTTTTATTATTTTCTTTTTAATGTTTGGGACTTTTATTGTACAAACAAAGGTATATCATCTCCATCATTCCCGGTTACCGATGACTTTAAATGGCGGTTAACCTACTTGACACATGGTGAAACAGGCCCTAAGTGTAAATGTGAAAGTGTCTGTATGTCTGGTAGCTTTTCACGCCTTAGCTACTCAACCGATCATCGTGAAATTTTGCATACACGTTGTCAGAGATTGAGAAAAAGCCATTTCATCAAGTACTTTTCAAACAAATCGAGTATTTGCTTCGTGCGCTGCGAATTCCGCTTCCGCTATACGCCTTCAATCAGGACACGCCCTAACTAATAACGTAATGATCTCGAAACCCTACTCCCGTCACACTACAATGACATTTAACCTCAATGACAATCAATTTTTCCCATCAATTTTCCCTTCGTCCGAGCATTCTTTCAATTTGGCGATCAATTGGCCCATCTGTTCTACAGATTCCGTTGGATTCTCATTGGGCGTACGAAATATTTCCGTCTCGCTCTGATCCGTCTCTCTCTTTCCAACTGTCGTCTCTTGATCCAATTTTAGATTAGAGATTTGAAGCAGGTCTAGACTCTTAGACATGTTCAGTACTCTCCTCTTCTTTGCTACGTCAATGTCTCTCTCTGTCTGAGTTTGAACTTGTTCGTCTCTTGTCTCTTTCACGCGTTCTACTGGACGATAGAAGGCGATTAGACAATTTGGCTGTTCGTAGCGACGCACTGTATTTTGAAAACATTTTTTTTTGTTTATTTTTTTTATTATTTTTTTTTTGTAAATGCGATTGCCTAGGAGATGGTATACATTTCCGGGTAGGTATTTAAGGTAAGCTGAAAACTTGTCCTATAACTCTTCTATAATATACTAACACAGAACTACAAAGGCTATATTATCGAAATAGCGTTTTTTTTTTTTTTTTTGAGGTAATCTGAAATTTTTATACATTGAAATTGAATATTTAGAGTAAAAAAAAAAATTTAGTCGGGTCTTTAAATTTGCCAGGCGCTTGTAAAACTGTTTTAAAAAAAAATTAAAAAAAAAATATATTTGAGGCAAGTTGAAATTTTTACAGGATATTATTTATAATTAAAAATAAATATTCTAAAAAAGAGAGATAAAAAAGAGAAAATGAGAGAGAAATACATTTTTTTTTAAACTCATACAAAAATTTTTCATTAAAACTTTTTTTTGTCTTAATTTGAAAAGTTAACTTTGATATATTGACAAAAAAAGATAATTGATATTGACATATTTTTTTGCACATTTTGGTTTGACAACGACGATATTATATCATTTAATTTCTAAAACTTCTAAAAGTATAACTTACTGGAAGCCGTGGGGCTCGGTGGTTCGGATATGGGCCGAGGGTAGTTGAACTTCTTGCCCAGTTCGATGTCCATTTGGTCCACATAATCCGGGTAAACGGTTTTCAAGGCTTGCGCACGGGCCTGACGGTAGTACTGAAAACGACAAACATTCATTCAAGACTACCTCCGTACATTTTTTTTGCACAAAATTAATGTAACTGGGATACTTTTTTTTATGTTAAGGTCGACAGACAGAGTGACGATCGACTTGATGGTAGGTGGCTACCGTCGCCTTTAGGTGCTGCAAGTGCTCTACTGACCATCGAAGGATTAAGGATAAGGGATAAGGAAGGGATGGTGTAATGGGCTCTGACAACCCTTAATCACACACCGAAACACAACAGCACATATGCTGTTATTTCACGGTGGTATTCCATAAGGAGGTGGCTACTGCCGCCAGACGGGCTTTCCAAATGACTGCGAAACGCTATGTGCCCTTCCAAAACCAGACCAGAGCAAACTTTGTAAAGTTCATTTCCAAAGTTGACCTAGACGGGAATCGAACCCGGGATGAACTCTATCATCTGTCATTTGAAACCAACCAAACATGTGTCATTTAAAGAAAATGTGACTTTATGTCAACGCATTTGAGTTTAAAATGAATAGTAGAACTTGGTCGTTACTACCTTTCACCATTGGACTCCGCCATGATTCCGTTTTAGGCGTACTTTATGTGTGCCGCCTTGGCATTTGTCACGCAAAATCCATACTTATAGTATAGATTGATGTGTTCTAAAGGTAATATAGAATACAAAAAATATAAATATAATTATCTTACAATTCCCAAGTTCCTCCAGTCCATGAGGTCGGAGAGACGTTCAGTACGATTTCTCTGTATAATACGTTGGCGACGAGTCAATCTGCAAAACAATATGTCGTATTGGTTTGTAGTTTGATTAGTTTGATGTACAGACAGGTAATGAGAAATTAAACTAGATATGCTAAATAATTAGATGGATATTTTTTACAGCGCAAACCTAGATATTCACTTTGACCAAATTAATAAACACAAGAAGAAGATTCTTGCTGCCATTTCGTCACACTCTTAACTGTTCATGGTTTTATGTATTTTTCATTAATTTTTAACATTTTTTTTAATTTTGGGTTTTTTTTTTTTGACTTGATTTATTTATCTTTTTTAAATTTGACATATATATATTTTTTCTTTTTGACATTTGACATAGTTTTAAAATTTTTTGTTTGTATTAATTGTAATTTATTTTGTTTAGATTCTATTTTCTTTTTATTTTATTGTTTCTAATTTAAATTATTTTGTTGGAGCTTATGTACCAGTGAATTGTGTGTTCAGCTCTAATTGGCTTGTACACTGGACCTAGATTTTGAGCGGTAGGGTTAGAATGATGAGTGTGCTAAGCTGTTGCTGTTCTGAATAAATAAGTAAATAAATAAATAAAATATTTTTAATGAGGAGGAAAATCTTTATTTATTTATTCAAAACAGCAACAGCTCAGCACACTTATCATTCTAACCCTACCGCTCAACATCTAGGTCCAGTGTACAAGCCAATTAGAGCTGAACACATAATTCACTTTGGTACGTAAACTCAAACAAATAAATTTAAATTCGAAACAATAAAATAAAAAGAAAATAGAATGTAAACCAAAATTAATTACAATTAATACAAACAAGAAATTTGAAAACTATGTCAGATGTTAAAAATAAAAAAATATATATATGTCAAAATAAAATATATATATATATATATATATAAATCTAGTCAAAAAATAAAAATAAAAAAAAGTCAAATGTTAAAAATTAATGAAAAATACATAAAACAATGAACAGTTAATCTTCAAAGGGATACCTTATGAATGAATGAATGAATGAATAGATGGATGAATGAATAATTTCATTTTTTTAAGTTAATGACTGGAATGTGTTTCAAATAATTAATTTGACTTACTTGCAAAAATCGAACATGAACTGAGCCAATTGCTGCACAGAGCCCTCTAGCGAAATGTAACGGCGGTCGACGACGTAGATGCCATAGGACATAGGGTCGGCTATGTGCTCTTGCATGAAACAACCAAAACCTGAAAAACACGTGTTAAATAATTCTTTTGGTTGTTTTCACAAATCTGTGATATAACTACATAAATAACTCACGGTATTGTTAAGGATTACACAGTGAAAATATTTATGCAGCCGTACAAGGGAAATCAGCATAGAGTTCAAGATTATATGAACTAAAATTTAAGTCGTGTGAAAAATGTATTTCGCGTCGAGGAACGAAACGATAGCGCGTTATAACATCGGCGCAGCGAGCAGCGACATCTATCGATGAAAAAATAATCTATGCGAAAATAGAAATCTTGCATAAAAAGGAAAGGCGTAGTTCGCGTTGAGGAACGAAACGATAGCGCGAACGAACTGTATGTGGACGATTAAATAAACTATTTAAACTATTTTTAAGTTATTTTTTTTCAATTCTGACCTGCATTCATAGGACTGCATAAATTCAAGCTGCAATGTTTTCATCGCCGACAGCAGCAAGTGAAAGGGACAACAATGGTAAATTTATAAGCGTGTGAAAGGGACAACAATAGAACACATCAGCGTGTGAAAGGGACGGCAATGGTAAATTTATAAGCGTGTGAAAAGGATAACAATTGACCACTTATTAGCGTGTGAAAGGGACGGCAATAGTAAATTTATATGGGTGTGAAAGGGACAGCAATATAACTCATGTCAGCGTGTAAAGGGGACAGCAATGGTACATTTATAAGCGTGTGAAAGGGACAACAGTAGACACTTATTAGCGTGTGAAAGGGACGGCAATGGTAAATTTATAAGCATGTGAAAAGGATAACAATTGACCACTTATAAGCGTGTGAAAGGGGCGGCAATAGTAAATTTATATGGGTGTGAAAGGGACAGCAATATAACTCATGTCAGCGTGTAAAGGGGACAGCAATGGTACATTTATAAGCGTGTGAAAGGGACAACAATAGACCACTTATTGGCGTGTGAAAGGGGCGGCAATGGTAAATTTATATGGGTGTGAAAGGGACAGCAATAGAACACTTGTCAGCGTGTAAAGGGGACAGCAATAGAACACTTGTCAGCGTGTAAAAGGGACAGCAATGATACATTTATAAGCGTGTGAAAGGGACAACAATAGACACTTATTAGCGTGTGAAAGGGACAGCAATGGTTGTTGGAGAGGATCATTTTTCAGTCTGATTGTCATATGAGTCGGTACTTCTCACCTCTATAGGAGGCCATATAGGAGACCGAAGCCTTTGGACATTTACCTGACAAATTGGTGGTGATGCTGGGTATACCCATGACGGTGCATTCGGCGGGAGTGTAGCCCCACGGCTCGTAGTATGACGGGAAAACTCCCAAGTGACAGCCCCTGACAAACTCCTCGTAGTCTAGGCCGAATAGCGGATTTGTAGACGTCAGGAACTCCGGATGAAAGATCACCTGAAATATTGTTTCCCTTTTTTAAATTTCCTTTTCTTTTTCTTCGTGATTAATCCTGAAATAGTTGCGTGTTCACGTCTTTCTAGTTAGTAGATTGTAAATTAAATAAGAATATTGTTACACCAGCTGTTGCACGCGACTTCGTCCGCGTAACTTTATAAAATATAGCCCATGTTACTCGCTGATAATATAGCTTCAAAACAATGAAAGAATTTTTCAAATCGGTCCAGTAGTTTCGGAGCCTATTCAATTCAAACAAACAATCAAATCTTTCCTTTTTATAATATTAGTAGAGCCTACCGACACCAACAAATTAAATTTAAAATTGTCAAAAATATAAAAAAATATTTCGACAACACAAAGAACAAACTACCAGCAGTACCTATTTCATCTAATAACGTAACCATTCATATGTACTATGTAAATAACAGCATATGTGCTGTTATGTTTCGGTGAGTGAGTGAGAGATGCCAGAGCCCATTACCCGATCCTTTCCTTATCCCTTATCCTTAATCCTTCTATGGTCAGCAGCGCATCTATGGAGTTGCTTGTGTTATAGGCGACGGTAGCCACCTACCATCAAGTTGACCGTCAGCCTGTCTATCGAAAAAAAGTATCCCAGCCACTTTTTTGTGCAATAAAAATGTAAAAAATGTACGGAAGTAGTCTTACTAGTCTTATTAGAGGACAGAAAAATACAGAGAGTTTAGGTCGGGTTTGTTTACATCGTTTGCTCTGTCTTAGTGGCTTTATTATACTTTACATAAAAATGATCAATAACAAGTTGGAATAAAAACTGTGGTGCAATACAGCTAGACCATCGTGCAAATCTAGATAAAAAAAATACCTAGATCTAGACTTACCTTGACATTATCGTAAATGGTGTTGAACATTTGACATCTCCTTATCGCGTTCAAAACGGGATCACTCCAGTCATCAACCTGTGGGATAAAATAATGTTTTTTATTAGCTTTTGAGTGTGTGTGTGTGTGTGTGTGTGTGTGCGCGTGCGTGAGTGCGTGCGCGCGCGTGAGTGCGTGCGCGCGCGTGTGTGCGTGTGCGTGTGCGCGTGTGCGTGTGCGTGTGCGCGTGTGTGTGTGTACTAATTTTTTACTACATTACTAGTAGGGCCTGTTTCACCATGTGTCAAGTAGGCTAACCGCCATTTAAAGTCACCGGTAACCGGGAATGATGGAGATGATATACCTTTGTTTGTATGGTAAAAGTTCCAAAGATTAAAAAGAAAATAATTTAAAAAAAATCGCCTATCGTAGTATGCACAGTAAACCGAGTGCATAATTTAATAAAACATAAAACTATATCTAAAAGTAACTAATCAACACTTTACTTGCAGTTAGTGAAAGAGGCCGCTGTTAAAAATTTAAACAGCTGTTTAAAATTTAAACAGCCGTTTAATAATATTTTGTTGATCACCATCGCTAAAATGCGGGTTAAACGCCCTAAACATCTGATTAATTATGAAGTTAATCTGATGTTTAGGGCGTTAAGTTAATCTGATTATTAAACGGCTGTTTAAATTTTAAACAGCTGTTTAAAAATAACCGTCTGTTGGTGAACTCGAGCCTTATTATAATAAAAAATAAACTCACAATATTATGAGTAGTAACAGGCGGTAGTCCTTCCCTTTGGAGCGCATAGATACATCTCTTAAGACGAACTATTTCGTCTTTGTGGAGCAAATCTGAAGATTCAGGCAAGTGGCCTCTGAAATTCAAAATATTATATTCATTTTTACTACCTGTTGCTTTATTTATATTATAATAATTATAACTTTTATGTTACTCAGTGATAATGTATCTGTTTATAGGTGAAAGAATTTTTAAAATCGCTCCAGTAGTTTTTGAGTATATTCATTTTTACTACCTGTTGCTTTATTTATATTATAATAATCATAACTTTGGTTACTCAGTGATAATGTATCTGTTTATAGGTGAAAGAATTTTTAAAATCGCTCCATTAGTTTTTGAGTTTATTCATTACATACATACAAATATTTTCTTTTTATATTAGTACGTATATAGACAAAAGATAGACGCGTGATGGTGGCTGGCAAAATAATTGGTGTCATATTGTTTTTTTTTTTTTTTTTTTTATTATTTATAACTATCTTCGCTGTGGCTCAGTCTTATATATTAACTCGGCTGCCATAACAACGGTTAACTTCCACTTTAAAATGTGACAGCGGTTCTCGTTGGCTAGTGAGTTCTCCTCGCTTTCGGCAGATGGCGCCGTGAAAAAGCTATTTTTCTCGCGATCGAGATTATATTATTACGCGAAAAATATATATAATCAATCCTTGAAGCGGATTGCATATTGTG
The DNA here is from genome assembly GCA_944738685.1 of Synanthedon myopaeformis. Taxonomy (NCBI): domain Eukaryota; kingdom Metazoa; phylum Arthropoda; class Insecta; order Lepidoptera; family Sesiidae; genus Synanthedon; species Synanthedon myopaeformis. Next base: position 3,523,497 of record OX122941.1, read on the forward strand.
TAAAAAATTCAAATCAATCCGTCGGCTAGTTTTCTAATTTTTGAGTAATACACAAACCAATACAACATTTCTATATACATATTCACAATTTTAAAAGCTAACAATATGATGACATGTAATGGCATCACTAAAAACCAATGAGGTTTTTATTTTAGATGTTAAAATGCATTTAACATTTAATCTAATTAATGTACAGTTTAATTTAAAAAAAATTGTTTTTAATTTAATTTTAATATTTACCTGGAGCATATATTGTACATCCGTTTGCCGATTTGCTGTTGGATGTCCTGTATAGTGTCCCTTAGGGATTTGGTGACGGCGTGTCCCCTCAAGCTTTCTACGTTGAAATTGTTCGTTTTTGCGGGAAATATCAAGAAAGCCACCACAGTCACGTCAGAGCCGCACGCCTCGAGGGGGAGAGCCATTTTCATTATTCAATTCAATTCAATTCAATTCAATTCAATTCAATTCAATTCAATTTAATTCAAGTCAATTCAATTTAATTCAATTCAATTCAATTCAATTCAAATCAATTCAATTCAATTCAATTCAAATATTTATTGCGAAACCATAATGTTTAATAAAGGTGTTACAAAATTTATAAAGACCAGTGTAATGGACTGGGAGAGAGGAAGTGTAAACTAAATATATATTAAGATTTTTATTTTATTTAAATTAAATAATATTTAATTATATTTAAATTATCTTACTATATTTTTGGATCAAATTAGTTACAGGGATTATTATTAAATAAGACGAGCCTTTCTTTATATAACAATTTCGTATTATGATGTATTTACTAACATAGTTTTAAGTTATTTGTTACTAACCAATATGGATCTGTGTAATCCGAAATAAAATTATTAGTATTATTATTAAATTTAATTTTAAATTAAATAATATTCAACATTGTTTTGTAAAATACTAGCTGTTGCACGCGACTTCGCCCGCTTAACTTTATAAAATATATGTTGCTCGCTGATAATGTAAGCCCTCAATGGGTAAAAGAATTTTCAAAATCGGTTAACTAGTTTTTGAGTTTATTATAAACTCTTTTACTCTCTTTATATAAGTATAGACTAGCTGATGACAGCGATTTCGTCTGACTTTTAAAATAAAACATATCTTTTATTGTTGTTATACTTTTGCCAGGCGTTGGATTTCGATTTTTAGATCGTCCTTATAGTCTATACTCGTAGATATCTATAGTCTATAGTTTTTTATATAGACAGATATATGTGTGAGCGAGATAGCATGACCGTCGGCCGCCATTTTCATATTATTTTTTCATTTGCATTGTTTATATCGGTGAGAACGTGTGTGTGTGTGTGTATGTATGTGATCGGTTGAGTAATTAAGGTGTGAAAAGGTAACAGAGAGACAGAGTTACTTTCACATTTATAATATTATATGATATGATGAAGTATGGACAACGAATTAATGACAATTACCTTTAAATAGTGATTAACTCTAGCCAAAGCCTCGATGAATATATCAGCGCCTTTATTACCGAACTCATAACGTCCCGCTATGAAGAAGTACAATGTTTTGTCCAAGTCAAAGTTAAAATGACTGAAAAAATTTAATAAAAAATCATTAATAAATAAATAAAAAAAAATTTAAAAAAAATTAAAATAAATAAAATGAATAAAATGTATATTAAACGTTTATTACAGACTATTTGTAAAAAAAAATTCATTAAAAATATAATAAGTATTCAAATATTTTATATGTACACACTAGCGACGCGCCCCGGTTTCGCATGGGTAATTTTTTTTTTGTAAACACTTTTTCAAAAAAGAACCCACTTCCCAATTCCTTATCAATATTATTATCGAGTTTTTTTTTTGTCATTATATTATTATTGATTATTGTATTAAGACAGTTTTTCTTAATTATCTGAATTAAAATATTATTTTACTAGCTGGTGCGCGCGACTTCGTCTGCTTTTAAAAATTAAAAAAAAAAAATATAAGCTATAAATAACGCGTGTCCTCTTGTTGCTATAACACTATGGCCAGGCGTTGCTTTTTTAGATGATCTCTCGGGAACAGTACTTTTTTTTTTTCTTAATGAAAAGTACCCTATGTCCTTTCCTGTATCCTTGACGATGTGTATGCAAAATTTCATAATGATCGATTGAATAGTTGAGGCGTGAAAAGGTAACAGACAGACAGACAGACAGAGTTACTTTCACATTTATAATATTATAGTATGGATACATTTATATACATTTATATACAGACAGAGACAGACGTGAAAAGCGATGCAAAGATTAGTTGTCGTGCCCTTAGCGCCTGACTCGTAATTTTTTTTAAGAGTAAACAACCCAATGATTTATAAATAAACATTTATACAAAGAAATTTGTCGTATATATATCCGGCTCTGGTGAAATGAACACGAAAATAATTGTCGGATAAATCCGACTCTGGCGGCTAAAAGGGGTTAGAGTCGATTTACGAGTGCAAAAAGAGAAACTCACCCGTAAAAGTGTCCCCTGACAAACTCGTGTATCTTCTCCTTAGACAAAGCGTGCAAATTTTGAAATTCATGCAGAGCCGAGAACTTCTTAACGTTCAAACCGTTCGGAGTTATCAAATCCGGTTTCCTTTTGAGCAGATGTTCCGCTTCGTAACCTGTTATTAAAATTTCAAACTTCACTTCATGCACAGGACAGAGATTTAATAATAAAACTTATTTATTAACTTATTTATTTTAAGACAAGACATGACAATTTATATTTTTAAAATATGCCCAAATCCATTTGAATCACGAATTTATGATTTCAGTAGTTTCAGATGTTTAGTATGCAGATAAGATGTTAATAACATCGTGTTATTTGTTGTTTTATAATCTAGTACGTGGCTGAAAAATATTTTAAAATAAATTTTCATTAGAACAGTTTTTTGTCGCCGACAAATTCTGTTCAAAATATAGTTACAATACAATTTAACATTAGCGCCATTTCTATACAATCATTTTCTAATGACCAAATAGAAAATGGAGGCGAAATTTCAAATAAACCTCATCAAAACAAATCAGGGTCGTTGCGAATGCAATATTCTTAACATAAACGGATACGGATTAAGACGCGAAAATTCCCAATTGGGATTTCAATTGATTGAACTATTGGGACTTTTCAACAATTGGACCAACGGAAAAAGTCCGTATTATCCTATCAATCGCTAGAGTTGACATATTCGAAAATAGTTTAACTAAATTAAAAAAAATATATCACGGCCATTGTGACTGCGAGCCTCATTAAATAAAATCTCAATAGATAATATTTTATTGCAATTATATATTAATATTATTAAAATATTTGTTTAGTTGTAGCTTTGTGGAGACGTGCTTTCATCTCAAATTGACTTTTTTTGGAATATGACTAAGCTTGCTTTTGGATGAAAATGCGTCTTTTTTCTGTTTTCTTCTTTTGTTTTATTCTGTAATGTGTAAACAAAACTGTTTTGTTTGGTCATGCTGTGTACACGTGTTTTGGGCCTCTGTCTAGTTCACTTCAATGTAATCATATATATTCAATGTATTTAATGTCAGTGTCCTGTTTTGTGTACTTTATTAAATAAAAAAAATAAAAAAAATCGAACCAACGGGAAAAATGTCTCAGAGAATTAATTGAACTATTAAACTTTATAATGAGTTACCTAAAAATATTAAAACATTAACTTTTATAATTATATATAAAAACTAAGAAGATTTTTGTTCGCTTTTTTTTCTTGATAAATGTTTCTATAGTGCGAATGCCTACATTAATTTTAAATAAATTTTATATTCAGACATTTTCCATGTCTTTTTTTTTTATTTATAATAATTATTAATTGACTGTAAATAGGTTTATTTTTATGGTTGACTTCTGATATATATTTTTTGCACACCAAAATAAAGTACAGGCGGGGTAAGAAAATGTTCGTCACCTTAAAGTCGACATTTGTTTGCATCAAAGGAATTATCAGTCATGTTAAAATTTCATTTCAAACGTCATCAATCGTCTGTTAAGTGCTTTAGTTTCGAAAGGTATTAAGAGTCTTCTACTTGATAAATGAATATATTTGAAAACTGAAGAAGATTTTCGTGCTCCGACTGTACATGTTGGGACGCTATTATATTATTTGTAAGCTCCGGTATATACACCCATGTGCTCGCAAATAAATTATTTCATTTGATTTCCTCTTGAGGTAAAATGGCTGCCGTCTAATAGAAAAGCAAGATAAGATAAGATAAGATAAGAAACATTAAAACATTTAAAATAAAATAAAATTGTTATTACCTGTAATATCGGAGACAGTTGTAAAAATGTGTGTCATATGAGCCGCGGCTCGCTCCATGCAGTAGCGGTGATATATCTGTCTCTTTCCCGCCTCTTCGTCCACTGAGAACTGTGCGAAAGAGATAGAAACACATCACTTATAAACTCTTACAGCCAGCGTTTTTGTTAGCGTCCGCTATTTATGTATGTCGACTGAAGTTAATTAACTAAAGTAGAAAGTATATATACTCTGTGACATTACAATGTAAAGTACTCTGTGGAATGATTTTTTTTTTTTTTTTTTTTTATATATTTGATACAGTACACAAACAGATTGCAATTAAATAAATGAAAACTATAAAATACATGTGCATGGATAAATTATATCTAAATTGCACTCCTAAACAGTGTACTTAACATGTTTAATTTAACTCAGCTACTAATGGTCTTAAATACTTAATTAATTCTTAATTTATAATATTTTCTTAATTTCCACTTAAATATTAGTCTTAAACTATTTTTGAATTTTGAAAACCTGCCGTCAAATATATCAAAACCGACCTCACACCCGATGACCATATCATTATAACTTGGACACATCCTAACCAAGGGATTGTAATAGGGTGTGTTCTTTTTATGTGCTTCGATGGAAAAGGGACCAGAGTGAGGAGAACGTGATCTGTATTTAATTTTGATTTTAATTGCGGAGGTATTAAAGAGGTGATCTGACATTTTAACGAACGCGTCCGCGAATGGAGGTCGTTGTCGTATGTCCGCGCATCTTGAGAGTTTTAGGAATTATATTTCTGTTATTATTGTGGTTTTAATTAATGTACCCGAAGTAGAGAGTGTTAACATTATTACCTTGTCTAAATTATTGTAAAAATCTGTGTTGCCAGCGCACAAGTATCTGCCCAATAGTGTTGCATGAGTTGTGAACACTGTCGCGACGTCGACGTGACGAGCTCTGAAAAAAATATATATATTAGAAGCATTTTTCTAACATTTCTATTTTATTATTGTTTTATTAATTTTTGGAACTATATATATAGAAAAAAAAAGAAAAAAAAAATTAACACATATTCCACAAGCGTGACCACAGATAAATAACTTACATATATAAGAGAGAACAGAATCTAAACATCGAGACAAAAAGAACAAAAATTATTACATCATACAAAAATTAAAATTTAACCAAACGGTCGCCGGTTCGAATCCCGCTAGGGCCAAACGCACGCACGCGCACACACACACATACACACACACATACACACACACATACACACACACTCACACACACACACACACACACACACGCACACGCACACGCACGCGCGCGCACACACACACACACACACACACACACACACACACACACACACACACACACGTCAAATTTTTAACACGCCGTTTTCGCGTCGGGCGCTAAAAAGTAGAATCGTAAAAAATTACCGTAACACTATGACTCCTGTCCCGGCTTGCCATTCGTGAAAATGGGCGACTACCCTCGGTGGCGTGTCACTGAAATTTTCAGCAGCCTTCCTAAACTGCAAGAGGGTATTTTCACATTTTAAATTGATAATAATTATGTATTGCAAATGGATATGCATTTATAATTACACTAACTTGTGACCGCGACATCGTCCGCGTTAAAAATTAAAAAAAAAAATTAGCAATATAACGCCTGAAGCCTTTATTATATAACACTTTCAACACTTTTGCCAGAATTTTTCTTAATTTTAGATGATCCCTCGCGAACAGTACTTTTTTCTGGATGAAATGTATCCATGTCCTTTCCTGTATTCCCGACAAAGTGTATGCAAAATTTCATGACGATCGGTTGAGTATAGTTCAGACGTGGAAAAGTAACAGACAGTCAGACAGACCTGCTACTTTCACATCTATACTATTTTGTTAAAATTTATTTTTTGGAGTTTTTGTACCAAATTGAATCATGTGAATTGAATCAGCTCTAATTAGCTTGCACACTGGACCTAGATGTTGAGTGATAGGGTTAGAATTTTAAGATTTATTTTAAGATCATTCATTCACTCACGTCTTCATATTAAGTTAGAAATTGTTAAAAAGTCATTTTAATTTTCGAGACATAAATTTTCCAAAGTGTAATTAATAAAAAGAAACATGGTCTGATTTTGGACTTTTTAAAGGTTTTTTTAAAGACATCAAAATGTGTGCATTGACACTCACCTCAGTGATGAAATTGGCTACCATAAATCCAAGGATGACAGCATCGTTGGCCTCGACATCCAAGTGTGGTATACCCAAGGAACACGTGTCCCACAATTCCTGCTTGTAACTGTCCATTTGCCAAGCGCCGGAGCCGATATCGAACAATATTATCTGAGGGTTGCCATCTACAAGCCACGTGCCCGTGTGTAGCTGGAATTTTTTGCAAATTTCTTGTTAAATTTTTAACCCCTTAGCCGCCAGAGTCGGATTTATCCGACAATTATTTTCATGTGTCCATTTCGACAGAGCCTATATATAAATTCCTCTACTTGTATAATGTTTATTTTTAAATCATTGTGTAGCTTTCTCTTAAAATTTTTTTTTTTTAAAATGTGTGTGTGTGTGTGTCAGCTCCGACGCAAGACTGGAGTTTACTCATTACGAATGATTATAAAATACATTTAAATTTTTACAATTCGAACACGCCGAAAGAACAACATTGCTCTTTTTTTATACTAAAATGTGTTGATCTGTATTTATTATAAATTATGGTATATCAGATACTTATATGTAGATTAATTAATTATGTATATGTACGACGACACGTTTGGCCTAGTGGCTAGTAATACTAGCTGTTAACCAAACGGTCTCGGGTTCGAATCCCGCTAGGGGCAAATGTTTATGTGTTAACATTTTACCTTTGTACCTGAGTCATGGATGTTTTGTATTTATAATATGTATATATTTACAACAAAAAAAAAATCTAAGTAGTATATCAGCTGTCTGGTATCCATAATACAAGCATTAGTTGCTTACTGTGGAACCAGATGGTGCTGTGTGGAATGTGTGATGATATGTATATGCTTATGTATTAGCAGTAGACACGATACGAGCTTAGTGTGGTTTAAGTTATCAACGATAACTTGTGGCCATTGTATTTTAATTGTTTGGAAATAAATATTTATTATTATTATTTTAAATAATATCGTTTAGATGGCGCAATATCTGAAACTTAAGATAATTCATAACATTTTCATACCACGGGTTTATTGTATATGCAAATCAATAATAAAAACACTAAATGGCTGGATCAAGGGACAAATACAGAAAAATTTCTTTCAGTGACAATTCATACAAAACTTGCTCGTTTAATGTTAGACGTTAGTTAGACAGATACTGATCAATTTGGTAGAAAAATAGATGATGATATTTGAATTTTTTGAATTTTAGATTCAACAGATTAATTGTAACAGACATATATGTTCCAACCAGAGGAATAATCTTATATACTTACCGATTTTTTTTTTTTTATAAAAATATAATTTTAATATGTTGACCGTTTTTTTTTTTTTTTTTTTTTTTATTGTTCTATGTTCGCTGGAATACTTTCATTTATAATGAAATTAATATTGGACTGAGTTTGACTATTTTTTTTTTTCTACTCACCTTGTATCCTTTACTCCTCATCGCTTCGACAGCTTCTTTTAAGGGAGAGTTCGATGGAAACTCTGTCTCCTCGACTTCAGTGCGCGCGCAGTGCTCCTTGTATGGACCTAACATTTTCAGAAACACTTATTAAAATATATGTAATACATACTAGCTGACCCGCTCCCGGCTTCGCCCAGGGTGCAATTTTTATTATAAATATTTACTCAATCCAACCGATATCTGCCATCTGTGAGAATCTTATGAAACTCACAGATAACTTTTAAAATAACTTCCATAACAACTGTAAGTTCCATAAAATTCTTACAGATTGCGGTGTAAGGTAATTTATAACTCTTATACAATAAACAAATAATTTGCAAAAAAAAAAATACTATAAATTGAGATAAAAACTTAAAAGATAAAAAAAATCTTTTAAGTTGGACCAAATTACACATATTTACGAAATTTTATCAAAATCGGTTCAGTGGGTTAGGCGTTCAGGAGACACACAACGTGACACGTAATAATTTTTATATATATGGATAATAAAATCGTAAATAAGACGTGTCTGTACATTAAATATTTAAAAAAAAAACTATTTGTACACGTTGTACAGTAGTACACACTTAATAAGGCGCGTCGCCTTTGATATAAGCGGCTTTTTTCTGAAAAAAAAGCCGCGCGTTCCTTTGATAAAGCCGCATTTGAAAAACCCTAGTTCGATGTAAAGCCAACTAATTTATTATGAACGCGTTCGTAACGGAATGTGCCTTTTAATACTAATCTTATAGAATTTTTATTAAACTCACCGAGCAGACAATAATGTTCACCCATCTCTTCTGTTGAAACATAGGCCTTAGACCTGATTACAGTATATATGCCGCCAACTGAAAACGGAAAATATAATGGATTATATTAGGTAGAAACATGGGCGTACCCAGGGGAGTATGCATTACAATATTATGCGTAACATTTCGCATAAATGCTAATTCAATACGCCTCAGCCCTAGAATAGAATAGAAAGTTTTCTTTTTATGTTAAAGTCGAAATACAGGCTGACGGTAAACTTGATGGTAGGTGGCTACCGTCGCCTATAACACAAGCAACGCCATAGGTGCTGCAAGTGCGCTGCCGACCATAAAAGAATTAAGGATAAGGGATAGGGTAATGGGCTCTGGAACCCCTTACTTACTCACCGAAATACAACAGCACATATGCAGTTATTTCTCGGTGGTCTTCTGTAAGGGGGTGGTTACTGCCGCCAGACGAGCTACCCAAATAACTGCGAATCGCAGTGTGCCCTAGTGCCACTACTTTCCAAATCCAGACCAGAGCCACTTTGAACTTTGAAAAGTTCATTTAAAAATATTGACCCAAAGTTCTAAGGTTGGACAATTAATGAGAACAGTCATCATTCTCAGCCATAGGATGTCGAATGCTGGACATAGGCCTCCCCAATAATTTTCCAATAAGACCTTCCATTTAATATTCATAGGTTTCATTACGTATATATCGTATGTCACCTATTTTAGTACGCGACGAACAGACCGACGACGTTGAAATTCTATATTCTTTGTTAATGTTTTCAGAGCGTGAAGTAACAATAGTAATTCAAGACCACAGGCGAATTAGTCCTCTCACATTTAAATCAAGATTATACAACTGCTATTTATAATCATTTTAATATTATTATGACACTATTTAATATTTGTTGAATATGTAATATTGTGTCTTAGCTGGTACAGGTATTATATTCCTACCTTTATTGGCAGTTATTATAGATTTCTGATGGCCATAATCCATACTAATTCATACTTCCTTACTTCATACTATCCATACTCCATATTACTATATTATAAATGCGAAAGTAACTCTGTCTGTCTGTTTTTCACTCTGTTTAGTTTTCTTTTGTCCATAGGGCTGATTAACACTCAAACCAAGGTTATCATATAACTTACTCTAAATACAATAAAAACTTATTATTTATGTGGGACGTGATGTGTTAGGAGAGAGAGACAGAGATAGCTTGCGAGTGAGACAGCATACTTTGTCATATAATAAAATTTAGTTGAAAACTAAACCCACTAAAACGATATCATGAAATTTTGCATAACACGTCGTCAGGGATACAAGAAAGGACGTACGGTACCTTTCATCCAGTGAAAAATGACTTTTCCGGGGGGATCATCTAAAATAAAATTAAAAAATACGCCTGGCCAAAGTGTTATAGCAACAAGAGGTTCGAGCGTTATATTGCTTATATATTATTTTTCAACGCGGATGAAGTCGCCGGCACCAGCTAGTAGGTAAAATTATGTCTTAAACTGGTACAGTTATTATATTCCTACATCAATGTACTGTTCTACAACTATGGATTTCGCACGCCATACAAAACACTACGAACTTTATGGAACATTTAAGTGACATACATATGCGTAGAGCATGACTCTGTCATCTGTCATTTAAAACCAACCTAACATCTGTCATTTAAAGATAATGTGACTTTACGTCAATACATTGGAGTTTAAAATCAATGGTAGATCTTGGTCGTTACTACATTTTTCCATTGACGCGCGAAGGCAAGGCACCATGTGTTCCTACCTTTATTGGCAACTTCCCATGCCGTTTCGAAAGTCCAGCGGTTCTCATCGCAAGCTGCTTGTCCCTTGTCCATGAACGACAGGAGGTCATGGGTCGATTCCGCCCTGTAAAACCGGCGGGAAGTGCGATCACGTGACATTTTCGCCTGGAAAAAAAATCGAATTCGAATCTAATTTGCATTTATTTGCGTCACCGTGAAATAACAGCATATGTGCTGTTGTGTTTCGGTGAGTGAGTAAGGGATGCCAGAGCCAACTACCCAATCCCTTCCTTCTTTTAACTTAACCAACCAATAACTTCAAGTAGGAGTTATTAGTTGGATAAGGCTTCGGCATCCCTTACTCACTCACCGAAACACAAGAGCACACATGCTGTTATTTCACGATAGTCTTCTGTAAGGGGGTGGTTACTGCCGCCAGAAGGGCCGCCCAAATGACTGCAAAAGGCAGTGCCACTATTAAAATATTAGTGTAGATGAACAAATATTTCCTCATCTTGTCCAAATCCCTCTTTTTCAGACCAAGCATTTTAAAACATCCTTTATAATGCGCACTGCCAAGGTTTGGAACTCCTTCTCTGTATTTCCGAGCTCATATAACCCAAATCTTTTCGAAGTTCGAATGAATGGGCATCTTCTGGGTGAGCTCGCTCCATCATAGGCCTCATCTTCGCTACACAGCTGGATGTTAGCCAAAAGCAATAAAAATAAATAAATTAAAAATTAAAAAAATGCATATTTCACTTAGTAATTCATTACGTAGTTCGTTTCACGTAATAAATAACTGTTTACATAAGCGTAGGGGCAACAGGCGATCCATTGGATTGGATCCAAGTCAACAAATTTTGACGTTGCTGAAATCATCGAAAAATAAAATGACTTTTCGCATCTAACTAATCCAACCAACAATCTCATTCCAGTCGGACCACGACCGACCACTTTATTCTGATTGGTTAACTATGCTATGTAGTTTAGTTAAGTTTACATATTTAGAAAACCGTAAAAGTCAGAAGACTAGAATACTTTGGACATATCATGCACTGCGCAAAGTTTAATCTACTGCAACTGTTCACGCAGGGGAAAATACAAGGTAGACGCAAGCCGGGAAGACGACGTACTTCCTGGCTCAAGAATTTCCGCGAATGGTATGGCCAAGGTACCAGACCGGGTTTCGAGCCGCCGCCTCGAGGGTTAGGATAGCTATGATGATAGCCGACCTCCGATAGGAGATGGCACTAACGGCCATTCCCAATAACCTATCTATCCATTGTTTGGCTTACTTGAGTATTAAAACTCTATCTCTAGTAAGCAAAAAGCATCCCATTAACATACCGCCAGATAAGAATTTCTATCGCTGGACGGCACTTATCGGAGGGAGGGCCTCTCTTACTATGAATAAATTTCTCTATGCGAATGCGCCATCTTGCGTCCCAATACTAAGAGAAGAGAAGATCGTATTATCAATATAAGTTGAAGTGGCAGTGGGCAGGACAAGCAGGACAATAGTACGGATAAACTAAAGACCTGCAAGCACAACATGGACGTCCACCCACAAGGTGGTCAAAAGGGCCGCGGGTCGACGGTGGATCCAGGCTGCTTCTATCGGTCATATTGGAAAATTATGGGGGAAATCATGTCCAGCAGTGGACGTCCTGCGGCTGAGATGATGATGATATCAATATTTTCAACTAGCATTTAGCCTTTTAAAACCCCTACGACCGACGCAAAAATGGGGTGTTTGCGTTGACGCAAACGCAAAAAAAGATTTTAAATGACCTTTCACAGGCTGACCGAAACGCAGTTATTCTAACATATAATTCCGTATACGCGTTTTATCTAATCATTTGTTGTTGAAAAACTGTCAAGCCAAGATAAGGAGTTCATGAACATTTTTACGGTTACTGGGTGAAGTTCGAGGCACGCACAGAATCTCCTTTGATAACGAAAATATTGAATAAGTGTGTTCTGTTTATCTAATTTTAATATCTACATAGATACGTAATTATTTAGGTAGCGTGATAGTCCATAGGTGGGCCACAAGCCTATCTGATATATGAGTCATGATTTTCGGGTATTGGTAGTAGTCCATCCACATGGGATGTCCACCTGGGTGGACCACGTGCAATTTTTCTTGTCAGTAGTTCACATCAATCGAACATCAATCGAACCTATGGAAGTTAGTGAAATCCGTTCATCATCGAGGAAATATAATATAATAATATAATATCTTCACACATTCCACACAGCACCATTTAGTTCCACACTAAGCAACTAATGCTTGTATTATGGATACCAGACAGTTGATATACTACATAGATTACTTTTTTTTTTTAAATTATATATATATATATTATAAATACTAAACAAATGTTAACACAAAATAAATGTTAACACACATAAATATTTGCCCCTAGCGGGATTCGAACCAGCGACTATTTGGTTAACAGCTAGGGTTACTAGCCACTATACCAAACGAGAATTCATTAATTATAGCTAAGAACCACCTCGATCATGTGATGCTTGCAAACAAATAAAAACGGATCAAAATCGCTCCATCCATTTGGGATGCTACGATTGCACACATCAAATTTATATCAATCCGTTTTTACGTTGGGCGTAAAAAAAAGAAAAATACATAATAGTGCTGTTTCAGCCGCAATAAAAGATCAACCTGTACATTCGAGTTAAATTAAAAAATATATTTGCAAGTCAATTAAGAAAATTAAACTGTACAATTTTAACAAGTGGCAATTTTATTCAATTAAACCAAATTAGCATTAACACTGCAGAAACATACTATGCAATAATAAGTGTTTCAGTGACTGAGTAGCATGCCAGGCCTCATTCTCTTATTACCTATTACCCTCTTATCTAAAAAATCAGAAGTATGGTAGCCACCTACCATCAAGTGGACTTTCAGCCTGCTTGCTAGCCTTTTTTATTTAAAAAAAAAACATATTAAAACAAGAAACCACTACAAATTTAAAGTAATAATTTTTTTATCACATTCAAATGATACATAAAAAAATTGCAAGCCATTCTCATAAGTTATGGGTTTTTAATAACTTCATTATTTTGCTTTTATTGCTTCACTAGCTGGTACCCATGACTTAACTAAGCAACTCACTAAGTTTTGAGAATTAAGTATACATTATGAAGTAGTAAAGTTGTTTATAATATAAGCTCATATCTTCAATGGCTCATATATTATTCATTATTTTAATAATGTAGCAATACTATCCTATTTATCAGTCGAAATACTTAGTTGCAAATAATCCTCATAAACTATTCTAATCCTAATCTAAACTCAAAAACTACTTGATCGATTTTGAAAATTCTTTCACCTATAGAAAGCTACATTATTAGCAAGTTCCATAGGATATATTTTATAAAGTTAAACAGGCAAAGTCACGTGCAACAGCTTGTTATATGTAAAAATCAATTGCCGTGTGTTAGTCTCTCATGAACTCAAAAATAGCTAGACCCATTTTAATTCGGTTTTCAATTATAGAAAGAGGGATATTTATCCCTATATGTATGTATATCCCTATATTATGTAGGAAGGTTCGTATATATAAAAATTGAACACCTGGCGAAGCCAGGAGCAGGTAACTGTTAATATTATAAATGCGAAAGTTTGTTAGTATTGCATGCAAAAACTGCTGAACGGATTTTGGTGAAATTTGGCACGCAGGTAGTTTAATACTTGGATAACATATAGGATAATTTTAATCCTGTATAAATGTTAGGCTGTGGTATTTACAAAAACGAACATCAGTGCGTACGAAGTCGCGGGCACAGCTAGTACATAAATAAAAATCAATTGGCACATGTATGATGGAGCATCACTTGAGTTTTTTTTTTTTTGTTTTGTCAAGACATGGTTTGAATTAAGAAAAGTTTTGAAAAATCGTGTAAAATACACGAAATTTAGATGGTATTTTATATGAAGTTGACATGGCAACAACTGTCGAGTCGGCTAGTATTTTAAAAAATAAAATAAGTGAATTATTTTTAAGTAATTAACGTAAGTAATTGATTAATTACCTACTTATATTAAAATTAAGTGGATTGTTTACTAAGTAAAGCGAGAGCCGTATTGATTCTATTTTTAAACACACCATTGACAACGAAACAGACGCGTCTTTGAAAAATAAAATAGAAATGCAAACTTTTTACTCACCGTAAAATTTGAAAATAATTTCACCGGAAAACTGCAATGGGTTTTTGTGGAAAACTATCACTGAAAAGTTCACAGAGATTGTGTTACGGCACGGTGGGTACACACAAAAATCCCCTTAGAATCTTATTTACGTGGATTTTGAATAAAGAAACATGTCTACGCGGGTAGAAAATTCAAATGAAAATATTCTTCTAGGTTAGGAAACGTCAAACTGGTTACCTGTGAAGGTCACCTTGAATTGACAAATTGAGATGCGAGTGATTTTCTGTGTGACATATAACCAGAAACAGATCTACTCTGCGCAAATTCATTGCGCAGAGTAAAACATACCTATCTCTCACATTATATTTTATTTTCCTAAATATCCAAAAATAAAATATAGTGAGATATTTTGTGAAGAGTTCATACTTAAGGTAAAAACAAACTACGGGACGCGTCCGACCAATTCTCTTCTTTTTCTTTTTTGTATAATTTTAATTTTTTTTAAATAATAGATAAATGTAAAAATATAACTTTTATGATTCTTTAGGCCTATTTGTATATAATCTTTAATACATTATTTTAAAATTTATGGCTGTATGTAATCTAAATAAATAAATAATAAAAAAATCAATAAAATAAGACCAAAAATATTTTTACCGTAAAATATTATAAATAAAACCGATAATAGTACAGCACTACGGAAAAAATGCTGATATCTACCTAACATTATTTTAAAATCTGACATTAGGACCTGTCAAATTACTCCTTCGAATTAAAAAACGCAGTTTATTTATATGAGTATACATACTTAAATTTATGTTCATATTTTATAGAACATAAATATGTAGGTAAATTATGTTCAAGGGTTCCATTTTATAGAAAAAAATATTAAAGAAAGCCTTTGATATATTTCATTGTTCAAAATATCCAAATTTCATTAGATTCGCAGTCAGTTGGGCATCTGGCGACAGTAACCACCCCCTTACAGAAGACCACCGTGAATAACAGCATGTATGCTGTTGTATTTCGGTGAATGAGTAAGGGATACCAGCTATCCATTCCCAGTCACTTATTGAAATCGCACTATAGTTGGCGTTGCTTGTGTTATAGGCGACGGTAGCCACCTACCATCACGTGGACCGTCAACCTATCTGCCGACCTTAACTTAAAAAAACAGGATACAAACATTTCTACTTCTTGAAAGAAAACAACCGATAGAAAATAAGTTTTTTTTATTAATCCTCAGATATCGCAAGAACTTTTTTGCCAACCTATACTTATCCATACTTATAATTATTATATTAAAGTATACACAGACATACTAAAACAACAATGTTTAAATTTAAAGTTAATTTAATGTTTAATTTTAAAATGTTTATAAGGCTCAGGTTCAGAATGTCCATTGTTCCAAAATGACCAGTCCATCAAAATGTCTAGTCTCAGAATGTCTAGTATTAAAATGTCTATATGGCGAAATGTCCAAAGTATCAAAATGGTAATTTTATCCAGTCCAGTGGTGGAAAAAATATGGGTTTATCTGTCTAGAAAAGCACCTCTTGTCGGCTGATTGATAGAGTCGGAAACAGTAAAGATCGCTTCTTTTATTTATTTATATTATTATTGCATGCATATTTCGTTTTTGCCTGAGACATTCTCTAACAGTCAATAAAATTTTAAAAATAAAAAATAAAACAACATAAAGTCATGCCATATGATAAAGAACTTGAGAGGTAAGTTATATTAACAAAAAAATCAACTTTTAAACTTTTAAATATAATATCCATTTTATTCCTATTTTTTTAGAACTTCTTGCAATTGTGAAATACTAGACTTTTGAGAAACTATACATTTTGGGACAATAGACATTCTGAGACACTAGACATTTTGAGACACTGAACATTCTGAGACTAGACATTATGATAAACTGGTCATTTTGGAACAATGGACTTCTGACACTTTGGACGTTCTGAACCTGAGCCGTTTATAATATTTAATTAATAACAGAAATTTAATAATGCTTACATACAATAATTAGGTAACCAATTTTATATACACAAACTAAAGTAACCTCGAAAAATATGCTGCCTCGTAGAACAGTTATAACGATTAAAATATTTTCATTAACTTTTATTTGCTTATACATTAGTCATTTGTACCAAAAAAAATGGGGTTTTTAATGCTAATTAATAAGGTAATGTGTATTAGAATCTATCCTAAGTATAAGTTTTGATCCATTTTGATAATTAATATAAATGCTAAAGCGATAAAACTAAAATTATAAGTCTGATCAAACAATACAACATTGCTGGCTAGGATAAATTTTCTCGCGATGAAAAGGTCGTAAGCGCCGTAGTTTCTACAGCGCTTACGCGTTTTAAACAGAGCCGTACTAAATAAGGTGTACAGAGTACAGTTTTCTGGAATATTGCGTTGCGTTGGGTATTAAAAAAACAATACTTAAATTTTAATAAAAGTTGTTAATTCTCGATTATTTTCCATAGAAAATTTTTGTTCTAGATAATTAATTTATTTGAAAGCTATTACTACATATACACTGTTATAATTTAATGAAATAAAAAAACAAATTTTGTCAAAGCTATGGAGGGTAGATGTGAGGAGTACCGACTCGTAAGACAATCATACTATAAAAAAATGGTCCTACTTACCTACTGACAGTGGTCACAAACTTTTTTGTATAAAGTGCGAATTTATATATAAAATATTTAAGAGAAAAAAATCTAATTAAAATTGTTACTGATTATTGTAGACAAAAAAAAATTTACAAATTTATATCTAAATATAAATCGTTTCAAATTTCGTTATTTAAATTGTTCAAATTAAATCAAATAATTTATGTAATATAACAAATAATATTAAAAATAATCTTAATATATAAAAATTACGTGTCACATGTTCCTCCGCGATGAATTAAACTACTGAACCGATTTTGATAAAACTTTATAACTATATGTAATTTGATCCATCTTAAAAGATAGCACAGTTTTTATTTTAGACCCGGGCGAAGCCGGGAGCGGGCCACTAGTAATAATATTCAAGTCAAGGCCAATAGTAATTTCAAGTCAGTTAATTTACAATTATTGTAAACAAGAAAAGTCTCTAAAATTAAACCAGAAAAACTATTACCCATCAAAATCCAATAATCAACAAAAACACAATGTCGACACCAAATCAAAGTCAAATTTAAAATTATTTGACCTTTACTCAACGCCAACGCAACTAATGCGTACAGACCTTTACTTTCGCAGATAAAAAGGTTTGCAATCCCTTAAAACTTCGGTGATTACATCTGTGCGAGCGCGACGGTAATATATGTATTTACGCGGGAGCGACAGAGACAGGTGGTAACAGGTTAATGTACGAAATTCTTCCTGCTCCGCGACCGTGCTTTACCCACATTAATTAAGTTATTTTTTAACGGTTAACTTTTAACAACTGTCCAAACTCAAGGGCAAACTTCCGTCCAAATCTTCATCAAACATATTAATGTCCACGACTGTACTATTCTCTTGAATAGCATTATTTGAAAAGTTCAATTTAACCGGGTTCACTTTGATTCTATTCATCGCAGTCCTCTTCAACACTGGACTATATAAAATGTTATTATTCAGTGCGGAGTTACTTTTTGCATCATTTTCATCATTTATTTCTAACTTGGACATTTTAGATTTTTCTTCGATGGCAACACTAACGTCTCTGCTTTTCACAACAGGACTCGCACAAGACCTTCTAAAGTCTTCGGAGTTATTTATCAAATATATTTTATTTTCCGCATTATTTTCATCATAAGTTTTGGATTTTTTTTCACTGGCAACACAAACATCTCTGCTTTTCACAACAGGACTTAAATAAGAGCTTCTAAATTCTTCGGATTTATTTATCAAAGACATATTTTCCGCATTATTTTCATCATTTATTTTTTCTACCTTCATCACAGGACTCACGTAAGACCTTCTAAAGTCTTCGGACTTATTTATCAAGGGTATCGGACTCATTGGTGGCGGCTCAGCGTACGATTTTAACTTGTTCATTTTCTCTCTAATCTTTCTCTTTCTTTCTAAAACTTTTGGCGAAACTTTTGGCGACAATGACTCATTTGGGCCGCGATTGAATTTTGACTCTAAATCCACCGGTTTAGAGTTCAAGTTGACATTACGCACTAGGGGTGACTCGATAAACACTTTATTCTTCGACAAATCCATATTGCTGAATCTGTATGGCGAAATATTTTCATTCACTTTTAGGGCCGCGTAATTTTTACATATGGCAACACAGTCTTTACAGAATTTCCTCCTGTCGAGTCCGGCGAATTCTTTACGCATACCCTCCAAGAGTTTTCTCGAACTGTCGTTTTTGGGGGCTAGTGTGAAATAAGTATACTCCGTGACCCTATAGTGAGGTATTGATCTTCGGTTATTACCAAATCTCTCGAGCAAATTGACGCAAGCCACAATTTGATCTACTTGGATGACATTTTCGAAACAAAACTTCTTTACTCCGCCCCAAAAACATATACAAATCATATTTTTATCTGCGTCTGTCATGTATACGTTTTGAAACTCGTCTTTTAGGCCGAAATCTTTCATCGAGGGTTCTATTGAGAATATAAGACCGCAAGTATCGATTTCGTTGAAGGACCCTTTGGCTCTCGGATTTGTTGTTAGCGCTTTGATAGCGTAACATTTGCGGTCAAACGATGTTTGGGGATTCCCCGGTTCGTTATCGCGTTTGCATTTTCTCAACACCGATTGTCTTCCGGCCGAAATCTGAATTTCGTTATGCCTAAAATTTTTTTTTTTTTATAAGTAGGTAAACACAAACATTGATGTTACTTTTTTTTATATACATAAAATTACTCAGATAAGATGACGGTCCACTTCCACTTGTTGGTAGGTGGCTTCTGTCGCCTATAACAAGTGCTGCAAGTGCTCTGCCGACCACAGTAGGATTAAGGATTAGGGATTGGGAGAGGATAGGATAGCTAAAAATCTCTGGCATCCCTTACTCACTCACGGAAACACAACAGCACACATGCTGTTTGTTATTTTTTGGTGGTCTTCTGTCATGGAGTGGTTACTGCAGCCAGACTGGCTGCCCGTCTGGCGGCAGCTATAGACATTTTTTTATTGTTATATAAAAAAAAAAGTTTTTATTTTGGATATGTTACATTACAACAGGATTATGATATGATTATTATGATATGCTCGAAATGTCACCTGAAAGCGGTAGGCAATACGTTCAAAACGTCAATCCAAGCACCTTCCTTAATTATTTCCAATGTTGTTTCGTTAGGCTTCCATAGAGACAAAACGCCTGGAAAAATAAAACAAGTGTTTCAATAATTATTCGGTTGAACATTGAAATAGGGATGTTATGGAGATACGTAAACGTAACCGAAACTATCGGATATCCGAAATAAAAATCTATCCGTTAAATTTCTGTTACATTACGTAACATGGCACTGTCGCGAGTTCAATGATTTTTATCCCATCTCAAAAATGCCCAACGCGCCTAAAGAAGTTTTCACTTCAATAATAGTTCCAAATTAAGCAACTAACGCTCGTATTATGGATACCAGACAGTTGATATACTACATAGATTACTTTTTTTTGTAAATACCTACATATTATAAATACAAAACATCCATATTATAATATAGTTATAGTAACTACGGTTTCCTTTGTGGTAACAAAAAATGTCTACTTTTGTGCAACACCTATATCTATTATAATATTTCCTCTGGAGTCGAGCGCTCTGTGCGACAGTGTGAGCAGTTTATTCAAAGCAAAATGAATCTTAACACAATGAAACTAGGTTCAGTATAGTACCCAACTGATATGGCTTAGGGATGTGTCTGCGCTGAAGAGAAAATTTTAATGCGTGGGAAATGCTATCGACCAATCCACACACTTAGTACCGCTATTGGTCGCTAGCTGGCGCCGTGTCAGCGTGCGTCGCTTGCCATCTTATGCGAGTGCGCATTCTATTATCAACCTTATGGATATTGCATCTAAGGTTCATATTGTAAGTTTTAAAGCTTTCTTCGTTAATCATCGCAGTTGTACCTTTCTTTCATGCGTAAACGTAGATTCACGGCGCTCCTTAACAAGTGTGTTACTACTAGTGTACGAAACTCACCCGTGGCGACTCCGTCATCATTAACATTGGCGACTCTCACTTTAACTAGAGAAACGACGTTCCTCTGAAGAAGACTGTCGCCGAGTCTCTGGCGAACTCTCTCTTCTATCATACGTCTCGTCCTCTCTCTTTTCTTGTTCAAATAATCCTTAAGGAGACGACTTTGCGATTCGGTCAAACGCTCCTAAAAGAGACGACTTTTTTGTCATTGTTATTGAATTTAAATAGTATTATGATCTACATGTTGTACAAGTGGGGATAACTAGTTTTGAATAAATAAAGTTTGTCATGACAGCTCGTGAATATTATTTAAAATATAATTAACAATTTAAAACCTAAGGTGTCGCCAAGAGTTCCTAGAAAACCTCTTCTATCTATACTAATATTATGAACAGTGAAGATTTGTATGTTCGTACATAACTAATAAACTCAAAAACTACTGGACCGATTTTGAAAAATCCTTCACCCATTGAAAGCTATTTATTATTCTTGTTTTGAAAATGAAATATGGGTTTCTTCGAGCGAGCTGTAAACGAATTCCTGCATGATCATTTATAATATAAATTGAAAAATTTATCCAGGTCTGTATCCAGATAATAGTATAGCAACTTCATAAAGACGAACCTGAAATTCAATGGGATCTATGCATTTCTTCATTGCCAACGCTATTTGAGAGCCGGTCTCCAAATATGTCCTTTTACTGCCTTTACTTTCTGAATCTTGACTGTCCTAAAAATATATCTCTATATATATAAAAATTAAGTGTCACGTTGTTTGACGCCAATGAACTCCTAAACTACTCAACCCATTTTTATAAAACTTCCTAACTATGTGAGAATTTGGTTCAACTTAAAATAAAGGATTCGATTTCGATTTATAGTCGCAATATTTTTTTTTATTGCAAATTATTTGTTTATTATATGAGAAAGAGTTATAATTATATGTGAGTTCCATAAGATTCTAACAGATGACGGTGAAAGGTAATTTATCGGCTGGATTAATTAAAAAATTGCACCCGTGCGAAGCCGGGAGCGAGTAGCTAGTATATGATATAAATAAATAACGTTGCATATAAATACATAAGATCATCTTAAATAAAGATTTATCCTATCAAAGTTGGCTGAGCTTTTAGGCACTTTTAGTAGTGTGAGCGACACCCTCAGTGACGTTTAACGGGATGAAATAAGCGCCATCTACCTGCATTAGTACGTACTTTTTGGTTCACAGTAGGTTTGACTTCGTCAATAGTTTATTGAGATGTTAACATATGGAATAGTTTTCACTTAAGACGTGCAGTCCTACGACAGACATCTTTTCTTTTATTCAATGGGTCGACAGACAGGCTTACGGTCCACTCGATTGTGGTGTCTACTTGTCCTCTTATTAAGTACGCTGCCGACCATAGAATAATTAAAGATCAGAGAGAAATACCCTCCTCCAGTAGTTATTTGTAAAATTAATATAACGTTGGGTAGCTAGACCTATTTTTGAGCTAAACAAAAATGTTAGTCTATAGTAGTAAATTTATAAAGAGGAAAGATTTGATTGTTTGTTTAAATTGAATAGGCTTCAAAACTACTGGACCGATTTGAAAAATTGTTTCACTGTTGGGAAACTATGTTATCAGCGAGTAACATAGGCTACATTTTATAAAGTTAAGCGGACAAAGTCGCGTGCAACGTCTGGTATATTATACACATAGCTTCAGGCTTGATTTAACACGTTTCCGTTGCATTTGCATGATTTTACACAAACCAAACCGAGGGGTAACATGTTACATACCAAAAAATCGAAGAGCACGCTAAGCAAAAAAAAAAAAAAAAACAAAGTAATCGCTTCGCAAAACAATCCGTAATATTAACTCACCTCATCGGATAGCTCTCTTTCAACTTCTTCATACTTCTTCTCGAGTAGGGATTGCCTATCTGCATCATATTTGGTTTGATGCACATACTCCATGCGTTCAGAGCGGGTTACTGTAATAATCAATGAAGACTTTATCCCGAATAATGCTATATTTGAGTGCCCACAGTCTGCAGGAGGCAAGAAATAAAGCACTACAATTGCGACCAAGAAAGGGTGGGATAGCGGAGCGACAATGATTCGTGCAATAATGTCCAAACGGATTAAACATGAGATGAAGCGTCGAAACCTCTAAATTGAAATGACAGCACCCTTTCGAGGAAATGCCTCTAAGCCTATCCGAAAGGGTTGCCATCGGAATAGGGGGAGGTTTTAGTTCGTAGGTCACTGGATTCACAGTGGAGTCGGGCATGCTGATGCAAAACTGGGAACATCACTATCTATGATGGATTCTCTCCTCGTATGGAGAAACAAAAAAACACCTGTCGCTTTGCTTGTGTTATAGGCGACGGTAGCCACCTACCATCAAGTGGATTACAGTCTGTCAAAAAAAAAATCTAAATTATGTGAAGCAAAAAACGGTTTAACTCTAAACTCAAGCAATCCTACTGATTCTTACCGATTAACAGAAGCACGATTAACTTAACAATTAGCCTAAATTTATTTATTGCATTGCTTATATAAAAAAATATATAAGCAATATAACGCTAGACATCTTGTTGCTATAACACTTTCTGGGAACAGTCCTTTTTCTGAATGAAAGGTACCCTGTGTCCTTTCCTGTATCCCTGACAAAGTGTATGCCAAATTTCATCATGATCGGCTGAGTAGTTAAGGCTTGAAAAGGTAACAGACAGACAGACAGACAGACAGAGTTACTTTCACATTTATAAAATACGAGTTACTTCGTCCGCGTTGAAAAAGAAAATAATATAAGTGAGTAATAACGCCTGTAATCGTTATCGCTGTGACGACGGTGGCAACCAATTATTTATATTTTTATACGATCACTCGGGAACTGTACTTTTTTTCTGGATGAAAGGTACCCTGTGTCCTTTCCTGTATCCCAGACAACGTGTATGCCAAATTGCATCATGATCGGCTGAGTAGTTAAGGCGTGAAAAGTTAACAGACAGACAGAGAGACAGAGTTACTACACACATTTATAATATTAGTATTAGTATGTGTGGATTACTCACCAGTGCTACCGTTTTCAAGTTTCTCCACATATAGCGTCGGATACACTCTTGTGACGTAGAGTCGAAGTTTTGACACTTTGCCGCCGTCAAGAGTGACGTTTGACAGACGCGACAAGATGGCGGAGTGTCCTGTGAAGCCGAGCCGCGAGTCGAAATGGGCGCGACGCGTTGAATTACCGTGCAATCTTAATCGGACTTGTGAAGTGTCCTATAAAAAGAAGTAATCTCCTTTTTTATATTTAAATTTGAAATTGACTAGTTTAAAATAATGACATTATTAAACAGGTGATTCAATAATGATGTCAAAATTTGCACACCCAACATTTATCGATGGATCATATGTAAGGAACAAGAAAACTCAATGTCATCTCTGGTAAGCCAATACTGATGGTCATGGCAAATAAATTCTTATTATTATTATTATTAAATAGTATACTTTATACTGTGTTGTATACTGTGATTAAGTATGTCTTTAGTTGGTAAGCCTTTTTTAAATTAATTAATTAATTAAAACCCCAACGCCAAACGCAAAAACTATTTTTTTTATGCTAAAATCAGCAAACAGGCTGACGGTCCACTTTTTTTTGAAGTGAAAACTCCTTTAAGGCGCGTTGGGCATTTTTGAGTTGGGGGAAAAAACCACATGTAAGTATATATACTTTCCTGACGATTAAAAAAATACACACATAATTGTTCAAATTTTCACTTCTGTCAGCGATCCCGGAGTGTCCACTGTTTTTTTTTATTTTTTTTTTTTAATGTTACGCTCAGAGGTTACGCCACCCCCACAGGCCGTTTATTGTCAGTAAAGTTACATTTACATTACACAAACAAAAAAATACAAGAGTTTAAAACCTCTATCTCCAACATAATCGGACACTTTCAATTAAAAAAAAATCCTAATTTTGCTTATATTTATTTATTTTTTAATTGAAGACGATTTCTGACGGTTCACTCGGAGTACAACTTCAGAATGGTGAACCTTACTGTTTTTATTTGTTGTGTTCGTAATTTTCAGGACAAAGGTTTGTATAAAAGAAAATTTTTAGCAAATTCATGGGGAAATGTCGGTGATTTACAAAACAAAATTGATCACACATACCTCCCAAGGTGTCATCCCTTGATCGCAGTTAACCAGTTCGGCGCCATTGGTGACAAGTTTTGTGCCGATTTTAATTTTACCGTCACACACTAATCTAGAAAGTGTCTTGTCTATGGACGCTTTGATGGTGTACCAACCGTCTGTCACCAGCAATTCGATATTCGAGGCGCTTTTGACACTGAAAAAAGTTTACAAAGAAATTTAGTTTCCCATAATTGATTTATTTGCGCGTAACGTTATAAAATATTGCCTATGTTACATCAGGCAGTAACATAGCAATATTTTATTTTATAGATTTCTATAGGTGAAAGAATTTTTAAAATAAGCCCAGTAGTTTTTGTGTTTATTCATTTATTTATTATTTATTTAATATAGTACACAAACAGATTGCAATTATGTACATGAAAACTATAATTTACGTGTGTATGGATAAATTACTAAATGGCACTTATCCATACACGTGTTAAATTGTTTGTTAATGTTCAGGACATTACGTGTGTAACTTAACTACTAATGAAAATAAGTTTTTTTTTAAATTTCAACTATATTCTAATAAATTTACTACTTAAATACTTAATTTAATTTCTTAATTTCTACTTAAATATTACTATTAATCTACTCTTACATTACATTAATTCATTACAAACATACAAAAATACAAATCTTTATAATATTAAAATAAAGTATAGACTTACCTATCAACAATGATATCATCTTGATAAATCACTAACACGCGTAAAATTAAAGTTTTGGTCGAAACATCATCTTTCTCTAGTATCTTCCTGAGAGCTGGCCTTTCGACTTTATATAATTCCCTGTGGTACCTATATTTGAGTTGTTCTATTACATTTCTTGCTTCACATACAAACTGTAAAGTTTTGGGATATTTTTTCTCGTAACTAATCAATTTCCACAAAATTAACTTCACATGATTTTCAAACCAACCATCTGGAACAATATCTCTCTTGACCGATTCTAGGAAAATCTCTTTTAAATCTTTCACTTGTAACTTTTTATTCGTCACACTATTACGACACCCATCAAATTCAAAATCAAGTAATCTATCATCAAAGTTAAATTTTAATATGTATGGATCAAAATCTGGCTTAGTCTGGCTCTCTGCTTCCATTCTTTTCAAATCTTCCATAGAGTACTTTTTACGCTTTTTATAATTTTCATCAAACATGTAAAAAATTTTAGATTTTTCCATATGTACATCATTAGTGTTATCAATAGTTTTGAGACTACTTTTACGGGGCACTTGAAAACGTTTAAGCCTTTTCTCGCTTCGACAAAGCAATACTGGACTGGCGGACCTCTTCTTAGCTTTTGGTGAACTAAAATCTTCCGTGCATATAGACTTTTCTAATTCACTTCTGATCTGCGTATCTATAAAATTATCCATGATCAGTTCTTCATCCCGAGTATCATAATATTTGGTCTCTGCGTTCTCACATCTAGTTGTCTCCCTGACATTAAGGATTTTATTTTCAGTTTGTAGAGATGTAGGCAAAAAAGTTTTAGCTCCACTCGACAATACTTTGAGGTTATCGCTTGCTCTTTTAAAATTAACCAAAGCTTTTTCATCATTTGATTCAATATCTTTAAATATATCTCTAGCGTGCGACAAAGATTTCTGGGATGACTCGTCATTTTTGCCACTCTTAACCAAATCGATATTCTCTTTACATTTATCGATTACTTCAAATATTTTTCTAGTCCTGGCCAAAGCAGTTTTGGTAATAGATATTTTGTTGTTGTTGGCTGTTTGGAAAGCAACTTCACTAATTTCTGGATCCTGTTTAGGTCTGCCGACATCAATTTCTTTAAAAATATCTCTGGTTTTTTGCAATGCCTTTGCAGAAATATGATTATCTTTATTGCTGGCAGATTTAAAACCATAAAACTTTAACTCTTTAGAAACATCTATTGGATTCGATTCACGGTTATTTAGCCTTTCCGTCTCATTTTCATCGTAGCGTTTTGCTGGCAACAGACAATCTTTGTCAATATTTTCAAAAACATATTTAGTTTTTGCTAGGGCTTCTTTAGAAATAGCAATTTCTTTGTTATTAGCTATTTTAAATCCTACATATAAATTTTTGTTTAATTTCCTACAGTTATTCTCTGTTACATCAGTATTTGTTGATTTGCCACTACTATGCTCCATATTTTCTACAAAAGAAGTATTTTCTTTGTGACATATTGTATTAAATGGAGAATCCTTCTCAATGTCTTTAAAAATGTTTTTTGTTTTAGCTAAGGCCTCTTTAGAAATAGTGATTTCCTTATTATGAGCTGTTTTAAATCCCATGAAAAGATTTCTGCTCAATGACCTATCATTTGTGGATTCAGTATTGTGAACTCCTTC
This sequence comes from Synanthedon myopaeformis, assembly GCA_944738685.1. Classification (NCBI taxonomy): domain Eukaryota; kingdom Metazoa; phylum Arthropoda; class Insecta; order Lepidoptera; family Sesiidae; genus Synanthedon; species Synanthedon myopaeformis. The sequence continues at coordinate 3,550,835 of OX122941.1, forward strand.
CAGCTTTTTATCACAAAGGTTATTTTCTTTCAGATATTTCATGTGTAGTTGGGAATCTTTCTCAATGTCATCGAAAATTTTTTTTGTTTTAGCCAAAGCCTCTTTAGAAATAGTTATTTCCCTATTATTAGCCGTTTTAAATCCCATGAAACTATTTTTGCCCAATGACCTATTGTTGTTCTCAGTATTATTATCCATGAAAGCAATATTAGTATTATGCCCTAATTCCTGCTTTTTATCATAATGGGTAATTTCTTTAAGACATTGCGTGTGTAATTGTGAATCTTTCTCAATATCATCGAAAATGTTTTTTGTTTTAGCCAAAGCTTCTTTAGAGATAGTGATTTCCTTATTATTAGCTGTTTTAAATCCCATGAAACTAATTTTGCCCAATGACCTATTGTTGTTCTCAGTATTATCCATGAAACTAATATTAGTATTATGCACTAATTCCTGCTTTTTATCAAAATGGTTAATTTCTTTAAGACATTCCGTATGTAAGTGTGAATCTTTCTCTATGTCTTCAAAAATGCTTTTTGTTTTAGCCAAAGCCTCTTTAGAAATAGTGATTTCCTTATTACTAGCCGTTTTAAAACCCGTGAAACAATTTGTGCCCAATAACTTATCATTTTTTTGAATATCATTCATGTATGCATTATTAGCATCGGATGCAGTATTTGATTGTAACTGAGAATCTTTCTCTATGTCTTTGAAAATGTTTTTTGTTTTAACCAAAGCTTCTTTAGAAATAGTAATTTCCTTATTATTAGCTGTTTTAAATCCCATAAAATCTTCTGTAACAGTATGTTGGAAATTGTCGGCCATTAGATCAGATGTATTCTTAATTTGTAGATTGTCAGTTTGCATTGGCATTTCCAGTGAAGCATTGGCTATTTCATTTGGGGTATTTTTGCCTTCAAGCACAGTGCTGGTGTCAAGTTTGTTTTTTGTATTATATTCATTTTTTAAAATTACAGCGGAGTCGCTATTTTTAGAAAAAAATATTTCACATTCACTCTTTTCTAAAGAAACATTGAATGTATTATCATCTGTAAAACTTTCATCTTTAATATTGGTCTCTTGAATTTCGTCGTCCAATCCTGGGAAAAAAATCTCAGTATCTTCAAACGAAGAGGCACAAGTTGTAGGTATCTTTTGGATTTCTTTATAATATATTTCCTCATCACTACTAATTACAATCTCATCCATCAAACTATTGATACATTTTTTTTTATAGTCATGAAAATTATCGTCCCCAATAGGTTCCTTACAATCTAGTTCTGCTTGACCTGCATTATTCTTATAATTAAACCAACTCCCTTTCCTAGACCACACAATTGTTTTGTCTTTTATTTCAATTATTGGACTTTGAATTCTATCATAACTAGGAACAGTTAACAAAAAATCTTCATCTTTATATTCTTTTTTAATGTTATCATTGTTTTTTACACACACCGGAAACTCTTCTTTAAATATTCCTTTAAAACTGGATTGACTGCTTTCCTGTACTGTTAATTCTTTGTTAACGTTATTGTCTTTAAACTCAATTATCTGATTTTTAATCCCGTCATTAGTAGGCACAATTATTGAAAAATCATCTTCACTTATACTTATTTCTTCATTAAGTCCCTTTTTATCGCTACCTTCATCTTTTTCATAATTTGAATTTTTGTGTTTAACCATGTTAAAACTGGGTTGACTGATTTCTAGTACCAATGATTCTTGGTTGATTTCCTGTGAATTTCTCAGTGCAGTTCTTTTATTATCAGTATTTTCTAACATAGATTGTGCTTTTCTTTCAAATCTCTCAAATTGATCCAAATCAAAAACCAATGATTCACCCAAATCAAAACTGAATGATATATTTTGGGTTCTTTTAGGTACAAGAAAAGGAGTTTTAGGTTTGCCTATAATAATAGGCGAGTTATTAGACTCCATTTCAATGGATTCATTCAACATGAGAGTTTTATTACTACTACCACCAGATTTATTATCTGTTCCTTGAGTTCCTGAAAACTGGGCCTCTCTAATCTTGTTAATCTCTGTATCATTTTCACTAGTTTCATCACAAAAATAATAATTTTTAGTATCAATCTCAAATAAATCACTATCACTGCTAGAATCACAAATGATTATTTTGTTTATTCCAAGAATATTCTCTTTACTTGATGTCACCATACCTTTATCATGTTTTATATTTTTATGTGTTTCGGTTTCATCACAATTTATTAAGGCTTTGTCTTTAATATTCCCATTAAATGCGCCTTCGTTTTTTAAAAATCCTAGATGAGAGTCATCAGGAAACTTGGTATGTTGATTTTTTTGGCAATCAAGAATGCTTTCATTGTCATCTTGACTGAATGTTGTGTTAAATTCTTCTGTTAAGCCCGCAAGCATTTGTGAATGTCCAGCATATTCGATTAAACTCTGTTTGTTGTCAATAATGTACGATGTTTCAAGCCTGGGTGACAGTGACATCTAAAAAAATAACATAAATACTCTTTAATTTTTACAATGCAGGCAAGGAACAATATACAATATCTATTTTATAGCAAATTTGGGGTCAATATTTTTTATCTCTTAGGGAAATTAAATAGATTCATATACCTAAATACCTTACCCTGACCTGTCCATTTAAAAAAAACAATCACTTTATGAAAACAATCATGCCATTAGTTAGAATAAGTATTTTATGCTCTATTTACTAGTATACTCTGAGTGTATTCAATTTAAAACTATTGTTATTATATAACTATTCAGCAAATAAATTATTATTATTATTAAGTCATATCAAAGAAAACAAAAAAGGTTCTCTTTTGATTATTCTCTTTAGTTATTATTTTATCTGTGATTTTTTGCAATTTTGTTTTTTTGCATGCCTATATTTGCAAGACCTATACTTTTTGCACTTTTTACCATAGGAAATTCGAAATACATTACTATTTCATTCATTCGAAGTGAATGAAATAGTATCGTATTGGTTCAAATTCAAATCATTTATTTACAAGTAACATGGGTCAATGCAAATTATGTTGTGAGTGTAAAATCATAACTTACAATATCTATTTACTTAATTAAGAATATAATATATAATATAATATAATTAAGAAATATATATAAAATATATACTTCTAGCAGTAGAATATGTGGCCAAAATAATAACAGAAAAAAAAAGTAGAGAAAAAGACTATAAATAAAGCCACAACGTTTTTACCACTATAAAATCTATGAAACAAACACAATTCATTGAAAAATTTAAATCAAGATAACATAATAAATAATATCTCACCTCATCTTCATATTTCGCGGTTAAATCTGTCACAGGTACAAACGAAGACTCCTTTAGCGAATTTGGAACATTTTGTCTAAGATTATGGTACGCATTTCTTTCGGCATTTTGTATAACTTTAATTTGAGAGAATACATTAAAAAGTACATCTCTTGCATTAGTTTTTGTATTAAATTTGTTATTCTGTTTTCTATTATTACCGTATAAGCTTACAAAGTCTCGTTTTCGGTTATTAGTAAAAATATCGCTATCATTTTCTTTGCCGGCACAGTTCTCATTCATTTTTTTACTAAATAATTTCAGTAATATTTATCACTGTAAAAGCCACACAAATTCGAAATTAAAGCCGTTTTTTAAAAGTTTATTTATCAATTGTCTTTAGTCAAATCATTTTATAATTTCGCTTAACAGATATAAAAATACCTACCAGTATTATAATTATTATATTTCCAATCATAATAAAACCCAATTTACGGAATCCGTAAACGAATAAGCATGACATATGACGTCAATCACAGAGTATATAATCACTACGTGACAATGACATCTTTAAAATAACAAAGTTTTTAAATTTTTTTTGTAATTTTTGTAACAGCACGAAGGCATAATTTTTCAATTTAGAACAATGCCCTGCACACGACAAAAAGTAGTTTTCTTAATCGTTTTCTCACAAAAACAACAAAATATTTCCTATACTACACCAAACTGCACATAACATGGCGGCACCGGTCACGCTTTGGTAAAGTCATAAAGTCAGCAAAGTGTTGCCAAAATTTGGCTTAACAAGATCTCTTTTTTCTTATTCAACTGTCACCTAGTTAAAATGAGACAAAATGCTTTTTGACAGTAACAGATTATATAAGCTACGTTTCATATAGTAGAATAGGGAGCCTCCATAGATTATTTACTCTGAGGTAATACAATTATTATAATCACAAACTAAATAATAGATACTAAACTTGTACTAAACAAATAGAGAATATAATATTGTAAACAGAAATTACTATTATGGTAAAGACGATCACCTTCCTTACATGTCTAATTTTAAATAATAATAAATTATATATTTCTATTTCATAATTTACATTCCAATTATTCCAGGTACAGGATATATATAATTCACTCACTAAATGTGTATGTATATTACAAAATATGACGTGTTTTTCTAAACTTTGAAAAGTCATGTTAAAACTTGTGTTACAAACATTATTTATTAGGAAGTTTGGTTTATATATTAATATTTTGATTTAGTTATTGTAGCTGTTCATTGAATGAATTAAATATTTCCTTTCCTTTGGCCTGTGGTTGTGGTTGATGTTGATGCTTTGATGCTTGTCCTTGTGAAAGTAATGTGGTATTTTGTTCTGTGGTTCCATCCAAACAACCAAACGAATTATTTATTTTTATTATTGGTTTCATTCTGTTCTGTTGTAGCCAAAGAGTATGTATTTTTTTTATAAGTAATCTACGTTAGTTGCAGCAAAAGCCGATTTTTTGAAATTTTGTAAATAATTGGAAATAAAAAACTATTCAACACTTTACTACTGCTAAATATTGTCTAATTATCTTTTAATCACAACAATGGTAAGGATAAGAACAACATCATTTTAAAACAAATGAAACAATGCTTTTTTATGTTACAAAAATGGCGCTAAACTTATTAGGTTATGTATTAATTTTCAGTCTCACACAATTTTACTCGTCCAACCCGGTCCAAGGCCTGAAACTAGGACCTATTCGGACTATGAAAGCGTAAACGATTGTATGGAAGGAGTTTGTAAGATATACGAAGAACATTTGAAGAGAAGAAATCCTACCATACCTACTATAACATACGACATTTCGCAGTTGTTTGATTTCATCGATCAGGTAAGAAAAAAATGCATTTTAAATTATTTCAAGTATCTAAACACTGGACAGAAACTTCCCTGTGGCAATGAGAAGACAATCAACACAAAGGAACTGACTGGCTGTTAAGACTTAAGAGTTAACTGGTGGAAATTCAAATGGTAAATAAAAATATTTACTCAAGATATGTATTAATGGTCATCCACAACAACAACTTCTTACATTTCAAACATACTCTAAACCAGTGATTAGTAGCTCCGACCGAAGCTACAGCATCAGCCAAAAAAAATCATCTTCGGTGAAACCTTCGGCTTTGGACAGGTTTTAAGTTGAAGCCGAAGATTCTAAATAAATAAATAAATTGCAAGATAATTTTTTTTATCATGTCTATATCAACTTCTAGAGACAATTTAAATTACCATTCTATATTATACAGTTGATATAAACCTTCAATATTAAAGTTTCAAAATCATTTATATTATTAATTGTAGCTTGCAGCCAATCTTAAACAAGATTTCTTAGAGCTTTTAAGCCTTCATCTTCGACTTCGGCCAGACACTAATGTTTTTAAAAAAATATATAATATAAAAGTTTTTATTAAGAATCTGTATTTTCAATACAAATCTTTCTCTTACAGCTTGCAGACCTCAGTTGCCTAGTATACCAAAAGTCAACCAATACATACGCACCATACAACAAAGATTGGATCAAGGAGAAAATCTATATACTGTTACGTCAAGCGGCCGGGCATGGCGACTAAACTAAGTTTAAGTAATATCTATAAGCATAGTGTTACGAAAAAGGGTCTGGTCTGAGTTTTTGTACTGATATGACCGTTTAGGCTACGTTCACACGGCAGTATTTCTCGTATACCGTACAAGAGATTTTATCGAAAATATATAAAATTTTTGACATGGTCAGATGCACAACTGGAGTTTACTCCTTAATACACACGATTTTAAATCTTTAAAATTCTTTAAAAACTGCATTACATAATACTTGAACACCCCCTAAGGTACATTGAGCAGAAAAACATAACAATTTTTATTTAATGTTTGTATTCATTTTAGTCCTGATAAATATTTCCAAACCGGGGTGTCTTATATGAAAATCGATTCTTAAGGAGTAAATAATTAAAAACAGATATTCTTCATTTCTGAGGCTTAGGAAATCTTCTTTCTCGTTAAGAACCAGTCTTTAGAAAAGGATGAACCCAATACCTCCTAGGACACTGCTTGTGTTTCCGTCTATAAAACCAATATTTGACGACACATTTGATCTAGTGGCTAGTAACCCTAGCTGTTAACCAAACGGTCGAGGGTTCGAATCCCGCTTGGGGCAAATGTTTATGTGTTAACGTTTTACCTTTGTACCTGAGTCATGGATGTTTTACATTTATAATATGTATATGTATTTACAAAAAAAAAGTAATCTATGTAGTATATTTAACTGTCTGGTATCCATAATACAAGCATTAGTTGTGTAATGTGTGAAGATATTTATTTATTTAATATAAAACATAGTGAAACTTGCTATGAGAAGATATCAAATTAAATGGCCGCCTTGTGAACGTAGCTTTAGTCTTTCCAATTTGTTTGTTCCGACTCTTTTGAACACTTATTTTTTTAATCAAATACGTCCATCCGTACGCTAGTATTATGTATTCTAAAGTATCATAGTGAAAATATTGCGTGCTCTCTCTAATTCTTATGATGTGTCTGTGCCTTGACACGCCTTAAGTTATTAATACATCTAGTATAGTACAAAAACAAAGACCAGATCCACAGATATGTTTTTAAGGGATCGTTATTAGTCAAATATTTTTTTACTTTTAAAATACAAACAGTTCTAGATCGCCTGAAATTTTTTTTTTTTTTTTTAATATATAATATTAAGGTGAAGCCATGGAGACAATGCAAGCAATGTAAACACAGTTTTACAGCATCGAGTTATTATATATATTTCCCTAGCATTTAAAAATGTCAGAAGACGCAGGCGCTATCAGTTTTATGGTAAAGGTGCCATAGCCAAAGTAGCATTTTATAAACGACTAGCTGTTGCACGCGACTTCGTCTGCGTAACTATATAAAAAGCCCGTGTTACTCGCTGATAAATATAGCTTTCTATAGATGAATAATTATTAAATATGGCCTAGTCGTTTTTGAGTTTATTTATTATGACTGGCCTATTATAGAGCTAAATGTCATTTTAAGAAGGTAACATTTTTATTTAAAAAAAAAAAAGGCATCTAAGGTCTGTAAGGCTTTTATAACATTTTCGTGTTCTGTTACTTGTTGAAGTTGTTTCCACTTTCATGAGGTCATTCTTCACAATTAGTCAGTTTAGAATGAGTTTCTGCGACGTTATAAAAATTACTATTTTCTTCAACATTCTTTCTAAACATCAAAATGTAAAAAATATATAATTTCTTGAAAATTAATGCTATAAATATAATTTATATTATGACGTTACTTGAAGGCCACCGTTTATGTCGAAGAAAATGATGATTAGTTTTTATCAAATCACATAAAAGTGTTTTTTTTTTTCTTGTAAACTTAACTTTTAAATTAAAAAATACAAAGAAAAGATTAAATTTTATTTTTCATTTTATTTGTAATTTGTATCTTTAAACCCTCATATCTATCGTTCTTAATTCTATTTGCACATTATAACATGTTTTTGCAAGGACTATAAACGACAATAGATTTAATCAATGGCTGCTAGAAAAAAAAAAGATGCCAACCCTCCGGCCGCTAGAAACTTAAAATTTTATATATAATATATAGAAAGAAAGTTGATAGGTATATATAAAAGTAACATTCGAGATGATATTGCCAGTTAGATTAAGAAAAATTTTATTTGACGGTTGTTATTAAAGTATTGCAACAAGACGAAAAGTTATTATAGTGTATCCTTTAAAAACATATTTTAAAATATTATTGTATATTAGGAAATAAGATTTTGTTACTTGTATTCTCTTCACGTTTAGTATAAGTTCGAGTCGTGTGTCTTTTGCAGAAAAAAAAAATTGGAGCAGTTTATTACATATAGGTACTGATTATGTAATGAAACAAAATATAATTAAAGATTATAAATTGTTAAAATGCAGAGTATTTTGTATTATTTTTTTTTAACCAAACTCCTCGACGCGATTTACTCGAATATGGTCCACTGGTCCACATAGCATTTGGTCCAATTATAAATATTAGAAGTAAAAAGTACCTACATTAATAAATTCAAAAATGGAAAAACAAATTGTTTTTTTTTAGTTGTAAGTACTTTGTCTTTTTGAGAATCCGAACAAAATGTCCACTAGTCGCTACTATTGATGATTTACTCGCATATGATCCACTGACAAAACGTCCAGCCAGACGCAAAAACGGGGTGTTATAAGTTTGATGTGTGTGTCCGTGGACCGATTTTTCTTTGAAAGCTGACATGATCAGGAATGAATTTTATGAAGATCTGTTCAGGCGTTTGAAGACAATCAGCCCATTTCCCAGTTGACGAAGGGATTTCACTAAACTTCGACAGGTTCTAAATTTTGTAAATTTAGAACCTGAAATTTTGTATACTATTACTTGGATGGTATTTCCATGAGTATGGTAACCTTGACCTGATGCTGCAGCGTCATGTAGTCTGCGGGAATAGCTATTTTTTTTTAAAATTCGACTGTTACTTCCAGAGAACTCTTCAGCTTTATTATATCAAATTCGCGTGCTGCCGCGGGCTGCAAGCAGCCCGCGGGGGCGCGGTTGTGAGTTGGGTGCTGTTATTTGCCCTAGTTGTGAGTTGGGTGAGTTTGGTTTTGGCTCTTTGTTTTGTAAATCGTGAAAATTTTAACAAATATAAAGAAAATATTATAAAAAGGGGGTAAGTAAGAGGGGGAGGGGGGAGTCGGGTGGTGGCAATAGATCACCCTCGTTGAGACCTTTCAAATGATACCCAACACGGGGGGTTTATCTTTAACCGTTAACATGGTCTACTGAGAAGACCGGAATTGTCAAATTTTGAAATTTGGTCTACTTTAAAAAATTTGTCCTCCCGAGACGTCTCCTATGAGCCCAAACACGACCCGGCTGCGTCAAGTTGTTTCCGAATTACGACCGGGGGGGTTGAAGGGGGGTTCAAATTTTTTATCTCGCGGAGACGTCTCCTATGAGCCCAAACACGAAACGGTTGTGACGCGCCGTTTCCGAGATACGGCCGGGGGGGGGTTGGAGGGAGGAGGGGAGGTGACGGTCCCGGGGGGTGGACCTCGTAGAGAAACGGCCATCACCCGAAGAGACCACCCTTCAATCCCCGGTGGTTTCGGAGATATTCCACTTTGATGAGTCCAAAAAAGTTGTATGGAGTTTAAAAAAAATGTATGAAAGGGGAGGGAATGATTCGCTCTGTGGCAACTACCGATGACCCTTTATGACTATCCGCAAACGCCACCCTTCTATCCCTCATAGTCTCCGAGGACCTCTCACCGACTTTGTACCAGGTCGGTGGACGGAGATCGGGATGGCTCCCCTGGAAGCATCGAACCTAGAGATGGGAACGCGCCATTGCCACCGACCACCTATCCCGCACGGTTTAGGAGATATTCCCATCCCTTTCGCCGAAAAGGCCACTTTTGTACGGAGGCGGGATGAAGGGGGCGGGATGGGAGGATAAAGTTTATCCGAGAAGTAGGATCACCACTATAGATGGTCATCCCCCAAAGACGCCACCCCTCTATTCCCAGTGGTTTCGGAGATATCCCAGTTGGATGAGACCAAAAAAGTTGTATGGAGTTTAAAAAAAATGTATGAAAGGGGTGGCCGAAGGGAATGGACTTTCGCGGCTCTCCGGTCACGGTTGCCGCCGCTGCGGCCCTCGAGTCCGGGGACGCGAATTCCTCGGAGGGGGGCCGGGGGGGCGGGTCGCGCTGCGCGCTCCCCTATCCCCCCCTATCCCCCCTCCTCGTCTTTCGCCCCCCCGGCCTCGAGACCCTCCGCGGCGGGTCGACCGCCCTCGTTTAAAGGTGCAAAATCGCAGACACCGTCCCTCTATCCCCGGTGGTTTAGGAGGTATTCCACTTTGATGAGTCCAAAAAAGTTGTATGGAGTTTGAAAAAAATGTATGAAAGGGGTGGGAATGACTCGCTCTGTGGCAACTACCGATGACCCTCTATGACTATCCGCAAACGCCACCCTTCTATCCCTCATAGTCTCCGAGGACCTCTCACCGACTTTGTACCAGGTCGGTGGACGGAGATCGGGATGGCCCCCCTGGAAGTATCCCACCTAGGGATGAAAATTCGCCATAGCAGTCACCCACCTATCCCGCACGGTTTTGGATATATTCCCATCCCTTTCGTCGAAAATGCCACTTTTGTATGGGGACGGGATGAAGGATGCGGGATGGGAGGATAAAGTTTATCCGAGCAGTTGGACCACGACGATAGATGGTTATCCCTCAAAGACTCCGCCCACCTATTCCCAGTGGTTTCGGAGATATCCCACTTCGAATAGTCCAAAAAAGTTGTATGGAGTTTAAAAAAAATGTATGAAAGGGATGGGGATGGGTCTCGATTTGGTAACTGCCGATGACCCTCTATGACTATCCGCAAACGCCACCCTTCTATCTCTCATAGTCTCCGAGGACCTCTCATCGACTTTGTACCAGGTCGGTGGACGGAGATCGGGATGGCCCCCCTGGAAGCATCCCACCGAGGGATGAAAACGCGCCATTGCCACCGACCACCTATCCCGCACGGTTTTGGAGATATTTCCATCCTTCAAAAAAAATGGCCACTTTAGTATGGGGACGGGATGAAGGGGGCGGGATGGGAGGATAAAGTTTATCCGAGCAGTTGGACCACGACGATAGATGGTTATCCCTCAAAGACACCGTCCACCTATTTCCGGTGGTTTCGGAGATATCCCACTTCGAATAGTCCAAAAAAGTTGTATGGAGTTTAAAAAAAATGTATGAACGGGATGGGGATGACTCGTGATTTGGTAACTGCCGATGACCCTCTATGACTATCCGCAAACGCCACCCTTCTATCCCTCATAGGCTCCGAGGACCTCTCACCATCTTTGTACCAGGTCGGTGGACGGAGATCGGGATGGCCCCCCTGGAAGCATCCCGCCGAGGGATGAAAACGCGCCCTGACCACCGACCACCTATCCCGCATGGGTTTGGAGATATTTCCATCCCTTTCGCCGAAAAGAGCATTCATGTATGGAGCCGGGATAGACGGGGCGGGATAGGGGGATAAAGTTTATCCGAGAAGTTGGACCGAGACGATAGTTGATCGCTCCCGAAGAAACCACCCCTCTATCCCCTATACTTTCGGAGATATCCCACTTTGAAAATTTCAAAAAAAGTTGTATGGAGTTTAAAAAAAATGTATGAACGGGATGGGGATAGGTTTCGATTTGGTAACTACCGGCCATACCCTATGACATTCCGCAAACGCCATCCCTCTATCCCTAATACTTTCCGAGGACCTCTCACCATCTTTGTACCAGGTCGGTGGACCGAGGGTGGCAAAAGCGCCTGGAGCTCGGGACGTCACCCTCTATCCGACGGGATAGGATAGACCGCCTAAAATTGTCCCGTTCCAGGTGAAAAGTTTGCTTTTCCGAAAAACCAAAAATTTGTATGGAGGCGGGATGAAGGGATGGAAATCCCGCAAATCGGGATAGCCCCTAAGAAGCATCCCACCGAGGGATGGAAACGCGCCATGGCCACTACTGAAGTAGCTCCTATCCTTCAACGGATATCCCCATCCCTTTCGCCGAAAGGGCCACTTTTGTATGGGGACGGGATGAAGAGGGCGGGATAGGGGGATAAAGTTTATCCCAGCAGTTGGATCACCGCGATAGACGGTCGTCCCCCAAAGACACCGTTCCTCTATCTCCGATACTTTCGGGGCTATCCCACTTTGAAAAGTTGAAAAAAGTTGTATGGAGTTTAAAAAAAATGTATGAAAGGGGTGGGGATGAGTGGTTCTGTGGCGACTACCGATCATACCCTATGACTTTCCGCAAACGCCACTTTTCTATCCCGCACACTTTTCGAGATCCCGTCGCCGACTTTTTACCAGGTCGGTTTACCGAGGGTCCTGATTTAATTTGTCGATAATTTTTGTTCTTCTTCACGATGAACTCCCCCCACCTCTCCCCCCACCACTCCTTCCCGGAGAACTTTGTCACTATATCGGTGAGTGGTATTTCGGCTTTATTAGTGTTAACTAGATTTCGCGTGCTGCCGCGGGCTGCAAGCAGCCCGCGGGGGCGCGGTTGTGAGTTGGGTGCTGTTATTTGCCCTAGTTGTGAGTTGGGTGAGTTTGGTTTTGGCTCTTTGTTTTGTAAATCGTGAAAATTTTAACAAATATAAAGCCAGTAAATATAGTGGGGAGGGGGGAGTGGGAGGGGGGCGTCGGGTGGTGGCAATAGATCACCCTCGTTGAGACCTTTCAAATGATACCCAACACGGGGGGTTTACCTGTAACCGTTAACATGGTCTACTGAGTAGACCAGAATTGTCAAATTTTTAAATTTGGTCTACTCTAAAAAATTTGTCTTACCGAGACGTCTGCTATGAGCCCAAACACGACCCCGCTGCGTCAAGTCGTTTCCGAGTTACGGCCGAGGGGGTTGAAGGGGGGTTCAAAATTTTTATCTCTGGGAGACGTCTCATATGAGCCCAAACACGACCCGGCTGCGTCAAGTCGTTTCCGAGTTACAACCGGGGGGGTTGAAGAGGGGTTCAAAATTTTTATCTCGGGGAGACGTCTCCTACGAGCCGAAACACGACCCGGCTGCGTCAAGTCGTTTCCGAGTTACGGCCGAGGGGGTTGAAGGGGGGTTCAAAATTTTTATCTCGGGGAGACGTCTCATATGAGCCCAAACACGACCCGGCTGCGTCAACTCGTTTCCGAGTTACAACCGGGGGGGTTGAAGAGGGGTTCAAATTTTTTATCTCGCGGAGACGTCTCCTATGAGCCCAAACACGAACCGGTTGTGACGCGCCGTTTCCGAGATACGGCCGAGGGGGTTGGAGGGGGGTTCAAATTTTTTATCTCGCGGAGACGTCTCCTATGACCCCAAACACGACCCGGCTGCGTAGAGCCGTTTCCGAGTTACGGCCGGGGGGGTTTGGAGGGAGGAGGGGAGGTGACGGTCCCGGGGGGTGGACCTCGTAGAGAAACGGCCATCACCCGAATAGACCGCCCTTCAATCCCCGGTGGTTTCGGAGATATCCCACTTTGATGACTCCAAAAAAGTTGTATGGAGTTTAAAAAAATGTATGAACGGGATGGGGATGACTCGTTCTGTGGCAATTACCGATGACCCTCTATGACTATCCGCAAACGCCACCCTTCTATCCCTCATAGTCTCCGAGGACCTTTCACCCACTTTTTACCAGGTCGGTGGACGGAGATCAGGATGGCTCCCCTGGAAGCATCGAACCTTGAGATGAGAACTCGCCATGGCCACCGACCACCTATCCCGCATGGTTTTGGAGATATTCCCATCCCTTTCACCCAAAAATGCCACATTTGTACGGAGGCGGGATGAAGGGGGCGGGATGGGAGGATAAAGTTTGTCCGAGAAGTAGGATCATCACCACTATAGATGGTCATCCCCCAAAAACGCCACCCCTCTATTCCCGGTGGTTTCAGAGATATCCCAGTTGGATGAGACCAAAAAAGTTGTATGGAGTTTAAAAAAAATGTATGAAAGGGGAGGGAATGACTCGCTCTGTGGCAACTACCGATGACTCTTTATGACTATCCGCAAACGCCACCCTTCTATCCCTCATAGTCTCCGAGGACCTCTCACCGACTTTGTACCAGGTCGGTGGACGGAGATCGGGATGGCTCCCCTGGAAACATCCCACCGAGGGATGAAAACGCGCCATGGCCGCCGACCACCTATCCCGGATTGTTTTTGAGATATTCCCATCCATTTCGCCGAAAATGCCACTTTTGTATGGGGACGGGATGAAGAGGGCGGGATGGGAGGATAAAGTTTATCCGAGCAGTTGGACCACGACGATAGATGGTTATCCCCCAAAGACACCACCCCCCTATCCCCGGTGGTTTCGGAGATATCCCACTTTGATGAGTCCAAAAAAGTTGTATGGAGTTTAAAAAAAATGTATGAAAGGGGAGGGAATGACTCGCTCTGTGGCAACTACCGATGACCCTTTATGACTATCCGCAAACGCCACCCTTCTATCCCTCATAGTCTCCGAGGACCTCTCACCGACTTTGTACCAGGTCGGTGGACGGAGATCGGGATGGCTCCCCTGGAAGCATCGAAGCTAGAGATGGGAACGCGCCATTGCCACCGACCACCTATCCCGCACGGTTTAGGAGATATTCCCATCCCTTTCGGCGAAAATGCCACTTTTGTATGGGGACGGGATGAAGGGGGCGGGATGGGAGGATAAAGTTTATCCGAGAAGTTGGACCATCACTATAGATGGTTATCCCTCAAAGACACCGTCCACTTATTTCCCATGGTTTCGAAGATATCCCACTTCGAATAGTCCAAAAAAGTTGTATGGAGTTTAAAAAAATGTATGAACGGGATGGGGATGGGTCTCGATTTGGTAACTGCCGTTGACCCTCTATGACTATCCGCAAACGCCATCCCTCTATCCCTCGTAGTCTCCGAGGACCTCTCACCATCTTTGTACCAGGTCGGTGGACGGAGATCGGGATGGCCCCCCTGGAAGCATCCCACCGAGGGATGAAAACGCGCTATTATCACCGACCATCTATCCCGCATGGGTTTGGAGATATTTCCATCCTTCAAAATAAATGGCCACTTTAGTACGGAGACGGGATGAAGGGGGCGGGATGGGAGGATAAAGTTTATCCGAGCAGTTGGACCACCACGATAGATGGTTATCCCTCAAAGACACCGCCCACCTATTTCCGATAGTTTCGGAGATACCCCACTTCGAATAGTCCAAAAAAGTTGTATGGAGTTTAAAAAAAATGTATGAACGGGATGGGGATGGGTCTCGATTTGGTAACTGCCGATGATCCTCTATGACTATCCGCAAACGCCACCCTTCTATCCCTCATAGTCTCCGAGAACCTCTCACCATCTTTGTACCAGGTCGGTGGACGGAGATCGGGATGGCCCCCCTGGAAGCATCCCACCGAGGGATGAAAACGCGCTATTATCACCGACCACCTATCCCCTACGGTTTGGACGATATTTCCATCCCTTTCGCCGAAAAGAGCATTCATGTATGGAGCCGGGATAGACGGGGCGGGATAGGGGGATAAAGTTTATCCCAGCAGTTGGACCACTACGATAGTTGATCGCTCCCGAAGAAACCACCCCTCTATCCCCTATACTTTCGGAGTTATCCCACTTTGAAAATTTCAAAAAAAGTTGTATGGAGTTTAAAAAAAATGTATGAACGGGATGGGGATAGGTTTCGATTTGGTAACTACCGATCATACCCTATGACATTCCGCAAACGCCATCCCTCTATCCCTAATACTTTCCGAGGACCTCTCACCATCTTTGTACCAGGTCGGTGGACCGAGGGTATCAAAAGCGCCTGGAGCTCGGGACGTCACCCTCTATCCGACGGGATGGGATAGACCGCCCAAAATCGCCCCGTTCCAGGTGAAAAAGTTGCTTTTCCGAAAAACCAAAAATTTGTATGGAGACGGGATGAAGGGATGGAAATCCCGCAAATCGGGATAGCCCCTAAGAAGCATCCCACCGAGGGATGAAAACGCGCTATTATCACCGACCACCTATCCCGCACGGTCTTGGAGATATTTCCATCCTAAAAAAAAAATGGCCACTTTAGTACGGGGACGGGATGAAGGGGGCGGGATGGGAGGATAAAGTTTATCCGAGCGGTTGGACCACCGCGATAGACGGTCGTCCGCCAAAGACACCGTTCCTCTATCTCCGATACTTTCGGGGCTATCCCACTTTGAAAAGTTCAAAAAAGTTGTATGGAGTTTAAAAAAAATGTATGAAAGGGGTGGGGATGAGTGGTTCTGTGGTAACTGCCGATGACCCTCCATGACTTTCCGCAAACGCCACTTTTCTATCCCGCACACTTTTCGAGATCCCGTCGCCGACTTTTTACCAGGTCGGTTTACC
Source organism: Synanthedon myopaeformis (assembly GCA_944738685.1). Taxonomy (NCBI): domain Eukaryota; kingdom Metazoa; phylum Arthropoda; class Insecta; order Lepidoptera; family Sesiidae; genus Synanthedon; species Synanthedon myopaeformis. The sequence continues at coordinate 3,567,101 of OX122941.1, forward strand.
GAAGGTCCTGATTTAATTTCTCGACAACTTTTCTTCTTCTTCACGATGAACTCCCCCCACCTCTCCCCCCACCACTCCTTCCCGGAGAACTTTGTCACTATATCGGTCAGTGGGTGTTCGGCTTTATTAGTGTTAACTAGATTTCGCGTGCTGCCGCGGGCTGCAAGCAGCCCGCGGGGGCGCGGTTGTGAGTTGGGTGCTGTTATTTACCATGTCTAATTGTTTTGGTTAGGTATTGGGTCTTTTGTTTTGTAAATCGTGAAGATTTAACAAATATAAAGCCAATATTATAAGGGGGTAAGGGGGTAAGGGGGGGAGGGGGGAGTCGGGTGGTGGCAATAGATCACCCTCGTTGAGACCTTTCAAATGATACCCAACACGGGGGGTTTATCTTTAACCGTTAACATGGTCTACTGAGTAGACCGGAATTGTCAAATTTTGAAATTTGGTCTACTCTAAAAAATTTGTCTTACCGAGACGTCTGCTATGAGCCCAAACACGACCCCGCTGCGTCAAGTAGTTTCCGAGTTACGGCCGAGGGGGTTGAAGGGGGGTTCAAAATTTTTATCTCGGGGAGACGTCTCATATGAGCCCAAACACGACCCGGCTGCGTCAAGTCGTTTCCGAGTTACAACCGGGGGGGTTGAAGAGGGGGTCAAAATTTTTATCTCGGGGAGACGTCTCCTACGAGCCGAAACACGACCCGGCTGCGTCAAGTCGTTTCCGAGTTACGGCCGAGGGGGTTGAAGGGGGGTTCAAAATTTTTATCTCGGGGAGACGTCTCATATGAGCCCAAACACGACCCGGCTGCGTCAACTCGTTTCCGAGTTACAACCGGGGGGGTTGAAGAGGGGTTCAAATTTTTTATCTCGCGGAGACGTCTCCTATGAGCCCAAACACGAACCGGTTGTGACGCGCCGTTTCCGAGATACGGCCGAGGGGGTTGGAGGGGGGTTCAAATTTTTTATCTCGCGGAGACGTCTCCTATGACCCCAAACACGACCCGGCTGCGTAGAGCCGTTTCCGAGTTACGGCCGGGGGGGTTTGGAGGGAGGAGGGGAGGTGACGGTCCCGGGGGGTGGACCTCGTAGAGAAACGGCCATCACCCGAATAGACCGCCCTTCAATCCCCGGTGGTTTCGGAGATATCCCACTTTGATGACTCCAAAAAAGTTGTATGGAGTTTAAAAAAATGTATGAACGGGATGGGGATGACTCGTTCTGTGGCAATTACCGATGACCCTCTATGACTATCCGCAAACGCCACCCTTCTATCCCTCATAGTCTCCGAGGACCTTTCACCCACTTTTTACCAGGTCGGTGGACGGAGATCAGGATGGCTCCCCTGGAAGCATCGAACCTTGAGATGGGAACTCGCCATGGCCACCGACCACCTATCCCGCATGGTTTTGGAGATATTCCCATCCCTTTCACCCAAAAATGCCACATTTGTACGGAGGCGGGATGAAGGGGGCGGGATGGGAGGATAAAGTTTGTCCGAGAAGTAGGATCATCACCACTATAGATGGTCATCCCCCAAAAACGCCACCCCTCTATTCCCGGTGGTTTCAGAGATATCCCAGTTGGATGAGACCAAAAAAGTTGTATGGAGTTTAAAAAAAATGTATGAAAGGGGAGGGAATGACTCGCTCTGTGGCAACTACCGATGACTCTTTATGACTATCCGCAAACGCCACCCTTCTATCCCTCATAGTCTCCGAGGACCTCTCACCGACTTTGTACCAGGTCGGTGGACGGAGATCGGGATGGCTCCCCTGGAAACATCCCACCGAGGGATGAAAACGCGCCATGGCCGCCGACCACCTATCCCGGATTGTTTTTGAGATATTCCCATCCATTTCGCCGAAAATGCCACTTTTGTATGGGGACGGGATGAAGAGGGCGGGATGGGAGGATAAAGTTTATCCGAGCAGTTGGACCACGACGATAGATGGTTATCCCCCAAAGACACCACCCCCCTATCCCCGGTGGTTTCGGAGATATCCCACTTTGATGAGTCCAAAAAAGTTGTATGGAGTTTAAAAAAAATGTATGAAAGGGGTGGCCGAAGGGAATGGACTTTCGCGGCTCTCCGGTCACGGTTGCCGCCGCTGCGGCCCTCGAGTCCGGGGACGCGAATTCCTCGGAGGGGGGCCGGGGGGGCGGGTCGCGCTGCGCGCTCCCCTATCCCCCCCTATCCCCCCTCCTCGTCTTTCGCCCCCCCGGCCTCGAGACCCTCCGCGGCGGGTCGACCGCCCTCGTTTGAAGGAGCAAAATCGCAAAGAGACCGCCCCCTCTATCCCCGGTGGTTTCGGAGATATTCCACTTTGATGAGTCCAAAAAAGTTGTATGGAGTTTGAAAAAAATGTATGAAAGGGGTGGGAACGACTCGCTCTGTGGCAACTACCGATGACCCTCTATGACTATCCGCAAACGCCACCCTTCTATCCTTCATGGTTTCAGAGGACCTCTCATCGACTTTTTACCAGGTCGGTAGATGAAAACGGGACGGCCCTCCTGAAAGCATCTCATCGAGGGATGAAAATTCCCCATAGATGGTTATCCCTCAAAGACACCGCCCACCTATTTCCGATGGTTTTGGAGATATCCCACTTCGAATAGTCCAAAAAAGTTGTATGGAGTTTAAAAAAAATGTATGAACGGGATGGGGATGGGTCTCGATTTGGTAACTGCCGATGACCCTCTATGACTATCCGCAAACGCCACCCTTCTATCTCTCATAGTCTCCGAGGACCTCTCATCGACTTTGTACCAGGTCGGTGGACGGAGATCGGGATGGCCCCCCTGGAAGCATCCCACCGAGGGATGAAAACGCGCCATTGCCACCGACCACCTATCCCGCACGGTTTTGGAGATATTTCCATCCTTCAAAAAAAATGGCCACTTTAGTATGGGGACGGGATGAAGGGGGCGGGATGGGAGGATAAAGTTTATCCGAGCAGTTGGACCACCACGACAGATGGTTATCCCTCAAAGACACCGTCCACCTATTCCCGGTGGTTTCGGAGATATCCCACTTCGAATAGTCCAAAAAAGTTGTATGGAGTTTAAAAAAAATGTATGAACGGGATGGGGATGACTCGTGATTTGGTAACTGCCGATGACCCTCTATGACTATCCGCAAACGCCACCCTTCTATCCCTCATAGGCTCCGAGGACCTCTCACCATCTTTGTACCAGGTCGGTGGACGGAGATCGGGATGGCCCCCCTGGAAGCATCCCACCGAGGGATGAAAACGCGCTATTATCACCGACCACCTACCCCCTACGGTTTTGACGATATTTCCATCCCTTTCGCCGAAAAGAGCATTCATGTATGGAGCCGGGATAGACGGGGCGGGATAGGGGGATAAAGTTTATCCCAGCAGTTGGACCACTACGATAGTTGATCGCTCCCGAAGAAACCACCCCTCTATCCCCTATACTTTCGGAGTTATCCCACTTTGAAAATTTCAAAAAAAGTTGTATGGAGTTTAAAAAAAATGTATGAACGGGATGGGGATAGGTTTCGATTTGGTAACTACCGGCCATACCCTATGACATTCCGCAAACGCCATCCCTCTATCCCTAATACTTTCCGAGGACCTCTCACCATCTTTGTACCAGGTCGGTGGACCGAGGGTGGCAAAAGTGCCTGGAGCTCGGGACGTCACCCTCTATCCGACGGGATAGGATAGACCGCCTAAAATTGTCCCGTTCCAGGTGAAAAGTTTGCTTTTCCGAAAAACCAAAAATTTGTATGGAGGCGGGATGAAGGGATGGAAATCCCTCAAATCGGGATAGCCCCTAAGAGGGATCCCACCGAGGGATGGAAACGCGCCATGGCCGCCGACCACGTATCCCAAACGGTTTTGGAGATATTTCCATCCTAAAAAAAAAATGGCCACTTTTGTACGGGGACGGGATGAAGAGGGCGGGATAGGGGGATAAAGTTTATCCCAGCAGTTGGACCACCGCGATAGACGGTCGTCCCCCGAAGACACCGTTCCTCTATCTCCGATACTTTCGGGGCTATCCCACTTTGAAAAGTTGAAAAAAGTTGTATGGAGTTTAAAAAAAATGTATGAAAGGGGTGGGGATGGGTCTCGATTTGGTAATTGCCGATGACCCCCTATGACTATCCGCAAACTCCACCTTTCTATCCCGCACACTTTTCGAGATCCCGTCGCCGACTTTTTACCAGGTCGGTTTACCGAGGGTCCTGATTTAATTTCTCGACAACTTTTGTTCTTCTTCACGATGAACTCCCCCCACCCCTCCCCCCACCACTCCTTCCCGGAGAACTTTGTCACTATATCGGTCAGTGGGTGTTCGGCTTTATTAGTGTTAACTAGATTTCGCGTGCTGCCGCGGGCTGCAAGCAGCCCGCGGGGGCGCGGTTGTGAGTTGGGTGCTGTTATTTGCCCTAGTTGTGAGTTGGGTGAGTTTGGTTTTGGCTCTTTGTTTTGTAATTCGTGAGGAATTACAATGATAGATGTGTGATTATTATAAGAGGTGGGTAAAAATAGAGGGGGGAGGGGGGAGTCGGGTGGTGGCAATAGATCACCCTCGTTGAGACCTTTCAAATGACACCCAACACGAGGGGTCTACTTGTAACCGTTAACATGGTCTACTGAGTAGACCTGAATTGTCAAATTTTGAAATTTAGTCTACTCTAAAAAATTTGTCTTCCCGAGACGTCTGCTATGAGTCCAAACACGACCCGGTTGCGTCAATTCGTTTCCGAATTACGGCCGAGGGGGTCGAAGGGGGGTTCAAAATTTTTATCTCGGGGAGACGTCTCATATGAGCCCAAACACGACTCGGCTGCGTCAAGTCGTTTCCGAGTTACGGCCGAGGGGGTTGGAGGGGGGTTCAAAATTTTTATCTCGGGGAGACGTCTCATATGAGCCCAAACACGACCCGGCTGCGTCAAGTCGTTTCCGAGTTACGGCCGAGGGGGTTGAAGGGGGGTTCAAAATTTTTATCTCGGGGAGACGACTCATATGAGCCCAAACACGACCCGGCTGCGTCAAGTCGTTTCCGAGTTACAACCGGGGGGGGGTTGAAGAGGGGTTCAAATTTTTTATCTCTCGGAGACGTCTCCTATGAGCCCAAACAGGAACCGGTTGTGACGCGCCGTTTCCGAGATACGGCCGAGGGGGTTGGAGGGGGGGTTCAAATTTTTTATCTCGCGGAGACGTCTCCTATGAGCCCAAACACGACCCGGTTGTGACTCGCCGTTTCCGAGTTACGACCGAGGGGGTTGGAGGGGGGTTCAAATTTTTTATCTCGAGGAGACGTCTCCGATGACCCCAAACACGACCCGGCTGCGTCTCATCGTTTCCGAGTTACGGCCGAGGGGGTTGGAGGGGGGGTTCAAATATTTTATCTCGAGGAGACGTCTCCTATGAGCCCAAACACGACCCGGTTGTGACTCGCCGTTTCCGAGTTACGACCAAGGGGGTTGGAGGGGGGTTCAAATATTTTATCTCGGGGAGAGGTCTCCAATGACCCCAAACACGACCCGGTTGCGTAGAGCCGTTTCCGAGTTACGGCCGGGGGGGTTTGGAGGGAGGAGGGGAGGTGACGGTCCCGGGGGGTGGACCTCGTAGAGAAACGGCCATCACCCGAAGAGACCGCCCTTCAATCCCCGGTGGTTTCGGAGATATCCCACTTTGATGAGTCCAAAAAAGTTGTATGAAGTTAAAAAAAATGTATGAACGGGATGGGGATGACTCGTTCTGTGGCAATTACCGATAACCCTTTATGACTATCCGCAAACGCCACCCTTCTATCCCTCATAGTCTCCGAGGACCTCTCACCGACTTTGTACCAGGTCGGTGGACAGAGATCGGGATGGCTCCCCTGGAAACATCCCACCGAGGGATGAAAACGCGCCATGGCCGCCGACCACCTATCCCGCATGGTTTTGGAGATATTCCCATCCCTTTCACCCAAAAATGCCACATTTGTACGGAGGCGGGATGAAGGGGGCGGGATGGGAGGATAAAGTTTATCCGAGAAGTAGGATCACCACTATAGATGGTCATCCCCCAAAGACGCCACCCCTCTATTCCCGGTGGTTTCAGATATATCCCAGTTGGATGAGACCAAAAAAGTTGTATGGAGTTTAAAAAAAATGTATGAAAGGGGTGGCCGAAGGGAATGGACTTTCGCGGCTCTCCGGTCACGGTTGCCGCCGCTGCGGCCCTCGAGTCCGGGGACGCGAATTCCTCGGAGGGGGGCCGGGGGGGCGGGTCGCGCTGCGCGCTCCCCTATCCCCCCCTATCCCCCCTCCTCGTCTTTCGCCCCCCCGGCCTCGAGACCCTCCGCGGCGGGTCGACCGCCCTCGTTTGAAGGTGCAAAATCGCAGACACCGTCCCTCTATCCCCGGTGGTTTAGGAGGTATTCCACTTTGATGAGTCCAAAAAAGTTGTATGGAGTTTAAAAAAAATGTATGAACGGGATAGGGATGGGTTTCGATTTGGTAACTGCCGATGACCCTCTATGATATTCCGCAAACGCCATCCCTCTATCCCTCGTAGTCTCCGAGGACCTCTCACCATCTTTGTACCAGGTCGGTGGACGGAGATCGGGATGGCCCCCCTGGAAGTATCCCACCTAGGTATGGAAAGGCACCATGAAGACCACCCACCTATCCCGCACGGTTTTGGGTATATTCCCATCCCTTTCACCCAAAAATGCCACATTTGTACGAAGGCGGGATGAAGGGGGCGGGATGGGAGGATAAAGTTTATCCGAGAAGTTGGACCATCACTATAGATGGTTATCCCTCAAAGACACCGTCCACCTATTCCCGGTGGTTTCGGAGATATCCCACTTCGAATAGTCCAAAAAAGTTGTATGGAGTTTAAAAAAAATGTATGAACGGGATGGGGGTGGGTCTCGATTTGGTAACTGCCTATGACCCTCTATGACTATCCGCAAACGCCACCTTTCTATCCCTCATAGTCTCCGAGGATCGTTCACCAACTTTTTACCAGCTCGGTGGACGGAGATCGGGATGGCCTCCCTGAAAGCATCCCATCGAGGGATGAAAACGCGCCATGACCACCGACCACCTATCCCGCATGGGTTTGGAGATATTTCCATCCTTCAAAAAAAATGGCCACTTTTGTATGGGGACGGGATGAAGGGGGCGGGATGGGAGGATAAAGTTTATCCGAGAAGTTGGACCATCACTATAGATGGTTATCCCTCAAAGACACCGTTCACCTATTCCCGGTGGTTTCGGAGATATCCCACTTCGAATAGTCCAAAAAAGTTGTATGGAGTTTAAAAAAAATGTATGAACGGGATGGGGGTGGGTCTCGATTTGGTAACTGCCTATGACCCTCTATGACTATCCGCAAACGCCACCCTTCTATCCCTCATAGTCTCCGAGGACCTCTCACCGACTTTGTACCAGGTCGGTGGACAGAGATCGGGATGGCTCCCCTGGAAACATCCCACCGAGGGATGAAAACGCGCCATGGCCGCCGACCACCTATCCCGCATGGTTTTGGAGATATTCCCATCCCTTTCACCCAAAAATGCCACATTTGTACGGAGGCGGGATGAAGGGGGCGGGATGGGAGGATAAAGTTTATCCGAGAAGTAGGATCACCACTATAGATGGTCATCCCCCAAAGACGCCACCCCTCTATTCCCGGTGGTTTCAGATATATCCCAGTTGGATGAGACCAAAAAAGTTGTATGGAGTTTAAAAAAAATGTATGAAAGGGGTGGCCGAAGGGAATGGACTTTCGCGGCTCTCCGGTCACGGTTGCCGCCGCTGCGGCCCTCGAGTCCGGGGACGCGAATTCCTCGGAGGGGGGCCGGGGGGGCGGGTCGCGCTGCGCGCTCCCCTATCCCCCCCTATCCCCCCTCCTCGTCTTTCGCCCCCCCGGCCTCGAGACCCTCCGCGGCGGGTCGACCGCCCTCGTTTGAAGGTGCAAAATCGCAGACACCGTCCCTCTATCCCCGGTGGTTTAGGAGGTATTCCACTTTGATGAGTCCAAAAAAGTTGTATGGAGTTTAAAAAAAATGTATGAACGGGATAGGGATGGGTTTCGATTTGGTAACTGCCGATGACCCTCTATGATATTCCGCAAACGCCATCCCTCTATCCCTCGTAGTCTCCGAGGACCTCTCACCATCTTTGTACCAGGTCGGTGGACGGAGATCGGGATGGCCCCCCTGGAAGTATCCCACCTAGGTATGGAAAGGCACCATGAAGACCACCCACCTATCCCGCACGGTTTAGGAGATATTCCCATCCCTTTCGGCGAAAATGCCACTTTTGTATGGGGACGGGATGAAGGGGGCGGGATGGGAGGATAAAGTTTATCCGAGAAGTTGGACCATCACTATAGATGGTTATCCCTCAAAGACACCGTCCACTTATTTCCCATGGTTTCGAAGATATCCCACTTCGAATAGTCCAAAAAAGTTGTATGGAGTTTAAAAAAATGTATGAACGGGATGGGGATGGGTCTCGATTTGGTAACTGCCGTTGACCCTCTATGACTATCCGCAAACGCCATCCCTCTATCCCTCGTAGTCTCCGAGGACCTCTCACCATCTTTGTACCAGGTCGGTGGACGGAGATCGGGATGGCCCCCCTGGAAGCATCCCACCGAGGGATGAAAACGCGCTATTATCACCGACCATCTATCCCGCATGGGTTTGGAGATATTTCCATCCTTCAAAATAAATGGCCACTTTAGTACGGAGACGGGATGAAGGGGGCGGGATGGGAGGATAAAGTTTATCCGAGCAGTTGGACCACCACGATAGATGGTTATCCCTCAAAGACACCGCCCACCTATTTCCGATAGTTTCGGAGATACCCCACTTCGAATAGTCCAAAAAAGTTGTATGGAGTTTAAAAAAAATGTATGAACGGGATGGGGATGGGTCTCGATTTGGTAACTGCCGATGATCCTCTATGACTATCCGCAAACGCCACCCTTCTATCCCTCATAGTCTCCGAGAACCTCTCACCATCTTTGTACCAGGTCGGTGGACGGAGATCGGGATGGCCCCCCTGGAAGCATCCCACCGAGGGATGAAAACGCGCTATTATCACCGACCACCTATCCCCTACGGTTTGGACGATATTTCCATCCCTTTCGCCGAAAAGAGCATTCATGTATGGAGCCGGGATAGACGGGGCGGGATAGGGGGATAAAGTTTATCCCAGCAGTTGGACCACTACGATAGTTGATCGCTCCCGAAGAAACCACCCCTCTATCCCCTATACTTTCGGAGTTATCCCACTTTGAAAATTTCAAAAAAAGTTGTATGGAGTTTAAAAAAAATGTATGAACGGGATGGGGATAGGTTTCGATTTAGTAACTACCGATCATACCCTATGACATTCCGCAAACGCCATCCCTCTATCCCTAATACTTTCCGAGGACCTCTCACCATCTTTGTACCAGGTCGGTGGACCGAGGGTATCAAAAGCGCCTGGAGCTCGGGACGTCACCCTCTATCCGACGGGATGGGATAGACCGCCCAAAATCGCCCCGTTCCAGGTGAAAAAGTTGCTTTTCCGAAAAACCAAAAATTTGTATGGAGACGGGATGAAGGGATGGAAATCCCTCAAATCGGGATAGCCCCTAAGAAGCATCCCACCGAGGGATGGAAACGCGCCACGGCCGCCGACCACTTATCCCGCACGGTTTTGGAGATATTTCCATCCTAAAAAAAAAAATGGCCACTTTTGTACGGGGACGGGATGAAGGGGGCGGGATAGGGGGATAAAGTTTATCCGAGCGGTTGGACCACCGCGATAGACGGTCGTCCCCCAAAGACACCATTCCTCTATCTCCGATACTTTCGGGGCTATCCCACTTTGAAAAGTTCAAAAAAGTTGTATGGAGTTTAAAAAAAATGTATGAAAGGGGTGGGGATGAGTGGTTCTGTGGTAACCGCCGATGACCCTCTATGACTTTCCGCAAACGCCACTTTTCTATCCCGCACACTTTTCGAGATCCCGTCGCCGACTTTTTACCAGGTCGGTTTACCGAAGGTCCTGATTTAATTTCTCGACAACTTTTCTTCTTCTTCACGATGAACTCCCCCCACCTCTCCCCCCACCACTCCTTCCCGGAGAACTTTGTCACTATATCGGTCAGTGGGTGTTCGGCTTTATTAGTGTTAACTAGATTTCGCGTGCTGCCGCGGGCTGCAAGCAGCCCGCGGGGGCGCGGTTGTGAGTTGGGTGCTGTTATTTGCCCTAGTTGTGAGTTGGGTGAGTTTGGTTTTGGCTCTTTGTTTTGTAAATCGTGAAAATTTTAACAAATATAAAGCCAATATTATAAAAGGGTAAGTAAGTGGGGGGGAGGGGGGAGTCGGGTGGTGGCAATAGATCACCCTCGTTGAGACCTTTCAAATGATACCCAACACGGGGGGTTTATCTTTAACCGTTAACATGGTCTACTGAGAAGACCGGAATTGTCAAATTTTGAAATTTGGTCTACTTTAAAAAATTTGTCCTCCCGAGACGTCTCCTATGAGCCCAAACACGACCCGGCTGCGTCAAGTCGTTTCCGAGTTACAACCGGGGGGGTTGAAGAGGGGTTCAAATTTTTTATCTCGCGGAGACGTCTCCTATGAGCCCAAACACGACCCAGCTGCGTCAAGTCGTTTCCGAATTACAACCGGGGGGGTTGAAGAGGGGTTCAAATTTTTTATCTCGCGGAGACGTCTCCTATGAGCCCAAACACGACCCAGCTGCGTCAAGTCGTTTCCGAGTTAGGGCCGAGGGGGTTGAAGGGGGGTTCAAAATTTTTATCTCGGGGAGACGTCTCATATGAGCCCAAGCACGACCCGGCTGCGTCAAGTCGTTTCCGAGTTACGGCCGAGGGGGTTGAAGGGGGGTTCAAAATTCTTATCTCGGGGAGTCCTCTTCTACGAGCCCAAACACGACCCGGTTGTGACTCGCCGTTTCCGTGTTACGACCAAGGGGGTTGGAAGGGGGTTCAAATTTTTTATCTCGAGGAGACGTCTCCGATGACCCCAAACACGACCCGGCTGCGTCTCATCGTTTCCGAGTTACGGCCGAGGGGGTTGGAGGGGGGTTCAAATTTTTTATCTCGAGGAGACGTCTCCGATGACCCCAAACACGACCCGGCTGCGTCTCATCGTTTCCGAGTTACGGCCGAGGGGGTTGGAGGGGGGTTCAAATATTTTATCTCGGGGAGACGTCTCATATGAGCCCAAGCACGACCCGGCTGCGTCAAGTCGTTTCCGAGTTACGGCCGAGGGGGTTGGAGGGGGGTTCAAATATTTTATCTCGGGGAGAAGTCTCCAATGACCCCAAACACGACCCGGTTGCGTAGAGCCGTTTCCGAGTTACGGCCGGGGGGGTTGGAGGGGTGTTCAAATTTTTTATCTCGGGGGGACGTCTCCAATGAGCCCAAACACGATCCGGTTGTGACGCACCGTTTCCGAGTTACGGCCGAGGGGGTTGGAGGGGGGTTCAAATTTTTTATCTCGGGGAGGGGAGGTGACGGTCCCGGGGGGTGGACCTCGTAGAGAAACGGCCATCACCCGAAGAGACCGCCCTTCAATCCCCGGTGGTTTCGGAGATATCCCACTTTGATGAGTCCAAAAAAGTTGTATGGAGTTTAAAAAAATGTATGAACGGGATGGGGATGACTCGTTCTGTGGCAATTACCGATAACCCTTTATGACTATCCGCAAACGCCACCCTTCTATCCCTCATAGTCTCCGAGGACCTTTCACCCGCTTTTTACCAGGTCGGTGGACGGAGATCAGGATGGCTCCCCTGGAAGCATCGAACCTAGAGCTGGGAACTCGCCATGGCCACCGACCACCTATCCCGCATGGTTTTGGAGATATTCCCATCCCTTTCACCCAAAAATGCCACATTTGTACGGAGGCGGGATGAAGGGGGCGGGATGGGAGGATAAAGTTTATCCGAGAAGTAGGATCACCACTATAGATGGTCATCCCCCAAAGACGCCACCCCTCTATTCCCGGTGGTTTCAGAGATATCCCAGTTGGATGAGACCAAAAAAGTTGTATGGAGTTTAAAAAATTTATGAACCGGATGGAGATGACTCGTTCTGTGGTAACTACCGATGACCCCCTATGACATTCCGCAAATGCCATCCTTCTATCCCTCATAGTTTCCGAGGACCTCTCACCATCTTTGTACCAGGTCGGTGGACCGAGGGTGGCAAAAGCGCCTGGAGCTCGGGACGTCACCCTCTATCCGATGGGATGGGACAGTTCGCCCCGCGTTGCCCCGTTCCAGGTGAAAAAGTTGCTTTTCCCACAAATAAGAAATTTGTATGGAGGCGGGATGAAGGGATATAAATCCCTCAAATCGGGATGGTCCCCTGGAAGCATCCCACCGAGGGATGAAAACGCGCCATGGCCACTACTGAAGTAGCTCCCATCCTTCAACGGATATCCCCATCCCTTTCGCCGAAAAGGCCACTTTTGTACGGAGGCGGGATGAAGGGGGCGGGATGGGAGGATCAAGTTTATCCGAGAAGTTGGACCACCACTATAGATGGTCATCCTCCAAAGACACCACCCCCCTATCCCCGGTGGTTTCGGAGATATCCCACTTTGATGAGTCCAAAAAAGTTGTATGGAGTTTAAAAAAAATGTATGAAAGGGATGGCCGAAGGGAATGGACTTTCGCGGCTCTCCGGTCACGGTTGCCGCCGCTGCGGCCCTCGAGTCCGGGGACGTGAATTCCTCGGAGGGGGGCCGGGGGGGCGGGTCGCGCTGCGCGCTCCCCTATCCCTCCCTATCCCCCCTCCTCGTCTTTCGCCCCCCCGGCCTCGAGACCCTCCGCGGCGGGTCGACCGCCCTCGTTTGAAGGTGCAAAATCGCAGACACCGTCCCTCTATCCCCGGTGGTTTCGGAGATATTCCACTTTGATGAGTCCAAAAAAGTTGTATGGAGTTTGAAAAAAATGTATGAAAGGGGTGGGAATGACTCGCTCTGTGGCAACTACCGATGACCCTCTATGACTATCCGCAAACGCCACCCTTCTATCCCTCATAGTCTCCGAGGACCGTTCACCAACTTTTTACCAGGTCGGTGGACGGAGATCGGGATGGCCCCCTGGAAGCATCCCACCGAGGGATGAAAACGCGCCATATCCGCCGACCACCTATCCCGCACGGTTTTGGATATATTCCCATCCCTTTCTCCGAAAATGCCACTTTTGTATGGGGACGGGATGAAGGGGGCGGGATGGGAGGATAAAGTTTATCCGAGCAGTTGGACCACCACGATAGATGGTTATCCCTCAAACACACCGTCCACCTATTTCCGCTGGTTTCGGAGATCACTTCGAATAGTCCAAAAAGTTGTATGGAGTTTAAAAAAATGTATGAACGGGATGGGGATGGGTCTCGATTTGGTAACTGCCGATGACCCTCTAAGACTATCCGCAAACGCCACCCTTCTATCCCTCATAGTCTCCGAGGACCGTTCACCAACTTTTTACCAGGTCAGTGGACGGAGATCGGGATGGCCCCCCTGGAAGCATCCCACCGAGGGATGAAAACGCGCCATAGCGACCACGTCCATGTCCCCTACGGTTTTGACGATATTTCCATCCCTTTCGCCAAAAAGAGCATTCATGTATGGAGCCGGGATAGACGGGATGGGATAGGGGGATAAAGTTTATCCGAGAAGTTGTACCACGACGATAATTGATCGCTCCCGAAGAAACCACCCCTCTATCCCCGGCGCTTTCGGAGATATCCCACTTTGAAAATTTCAAAAAAGTTGTATGGAGTTTAAAAAAAATGTATGAACGGGATGGGGATGGGTCTCGATTTGGTAACTGCCGATGACCCCCTATGACTATCCGCAAACGCCACCCTTCTATCCCTCATAGTCTCCGAGGACCGTTCACCAACTTTTTACCAGGTCGGTGGACGAAAATCGGGATGGCCCCCCTGGAAGCATCCCACCGAGGGATGAAAACGCGCCATAGCGACCACGTCCCTGTCCCCTACGGTTTTGACGATATTTCCATCCATTTCGCCAAAAAGAGCATTCATGTATGGAGCCGGGATAGACGGGGCGGGATAGGGGGATAAAGTTTATCCGCGAAGTTGGACCACCACGATAGCTGATCGCTCCCGAAGAAACCACCCCTCTATCCCCTATACTTTCGGAGTTATCCCACTTTGAAAATTTCAAAAAAAGTTGTATGGAGTTTTAAAAAAATGTATGAACGGGATGGGGATAGGTTTCGATTTGGTAACTACCGATCATACTCTATGACATTCCGCAAACGCCATCCCTCTATCCCTCGTAGTCTCCGAGGACCTCTCACCATCTTTGTACCAGGTCGGTGGACCGAGGGTGGCAAAAGCGCCTGGAGCTCGGGACGTCACCCTCTATCCGACGGGATGGGATAGGTCGCCCAAAATCGCCCCGTTCCAGGTGAAAAAGTTGCTTTTCCGAAAAACCAAAAAATTGTATGGAGGCGGGATGAAGGGATAGAAATCCCTCAAATCGGGATAGCCCCTGAGAAGGATCCCACCGAGGGATGGAAACGCGCCATGGCCGCCGACCACCTATCCCGCACGGTCTTGGAGATATTTCCATCCTAAAAAAAAAATGGCCACTTTAGTACGGGGACGGGATGAAGGGGGCGGGATAGGGGGATAAAGTTTATCCGAGCGGTTGGACCACCGCGATAGACCGTCGTCCCCCAAAGACACCGTTCCTCTATCTCCGATACTTTCGGGGCTATCCCACTTTGAAAAGTTCAAAAAAGTTGTATGGAGTTTAAAAAAAATGTATGAAAGGGGTGGGGATGAGTGGTTCTGTGGTAACCGCCGATGACCCTCTATGACTTTCCGCAAACGCCATCCCGCTATCCCTTACAGTTTCCGAGATCCCGTCGCCATATTTTTACCACCTCGGTGGATCGACTTTTCCGTATTTTTCCCATTCCTCATTTTCGACCCCCTATACGATTGGGTAAAAAAATTCTACCCCCCCACCCTCCTTCCCGGATGGTTATATGAGTATATCGGTGAGTGGGTGTTCGGCTTTATTATTGTTAACTAGATTTCGCGTGCTGCCGCGGGCTGCAAGCAGCCCGCGGGGGCGCGGTTGTGAGTTGGGTGCTGTTATTTACCATGTCTAATTGTTTTGGTTAGGTATTGGGTCTTTTGTTTTGTAAATCGTGAAGATTTAACAAATATAAAGCCAATATTATAAGGGGGTAAGGGGGTAAGGGGGGGAGGGGGGAGTCGGGTGGTGGCAATAGATCACCCTCGTTGAGACCTTTCAAATGATACCCAACACGGGGGGTTTATCTTTAACCGTTAACATGGTCTACTGAGTAGACCGGAATTGTCAAATTTTGAAATTTGGTCTACTCTAAAAAATTTGTCTTACCGAGACGTCTGCTATGAGCCCAAACACGACCCCGCTGCGTCAAGTAGTTTCCGAGTTACGGCCGAGGGGGTTGAAGGGGGGTTCAAAATTTTTATCTCGGGGAGACGTCTCATATGAGCCCAAACACGACCCGGCTGCGTCAAGTCGTTTCCGAGTTACAACCGGGGGGGTTGAAGAGGGGGTCAAAATTTTTATCTCGGGGAGACGTCTCCTACGAGCCGAAACACGACCCGGCTGCGTCAAGTCGTTTCCGAGTTACGGCCGAGGGGGTTGAAGGGGGGTTCAAAATTTTTATCTCGGGGAGACGTCTCATATGAGCCCAAACACGACCCGGCTGCGTCAACTCGTTTCCGAGTTACAACCGGGGGGGTTGAAGAGGGGTTCAAATTTTTTATCTCGCGGAGACGTCTCCTATGAGCCCAAACACGAACCGGTTGTGACGCGCCGTTTCCGAGATACGGCCGAGGGGGTTGGAGGGGGGTTCAAATTTTTTATCTCGCGGAGACGTCTCCTATGACCCCAAACACGACCCGGCTGCGTAGAGCCGTTTCCGAGTTACGGCCGGGGGGGTTTGGAGGGAGGAGGGGAGGTGACGGTCCCGGGGGGTGGACCTCGTAGAGAAACGGCCATCACCCGAATAGACCGCCCTTCAATCCCCGGTGGTTTCGGAGATATCCCACTTTGATGACTCCAAAAAAGTTGTATGGAGTTTAAAAAAATGTATGAACGGGATGGGGATGACTCGTTCTGTGGCAATTACCGATGACCCTCTATGACTATCCGCAAACGCCACCCTTCTATCCCTCATAGTCTCCGAGGACCTTTCACCCACTTTTTACCAGGTCGGTGGACGGAGATCAGGATGGCTCCCCTGGAAGCATCGAACCTTGAGATGGGAACTCGCCATGGCCACCGACCACCTATCCCGCATGGTTTTGGAGATATTCCCATCCCTTTCACCCAAAAATGCCACATTTGTACGGAGGCGGGATGAAGGGGGCGGGATGGGAGGATAAAGTTTGTCCGAGAAGTAGGATCATCACCACTATAGATGGTCATCCCCCAAAAACGCCACCCCTCTATTCCCGGTGGTTTCAGAGATATCCCAGTTGGATGAGACCAAAAAAGTTGTATGGAGTTTAAAAAAAATGTATGAAAGGGGAGGGAATGACTCGCTCTGTGGCAACTACCGATGACTCTTTATGACTATCCGCAAACGCCACCCTTCTATCCCTCATAGTCTCCGAGGACCTCTCACCGACTTTGTACCAGGTCGGTGGACGGAGATCGGGATGGCTCCCCTGGAAACATCCCACCGAGGGATGAAAACGCGCCATGGCCGCCGACCACCTATCCCGGATTGTTTTTGAGATATTCCCATCCATTTCGCCGAAAATGCCACTTTTGTATGGGGACGGGATGAAGAGGGCGGGATGGGAGGATAAAGTTTATCCGAGCAGTTGGACCACGACGATAGATGGTTATCCCCCAAAGACACCACCCCCCTATCCCCGGTGGTTTCGGAGATATCCCACTTTGATGAGTCCAAAAAAGTTGTATGGAGTTTAAAAAAAATGTATGAAAGGGGTGGCCGAAGGGAATGGACTTTCGCGGCTCTCCGGTCACGGTTGCCGCCGCTGCGGCCCTCGAGTCCGGGGACGCGAATTCCTCGGAGGGGGGCCGGGGGGGCGGGTCGCGCTGCGCGCTCCCCTATCCCCCCCTATCCCCCCTCCTCGTCTTTCGCCCCCCCGGCCTCGAGACCCTCCGCGGCGGGTCGACCGCCCTCGTTTGAAGGAGCAAAATCGCAAAGAGACCGCCCCCTCTATCCCCGGTGGTTTCGGAGATATTCCACTTTGATGAGTCCAAAAAAGTTGTATGGAGTTTGAAAAAAATGTATGAAAGGGGTGGGAACGACTCGCTCTGTGGCAACTACCGATGACCCTCTATGACTATCCGCAAACGCCACCCTTCTATCCTTCATGGTTTCAGAGGACCTCTCATCGACTTTTTACCAGGTCGGTAGATGAAAACGGGACGGCCCTCCTGAAAGCATCTCATCGAGGGATGAAAATTCCCCATAGATGGTTATCCCTCAAAGACACCGCCCACCTATTTCCGATGGTTTTGGAGATATCCCACTTCGAATAGTCCAAAAAAGTTGTATGGAGTTTAAAAAAAATGTATGAACGGGATGGGGATGGGTCTCGATTTGGTAACTGCCGATGACCCTCTATGACTATCCGCAAACGCCACCCTTCTATCTCTCATAGTCTCCGAGGACCTCTCATCGACTTTGTACCAGGTCGGTGGACGGAGATCGGGATGGCCCCCCTGGAAGCATCCCACCGAGGGATGAAAACGCGCCATTGCCACCGACCACCTATCCCGCACGGTTTTGGAGATATTTCCATCCTTCAAAAAAAATGGCCACTTTAGTATGGGGACGGGATGAAGGGGGCGGGATGGGAGGATAAAGTTTATCCGAGCAGTTGGACCACCACGACAGATGGTTATCCCTCAAAGACACCGTCCACCTATTCCCGGTGGTTTCGGAGATATCCCACTTCGAATAGTCCAAAAAAGTTGTATGGAGTTTAAAAAAAATGTATGAACGGGATGGGGATGACTCGTGATTTGGTAACTGCCGATGACCCTCTATGACTATCCGCAAACGCCACCCTTCTATCCCTCATAGGCTCCGAGGACCTCTCACCATCTTTGTACCAGGTCGGTGGACGGAGATCGGGATGGCCCCCCTGGAAGCATCCCACCGAGGGATGAAAACGCGCTATTATCACCGACCACCTACCCCCTACGGTTTTGACGATATTTCCATCCCTTTCGCCGAAAAGAGCATTCATGTATGGAGCCGGGATAGACGGGGCGGGATAGGGGGATAAAGTTTATCCCAGCAGTTGGACCACTACGATAGTTGATCGCTCCCGAAGAAACCACCCCTCTATCCCCTATACTTTCGGAGTTATCCCACTTTGAAAATTTCAAAAAAAGTTGTATGGAGTTTAAAAAAAATGTATGAACGGGATGGGGATAGGTTTCGATTTGGTAACTACCGGCCATACCCTATGACATTCCGCAAACGCCATCCCTCTATCCCTAATACTTTCCGAGGACCTCTCACCATCTTTGTACCAGGTCGGTGGACCGAGGGTGGCAAAAGCGCCTGGAGCTCGGGACTTCACCCTCTATCCGACGGGATAGGATAGGCCGCCCAAAATCGCCCCGTTCTAGGTGAAAAAGTTGCTTTTCCGAAAAACCAAAAATTTGTATGGAGACGGGATGAAGGGATGGAAATCCCGCAAATCGGGATAGCCCCTAAGAAGGACCCCACCGAGGGATGGAAACGCGCCATGGCCGCCGACCACCTATCCCGCACGGTCTTGGAGATATTTCCATCCTAAAAAAAAAATGGCCACTTTTGTACGGGGACGGGATGAAGGGGGCGGGATAGGGGGATAAAGTTTATCCGAGCGGTTGGACCACCGCGATAGACGGTCGTCCCCCAAAGACACCGTCCCTCTATCCCCGGTGGTTTAGGAGGTATACCACTTTGAAAAGTTCAAAAAAGTTGTATGGAGTTTAAAAAAAATGTATGAAAGGGGTGGGGATGGGTCTCGATTTGGTAATTGCCGATGACCCCCTATGACTATCCGCAAACTCCACCTTTCTATCCCGCACACTTTTCGAGATCCCGTCGCCGACTTTTTACCAGGTCGGTTTACCGAGGGTCCTGATTTAATTTCTCGACAACTTTTGTTCTTCTTCACGATGAACTCCCCCCACCCCTCCCCCCACCACTCCTTCCCGGAGAACTTTGTCACTATATCGGTCAGTGGGTGTTCGGCTTTATTAGTGTTAACTAGATTTCGCGTGCTGCCGCGGGCTGCAAGCAGCCCGCGGGGGCGCGGTTGTGAGTTGGGTGCTGTTATTTGCCCTAGTTGTGAGTTGGGTGAGTTTGGTTTTGGCTCTTTGTTTTGTAAATCGTGAAAATTTTAACAAATATAAAGCCAATATTATAAGAGGGTAAGTAAGGGGTGGGAGAGGGGGGAGTCGGGTGGTGGCAATAGATCACCCTCGTTGAGACCTTTCAAATGATACCCAACACGAGGGGTTTATCTTTAACCGTTAACATGGTCTACCGAGTAGATCGGAATTGTCAAATTTTTAAATTTGGTCTACTCTAAAAAATTTGTCTTACCGAGACGTCTCCGATGAGCCCAAACACGACCCGGCTGCGTCAAGTCGTTTCCGAGTCACAGCCGAGGGGGTTGGAGGGGGGTTCAAATTTTTTATCTCGGGAAGACGTCTCCGATGACCCCAAACACGACCCGGCTGCGTCGAGCCGTTTCAGAGTTACGGCTGGAGGGGTTGAAGGGGGGTTCAAAATTTTTATCTCGGGGAGACCTCTCCTATGAGCCCAAACACGACCCGGCTGCGTCTCATCGTTTCCGAGTTACGGCCGAGGGGGTTGGAGGGGGGTTCAAATATTTTATCTCGGGGAGACGTCTCCTATGAGCCCAAACACGACCCGGTTGTGACTCATCGTTTCCGAGTTACGGCCGAGGGGGTTGAAGGGGGGTTCAAATTTTTTATCTCGGGGAGACGTCTCCTATGAGCCCAAACACGACCCGGTTGTGACTCGCCGTTTCCGAGTTACGACCGAGGGGGTTGGAGGGGGGTTCAAATTTTTTATCTCGAGGAGACGTCTCCGATGACCCCAAACACGACCCGGCTGCGTCTCATCGTTTCCGAGTTACGGCCGAGGGGGTTGGAGGGGGGTTCAAATATTTTATCTCGGGGAGAGGTCTCCAATGACCCCAAAAACGACCCGGCTGCGTTGCGCCGTTTCAAAGTTACGGCCGAGGGGGTTGAAGGGGGGTTAAAATTTTTTATCTCGCAGAGACATCTCCAATGAGCCCAAACACGACCCGGTTGTGATGCACCGTTTCCGAGTTACGGCCGAGGGGGTTGGAGGGGGGTTCAAATATTTTATCTCGGGGAGAGGTCTCCAATGACCCCAAAAACGACCCGGTTGCGTCGAGCCGTTTCCGAGTTACGGCCGGGGGGGTTTGGAGGGAGGAGGGGAGGTGACGGTCCCGGGGGGTGGACCTCGTAGAGAAAAGGCCGTCACCCGAAGAGACCGCCCTTCAATCCCCGGTGGTTTCGGAGATATCCCACTTTGATGAGTCCAAAAAAGTTGTATGGAGTTTAAAAAAA
The DNA here is from genome assembly GCA_944738685.1 of Synanthedon myopaeformis. Taxonomy (NCBI): domain Eukaryota; kingdom Metazoa; phylum Arthropoda; class Insecta; order Lepidoptera; family Sesiidae; genus Synanthedon; species Synanthedon myopaeformis. The sequence continues at coordinate 3,587,758 of OX122941.1, forward strand.
TTTATGAACGGGGTGGGGATGACTCGTTCTGTGGCAATTACCGATGACCCTCTATGACTATCTGCAAACGTCACCCTTCTATCCCTCATAGTCTCCGAGGACCTCTCACCGACTTTGTACCAGGTCGGTGGACGGAGATCAGGATGGCTCCCCTGGAAGCATCGAACCTAGAGATGGGAACTCGCCATGGCCACCGACCACCTATCCCGCATGGTTTTGGAGATATTCCCATCCCTTTCACCCAAAAATGCCACATTTGTACGAAGGCGGGATGAAGGGGGCGGGATGGGAGCATAAAGTTTATCCGAGAAGTAGGATCACCACTATAGATGGTCATCCCCCAAAGACGCCACCCCTCTATTCCCGGTGGTTTCAGAGATATCCCAGTTGGATGAGACCAAAAAAGTTGTATGGAGTTTAAAAAATTTATGAACCGGATGGAGATGACTCGTTCTGTGGTAACTACCGATGACCTCCTATGACATTCCGCAAATGCCATCCTTCTATCCCTCATAGTTTCCGAGGAACTCTCACCATCTTTGTACCAGGTCGGTGGACCGAGGGTGGCAAAAGCGCCTGGAGCTCGGGACGTCACCCTCCATCCGATGGGATGGGATATTTCGCCCCGCGTTGCCCCGTTCCAGGTGAAAAAGTTTCTTTTCCCACAAATAAAAAATTTGTATGGAGGCGGGATGAAGGGATGGAAATCCCGAAAACCGGGATGGTCCCCTGGAAGCATCCCACCGAAGGATGAAAACGCGCCACGGCCACTACTGAAGTAGCTCCTATCCTTCAACGGATATCCCCATCCCTTTCGCCGAAAAGGCCACTTTTGTACTGATGCGGGATAAAGAGGGCGGGATAGGAGGATCAAGTTTATCCGAGAAGTTGGACCACCACTATAGATGGTCATCCCCCAAAGACACCACCCCTCTTTCCCCGGTGGTTTTGGAGATATCCTACTTTGAAAATTTCAAAAAAGTTGTATGGAGTTTAAAAAAAATGTATGAAAGGGGTGGCCGAAGGGAATGGACTTTCGCGGCTCTCCGGTCACGGTTGCCGCCGCTGCGGCCCTCGAGTCCGGGGACGCGAATTCCTCGGAGGGGGGCCGGGGGGGCGGGTCGCGCTGCGCGCTCCCCTATCCCCCCTATCCCCCCTCCTCGTCTTTCGCCCCCCCGGCCTCGAGACCCTACGCGGCGGGTCGACCGCCGTCGTTTGAAGGTGCAAAATCGCAAAGAGACCGCCCTTCTATCCCCGGTGGTTTAGGAGATATTCCACTTTGATGAGTCCAAAAAAGTTGTATGAAGTTTGAAAAAAATGTATGAAAGGGGTGGGAATGACTCGCTCTGTGGCAACTACCGATGACCCTCTATGACTATCCGCAAACGCCACCCTTCTATCCCTCATAGTCTCCGAGGACCTCTCACCGACTTTGTACCAGGTCGGTGGACGGAGATCGGGATGGTCCCCTGGAAGCGTCCCACCGAGGGATGAAAATTCGCCATAGCAGTCACCCACCTATCCCGCACGGTTTTGGAGATAATCCCATCCCTTTGGGCGAAAATGCCATTTTTGTATGGGGACGGAATGAAGGGGGCGGGATGGGAGGATAAAGTTTATCCGAGCAGTTGGACCACCACGATAGATGGTTATCCCTCAAAGACACCGCCCACCTATTTCCGATGGTTTCGGAGATATCCCACTTCGAATAGTCCCAAAAAGTTGTATGGAGTTTAAAAAAAATGTATGAACGGGATGGGGATGGGTCTCGATTTGGTAACTGCCGATGACCCTCTATGACTATCCGCAAACGCCACCCTTCTATCTCTCATAGTCTCCGAGGACCTCTCATCGACTTTGTACCAGGTCGGTGGACGGAGATCGGGATGGCCCCCCTGGAAGCATTCCACCGAGGGATGAAAACGCGCCATTGCCACCGACCACCTATCCCGCACGGTTTTGGAGATATTTCCATCCTTCAAAATAAATGGCCACTTTAGTACGGAGACGGGATGAAGGGGGAGGGATGGGAGGATAAAGTTTATCCGAGCAGTTGGACCACCACGATAGATGGTCATCCCCCAAAGACACCACCCCTCTATCCCCGGTGGTTTCGGAGATATTCCACTTTGATGAGTCCAAAAAAGTTGTATGGAGTTTAAAAAAAATGTATGAACGGGATGGGGATGACTCGTGATTTGGTAACTGCCGATGACCCTCTATGACTATCCGCAAACGCCACCCTTCTATCCCTCATAGTCTCCGAGGACCGTTCACCAACTTTTTACCAGGTCGGTGGACGGAGATCGGGATGGCCCCCCTGGAAGCATCCCACCGAGGGATGAAAACGCGCTATTATCACCGACCACCTATCCCGCATAGGTTTGGAGATATTCCCATCCCTTTCGCCAAAAAGAGCATTCATGTATGGAGCCGGGATAGACGGGGCGGGATAGGGGGATAAAGTTTATCCGAGAAGTTGAACCACCACGATAGCTGATCGCTCCCGAAGAAACCACCCCTCTATCCCCTATACTTTCGGAGATATCCCACTTTGAAAATTTCAAAAAAAGTTGTATGGAGTTTAAAAAAAATGTATGAACGGGATGGGGATAGGTTTCGATTTGGTAACTACCGATCATACCCTATGACATTCCGCAAACGCCATCCCTCTATCCTTAATACTTTCCGAGGACCTCTCACCATCTTTGTACCAGGTCGGTGGACCGAGGGTGGCAAAAGTGCCTGAAGATCTTGAGGTCACCCTCTATCCGACGGGATGGGATAGGCCGCCCAAAATTGCCCCGTTCCAGGTGAAAATGTGGCTTTTCCGAAAAACCAAAATTTTGTATGGAGACGGGATGAAGGGATGGAAATCCCGCAAATCGGGATAGCCCCTGAGCGGGATCCCTCCGAGGGATGGAAACGCGCCATGGCCGCCGACCACCTATCCCGCACGGTCTTGGAGATATTTCCATCCTAAAAAAAAAATGGCCACTTTTGTACGGGGACGGGATGATGGGGGCGGGATGGGAGGATAAAGTTTATCCCAGCGGTTGGACCACCGCGATAGATGGTCGTCGCCCAAAGACACCGTCCCTCTATCTCCGATACTCAAAGAGCTATCCCACTTTGAAAAGTTCAAAAAAGTTGTATGGAGTTTAAAAAAAATGTATGAAAGGGGTGGGGATGAGTGGTTCTGTGGCGACTGCCGATCATACCCTATGACTTTCCGTAAACGCCACTTTTCTATCCCGCACACTTTCCGAGATCCCGTCGCCATATTTTTACCACCTCGGTGGATCGACTTCTTCGTATTTTTCCCATTCCTCATTTTCGACCCCCCATACGATAGGGTAAAAAAATTTGCCCCCCCCACCCCCCTTCCCGGATGGTTATGTCAATGATCGGTGAGTGGGTGTTCGGCTTTATTAGTGTTAACTAGATTTCGCGTGCTGCCGCGGGCTGCAAGCAGCCCGCGGGGGCGCGGTTGTGAGTTGGGTGCTGTTATTTGCCCTAGTTGTGAGTTGGGTGAGTTTGGTTTTGGCTCTTTGTTTTGTAAATCGTGAGGAATTACAATGATAGATGTGTGATTATTATAAGAGGTGGGTAAAAATAGAGGGGGGAGGGGGGAGTCGGGTGGTGGCAATAGATCACCCTCGTTGAGACCTTTCAAATGATACCCAACACGGGGGGTTTATCTTTAACCGTTAACATGGTCTACCGAGTAGACCGGAATTGTCAAATTTTTAAATTTGGTCTACTCTAAAAAATTTGTCTTCCCGAGACGTCTCCTAAGAGCCCAAACACGACCCGGCTGCGTCAAGTCGTTTCCGAGTTACGGCCGAGGGGGTTGAAGGGGGGTTCAAAATTTTTATCTCGAGGAGACGTCTCAAATGAGCCCAAACACGACCCGGCTGCGTCAAGTCGTTTCCGAGTTACGGCCGAGGGGGTTGAAGAGGGGTTCAAATTTTTTATCTCGGCAAGACGTCTCCTATGAGCCCAAACACGACCCGGCTGCGTCAAGTCGTTTCCGAATTACGACCGGGGGGGTTGAAGGGGGGTTCAAATTTTTTATCTCGGGGAGACGTCTCCTATGAGCCAAACACGACCCGGTTGTGACGCTCCGTTGCTGAGGTACGACCGGAGGGATCGGAGGGGGGGTCCAAATTTTTTATCTCGGGGGGACGTCTCCAATGAGCCCAAACACGACCCGGTTGTGACGCACCGTTTCCGAGTTACGGCCGAGGGGGTTGGAGGGGGGTTCAAATATTTTATCTCGGGGAGACGTCTCCGATGACCCCAAACACGACCCGGCTGCGTCTCATCGTTTCCGAGTTACGGCCGGGGGGGTTGGAGGGGGGTTCAAATTTTTTATATCGGGGAGGGAAGGTGACGGTCCCGGGGGGTGGACCTCGTAGAGAAACGGCCATCACCCGAAGAGACCGCCCTTCAATCCCCGGTGGTTTCGGAGATATCCCACTTTGATGAGTCCAAAAAAGTTGTATGAAGTTTGAAAAAAATGTATGAAAGGGGTGGGAATGACTCGCTCTGTGGCAACTACCGATGACCCTCTATGACTATCCGCAAACGCCACCCTTCTATCCCTCATAGTCTCCGAGGACCTTTCACCCACTTTTTACCAGGTCGGTGGACGGAGATCGGGATGGCTCCCCTGGAAGCATCGAACCTAGAGATGGGAACTCGCCATGGCCACCGACCACCTATCCCGCATGGTTTTGGAGATATTCCCATCCCTTTCACCCAAAAATGCCACATTTGTACGGAGGCGGGATGAAGGGGGCGGGATGGGAGGATAAACTTTATCCGAGAAGTAGGATCACCACTATAGATGGTCATCCCCCAAAGACGCCACCCCTCTATTCCCGGTGGTTTCGGAGATGTCCCAGTTGGATGAGACCAAAAAAGTTGTATGGAGTTTAAAAAATTTATGAACCGGATGGAGATGACTCGTTCTGTGGTAACTACCGATGACCCCTATGACATTCCGCAAATGCCATCCTTCTATCCCTCATAGTTTCCGAGGACCTCTCACCATCTTTATACCAGGTCGGTGGACCGAGGGTGGCAAAAGCGCCTGGAGCTCGGGACGTCACCCTCTATCCGATGAAATGTGATAGTTCGCCCCGCGTTGCCCCGTTCCAGGTGAATAAGTTGCTTTTCCCACAAATAAAACATTTGTATGGAGGCGGGATGAAGGGATGGAAATCCCTCAAATCGGGATAGCCCCTAAGAGGGATCGCACCGAGGTATGGAAACGCGCCATGGCCGCCGACCACCTATCCCGCACGGTCTTGGAGATATTTCCATCCTAAAAAAAAAATGGCCACTTTTGTACGGGGACGGGATAGGAGGATCAAGTTTATCTGAGAAGTTGGACCACCACTATAGATGGTCATCCCCCAAAGACACCACCCCCCTATCTCCGGTGGTCTCGGAGATATCCCACTTTGATGAGTCCAAAAAAGTTGTATGGAGTTTAAAAAAAATGTATGAAAGGGGTGGTCGAAGGGAATGGACTTTCGCGGCTCTCCGGTCACGGTTGCCGCCACTGCGGCCCTCGAGTCCGGGGACGCGAATTCCTCGGAGGGGGGCCGGGGGGGCGGGTCGCGCTGCGCGCTCCCCTATCCCCCCCTATCCCCCCTCCTCGTCTTTCGCCCCCCCGGCCTCGAGACCCTCCGCGGCGGGTCGACCGCACTCGTTTAAAGGTGCAAAATCGCAGACACCGTCCCTCTATCACCGGTGGTTTAGGAGGTATCCCATTTCGAATAGTCAAAAAAAGTTGTATGGAGTTTGAAAAAAAAATGTATGAAAGGGGTGGGAATGACTCGCTCTGTGGCAACTACCGATGACCCTCTAAGACTATTCGCAAACGCCACCCTTCTATCCCTCGTGGTTTCCGAGGACCTCCCACCGACTTTTTACCAGGTCGGTGGACGGAGATCGGGATGGCCCCCTGGAAGCATCCCACCGAGGGATGAAAATTCTCCATAGCAGTCACCCACCTATCCCGCACGGTTTTGGAGATATTCCCATCCCTTTCGCCGAAAATCGCATTCATGTATGGAGCCGGGATAGACGGGATGGGATAGGGGGATAAAGTTTATCCGAGAAGTTGGACCACGACGATAATTGATCGCTCCCGAAGAAACCACCCCTCTATCCCCTATACTTTCGGAGATATCCCACTTTGAAAATTTCAAAAAAATTTGTATGGAGTTTAAAAAAAATGTATGAACGGGATGGGGATGGGTCTCGATTTGGTAATTGCCGATGACCCCCTATGACATTCCGCAAACCCCATCCCTCTATCCCTCGTGGTTTCCGAGGACCTCTCGCCAACTTTTTACCAGGCTGGTGGACGAAGATCGGGATGGCCTCCCTGGAAACATCCCACCTAGGGATGAAAACGCGCCATGGCCGCCGACCACCTATCCCGCACGGTTTTGGATATATTCCCATCCCTTTCGTCGAAAATGCCACTTTTGTATGGGGACGGGATGAAGGGGGCGGGATGGGAGGATAAAGTTTATCCGAGCAGTTGGACCACGACGATAGATGGTTATCCCTCAAAAACACCGCCCATTTATTCCCAGTGGTTTCGGAGATATCCCACTTCGAATAGTCCAAAAAGTTGTATGGAGTTTAAAAAAAATGTATGAACGGGATGGGGATGACTCGTGATTTGGTAACTGCCGATGACCCTCTATGACTATCCGCAAACGCCACCCTTCTATCCCTCATAGTCTCCGAGGGCCGTTCACCAACTTTTTACCAGGTCGGTGGACGGAGATCGGGATGGCCCCCCTGGAAGCATCCCACCGAGGGATGAAAACGCGCCATAGCGACCACGTCCCTGTCCCCTACGGTTTTGACGATATTTCCATCCGTTTCGCCAAAAAGAGCATTCATGTATGGAGCCGGGATAGACGGGATGGGATAGGGGGATAAAGTTTATCCGAGAAGTTGTACCACGACGATAATTGATCGCTCCCGAAGAAACCACCCCTCTATCCCCGGCGCTTTTGGAGATATCCCACTTTGAAAATTTCAAAAAAAGTTGTATGGAGTTTAAAAAAAATGTATGAACGGGATGGGGATGGGTCTCGATTTGGTAACTGCCGATGACCCTCTATGACTATCCGCAAACGCCACCCTTCTATCCCTCATAGTCTCCGAGGACCGTTCACCAACTTTTTACCAGGTCGGTGGACGAAGATCGGGATGGCCCCCCTGGAAGCATCCCACCGAGGGATGAAAACGCGCCATAGCGACCACGTCCCTGTCCCCTACGGTTTTCACGATATTTCCATCCCTTTCGCCAAAAAGAGCATTCATGTATGGAGCCGGGATAGACGGGGCGGGATAGGGGGATAAAGTTTATCCCAGCAGTTAGACCACTACGATAGTTGATCGCTCCCGAAGAAACCACCCCTCTATCCCCTATACTTTCGGAGTTATCCCACTTTGAAAATTTCAAAAAAAGTTGTATGGAGTTTAAAAAAAATGTATGAACGGGATGGGGATAGGTTTCGATTTGGTAACTACCGGTCATACCCTATGACATTCTGCAAACGCCATCCCTCTATCCCTAATACTTTCCGAGGACCTCTCACCATCTTTGCACCAGGTCGGTGGACCGAGGGTGGCAAGAGTGCCTGGAGATCATGAGGTCACCCTCTATCCGACGGGATAGGATAGGCCGCCCAAAATCGCCCCGTTCCAGGTGAAAATGTGGCTTTTCCGAAAAACCAAAAATTTGTATGGAGGCGGGATGAAGGGATGGAAATCCCTCAAATCGGGATAGCCCCTAAGAGGGATCCCACCGAGGGATGGAAACGCGCCATGGCCGCCGACCACCTATCCCGCACGGTCTTGGAGATATTTCCATCCTACAAAAAAAATGGCCACTTTTGTACGGGGACGGGATGAAGGGGGCGGGATGGGAGGATAAAGTTTATCCGAGCGGTTGGACCACCCCGATAGACGGTCGTCCCCCAAAGACACCGTTCCTCTATCTCCGATACTTTCGGGGCTATCCCACTTTGAAAAGTTCAAAAAAGTTGTATGGAGTTTAAAAAAAATGTATGAAAGGGGTGGGGATGAGTGGTTCTGTGGTAACCGCCGATGACCCTCTATGACTTTCCGCAAACGCCATCCCGCTATCCCTTACAGTTTCCGAGATCCCGTCGCCATATTTTTACCACCTCGGTGGATCGACTTTTCCGTATTTTTCCCATTCCTCATTTTCGACCCCCTATACGATTGGGTAAAAAAATTCTACCCCCCCACCCTCCTTCCCGGATGGTTATATGAGTATATCGGTGAGTGGGTTTCCGGCTGTATTATTGTTAACTAGATTTCGCGTGCTGCCGCGGGCTGCAAGCAGCCCGCGGGGGCGCGGTTGTGAGTTGGGTGCTGTTATTTGCCCTAGTTGTGAGTTGGGTGAGTTTGGTTTTGGCTCTTTGTTTTGTAAATCGTGAAAATTTTAACAAATATAAAGCCAGTAAATATAGTGGGGAGGGGGGAGTGGGAGGGGGGCGTCGGGTGGTGGCAATAGATCACCCTCGTTGAGACCTTTCAAATGATACCCAACACGGGGGGTTTACCTGTAACCGTTAACATGGTCTACTGAGTAGACCAGAATTGTCAAATTTTTAAATTTGGTCTACTCTAAAAAATTTGTCTTACCGAGACGTCTGCTATGAGCCCAAACACGACCCCGCTGCGTCAAGTCGTTTCCGAGTTACGGCCGAGGGGGTTGAAGGGGGGTTCAAAATTTTTATCTCTGGGAGACGTCTCATATGAGCCCAAACACGACCCGGCTGCGTCAAGTCGTTTCCGAGTTACAACCGGGGGGGTTGAAGAGGGGTTCAAAATTTTTATCTCGGGGAGACGTCTCCTACGAGCCGAAACACGACCCGGCTGCGTCAAGTCGTTTCCGAGTTACGGCCGAGGGGGTTGAAGGGGGGTTCAAAATTTTTATCTCGGGGAGACGTCTCATATGAGCCCAAACACGACCCGGCTGCGTCAACTCGTTTCCGAGTTACAACCGGGGGGGTTGAAGAGGGGTTCAAATTTTTTATCTCGCGGAGACGTCTCCTATGAGCCCAAACACGAACCGGTTGTGACGCGCCGTTTCCGAGATACGGCCGAGGGGGTTGGAGGGGGGTTCAAATTTTTTATCTCGCGGAGACGTCTCCTATGACCCCAAACACGACCCGGCTGCGTAGAGCCGTTTCCGAGTTACGGCCGGGGGGGTTTGGAGGGAGGAGGGGAGGTGACGGTCCCGGGGGGTGGACCTCGTAGAGAAACGGCCATCACCCGAATAGACCGCCCTTCAATCCCCGGTGGTTTCGGAGATATCCCACTTTGATGACTCCAAAAAAGTTGTATGGAGTTTAAAAAAATGTATGAACGGGATGGGGATGACTCGTTCTGTGGCAATTACCGATGACCCTCTATGACTATCCGCAAACGCCACCCTTCTATCCCTCATAGTCTCCGAGGACCTTTCACCCACTTTTTACCAGGTCGGTGGACGGAGATCAGGATGGCTCCCCTGGAAGCATCGAACCTTGAGATGAGAACTCGCCATGGCCACCGACCACCTATCCCGCATGGTTTTGGAGATATTCCCATCCCTTTCACCCAAAAATGCCACATTTGTACGGAGGCGGGATGAAGGGGGCGGGATGGGAGGATAAAGTTTGTCCGAGAAGTAGGATCATCACCACTATAGATGGTCATCCCCCAAAAACGCCACCCCTCTATTCCCGGTGGTTTCAGAGATATCCCAGTTGGATGAGACCAAAAAAGTTGTATGGAGTTTAAAAAAAATGTATGAAAGGGGAGGGAATGACTCGCTCTGTGGCAACTACCGATGACTCTTTATGACTATCCGCAAACGCCACCCTTCTATCCCTCATAGTCTCCGAGGACCTCTCACCGACTTTGTACCAGGTCGGTGGACGGAGATCGGGATGGCTCCCCTGGAAACATCCCACCGAGGGATGAAAACGCGCCATGGCCGCCGACCACCTATCCCGGATTGTTTTTGAGATATTCCCATCCATTTCGCCGAAAATGCCACTTTTGTATGGGGACGGGATGAAGAGGGCGGGATGGGAGGATAAAGTTTATCCGAGCAGTTGGACCACGACGATAGATGGTTATCCCCCAAAGACACCACCCCCCTATCCCCGGTGGTTTCGGAGATATCCCACTTTGATGAGTCCAAAAAAGTTGTATGGAGTTTAAAAAAAATGTATGAAAGGGGAGGGAATGACTCGCTCTGTGGCAACTACCGATGACCCTTTATGACTATCCGCAAACGCCACCCTTCTATCCCTCATAGTCTCCGAGGACCTCTCACCGACTTTGTACCAGGTCGGTGGACGGAGATCGGGATGGCTCCCCTGGAAGCATCGAAGCTAGAGATGGGAACGCGCCATTGCCACCGACCACCTATCCCGCACGGTTTAGGAGATATTCCCATCCCTTTCGGCGAAAATGCCACTTTTGTATGGGGACGGGATGAAGGGGGCGGGATGGGAGGATAAAGTTTATCCGAGAAGTTGGACCATCACTATAGATGGTTATCCCTCAAAGACACCGTCCACTTATTTCCCATGGTTTCGAAGATATCCCACTTCGAATAGTCCAAAAAAGTTGTATGGAGTTTAAAAAAATGTATGAACGGGATGGGGATGGGTCTCGATTTGGTAACTGCCGTTGACCCTCTATGACTATCCGCAAACGCCATCCCTCTATCCCTCGTAGTCTCCGAGGACCTCTCACCATCTTTGTACCAGGTCGGTGGACGGAGATCGGGATGGCCCCCCTGGAAGCATCCCACCGAGGGATGAAAACGCGCTATTATCACCGACCATCTATCCCGCATGGGTTTGGAGATATTTCCATCCTTCAAAATAAATGGCCACTTTAGTACGGAGACGGGATGAAGGGGGCGGGATGGGAGGATAAAGTTTATCCGAGCAGTTGGACCACCACGATAGATGGTTATCCCTCAAAGACACCGCCCACCTATTTCCGATAGTTTCGGAGATACCCCACTTCGAATAGTCCAAAAAAGTTGTATGGAGTTTAAAAAAAATGTATGAACGGGATGGGGATGGGTCTCGATTTGGTAACTGCCGATGATCCTCTATGACTATCCGCAAACGCCACCCTTCTATCCCTCATAGTCTCCGAGAACCTCTCACCATCTTTGTACCAGGTCGGTGGACGGAGATCGGGATGGCCCCCCTGGAAGCATCCCACCGAGGGATGAAAACGCGCTATTATCACCGACCACCTATCCCCTACGGTTTGGACGATATTTCCATCCCTTTCGCCGAAAAGAGCATTCATGTATGGAGCCGGGATAGACGGGGCGGGATAGGGGGATAAAGTTTATCCCAGCAGTTGGACCACTACGATAGTTGATCGCTCCCGAAGAAACCACCCCTCTATCCCCTATACTTTCGGAGTTATCCCACTTTGAAAATTTCAAAAAAAGTTGTATGGAGTTTAAAAAAAATGTATGAACGGGATGGGGATAGGTTTCGATTTGGTAACTACCGATCATACCCTATGACATTCCGCAAACGCCATCCCTCTATCCCTAATACTTTCCGAGGACCTCTCACCATCTTTGTACCAGGTCGGTGGACCGAGGGTATCAAAAGCGCCTGGAGCTCGGGACGTCACCCTCTATCCGACGGGATGGGATAGACCGCCCAAAATCGCCCCGTTCCAGGTGAAAAAGTTGCTTTTCCGAAAAACCAAAAATTTGTATGGAGACGGGATGAAGGGATGCAAATCCCGCAAATCGGGATAGCCCCTAAGAAGCATCCCACCGAGGGATGAAAACGCGCTATTATCACCGACCACCTATCCCGCACGGTCTTGGAGATATTTCCATCCTAAAAAAAAAATGGCCACTTTAGTACGGGGACGGGATGAAGGGGGCGGGATGGGAGGATAAAGTTTATCCGAGCGGTTGGACCACCGCGATAGACGGTCGTCCGCCAAAGACACCGTTCCTCTATCTCCGATACTTTCGGGGCTATCCCACTTTGAAAAGTTCAAAAAAGTTGTATGGAGTTTAAAAAAAATGTATGAAAGGGGTGGGGATGAGTGGTTCTGTGGTAACTGCCGATGACCCTCCATGACTTTCCGCAAACGCCACTTTTCTATCCCGCACACTTTTCGAGATCCCGTCGCCGACTTTTTACCAGGTCGGTTTACCGAAGGTCCTGATTTAATTTCTCGACAACTTTTCTTCTTCTTCACGATGAACTCCCCCCACCTCTCCCCCCACCACTCCTTCCCGGAGAACTTTGTCACTATATCGGTCAGTGGGTGTTCGGCTTTATTAGTGTTAATGTTCGGCTTTATTAGTGTTAATATATAGATTTTGAAATTGCGTTTTAGGAACTATTTCAACATATCTGAGTAAAGTGTCAATTAGGCTAACCGCCATTTAAAGTCACCGGGAATTATGGAGCTGATATACCTTTGTTTGTACGGTTAAAGTCCTAAACATTAAAAAGAAAATAATTTAAAAAAATTCGCCTATCGAAGGATGTGCAGTAAACCGAGTGCATAATTTAATAAAACATAAAATAATTTCTAAAAGTAACTAATCAACACTTTACTTGTATTTGGTGAAAGAGGCCCTTAAAAATAAAACTAACAGAAGTAAATTTATTAACTTATTTATTTATTAATTTACAACTTCAATCGCATCCACTTTATTTCTATTAAACATTAAAATATTTTACATCACTTAATGTCGAGACAATAATTTTATTAAAATTAAATACTTACTATTTTATTTACATACATACATTACCTTAAAATGTAACTGATTAATATTTACTATATATACACACGTTTAAATAAACAAATATTTATAAAAAAAAAAAAATTCAATCAAGACAATTTTATTTAACTAAAAAGTTTGTTTAATAGATTAAATATTTTTTTTACAATAACAAATCGTAGAAATCAATATTTAATACTAACAGGTACATAAAAAAAACTTATACAAATTATAACTTTATTTTTAATCGGATCACATCTTGGAGAGAAATGTAAGTTTTTGAAAAATTATTTATTTTAATGTAATAATACTGTGTGTTAGTATAGGTTTTATAAAGTGTTTTAGCAAAATTGCTGCAAGATAATAAATTTGCCCATAGGCTATTTCAAACTTTTGAAAAATATTTTCACCGAGCTGAATCTGAAAAACGAGCCCAAAACATTAAACATAACCAACATGCTTTAAATTGACTCAATATTTTTATGCGCATAAATCACGACCGTGTCTCACTTCCACTGCCATATTGCCAATAAAAACCTTAACAATTTATCAATCACTTAGGAATCATTTTAAACATCTCCTTCGTCACCGAATTGTCAGAATACCTATTATTTAGATTATATTATAGTCGAGTCGAGTCGATCTTAATTTGTCACAGTTTGGGATCAAATTACAATCCGCTGCCTTATTATCTAACAACAGACGACTTGCGATCGCTTGTGCTGCCATACAGAAATGATGCACTTTAATTTTAGTTATTGTCCGTAAGAGGCCTTATCTCAAACCACACCTTTGTTATTTACGAGTTAAGTGATACCAAAAACACGATTTAGTGTGATATTGCACAAATTTATAGAAAGTTATCGCATGTCGCAAGTTGGTCGCAAGTCGTCTGCTGTTAGATAATAAGGCAGCCGGTAAAATGAACGCGTTCCCTATTATAATGATATGTCAAACAAAATAAGCTCATTTTATTTTATGATTATAGCACATTACTTGCCAGTCCAAAATAAGAAAATAATTTCATATGGTAACATTGTATTGTTTTTCTCTATCGCCAAAATCGCCATTTTTAATCCTTGTCAGCTCAACTTTCTTGTCTAATTTTTTAGAATAAATAACACGTGTGAAACAGTTGAGGAGGTACTGTTACCTCAAAAACCAGAGGAAGATGAAAATATTGTGCATACCAACGTATATAATATGAAAATATGTAGTTAAAAGGTATTATTAGTAATAAATATTTATAATATAATTAACTATATTATAACGAAATTATCGTTTTAATTATTACATAAATTTTCTCAAGTGGTAACATACACATGAGTGTTTAGAATGTTGAATTTAGTAATTTATTTGCAAATAAAATGTGGGAATGTAAAGTTTATCATGTACGATAAACAAAACACATGAAATAAGAAAATTTGCTCATATTTACTAATTGCTTATATTCTACTTTTTTTCTAGCACACCAAAACTTGTGGAAAGAAAAATGGTACAGCGATACAGCAATATCTTAAAATCGTCATCGGAAACATTTAAACAGGCTCAAGAGACCAGGTTAGTAACGACGCAAAAAAAAAGTTGATGCAATTTAATAATTGTCCTCAAAGAGAGAAATGATATTTAAAAAGAAAGATTAAAAATTTACAAGGAATAAAAAATTTTTTTATTTAGCTCTAGCAAAAGCACCTTTAATTTTTATTACTTCCTTGTAAGTGTTGTACCGCGTTCATATTTCGGGACGCCCCGAGTTATGGGTTGTACGAGGGTGGAAGGCTTTTTAAAAAGCTAATGGTTAAATGCAAGGAAGTGTCTAACCAGTTTGAGGTTCAAAGCAAGACTGAAGTTTTATTTGAAAGATGTTTACAGGACGGTTCACCGTAGTCATTACATTAATTATATTATTGTCACTTAGACACGAGAAGACATTAAGTTTTAATCGTGAGAATGATGGTCTTGTTTGTTTCACGGAGCTTATCTCTTTAATGATAATGCTTAGTGGAAGTGTTGTATGCGGTTATACCGACATAACTCCCGTCCTGCTCATATTATTAGTTATGTTTGAGACTTTCTCGTGTTATGTTAAAGTTATTCTTTTTTTGTATAAGTCATGTGTGAAATAATAAACTTTGTATCTAAAGACTATCCGTGTTTTCAATAATCAAACGGACAACCGATCACCCATGTGCTTGGCCGGAGCGTGCATTATAACTGGCGCCCAAAGTGTGACAAAATAAAATACGTGCGCGCTATACTTGGTTGTTTAATGATCTCATTGAATTAATGTTAAACTGTATCGTCAATTAGTCAAACACGCGAATTGATGCACTCATGTCGCCCTACGCGTTCGCGTGCACGACAAAATGGCGTTCAACCGCCTAACGATAAGAAGCACCACAAAAATGGCGCGCAACATATTCAATGAAAACACGGACGTCTATTACAAAATATCGCCCGACGTGATACGAAAATCGTAATAATTAAAGCAAGGTGCTCTCATTGACTTTCATAACTGAGCTAAGTTACCCATTATCACTACAGCCAAAATGCCTAGGCGTAGGCAAGTCCAAGGTGGGATACAGTCAAGAGGAAGTGAATAACCGATCTCCACCCTCTAGCGCACGCAGCTCACAGCCTTTCGTGAGTTGCTCGACAGCGTTCGACAGCGGCAAAAGTAAAAAGAATAGTAAAAAGAAGGTATCACAATGTTACTTCTGATTTCTCCATAAAAAGGTTAAAAGAAGTTACGGAGCTGGCACTCACTCAGGTCACAGAGGAAGATTGGCGTGGCTTCGACGATCACGTCATAATTTTAGAAGAAAATTATTGGCAAAGAGATGGATTAATGGAAGATACCATAGATCGATTCGTAATTGAGGTCAGCGATGGCGAGGATAGTGACACCGATTCAACCATCTGAATGTCTGATTTAGTTGTCATCTGTCAAATCTGTTGTTTATTAACCAGACATTGATGCCAAACCACCATGACAAGTTACACGATTGAGCAGCACGTCCAAATGATAAAACTTTATTATCAAAATGAGTGTTCTTTAATTCGAACGTTGCGCGCGTTGCGTCCGTTTTACAGCAGACGCGGTGGCCCTTCACAGTCGACTCTCCAACGTTTGGTGGCCAAATTCGAGACGACTGGTTCGGTAAACGATCAGGCAACACACGTACGTCAAAAGAACGCTAGATCGACTGAGAACATCGCCGCGGTCCGTGAAAGTGTGCAGGAGGATCCGAAAGTCTTTTGCAGACTTCAACTCGGCGAATTTTGCGTCGGGATTTGGGCCTGTACCCTTACAAAATACAATTGACCCAGGAGCTCAAAGCTAATGACCATAGGCAACGCCGTTCATTCGCTGACTGGGCTTCGGAGCGTTTGGAAGAAGACCCCAATTTTAGCCGAAAAATCATCTTTAGCAACGAGGCGCATTTTTGAATGAACGGCTATGTTAATAAACAAAATTGCCATATATGGGACGACACTAACCCACACGAGGTTCACCAGGTGGCAATGCATCCACAAAAAGTTACCGTTTGGTGCGGATTTGACTCCACTAGACTTTTTCTTGTGGGGTTTCCTAAAGTCGCAGGTCTATGCCAATAAGCCGCAATCGACCCATGCCCTTAAAGTCAACATAACCCAGGCCATTGCTCAAATTCAGCCGGATCTATGCGGCAGAGTCATTAAAAACTGGACCAATCAAATCTGTGCCACCGTGAGCAGCCGCGGCAACATTTAAATGATGTTACATTCCATACGTAATGGCATACATGGGCCTTTGATATAAAAATAGAATGTTACCACCGTATCGGGAAGTGAATAAATGGAGCTAAAAATAATAAGACTTTCAATTACGGACCCGAACACCCAGCTCGCCAACAGAAGCGGTGCTTCGTAGAAATAATAATTAAAAACTGTACTGGTAGGTACGTCTACAACCTCTGCAAACAATGCCTTACAAAATATTCATTGCTCAAATGAAGCCGCTACTTATTCAAAATGGCGAAAATGCAGCAGAAAAATGGAAAAATTGTAAGATTAGATTCGAAATCTTCAGCGACGCCAACGAACTTACCACATTTCCACACTCATTACACTCTTAATCGTTTTTAAGAGTGTAATGATAGTTAGGTCTTTTTGTTGTAATGTAACGATACTTTTTGTCACTTAACCTTTTTGTGTGATTAATTATATATTTTGTTGTTTTGTTATGCCGTGACTAATAATATATTATTATGCTGAATACGATTGATGATATATATATTTAATATGTGTGTTTATATTTTATTTTATATGTTTTATTAGAGAAATATTGGTTAAAATGACAACAGAGCAACGCAAGGAGACTATAATTTCCGCCTATATAGGAGGAAATTAAAAGAAAATTCTAAACTTCATGCCAAACACCTACGACGGAAAAGGGCTCGCGATTCCAAACGGAGAGAACTAATGAAAAGGAAAGAAAATGGAGACAGATGTAGATTTGAAAATATTTAAAAAAAAAAACTCCAAAAAAATGTCATCTCTGGTAAACTGATACCCATGGTTATGGCAAATAAATTATTAAAAAAAAAAAAAACCATGTCTTTTTGGTGAACGAGAAATATGAGAAAATACATATTTATCTAATTATACAGTCGGTCGGGTTAAAATATACCCAATGT
This sequence comes from Synanthedon myopaeformis, assembly GCA_944738685.1. Classification (NCBI taxonomy): domain Eukaryota; kingdom Metazoa; phylum Arthropoda; class Insecta; order Lepidoptera; family Sesiidae; genus Synanthedon; species Synanthedon myopaeformis. The sequence continues at coordinate 3,605,287 of OX122941.1, forward strand.
ATCCCATACAATTATACCATGCATATACAGATACACATACAAGTGAAAACAATATTACAGTAATACACACTTGTTAAAAGAAAGTACAACTGCGACGTTTAACGAAGAAAGCTTTAAAACTTACAATATGAACCTTAGATGGAATACCCATAAGGTTGATAATAGAATGCGCACCCGCGTTAGATGGCAAGCGACGCACGCTGACACGGCGCCAGCTGGCGACCAATAGCGGTACTAAGTGTGTGGATTGGTCGATAGCATTTCCCACGCTTTAAGAATTTTCCTCTTCTACATACATCCCTAAGCCAAATCAGTTGGGCACTACTGTAACCATAGACACGACTCTTGTAAGGGAACGTACCCATACTACGTGACTTGTTCGAAGGGGAGTGGGGGTTGTTCTTCAAAATATCATGCTTGATCACAGGGACAAGAGAAAGGGGGGAGGGGGGAGGGGTTCTTAGGTTTTGGTCGCGTAGTCAAATTTGTAATATTAGAAAATGTGTTGCCTAAAGGGGACGCTAGATGTCGCCAGTTGTCGGCGGTTGGTTGTCGCCAGTGTGTTTTGCCACACGTTAGACGGCTTGTTTATATTCAATTTCCAATAATTGTCTCTAAAGTATGTTATCATAATTAATTTGTTTATGATTATGATAACTGATTATGATTATTTATCGTTTTTGGACTGGCTTTCACCCGAAAATCTCAAACAAATATTGTAAAAATGTCAGCAATAATGACTTTATTTATTTATTTATTTTACGTGAAAAGTAGAGAGGGGGGGAGGAGTCTTGACATATAATAATAATAATAATAATAATAATAATAATAAAGGGCTCCCCTCGGTGCAAAAAATTGGTCACGCAGTACGGGATATTGGGTACGTTCCCTATAAGTGAAAATATAATACGCACCTTATTCCGTACTTATGTCACTGTACAGTTTACACTATCACACTTTATTTTCTAATCACTATCACTGTCACTTTTCGTCTTCGACTTGGTGGAATGCGCTTTTCTTATGTGTTTCCTCAGGTCCTTAGCGGTCAGGTATTGCTTGCTTGGACAATTGTTGCACTTGTACTTGAAGTTTTCAGGATCACCGTGCATTCTTATGTGATGACGATCCCTTATGGACACGGATATGAAGCAGCGATGGCACACGGAACATTCGTAGGGCTTCGCAGTGCTGTGAGACTGGAATTTCATTTCATTTTATTTTATTAAATGGATTAGTTGCTGTCTTTCTGAAAAAGCACCCAAACCAACTTGCAGGGACAGCTAACAATGCCAGAAATCACTCGTCGGCTTAAGAAGAGGCGAGACATCTTTGAACACAAAAGTCAGCATATATACTGACTACACAAATAAAATGGCTGTATCTCACTGGGGGTAGTTCCCGAACCGAATAGCAGTTCCATCACATCTGCTTATAGCCGACAAGGCTGATCGCAAGATTTGGATAATAAAAAAGAAAATGGATTATAGTTAGGGGAGCCCGAGAGGGTATTTTGGGATTTACTCGAGCGCGTCATATATTGCCCAATGTATATGCCCCACGTGTCTGTGTTAATCAGTCGGTTTGGATGGTGGGGTTGCTGGGGGTTGGGGGTAAAAATTTAAATACTACTCGAACGTGTCAAATTTTCAGAGGGGATGTTAAGTGAACCCAAACTAAGCACCCATTTGAAATATACACGATTCAGATGTAACGTAAGCTCGTGGCAGCTTTTTGAAAAGGCAAAAAATATTTTTGGCAATTTGAATGCTCAAGTCGATGTCGTCTATGTCGTGCGACAGAGAGAACCTACAAAACCTAAAAAACTGAATATAGCCTTGTTCCCGACGAGCCATATAAAAGGCCGCATACTGTACCATGTTAATTGGTGGTAGCAAAACGAATGCAACTTAACATTCCCGAAGGGAATTTTTTTTATACGAAAGACAATCACTAAGGTCAAAATGTTGGAATCTCAAAAAAAAAAAAGTGCACATAGCAAATTTTAATTTTTTGCAAGATCAATCAATGTACTTGCAAAAAATATATGCGCAGAAAAAAATATCTACATATGCGTAGAGCATGAACTCTGTCATCTGTCATTTAAAACCAACCAATCGTCTGTCATTTAAAGAAAATGTGACTTTAAGTCAACGCATCGGAGTTTAAAATGAATAGCAGAACTTGGTCGTTACTACCTCTCACCATTGGACTCCGCCATTATTCCGTTTTAGGCGTAATTTATATGTGCCGCTTTGACATTTGTGACTCGAAATCCATACTTGTAGTACTTCAATGTTTGGCAACGACAACATATACTTTACTTTACTTACCACAGATTGAATTAATTAAACGTTGTTAATGCGAAATTCTTACAATGAACCGTATAATGAACGTGTATATGTATATTGTATGTGATACATGAAAATATTGACTCACCACTTTGAGATGTCTCTTGAGGCCCGAATTGGTTCCGTAGTCGGCTCCGCAGGTGTCACACTTGAACGGTCTCTCGTTTCTGTGAGTGCGTTCGTGAGCCTGCAATTCATATATTAATAATAATAAGAATAATATAAATATCTTCACACATTCCACACAGCACCGTCTAGTTCCACATTAAGCAACCAATGCTTGTATTATGACCAGACTGGTATTATGGACAGTTTATGTACTACATAGATTACTTCTTTTTTAAATATATACATATTATAAATACAAAACATAAATGACTCAGGTCTTTGTACCTGAGTCATTTTTTTTTTTCTCGTAGAAAGTTTCACTACTTTTATATTAAATAAATAAATATATTCACACATTTCATACAGCACCATCTAGTTCCACATTAAGCAACAAATGCTTGTATTATGGATACCAGACAGTTAAATATACTACATAGATTACTTTTTTTTTGTAAATACATACACATTATAAATGTAAAACATCCATGACTCAGGTACAAAGGTAAAATGTTAACACATAAACATTCGCCACTAGCGGGATTCGAACCCGCGACCGTTTGGTTAACAGCTAGGGTTGCTAGCCACTAGAACAAACGTGTCGTCAAATATATTGCATATTATATATATATAATCATGCTTTAAATGAAATTCAAACCTTAAAATGACAATGATATGAATGTTAAATCAACAAAAGACAAAAAAAAAAAAATTACCGTAAAATATTATTTTATTTACTAGTATACAACAATCCATACACTTATTCACATTTAAACAATCTGGATACTAATATTATAAAGTGGAAAGATTTGTTTGTTTGTTAGAATTGAATGGGCTACATTTTATAAAGTTACGCGGACGAAGCCGCGTGCAACAGCTAGTCTTTTATAATATTGTATACTCCATTTATAGTGTTCGAAACACAAAAGACGACATTTTCTGTTTACAAAATAAAGCTTACAACTATAACTATAACTATATTTAAATAAAACCAATACATATTAGTACAGAGCACTATGGAGGGAACGCTTGCAACATTATTTTAAAATTTGACATTAGGACCTGTCAAATTACTCCTTTGAAATATTGAACAAACTTTAGTTTATAATAATAAATAATCATTTATTTTTTAGATATAATATCCATATTTTCTATTAACAAAATAATAATAATAATAATAATATTTTACATCCATGTAGGTTGAATTTTATAATATATATATATATATATATTTACACAAAGCGAAACAAAGATATTTAAAATCTACAGGTGCTGCAAAAATCTATTAAAAACTTATTAATTTTCCTATATAATTATGTCATATTTAGGCAAATATCTGTAATTGTTCAATATTTATTATTCCCTCGTCCTTTGTGCGTAGTGACTGTCATACCGTTTGTTAAATTAATATATTTTTAAATTCAATAAATTACTATCCTCTCAAGTGCCGTGCTTTATTTCATCAGACAGTTTATCTTATGTATAATTGTTTATATATACGCTAACTAACTCTCCGTTAGTGAACTGAGCGATTTTCAGCCGAATCTAGATTTATTAGTAGGCTATATAAAAAAAAGAAATGTTACCTGCAAGCTGTAACTCTCGAAGAATCCTTTACCGCAATATGTGCATCTGAACGTTGCACCTCTTAGGGCTCTCTCGTGGGTCTTCATGTGCAATTTGAGAAGTGCAATCGAACCAAACTTTTTATCGCACTTATCACACGGTTGGGTCTTCTCCTGGGAATTACATATAAGTTTTAAAAAAAAAAAAAAACATTTATAACCCAACCGGTGTGGCAGTATTTGTACACTCTTAAATACACTTAATTCACTCGATTCGATCCCCTAAAGACTCCGTACCGTCTCACTACAAAAGATTAAATAAACACTGTTTAAACACTTGCTTACTTAGACAATGTATAACTATTTAAACATTGTTTAGCGAGCCTTTAGAGAGAACTGCAGAACGACACCAGTGCCTTCTGAATATATATTTATATTTTATATATATATTTTTTTCTCTAGTATTTTATTTTTTTCTTGTATAAAGGAAAAAGTCAATTACCCGATGAGTGTCCCGATGTTTTATTAGGGAATGTGCAAACTTGAACTTCTTTGGGCATTCCGGACACTGGAAGTCGGTGTCTGCGGTGTGAGTCGCCATGTGGACCCGCATCGCCGACCAGCCAGCGATCTTCTCATTGCACACCTTACACTCACGAGCCTCGCTCGGATGGTGTCTGCGGATTCAAGGATAATAAGTAACTAAAGGCATACACTTCTTTTTTTTTTTTTTTCTCTCTTATTTGTAATCCACGATCGGTCAGGATCCGTGTGATCATGATCCCACACAGGACAAAATATATGACAAAATCTCTTTCATATTTATTATATTTTTTTTCTCTTTTCAGCAACATGGCCATCTGTGTTCCAACTCATCTGTTGTACTCTCATAGTAATGACATTTCAGTAATAGAAGGGGGCTTTTTTTTTTTATTGGAGATGAATTTGCTCTTGGCCAACAACCGCCTATGTAGCAAAGATGAAGCCTACGACGGAGCGAGCTCGCCCAGATGTCTATTCACTCGAACTTTAAAAAAATTTTGGCTTATATGAGCTCGGAAACACAGACACTGGCGGGGAGTTCCAAACCTTGGCAGTGCGCATTATAAAGGATGTTTTAAAGCACTTGGTCCTAAGAGATTATCACACACTTCCGTCCCCCTCCAGTCCGGAAGCCAGGTTATTAATGTTAGTTGAAAATCTATTTTGATAATTTTTGCTTTTACAATCTCCCACCTAACAGTGTCAAGGCTCAGGTCCTCGTAGATGTATAGTATGGGATGTACAGCATTGCTCGTACTGTCTTACTTTGGATTCTCTCCAGTATCTCTATGTTACTGTGGACTACAACTGAACGCCGTAAGTCCATATGGGTCTAACCAGAGCCTTGTAAATTGCGATCTAGCGAGTATTTGAAAGTCCCGAGTTAAACATAACATAAAAATAAAATAAAACTTATTATAACCCTATAAAAATACACTAACGAGAGCTGTACATACTTCGTTTTGTGTCCTTGCAATGTGCTTCTATGGAGAAACACCTTGTCGCAGTCTTTACAGGGAAACTTCTTTTTTCCTTCCGCCGCATTAATCTTTTCAATCTCCCTCGCTTCTCTCTTCCGATTCCTTATGGACTGCTTCTCTTTCGCCATTTCCGATCTCCTCTTGTTGGTCAAACCGAAAGAGTGCCACTTTGTGTGAATCAGAAATCTCTTTGGATGTTTAAATAGGAGAGCGCAATGGGGACACTGGAAGAATCCCGATGGAGTAGTACCTGAAAAAGAATTTATGTGGGTTGAATTATTTGTACAGTATAAAGCTATGATTGTTTGTAGGGATGCAACGAACAGGGCCAACTTTGGAAATGTTTTTTTCAATATTGGCTCCGACCTGAAGTAAGTAGTGACAGGGTACACTGCGTTTTGCAGTCATTTGGGCAGCCCGTCTGGCAGAGATATCCATCTCCTTACACAAAACCACCGGGAAATAACAGTCTTTCTAATTCCTTATCCTTAATCCTACTATGGTTGGCTACACACTTGTAGCAGCTGTGGCTTATGTTATAGGCGACGGTAGCCTACACCTACAATGTGGACTGACAGCCTGTCTGACACAAAAAGATTAAGATACTATCGGCTCTAACGGAACAGGTTTTTACAACCTGCATTATGCTGAGTTGGAGCCGGTTTGTGGCGAGGAATATTTGTGTTTGCCTTTCTATATGTTACCTATGTATGCTTTTTGTATGTCCTTTGCTACAAATAAAATTTATTCTATTCTAATTACCATTTTGCATTGAGATTTTAGCTTCCTCAATACCAATGTCCACATCTATAATATTATACTCTCTTTTGTTGTGTAATACACCATTGTAATCCTTTTCATATGGATTAAAGCAGTCTGTGTCGGTCCAACTAACTGCTTGCATTTTAACTTGCACTGTCGCTATGCTGTCATCGTCTGTGATTATTTCTTCTTTCACTCGTACTTCTTCTATAGGTTGTAATGCAACATTCTCTACATTATCCTTGGATTTGTTTTCGGAATTTGTGCTTTCTAATTTAGTACAATCTTTGGTTGATTTTGACTTTGATTTTCTAGCGTTCATCATTCTCCTGTTAGTTGTATGTATTAGTATGTCTTCAATTAATTTGACTGTGTTTTCTAAGCTTTTTCTTTTTGATATGTCTCTTGGAGTTTTGACTTGAGATTTAAAACTTACACTTAAATCGCTTATTTGATTGAGGTTATCTACATTTACATTATTTAAAATATCGTCGTTTACATTATTTAAATTATTATCGTTTACATTAATTGAGGGCAACATTTTACATGCACCTGGAATGTCATTAATATTAAGCTCCAAGGGGTTCTTATTTCGTTTGAAGTATTCGAAATTTGAATTATCGCTGGTTTGAGCACTCATTGGTGTTATACCATTTGGGGCGCCACGATTTTGAGCACTAAAATAATTAGTGAAAATCGAAGGATTGTAGTTTGTAAAACCATCAGTTTGCGGCCGTTGAATGGGAGAGGGATTAGTGTAAATATTGTAATCCAATACGGCGCATCGTGAAACAGAAGTTTCATGTGTTTGTTGTAGTGATTTTTCACGATTGCTCAAATTAGAACTCTGATTTCCTTGTCCACTTAACTGTGACATATTTAAAGGCGCACCCATGTTGACAGAGGTTTCACTGGGCCCGTAAGGGCCGTTATTTTGCAACATTATTTCTTTAAAAAGTCACTTTTGTAGCTAATTAACATTAAAACTGTTTATTTATTATGATAAGATCTAAATGGAAATAAAAACACAAACACCGCCAGGCATCAGCGAAAGCCATTTTGACAGTATGAAAGAAATAATCAAATAACCTTGCCTATCTTTGTCTTTATATTACTATAGAGTAAATGGTACTTAAATACTTAAGTACTCTATGTTTTCACCCTCTATACATATTCTCTATGGTTGTGTCGTAAAGTTTATTTTTTTTTAAATTCACAATGAATGCAATTGTAGAAATAATAATATAGTTTTACATTTTGTTTTCTCAGCTTTTAATTTTTAGTGCTCTTAGAAGTTCAAATATCTATAACAGAAAACATATATGAAAAACATGCGTCAAAGTGGCAAGGTAAAAAAATCTTGATAAATGGGTGCCCTACGATAGCTTGATCTCTGTGACAGATGTCAGAGTGACATACCTAGTGCTGGGCAACATGTTTTTATTTGTTCATAATTATCGATATTTTTAGTAGGTACAATATTGTCATTGATAATAAATAGTAGTGCATTTTTTTTTTTTTCTAATTTTTCCAACGTATAGTTGGCAACACTAATCGTGACGCTTATATGGCGGCCGTAAAAATATATTTCGTTACAGATCAAATAAAGTTGATAATCGTAAGTTGGAATAGAACGGATTTAAATTGTTATTACAGTTCAAGCAACGACTTATAACCGTCAAAACATTAAATAACAGAAATGTTATATTAGTTTAAATTTGTTTTATTCACAAGATCGATCACGCATGTCGATGGACATAACTAAGTTGGAGTTCCCAACAATAAAGTACGATATTGTGCATACATTATATTCTAAAGAAACATGAAACTTCATAAGCGTGGTTTCAAAGACAGCTGTCCTGTCACAGAGATCGATCTCCATCAAGCTCAAGCTACATTTTATCATGCTTTTATCTATCTACCAAGGAATATAGTACTCTCTATCTACTATAATTGTTTGGTTTCAACTTTCAAGGAATATAGTACCATTATAGTACTCTCTAGCGAGAGGTTGGTTGTTGTCAAACAACATAGTCTTTATAATCTGTGGTTGGTTGGTTCATCTCAACTGATCAAAACATTGGTCCGAGAATTCGGACAAATTCGAAGAAATTGAAATGCTCGTTCGGCGTTCCTTGTCATTATTTTTACAAGTAATAGTTATTTATTGTTTTAGTCAGTGGCATCAAGACGTATAACGGCCATAAGGAGTAGATTTGTGATTTGATTAATTAATAATTTTAAATAAACATCAATAACAATCTACAAACATGGCGTTAAATCTGGCAGCCGAAAACTATTTTCGAACTATGAATCCTCTCGCAAGCAAAATCCACGATGATATTATTGAAGCTAAGGATTCCTATGAAAATATTTGGGAAACTCTCACGGAAAAGGAAAAAGTGAGTATCTTATAAATTTTACCACCTCTATTTAGGTAGGTATATAATTTATTGTAATTTTAATTTTTACATTTATTATTTACATTACTCATATAATTATTAATTATAGTAATTACATAGTGTAGAATAATTTGTGAGTAATCCCGCCTACAGATGGTTGCTTTTTTATGTTATGCTCGTCAGACAGGCTGAAGATCTACTTGATGGGTGGCCATGCCCACCATCACCTATGACACAAGCAACGCCACACGTGCTGCTAATGTGCTGCCGGCCATATTAGGATTAAGGATAAGGATAAGACGCTGGCATTCCTTATCACTCAACGAAGCACAACAGCACACATGCTGTTATTTCACGGTGGTCTTCTGTAAGGATGTGGTTACTGCTACCAGACAGACAGAAATCAAATCTAAGATAGACTAAAAGGCATGTGGAAAGACAAAAGAAAAGATGGGCTGATGTTGCACTTAATAAACAAAAAAAAATGAAAGGCAATGGAGTAGACTTTTACCCACAAGGGACTACACAGTGTAACTGATTAAAATTAAACATTAAATAAAAATCGTTAAAAATGTGTGGAAAATGACGCATATAATAATAAATAGCCAAGAGCTTCGACCAACACCTCAAGAGGCTCTCACTAGATGGCTGGATCAAGGGACATATACAGAAGGTGGTACTTCTTGACACAGCACGAATTGTATTTTATTTTAAGTTTTCTTATAATATTTATTGTTTTTGTATAATTGTATATTTTTAAAAAAAAAATTAAGAAAATACATGAATACATGGTAAGAAATCAAATAAGATGACGAAAATGAAGCTTTTCTGTTAAGTCCTTGGCTTAAATAGACATTTAAAATTCAACTATGTATTACATAATACCGCTCTTCACTGGATGTGCATTGAATACTTGAATAGGAAATGTATGAATAATGTATTTCTAATGTTGCAAGCATTTCCTTGTTTGTGTAAGACAGGTGTATTCAGTTTCCGCGACTTTAACTTAATTCACATTCTTATTAATTTACTCATTTATTTACTTACTAGCGACCCGCTCCCGGCTTCGCCCGGGCTGCAATTTTCATATATATTAAAATCGGTGATGAACTTTTCCAGTTTTTCCAGTATGTACACAAACCAACAACATTTTTATATATTACTAGCATTTGCACGCGACTTCGTCCGCGTAATTTTATAAAATATAGTCTATGTTACTCCCTGACAATGTAGCTTTCTATATCTTTCTATCGGCCCAGTAGTTTTTGAGTTTATTCATTACAAACATACAAAAATACTAGTCTCTCTTTATAATATTAGTATAGATATGTATAGATTTTAAAGGTAGTAGATTAGACGTGGTTTCATTAAAGTTATGTTTTAAAGTTAAAGTTAAAGTTAAATTAAAGTTGCTTAGATTTTTATTTAATCTGATCTTAGATTTTATTTTAAGTATTAGTTATTGTTTTGTAAAATTATACATTCATGTCTTAAGTGGAAGTTTGAAGTTGCAGATATCGGCTGGTTCTGTATAAATCTATACTAATCTACAAATCTATATAATAGGATAATGTGTATAAAATCTCACCCTGATTTAAATTTTCTCTCATTATTTCAGGTGGAAATAATAAACGAATCTCTAATAAAACCAGAAATATCCCTGAAGTATTCTCTATTGGACACTCTGGACTTTGACTTGGACGATCCACCGGTCCGTAAGGACGATTTGATGACGTTCTTCGGACGGGATCACGGCCAAAGGATCATACAGGATGAGAACACTTGCTACAAGGATGAGCATTCGGCTCCGTTCTTGTATCAGACTAAAAGCCAGCTGAACCTATGCGTGCTCAGCGAGCATAGGGTGCCGAAAGACGCCGATCCTACCTCGCCGCAGCCTGTCATGTCGGAACTGGCCATGTCACATTCTAAAGTAGTGAGCGAATTGAAAAATGCATTGAAATCTCACGACGTACTCAAGCCGTATAAAGAGAAAGAGAATGTCCAAGATAGGGAGATCGGTTCGCCCAGCAGTGGACTATTCAGTAAATTCATGGGCACATTCAGGAATAAGGACGAGGAGAGAGAGTGTCTCGTGATCACACAGCAGTCGCAGATTGTAGCTTCCTCGGAGAACTTCTTCAGGACTAATTTCAAAAGTCCAAAAAGTGATGATTATAGAAGCAGCATGGCGAAGTCTAGCAGCGGTGAGTTACTTTTTTTTCCTATTCATTCATTCAGATTTTTTTTCATTTTCTGACTCGATTGTTTGTAATTAAGAACGGTGACATATGCACTCTCTTCTTTTTAATGCCTGACGCAAAGAGGGGTGTTATTATAAGTTTGACCTGTGTGTCTGTCTGTGGCATTGTAGCTCCCAAACGGATGGACCGACTGATCCCATTTTTTAGTTTGTAAGCTGTGACATGATTGAGATGGTTCTTAGTTATTATAATTTATGAAGAATAAGTATTTAGAATTTACGGTGAATAAATTATTTATTAAGCTTACTTCATAAGACAATAAATGTTTAAATTGATGCGGAAGTTCCGCATTTGCGGATGCGAAAATATCCGCAAAACCTTTGCTACTAAGTTATTTATGTAGAAGTCACTATGAATAAGGTATTTGTTTTTAGCCTACTTCATTAGACATTAAATTACTGTCTAAATTGATGCGGAAGTTCCGCATTTGCGAATGCGAATATCCGCAACAACCCTGCTACAATAGTGCTCAACTGATTTGGCTTAGGGATGTATGTACCTGTGCAGAAAAGGAATTTTTAAAGCATGGGAAATGCTATCGACACACTTAGTACCGCTATTGGTCGCCAGCTGGCGCCATGTTAGCGTGCGCCGCTTGCCATCTTACGCGAGTGCGCATTCTAATATCAACCTTATGGCTATTGTATCTAGGGTTTATTGTAAGTTTTAAAGCTTTCTTCGCTAATCGTCGCAGTTGTATTTTCTTTTATGCGCGAACGAAGATTCACAACGCGCCTCATCAAGTGTGTACTGCGTAATGACACCAGTGCCTTCTGAATATATATATATATATATATATATATATATATATATATATATATATATATATATATATATTTATATATATATATATATATATATTTTTTAATTTTTTTTTTTTTAGTATTTTATTTTTTTCTTGTCTGTATAAATATGTGTTTTTTTTTTTGTATAATATATTTATAGTTTGTAATTTAATTTTTAACTGTTTTATTTTTGAAATTATTTTTTTTGTTTTTTTTTTGGAGCTTTTATGTATGTATTATGTTTTGTTAATAAGTGCGTAACCTCACCATCGGCTCTAACGGAAGATCAGCGCAAGTTTTTACAACTTGTATTATGCTGAGTTGGAGCCGGTTTGTGGCAGGGGACGTTTGTGTGTGTCTTTTAAGTTTGTATATATATAATTATGTATCTGTCCATTGTTGCATATAAAATTTTATTCCATTCTATTCTACTGTACTAAGTGTTTAGGAGTGTACTATGAATAAGGTATTTGTTTAGCCTACTTCATAAGACAATATAATATATTCGTCATGTAATGATATCATTGGGTCTCGCCATCAATGTTGACATTACTCATAACATAAAACTACAGGGCTAAAACACAATTCTATAAAATATAAACATTGTGACTATACTGTTGCTTAAAAACATGAGTAATAAGAGTAATAGATGACACGTGACTTCACCCGCGTAACTTTATAAAATTTAAAATTTTTTTAAATATTAAAAAAAAAAGAGTACTTAATAAATTATGCTCAAAGTAATTTAGTTCTATTTAGCACTAGCTGTTGCACGCGACTTCGCCCATGTAACTTTATAAATTTTCAATTTTTTAAAATATTAAAAAAAAAAAAGAGTACTTAATAAATTATACTCAAAGTAATTTAGTTTTATTTAGCACTAGCTGTTGCACGCGACTTCGCCCATGTAACTTTATAAATTTTCAATTTTTTAAAATATTTAAAAAAAAAAGAGTACTTAATAAATTATACTCAAAGTAATTTAGTTTTATTTAGCACTAGTTGTTGCACGCGACTTCGCCCACGTAACTTTATAAAATATAGCCTACGTTACTCGCTGATAATGTAGCCTCCTTTGTATATGTGAAAAAAATTTCAAAAATCGGTCCAGTAGTTTTTGTTTTGTTTATTCATTACAAACATAAAAAATCTTCTCACTTATTATAATATTAAAATAAGTATAGATAGTTGATTGTGTCGAATGTCGAATGTCGAAATTTCAGATTTGTCCGAAGAAAATCGCGGTCTACTGTCTTCGAGCCAAGCGTCTTCTGGCACCGATTTCCAATCGACAGAAACCCTGACAGAGACTGAACCATCGTTGCCAAAGTCTGGTTTCGATTTCCTGGACAACTGGTAACTGGGGGTACGTTTGTTTATTACTGAAGTCTGAAATGGGGACGGACTCGGAACGAAATTGTTTTTATCCTTATCCTATCGTCTCCTCGGTGGGAATGAAATACGAAGGATTTTAAGTCACACAAAATAATTTTATTGTCGTTCCGAGTCCGCTTCTAATATTTGATAAGGTCTTTTTTTTTTTACCAAAAATTTTAGTATGTCATAATTACAGCAATATTATATTTATTTAATTTAATTTGGTAAGTATGTTTAGTTTTAATTGTTAAGCAACTCCATAAACTTTTGATGTTACATTATTAAATTTAATAATCTGAGCCACTTTTTAGATAATTATTCGCTTGAAATAGATAAATTAATTTTATTTTATTTAAAATTATTTGTCTCATCAAATCAGTTAAAAGTCAAAGCGATCAAAAAAATTAATTGATATTTTTCAATAAATCAATATTGTCACACAATAATAATGTTAATTATTTAATAATAGTACTTATTAATAATGTATGACTCCGAAGCGATTGAATCTCATTACAAATATACAATTTAAATATTACACAAGTGACTGTGTCTCTGTAACTGCATTTAAAACTATATTTTATTGTGTGATTGTATTTTGATTTTTATATAATGTAGAAATAGAGTCTACTTCAATTTGTATAGGTTTTTTTTTGTAAGTAAAACCTTAATAACACTGGTAATGATTGTCTTTTAGCAGTCCGAATATTTTACCAGATAAAAAGTAGGCTGACTTTTTTCTATGAATAGGTTTTTAAAATTGCAAACAGTGTCTTTATGCTAAAGGAATAAGGTTTAAAATTCTTTGTAGTCATTTACGACTTTGTGTACTTTTTTTATTACAGTATTTGCCAAACGACTGATTTTCGTATTATTATTATTATTATTATTATTATTATTATTATCCAAGTATATATTTATCTTTCTTAGTTTTAAATTTTTTACAATATAAATTAAAAAAAAAAACAATAAATATTATAAAAAACTTAAATCTAGAGTTCCGCAAGCAGCGGGGCAAGGCCCAAGCTACCGGTGGTTAGGGCTGCAGAGTGAGGAACCTCCTAACAATTCGTGCCGTGTCAAGAAGTACCGCCTTCTGTATCTGACCCTTGATCCATCCATCTAGCGAGAGACTCTTAAGATGTTGGTCGAGGCTCTTCGCTATAAGGCCATTCGCCGATATGACTATCGGGACGATGATTGTCGAATCGACATTCCACATGGCGGTCACCTCGTGAGCCAAGTCTATGTACTTGGTAAGTTTGTCTTTTTCGGCTTTCACGAGGTTTTCGTCATGTGGAACAGTAATGTCAACAAGCATCGTCCGGCGTTGGGATCGGTCAATAACCACGATGTCAGGCTTATTGGCGACTATAGTCCTGTCCGTGATTATGGCGCGATCCCAATAGAGCGTGGCATGACCATTTTCGAGAACTGGCGCAGGTATATATTTGTAATATGGTACTTCAAATTCAACAAGGTGATATTGAAGAGCAAGTTGTTGGTGAATAATTCTGGCTACTTGGTTATGTCTGTGCAAATACTCGCCATTAGCAAGATGAGAACAACCGGAAATAATATGTCTCAATGATTCTCCCGGACGGTGGCATGCTCGACAAATGTCGACCGTACCGTCTTTGAGAATATATTTCCGGTAGTTTCTCGTCTTGATAACTTCATCTGCAATTGCACAGACAAAACCTTCGGTTTCCCCAAAGAGGTCACCAAAACGTAGCCAGTTTATTGAAGCGAGCGGGTCTACATCGAGTCCAGTGAGGGCTCGATAGAACCGCCCGTGCAATTCCTTGCTCTTCCATACCTCCCTGCGATTCTCAGTACTCAATATTACTGGTTTGCGCCAGTTCTCGTGAGATAAGCATAAGGGAGTGAAGTGTTTGTCAACTGTCACAACATCATGATGTATCCCGGGTAAGTCGGTGTAAGGGGGTAAGTCGGTGTAGGTCTTAGTGGTATGTGTTTTTGCCAGGGAACATATGCTTAAAAAAAGCTAAGTATACCAATTGCGTACGTTCAGGTGTGGAGCTGGACTATTAGGCGCGCACCGACCAGTCCTATTCATACAACGTCCTCGCCGTCATTAGACTGCCGCCGCGGTTTAATGATGGACTCACAACTCTTGTGAGTCGTACCCCCTGGGCAATGTTACAGTCCTTAAAACGAGCCCCACACATAACGTCTACCTCGTGACTGTAATAGCTAAGTATGAAGGGCGCAGGCGAGTCTTCGGCGCCATAACCGAATACCTGGCTAGGGGAACCCAACCCTGAAAGAAAAATGTGATAATAACCATGGAAGCAAGGCTTAAAGATATATTACCCCAGGAGGGTACCGGCGCTGCCGGAGAATCCCTCCCTGAGCACAGCTCGGGCTGCCCCACGTATTCTGGGGGGGGCAAAGTTTTGCTAAACAGGGAAACAATACCTGAAAGACCAAAAAAACTGACTCAACAGATTTTACATCCAGGATTATTTAACCGACAGCGATCAGCATCTCTATCCGATGTCACTGGAACAACCCACAGGAATCTAGAGGATACAGCAAGGAAACATCTCAACAGTGGTAATTCTAACGCACCAGTGCCGTGGCAGAGAGTACCTAAACCAAATCAAAAACGATTTCGCTCACCTAATGAAAAAGACTCGTTGTCTAAAGTAGCTAAACTAACCCAACCTAAACAACAACAGTTTAGTAGCAATAGAGAAATAGACATCGAAACTAGGACCTTAAATGCAGAGCCGGAAATAGAAACTTCAAACAGCTTCTCCTTGCTACGCATGGATGTTGATGGACTTGAAACTGTAATAAAAAAACCTAAAACCCCTTCAAAACCACCCCCAATAATGCTGTATGGTATTGAAGACCTTCAAAAATTGTCACAGTTTATTGAAGAAGTAGTGAAAAAGAACGACTATACATATAGGGTTGTATCCAAAAATCAGCTGATTGTTCACTCAAACTCAATTGATAGCTATAAAACCTTAATTGAACACATCAGGCGAAAAGGCCTTATTGGACATACGTTCACTCGCAAGGATGAGAGATGTACGAGGTTTGTTATAAAACATCTTCACCATACTACGCCAACGGATGCCATAATCGAAGCCATTGAAAGAACTGGTAACACAGTAAAAGGTGAAATAGTGACAGCTCGTAAGAAGGGAACCAAGGAACCTCTAAATACTTTCTTTGTTAACGTGCTACCCCATGAAAATAACAAAGCAGTAAAAGATATAAAATTTATATATCATCAGAAGGTTGCAATTGAGTATCCTAAAAGAAAAACTGTCGTGGTTCAATGCACAAGGTGCCAACAATATGGGCACACTAAAAACAACTGTATGCGACCATACAGATGTGTAAAATGCGCTGGGGCACATAAAACTACTGATTGCACAATTGATAAAAATACCCCTGCAGTATGTACGCTCTGTCTGGGAAGTCATCCTGCCAGCTATAAGGGATGCATTGTTTATAGGGAAATACTCGAAAGAAAGCAAACGGGAAGTAAATTTAAAATAAACCAGAACAAAAAACAACAAACACTGAATAATGAGGACAATTCTGAGCGCAGGGTTGAACGAAATACTATAAGAGGACTTCCATATAGCGCTCAACGCAGGTATGACATTATAACGGAACAACCTAAGTTATATAGTGATGCAGTCACAGGTGATAAAACTTCGCCCCGTAAGTTAACAAATTCTGACCGAAATATTATTAATTTAAGTGATAACGTTGACCACATTGAGTCACAGCGAACACATTTTCAAAATAATGAAACTGGAATAACCCCACAAGAACAAAGATATAATCTAGAGACACTCATACTTAAACAGATAGAAAGGATAGACCAACTAGTAAATCAATTAGGCACAATGATGAATCTAGTTATGAGTCTCATAAGTAAGTTGCCACAATGACATCTCTACGTATTGCTACCTGGAATATCAATGGCTTAACACCTAATATACATGAGCTAATAATACTGCTACAAGAAAACAAAGTGGACATCGCTTTAATATCGGAGACTCATCTTAATAATCATAAGACTGTTAAAGTGGAAAACTATTTCGTGTACACTACAAACCATCCAGACGGCACATCGCACGGCGGGACAGCTGTCATAGTGAAACGAAACATAAAACACCATTTTCACAGTCATTTTAAAGAGAACTGGATGCAGGCGACCTCTGTTATTGTGGAAGATGGAATGGGTTGTATTTGTGTGAGTGCAGTATATTGCCCGCCCAAGTACAACGTTAAGAAGGATATGTATGATCTCTACTTCCGCAGTCTGGGACATAAGTTCATAAGTGGAGGAGATTGGAACTGCAAACATACTCATTGGGGTTCTAGATTGACCACCACAAGGGGAAGAGAACTAAAAAAATGCATAGATAGTCTTAAACTTACACCTATATCTACAGGAAACCCCACATATTGGCCAACAGATACCAATAGATTGCCTGACCTTCTCGACTTTTTCATAGTGAAAGGACTGTCTGATATTTACTTCAATGTGGAGTCGTCGCTGGATGCGTTGTCTGATCATTCACCGGTGATAGTAACATTAAGCATTACAGGGATTTACAGAGAACAAAAAACTTGTTTATGTAACCATAAAACCGATTGGAGTGGCTTTGCTGAATACTTGCAGGAAAAAATAGATTTAAAAGTGAAACTTAAAACTGAACAGGAAATTGACGAGGCAACGTTTTACATAACCAATCTTATACAAGTAAGTGCATGGCGTGCCACGCCAACATTGATAACAGATACTTCGGACAGAAATAACATCCCCTTAGAAATTCGGAGTAAATTGGCAGAGAAAAGAAGATTGCGACGAAGACTACATCTTAGTAGAACCAAAGAAGACCTTAAAAAATTCAATATAGTGTCTAGAGAGCTAAAGAGAATAATCAAAGAAATTAAAAATAAATATTTCCAACAAAAACTGTCCACACTATCTGCCCAAAAAAAAGATAATTACTCGCTGTGGAAAATAACGAAACAGTTTAAAAGACCTCAGAATTTTGTTCCTCCGCTAAAAATACCAACAGGGGGTTGGGCTAAAGGACCAAAGGAGAAAGCAGAGTTATTTGCTCAATACCTTAGTCAGGTCTTTACTCCCAACAAGTCCACTATGTCTGAATTTGAAACGGAAGTAGATATAACTATTGAGAGTGATCAGCAGCTTTCTCTACCTTTGAAATTGGTTACTCCTAAAGAATTGATGCGAACAATACACAATTTAGAAAATAAAAAAGCTCCTGGATTCGATCTAATAACTGGTGAAATACTCAAGCACTTGCCTAAGAAACCAATAGTGTTTTTGACTATGTTGTTCAATGCCATACTCAGAGTACAGTACTATCCAAAAATATGGAAAGTTTCACATATATGCATGATTGCGAAGCCGGGCAAACCTCCTACGGAACCCAGTTCGTACCGACCGATAAGTCTACTCCCTACGATATCAAAGGTTTTTGAAAAGATGTTGCTTGTGAGACTTAAACCGGTTTTGGAACAGAATAAAATAATACCTGACCATCAATTTGGTTTTAGACAGAACCACGCTACAATAGAACAAATACATCGAGTGGTACATAAGATTAGACAGTCCCTTGAAAAAAAAGAATATTGCTCTGCAGTGTTTTTAGACATCGAACAGGCCTTTGATAGAGTGTGGCATAAAGGCTTACTGTTTAAATTAAAGAAACTCCTACCAAACTCATTCTATATGGTTCTAAAATCATACATACAACAGAGAAAATTCCAGGTGAAATTTGAAGAAGAGATCTCCACGTTGTATAATATTAATGCTTCGGTACCTCAGGGCTCGGTTCTTGGACCGGTTCTCTACTCCATATATACTGCAGATTTACCTGAGACAGTGGGGGTGGTTACTGCTACCTATGCAGATGATACTGCATGTCTTGCTAGTGACAATGACCCTAGTAAGGCATCACAGAAATTGCAGGTCCATCTAAGAAAAATAGACAACTGGCTTCAGAGGTGGAGAATCAAGCCTAGCGTAACCAAATCTATGCAAGTCACATTTACCTTGCGAAAGGGCGATTGTCCGCCTGTATATATGGAAGACAAAGCATTACCAAGCAATGATTGTGTGAAATATCTGGGGTTACACCTGGATAAAAGACTCACCTGGGCGAAACACATTAAAACTAAGAAAAAAGAAGCTACCTTACAACTTAGAAGCTTATCCTGGCTAACGGGGCGTCATTCCCAATTGTCTCTTGCTAACAAGCTCTTGGTATACAAAGCTATAATAAAACCTATCTGGACGTATGGGATAGAACTGTGGGGCTCGGCAAGTAATTCTAATGTCGAGATACTCCAAAGGTTTCAAAATATTGCACTAAGAACCATCTCATGTGCGCCATGGTTTGTAAAAAACTCGGAAATACATGAGCACTTGAAAGTCCCTACTGTGAAAGAGGAGATAGTGAAGACTGGCAAGAGATATAAGGATAGACTGAACAGACACAGTAATGATCAGGCCAAAAGCCTTCTGAACTCACAAAATGACGTAGCACGCCTAAAGAGATGGCAAATCCTTAACATAGACCTCAGAACATGATAACTAGTTCTCATTGACTGCAGACGTTTAATGGAATGTCGCTGGCAGCCCCTTTATCTGTTAAGATCGCATCTGATTATGGCTAGGTAGCCGATTGCAGATTTAAGCTGGGAAATAAAAAAAAAAAAAAAAAAAAAATATATATATATATATATATATATATATATATATTTATATATATATATATATATATATTTTAATTTTTTTTTTTTTAGTATTTTATTTTTTTCTTGTCTGTATAAATATGTGTTTTTTTTTTTTGTATAATATATTTATAGTTTGTAATTTAATTTTTAACTGTTTTATTTTTGAAATTATTTTTTTTGTTTTTTTTTTGGAGCTTTTATGTATGTATTATGTTTTGTTAATAAGTGCGTAACCTCACCATCGGCTCTAACGGAAGATCAGCGCAAGTTTTTACAACTTGTATTATGCTGAGTTGGAGCCGGTTTGTGGCAGGGGACGTTTGTGTGTGTCTTTTAAGTTTGTATATATATAATTATGTATCTGTCCATTGTTGCATATAAAATTTTATTCCATTCTATTCTACTGTACTAAGTGTTTAGGAGTGTACTATGAATAAGGTATTTGTTTAGCCTACTTCATAAGACAATATAATATATTCGTCATGTAATGATATCATTGGGTCTCGCCATCAATGTTGACATTACTCATAACATAAAACTACAGGGCTAAAACACAATTCTATAAAATATAAACATTGTGACTATACTGTTGCTTAAAAACATGAGTAATAAGAGTAATAGATGACACGTGACTTCACCCGCGTAACTTTATAAAATTTAAAATTTTTTTAAATATTAAAAAAAAAAGAGTACTTAATAAATTATGCTCAAAGTAATTTAGTTCTATTTAGCACTAGCTGTTGCACGCGACTTCGCCCATGTAACTTTATAAATTTTCAATTTTTTAAAATATTAAAAAAAAAAAAGAGTACTTAATAAATTATACTCAAAGTAATTTAGTTTTATTTAGCACTAGCTGTTGCACGCGACTTCGCCCATGTAACTTTATAAATTTTCAATTTTTTAAAATATTAAAAAAAAAAAAGAGTACTTAATAAATTATACTCAAAGTAATTTAGTTTTATTTAGCACTAGCTGTTGCACGCGACTTCGCCCATGTAACTTTATAAATTTTCAATTTTTTAAAATATTAAAAAAAAAAAAGAGTACTTAATAAATTATACTCAAAGTAATTTAGTTTTATTTAGCACTAGCTGTTGCACGCGACTTCGCCCATGTAACTTTATAAATTTTCAATTTTTTAAAATATTAAAAAAAAAAAAGAGTACTTAATAAATTATACTCAAAGTAATTTAGTTTTATTTAGCACTAGCTGTTGCACGCGACTTCGCCCATGTAACTTTATAAATTTTCAATTTTTTAAAATATTTAAAAAAAAAAGAGTACTTAATAAATTATACTCAAAGTAATTTAGTTTTATTTAGCACTAGTTGTTGCACGCGACTTCGCCCACGTAACTTTATAAAATATAGCCTACGTTACTCGCTGATAATGTAGCCTCCTTTGTATATGTGAAAAAAATTTCAAAAATCGGTCCAGTAGTTTTTGTTTTGTTTATTCATTACAAACATAAAAAATCTTCTCACTTATTATAATATTAAAATAAGTATAGATAGTTGATTGTGTCGAATGTCGAATGTCGAAATTTCAGATTTGTCCGAAGAAAATCGCGGTCTACTGTCTTCGAGCCAAGCGTCTTCTGGCACCGATTTCCAATCGACAGAAACCCTGACAGAGACTGAACCATCGTTGCCAAAGTCTGGTTTCGATTTCCTGGACAACTGGTAACTGGGGGTACGTTTGTTTATTACTGAAGTCTGAAATGGGGACGGACTCGGAACGAAATTGTTTTTATCCTTATCCTATCGTCTCCTCGGTGGGAATGAAATACGAAGGATTTTAAGTCACACAAAATAATTTTATTGTCGTTCCGAGTCCGCTTCTAATATTTGATAAGGTCTTTTTTTTTTTACCAAAAATTTTAGTATGTCATAATTACAGCAATATTATATTTATTTAATTTAATTTGGTAAGTATGTTTAGTTTTAATTGTTAAGCAACTCCATAAACTTTTGATGTTACATTATTAAATTTAATAATCTGAGCCACTTTTTAGATAATTATTCGCTTGAAATAGATAAATTAATTTTATTTTATTTAAAATTATTTGTCTCATCAAATCAGTTAAAAGTCAAAGCGATCAAAAAAATTAATTGATATTTTTCAATAAATCAATATTGTCACACAATAATAATGTTAATTATTTAATAATAGTACTTATTAATAATGTATGACTCCGAAGCGATTGAATCTCATTACAAATATACAATTTAAATATTACACAAGTGACTGTGTCTCTGTAACTGCATTTAAAACTATATTTTATTGTGTGATTGTATTTTGATTTTTATATAATGTAGAAATAGAGTCTACTTCAATTTGTATAGGTTTTTTTTTGTAAGTAAAACCTTAATAACACTGGTAATGATTGTCTTTTAGCAGTCCGAATATTTTACCAGATAAAAAGTAGGCTGACTTTTTTCTATGAATAGGTTTTTAAAATTGCAAACAGTGTCTTTATGCTAAAGGAATAAGGTTTAAAATTCTTTGTAGTCATTTACGACTTTGTGTACTTTTTTTATTACAGTATTTGCCAAACGACTGATTTTCGTATTATTATTATTATTATTATTATTATTATTATTATCCAAGTATATATTTATCTTTCTTAGTTTTAAATTTTTTACAATATAAATTAAAAAAAAAAACAATAAATATTATAAAAAACTTAAATCTAGAGTTCCGCAAGCAGCGGGGCAAGGCCCAAGCTACCGGTGGTTAGGGCTGCAGAGTGAGGAACCTCCTAACAATTCGTGCCGTGTCAAGAAGTACCGCCTTCTGTATCTGACCCTTGATCCATCCATCTAGCGAGAGACTCTTAAGATGTTGGTCGAGGCTCTTCGCTATAAGGCCATTCGCCGATATGACTATCGGGACGATGATTGTCGAATCGACATTCCACATGGCGGTCACCTCGTGAGCCAAGTCTATGTACTTGGTAAGTTTGTCTTTTTCGGCTTTCACGAGGTTTTCGTCATGTGGAACAGTAATGTCAACAAGCATCGTCCGGCGTTGGGATCGGTCAATAACCACGATGTCAGGCTTATTGGCGACTATAGTCCTGTCCGTGATTATGGCGCGATCCCAATAGAGCGTGGCATGACCATTTTCGAGAACTGGCGCAGGTATATATTTGTAATATGGTACTTCAAATTCAACAAGGTGATATTGAAGAGCAAGTTGTTGGTGAATAATTCTGGCTACTTGGTTATGTCTGTGCAAATACTCGCCATTAGCAAGATGAGAACAACCGGAAATAATATGTCTCAATGATTCTCCCGGACGGTGGCATGCTCGACAAATGTCGACCGTACCGTCTTTGAGAATATATTTCCGGTAGTTTCTCGTCTTGATAACTTCATCTGCAATTGCACAGACAAAACCTTCGGTTTCCCCAAAGAGGTCACCAAAACGTAGCCAGTTTATTGAAGCGAGCGGGTCTACATCGAGTCCAGTGAGGGCTCGATAGAACCGCCCGTGCAATTCCTTGCTCTTCCATACCTCCCTGCGATTCTCAGTACTCAATATTACTGGTTTGCGCCAGTTCTCGTGAGATAAGCATAAGGGAGTGAAGTGTTTGTCAACTGTCACAACATCATGATGTATCCCGCACTCGATGTTAAGGAAATATTCTCTGAGACTACATATTTCTCGGTTATGAAGGTCCTTGGCGTTCAAAAAGCCTCGGCCCCCCAATTTCCGAGGAATATATAGTCTCATAACAGACGAGCGCGGGTGTAACATCCTGTTTGTGGTGAGCAGTTGACGAACCCTTCTGTCCAAGGCATCTAATTCAGTCTGCGTCCATCTTAGTATGCCAAAGGAGTAGGTTAATAAGGGCATAACCCAGCTGTTGAAGGCGCGCACCTTATTACCACCCGACAAAAGACTTTTAAGTACTTTTGTTAGGCGACAAAAGAAGCGCTCCTTCACCCTCTGTTTCATGTCCTTATCAACGATACCCAATGACTGTGACATACCAAGATACTTATAGGTTTCGGTTTCAGAGAGAGATTTAAAGGTCATTTCAGTGAGTTGTAAATTAGACGAATTTACAACTTTGCCCCGCTGTACATGCATGACCGCACACTTATCTACACCAAACTCCATATGTATAGAGTTGCTAAAAGTTTCTGTTATTTTCAGCAACTCTAACAGATCCTGGCGTTTGGATGCGAATAGTTTGAGATCATCCATGTACAGTAGATGAGAAATGACCTCTCCCTCTCTCCGCAACCGATAGCCTAGTGTTGAATCCTTCAGCAATGTGCTGAGAGGATTCAAGGCTAGGCAAAACCAAAGCGGACTCAGGCTGTCGCCTTGAAAGATGCCTCGTTTTATACTTATTTCGTTTTGCGGATCAGAGACGCTCTGTAGACTGCCTGGTTGATGAAGAACAGTGGTCCACTGCCCCATGCACATGCCCAAGAAGGATCTTAGAGTTGAATCAATTTTATACAACTCCAAAATCCTCCCTAGCCATGAGTGGGGCATCGAATCATAGGCCTTCTTATAGTCAATCCAAGCCGTCGACAGAGTCCCTCTGTTCCGCCTAACATTTTGACAAATGGTCATGTCTATGAGGAGGAGCTCCTTAGTACCACGGGACCCAACTCTACATCCATTCTGAGCTGGGGCCAAAATATTATTAGCAACTATGTGCGAGTTAATTTTTGTCCTCAGAATGGATGTGAATAATTTGTACAAAGTTGGTAGACATGTGATGGGTCTATAGTTTTTAGCTTCCGTGGTACTGCCGGATTTGTGGAGCATGAAGGTGTTGCCAGTTGTTAACAGACTAGGAAGGGTACCGAGATCAAGGGCTTTTTGAAATTGCATTGCCAAACATTCGTATGAGCATCGAAACCATTTAATCCAGAAGTTGTGCAATCCGTCCGGTCCAGGACTTTTCCAATTCTGGGCCGTACGAATAGCACAACTAACATCATCGGGGCTTATGGTAACAGCCCCCATGGGTTCGATGGGTTCACACGTCTGCTTGACAATGTTTATCCAATCGCCCTCCATGTGCTCGTTGGAAACCGACCAGATGTCACGCCAAAAGTTTACCATAGCATTTGCATCTGGAAGCTTCCCAACTTCCACACGGTTATCTGTTCCCTCCCATTGTCTGTATACCTTCCTTTGGTCACTTTGGAAGAGGCGGTTCTGAAGAAATCTATCCACGCGTTCTTTGTAGCGGCGTATTCTGTTTGCCCACGCATAGACTCTCTGCTTCAAGAAATCAATACGTTCTGTGACACAGGCCATGTATTCTTTAGGTCTAATGTTAGTTCCTACAAAAGCTTGAGTCACGAAACGCATGACTCGAGGTCGTTTATTACCGTTCTTGAAGCAGAGCAACTTTGCAATGAGAGTCCTAAACGTACTGATACGTTTCTCGATACGAATCTGCCATGTAGGGATGCTTGAAATATCCCTCTTTGTGTGAGCAGTGTCTAAAAATCTCACCTGGGCAATGCGACATACAGTGATGGCCCCACAGTATAGTATCGAGAGCGTATCAGTTAGGTCTTTGCTGTCCTGTATATACGAGGATAGCAAAGTGTTTACGGCTCCCATTAAAGCAAAGTTACGTCTATTCGCAGGCAAACGTGGTAAGCGCGGTCTATACTCGCTTGTGGAACGATATCTCAGAATCGTCTCTTCCAAAGTCCTCCTCAATTGCTCATTAACCTGGGTACTTACGAACTTGTTCGTACCATCTTCCTCTCCGTCAACAAGGTCTATAAGCGTCATCGGTTGTGGTGGTGGAACCGGTGTCAACGCCGCAGTGGGTAAGACCTGTGACGGTTCAGTTGTCGCGCGAACAGGTAGTGAGTCCAGGCGCAGCCTATCAAGTGCAGACTGGTCCAACAGTTGACACCGTTGGATAGCTCGCACTTGATCCGACAGTCGTTGGGCGGTGACGGTGACGGATGGTTCAAGGGCCTGAAACAAAGACAGCATCCTGGCACGGTACGACGTGAGGTTAGTTCCCCCTTCTGTAGCCCCGTAATAGGCGCGCATGCAGTTCTCATTAATGGTCTGAGTCCATCTCATGCGGCGCACTACACCACCGGTAGCGGGGGTCGGGCGCGAGACGGGTTGTCTCGCAGGCCCCAAGCGTGCCGGCAGCGGGGGTCGTCCTCGTCGCGTCGGTGGTGGCGGCGGCGAAGGCGGCGTCGGTCCGTCATCGTCACTCGACGTGCTCTTATCGTCAGCGGTCAAAAATTCCTCCGCCGAGGAGCACGGAGATGACGAGACGGGCAGTGGTCTTGGTTGTGCGCTTTGGTTCGCTGTGTTTTTCTTCCTCTTTCGCAATATCATTTAAAATTCATTTTATTTGTATAACATTTTCATATTTTCACATTTCATATTCACATTTGGTTTGGTATTGACAGATCAATTTGTGTCATCATAATTTTAATTTGGAAGCAAAAGCCCAAAGATGATATTTGTAATCCATGTTTATATATTTTTTATATTTTACACTATTTCAAATTTCTTGTTTCAAATAAAATTTGTCGAAAAACTTGATTAATAAAAATATATACAAAATTATAAATGAGATTGGAAAAAGTGACTTGACACCTGACAGCGTTATTATTATTATTATTATTATTATTATTATTATTATTATTATTATTATTATTATTATTATAAGTATGTATATGAAAACTTTGAAGGAAAGCCCGGAACGAATTATTGTATTGTATTAATATATGATTTTTGTATCTTGTTGTCTATCGACTATAATACTAGAAACACAGTCTCATACACAAAAAAAAAAACCAATAAAGTGGCATAACGCCAAATCTATATTATAGACTAGCCGATCCGCTCCCGGCTTCGCACGGGTGCAATTTTTTATTCAATCCAGCCGATAAATTAGTCGTACCTTACACCGCCATCTGTTAGATTTTTATGGAACTCACAGATAATTATAACATACAATTGCTAAACGTATCCAACAGATAGATAGATAGCGCTATGTTAATAATATTATATAATTTGCAAAAAAAAAATTTATTGAAATATAAACTATCGTATATTTTAAGTTGGATCAAATCGCACATATAGTTACGAAGTTTTATCAAAATCGGTTCATTAGTTTCGGTAGTTCATCGAAAAACAAACACGTGACACTTTATTTTATATATATATTATATAATATATATATATCATGCATTCAAATAATATACTAGCAGGTGTCCGCGACTTTGCCCGCGTGAAAATTATATACTAAAACCTTTAATCGAGAACGACTCTATTCATTTGTGAAACCAACATGAAAATCGGTGCAGTAGTTTTTGAGTTTATCGCGAATAGACAGACAGACAGACAGACGCGGCGGAGGACTTTGTTTTATATAGTTGTAAGGATTACAAACTATATAAGAGAAAGTCTTAAAATGTACATAGAGTTTTTACAAAATGACACTTACAAACAAACTGAGGTCGTAAGATTTTAAAACGCGTTCGCATCTAAAGGAGCACTGCACCTAAAGCCACGTTTGCGATTGAACGGATCCAATTATACTTTAATAATACAAAAACGCACCCAAATGTTCAAATAGGTGCTCAATTGCTGAGAACGTATTTTTGTAGCCGTTTGTGTATTTAGATATTATAGTCGATCGACCGTATCTCGCCCACAGAGTATATAATTACGATTTTGATTAATGTATTTAAAAAAAAAAAAAAAAAAAAAATTATGTGCCCATGACGCTACCGATTTTATTTAAATTTATTTTAAAATAATTTTTTTTTTCGTTTCTTATAATATAATATATGTAGCGAGTCTCATGTGTTAAAAACGTAAAGGCTGATGAAAAGTTTGTTTGTTATGTTAACCAGTCCTTTGTTTGAATAAAGTATTATGCTTGATATAAATGGTTATATTTTACTTGTTACATACTGTACGGATTAGGCCTGGCTGTTATCGATTACTGAGTCAACTCGATGCTTAGTCGAGTCGATTCAATCAGTTTAAACATAGATAAATAAGTACTTACTTATGTATGGTTTAAAACGTAGACACGGTCGTCGCGTGGCAACGCGTAGACAGTTTAAAATTGGACGTAAGAACTTTTCTTTGGGGAATACGAGTTTTTTTAAAATGATAAAGTTAACAGACAGGTTGACTGTTCACTTGATGGTAGGTGGCTACCGTCGCCTATAACACAAGTAACGCCACAGGTGCAGTAAGTGCGCTGTCGATCATCAATATATATATATCTATCGCTTTAAATTACACGAAATGAAGAATGTATGACATATTTAAAAAAAAAATATTTTTTTTTGATAACATCGTTTATTTATAATTTAATTACAAACACAAACTATTCATATATATAAAAAAAAAAACAACTAAAGTCAAAACCTTTACAATTTTTTAATCAGACTCAATAATTTTACCTTCACACATAGAATAACTTAGAATACAAAACAAAGCAGACCAAAAAACAGGAATCGGGACTTTCTCGAGATTACAACTGTTTATTTTTAACGAGCTGGCGCCCGCGACTTCGTCCGCGTTGATAAAGAAAGTATATGAGTAATTATTATACGATGAGATATTGCAAAAACAAATTTAAAAAATCAAATGTTTTGTGATAGTACGACGCGCCATCTGTAAGTTTACGTATAAATATATTGTAATTTGCGCCATCTGATGGCATGAAAATAAGACTTTTTGTCACTGCATTCTGCCAGTATTATATTTAATGTCACCATTCACTGACAGATGGCGCTAGAGTTGACGTACATCGAAATCGTACTAAAATTTATATTGTTTTATATTCCTGAGATTAATGCGTTCAATCAAACAAACAAACTTCAGCTTTATATATTAAAAAATAACTTAATGATTAATCCTTAGAAATCTGATTAACTTAGGCTCGAGTTCACCAACCGACGGTCATTTTTAAACAGCTGATTAAAATTTAAACAGCCGTTTAATAATATCTGATCTGATTTAATAAAGCCCTAAACATCTGATTAACTTTAAGTTAATCGGATGTTTAGGGCGTTTAACCCGCATTTTAGCGATGGTGATCAACAAAATATTATTTAACGGCTGTTTAAATTTTAAACAGCTGTTTAAAAATAACCGTCTGTTGGTGAACTCGAGCTTAAGTAAGTAAATAGATTATTCGAATTTAATTTGTATTCTGAGTTAAAACTATTTTTTTTCCTTATATTCTTTTTTTAAAATGAAATTATTAAACATTTTTTTTTTCTTAATTAGTTTTTTTTTTTTTAACATGTTATACTAGTTACGTTTTTTTAATATCCAGTTATAATCATTCCCTTCTCGACTTGATCTGCCTTTTCCTTTCCGGTCAACAGCTCGATGAGAGTCAAACCGAACCAGTAAGCCGTGCCTGGACCCTGAAATAAACTAGAGCTGTTGCACGCGACTTTGTCCGCTTCACTTTATAAAATAAAGCCTATTGTTACTCGCTGATAATGTAGCTTTCTTGAAGGTGAAAGAATTTTCAAAATCGGTCCACTAGTTTTTGAGTTTTACTCGTTACAAACATACATAAACACTTTTTTATAATATATTAGTATAGGATTTCGTTGAATTTAAAAGATATCCGATTATATTTGAGGCCCTTCGCACATTAATACCAGTGGTGGGCGGGCATTCCGTTTTTACGTCGGGCGTTATAAAAAAAAAAAAAAAAAAAAAATAGCAAAATCTCACCCTGCTGGTAACAATGTTGCCATCGACGACAACTCTTTCCCCCTCCACATACTTGTAATCTCCCGGTTGACCGTCGATTTTATCCTGTAATATGAATAGAGATGATTTTATGAGTTTTTATTATGTTTAGGTCTTTCAGGTCTTTACGGTCCACTTGATGGTAAGTGGCCACCGTCGCCTTATGACACAAGCAAGCGCTGCCTGCCAACTACAGTAGTAGGATTAAGGATAAGGAATTGGGAAGAGATAGGATATTAGGGTTCGAGCATCCTTTAATCACTCACCGAAACACAACAAACAACACATTATAACTGTAAGTCGGTGGTTACCGCCACCAGACGGGCTGCCCAAATGACTGTGAAACATAATGTCCTGCCACTACAGATTGTGAAATGTTTTTTTTTTTTTTTTTTTTTTTAAATAATTTTACTACACATACCTCTGATATACACGTCAGGGACCTTAAGGTGTTACAATATTACATTGTATTTAACATTAATTTACTACAAGTATGGAATTCGCGTCAAAAATGCCAAAGCGGCACATATAAAGTACGCCTAAAACGGAATCATGGCGGAGTCAATCGTAAAAGGTAGTAAAGAAGTTCTACTATTCATTTTAAGCTACAATGTGTTGACGTGAACTCACATTTTATTTATTTATTTATTTATTTAAAACAGCAATAGCCTAGCGCACTTAACATTCTAACCCTATCGCTCAACATCTAGGTCCAGTTGCAAGCTAATTAGAGCTGAACTTGCTGAACTGAGCTAATTAGTGATTCAATTTTTTGGTACATAAACTCGCCAACAAATATATTTTAAAAATTCGAAATATTAAAATAGAAGGAAAAAAAAATATCTAAACAAAATTAATTACAAACAAAAAATTTGAATACTATGTCAAATGTTGAAAAAAAAAAAAAAAATGACAAAAGTAAAAATCAAAAGTTAAAAAAAATATATCTAAAATTATAAAGTCAAATGTTAAAAATCACTCAAAAACAAAACCATAAACAGTTAAGAGTGTGACGAAATAGCAGCGAGAATCTTTTTCTTATAATTATTGATATGGTCAAAGTAAACATCCAGTCACTTGATATCGTCAAATAAATAAATAAATAATAAATAAATAAATAATTATCTTCACATATTCCACACATCACCATCTAGTTCCACATTAAGCAACCAATGCTTGTATTATGAATACCAGACAGTTGATATATTACATAGATTACTTTTTTTTTTTTTTTTGTAAATACATACATATTATAAATACAAAACGTCCATGACTCAGGTACAAAGGTAAAATGTTAACACATAAACATTTGCCCCAAGCGGGATTCGAACCCGCGACCGTTTGGTTAACAGCTAGGGTTACTAGCCACTAGGCCAAACGTGTCGTCAAAATAACATCCAGAAATTTCTTTAATTGACAGATGACAGAGTTCAATATGTCACTTTTAAATGTTCCATAAAGTTCGCAGTGTTTTGTATGGCGTGCGAAATCCATAGTTGTAGTACATTGATGGTATTTAGTAATTTTATTTATTGTATAAATAATGTGTATTGTATAAAAAAAGTAACATTACATTATCATGAGATTTACACGTGGCCAAGTTTTACCTTACCTTAGTTGTGGGGTATGACGTCACGCGTTTCCCTTTCCCTACGCCGTGGGCAACGAAAGCAGTAGGTGCTGTAAAAAAAAAAAAGTAGATACTTCAATAAAAGTTACACGAGTTTAATTCGAATCCTGGCGGGGTCAAATTTTGAAATTAACTTTTCACAATTGACTCTAGTTTGGATTTGAAAAGTAGTGACAGGGCACGGCTGTATTACCCGGTCTTATTGGCAGCCCGCCTGGCGTCAGTGACCAACCCTTACAGAACACCACCGTGAAACAACAGCACAATTAATTAATTTAACTATTAATTAATTAAGGGGAATTAATTTAAAAATTTGTCATTTTAGGAAGTTGTCGTTGTCACCCTGAGGGGTGTTATAGGCGACGGTAGCCACATACCATCAAGCGGACTGTCAGCCTGTCTGTATGTCGAACTTGACATAAAAAAAATTACTCACAGCGCAGGTTTTTACAACCTGCATTATGTGCTGAGTTGAAGGCGATTTGTGTTTGTCTTTCTATATGTTACCTATGTATGTTTTTTATATGTCCTTTGCTGCAAATAAAATTTATTCTTTTTTTTGACGACACGTTTGGTCTAGCTAGTGGCTAGTAACCGTAGCTGTTAACCAAACTGTCGCGGGTTCGAATCCCGCTAGGAGCAAATGTTTATGTGTTAACATTTTACCTTTGTACCTGAGTCATTTATGTTTTGTATTTATAATATGTGTGTATTTACAAAAAAAAAAAAAAAAAAGAGTAATCTATGTAATACATAAACTGTATGGTATCCATAATACAAGCATTATTTGCTTAGTGTGGAACTAGATTGTGCTGTGTGGAATGTGTCATGATATTTATTTATTCTTATATTACTATGCTATGCTGGCTATGATGTACCTGCACAAATAGCGGCTACGATCTTCCCGGCTTTCTCGTGTTGCTGTAGCAATGTGGCCACTACACTTGATTTGGACAAGCGCTCCGAACCATCCAAACCACCCGGAAGGATCACCTGGAGACACCGGTTTCCTTCAGATATTAATTTTATCTACAATATTATAATGAGAAAACATAAGAGACTGGCTTTTGCATGCGACATAGCTCGCGTAACTTCATTGAATACTAGTATATGCACGCGAATAACCCTGGGATTGAAAAACAAGCTCGGGATTGTATTCTCTGAGCACGTGACTTGTGCTATAGGCGACGGTAGCCACCTACCATCAAGTGGACTGTACTTTTCTGGCAAATCAAGAATCTGTCTAACAAAGAATCTGACGAATTACAAATCTGTCAAATACCGAAATAACCGGATTGTCAGTCTGTCTGTCATGAGAAATAATATAAAAACTAAACTCTTACAGCATCATATTCAGGTTTTTCAGTCAACGCAGCTGCAAGCGACTTGTCGGGGACCAGAGTCACTTGCCTTGAACACAGGACCGGCCCGTCACCGTCCAAGCCGGCCATTGTCACCGTAACCTAAAAGATTTTTTTTATTATTATTAGAGATGGCGCTCTTGGACAGCATCCAGACGTGTAGCGAAGACGAGGCCTATGATGGAGCGAGCTCACCCAGAAGATGCCTCCAACTTTGGAAAACATTTGGGTTATATGAGCTCGGAAACACAGAGACGCTGGCAGGGAAAGTAATACTTACCTTTTTATTATATTAGTATTTTTAATTTATTTTTACCCCCGACACCCCATGCAAAAACGGGGTGTTACAACTTTGACGTGTGTTACTGCGTATGTGTGCATGGGTGTGTATCTGTGTGCGATTTTGATCTAGTTTTTCAAATTCATTTTATTTTCAGGCAACTAATTGGACCCATATTTTACATTTTTATACATTAGTTATTATACCTAGACAGTTCCTACGTCAATAATAAAGTTTTTATAGTGAAAAGTTTTTTTTAGGAAGATTGGGAAATTTTGGCATGGGGTAAAAAGCAGTCAACTCGAGTGACCATAACGCTCAATGTGTGTGTGTGTGTGTGTGTGTGTGTGTGTGTGTGTGTGTGTGTGTGTGTGTGTGTGTGTGTGTGTGCGTGCGTGTGAGTGAGTGCGTGCGTGATGTGTGAAGCGTTTGAAGCGACCTATTTCTTAGTTGACAAATTTCATTAACTACCACAGGTTTAATTGATTTAAAATTTTGCGTAGGTACTCTTACTTCAGTGGTATTTCCGTGACATGGCAACCTTGACCTGATGCTGCAGCATCAAACAGTTTGCAGGATACCCAGCTCCTCAGCAACTTACAGCAGATATAGCGTGTTTGGGCTCAATAGAATTTCGGGGGTTACTTTATCATTTTTAACTATAGCCTGCTATTGCATAGGTAAAACAAAAATATGTAGACTTAGTGTAATGAAGCTATACTCACACCGCCTCTCCGAAGCATGTCCACTGTGATGACAGTCTCCATTTCTTCGGCACCCTGAGCGAGAATCACCAATGCGGACTTGGACATGACGGATGCACTTGACCTAAAATCATTGCAAATATATATTTAAATTTATGTAAATGTACAAAAAATTTAAAAAATATAAATAAAAACGGGAAGGCCTGCCAAAAGGCAAGCGGACACAGAAAAGTAAAACCAAATAGGTACTTCTTGAAAAGAAAAATTAAATAGAAAAAATAAAATCTAACTTATTAACAATATAGAAAGGAAAGAAATATTGTACCAAAAAGTAGAAATATTGTAAAATGTCAGCAATAAAGGCTTTATTTTTTGTTTAAAAAATAAAAAAAGTGTGTGAAGTTAAAACAGTTCATTTATTGAAAGATTGATGAAAGTGAAAGGTTTGTGTACACAATTTGCAGAAATAAAATTGTATCCGTGCGAAGCCGGAGACAGGCTAGTAGTTGAATATAATACATGGATGGCATTGTGTCACTATGACCAACTTTTGAAACAAGTCTACCTACACAAAGTGTCTCGCTCCGTTGCAGCATGACAGAGACTGGAACGCCCCAACTGGAAACCTTATGACTGGCTTATCAAATGACCCATGGAGTGCAGAGAGACATGTTGCCATCCAGCCAGGTCTCAACATGCTTTTCATTATCATTGTTCTATACGCCTACCTGTCCAGCGGTTACCAAGATTGTGCTTTTTATACTTGTAGGTGAATGCAAAGGGTAGAGGACCATGTGTGGTGGGAAGCCTTGGGAGAGGCCTATATCCAATCATGGAGAGACACAAGCTGAAGATGACATTCCTAGGCACTTAATAGTACTTGTTTATATATACTTTTATACTAATATTATAAAGAGAGATTTGTATGTTTGTATAAATGAATAAATTCAAAAACTACTTAACTGATTTTGAAAATTCTTTCATCTATAGGAAGCTACTTTATTAGTGAGTAACATAGGCAATATTTTATAACGTTACGCGGGCGAAGTCGCGTGCAACAGGGAGTCCTAACTAAAGTTTATAATTTTTTTAATATTTGTTTTTGAGCAAGAGTGAGTTTGTTACGCTTTCATGCCTTAATACTATCATAACCAATCATAACTAAATTTTGCATACACATTGTCAAGGATACAGAAAAGGACATAAGGTCCCTTTCAATTAGAAAAAAAGCACAGTTCCCGAAGGAACGTTCAAATATAAAATTTATAGCTATGCCTGTTTCTAATAATAAATACTCAGAGAAGCTGAATAGGCGGCTTTCTAATTTTGATCAATTACTAATACTGTATGCATTGCGACTCAATAGACTTGGCCGAACCCAACTGTTTCGTGTTTGGAGCGATCCAGGAATAATAATTCCACAAGCTGCAATTACTAAATCACTATTACCGTTCTCAGTCATATCGTCGGTCCAATAGCAGACGTCAATCTGACATTATTAGCGTATACAAATATCACTTAAATAAAGTCCAAAGACCTAGTCCGAAATTGAATTTATGATTACGCTGGTCTAACAAAGATACACATAGCCACTCAGTAAACTTGGCAATCACTAACTGCTGTGCTGAACGGTACAGGCTGCAGATTCCGCGGCCCTCGTACCGCCGGTAAGGTAATGTTTTTATGCCGCCGGCAAAGGCAATGTTAAGCCGCCGGGCCGGCGATTTTGCTGTGAAGAGGCCATTGTTAAAACTCGATATCAGTTCGTTGGCTCAATCATCATTTAGATAAACACATTTATTTAATGCGAATACATTTTGTAGTCTTAACAGTGGAAAGATCTAGTGGTAAAAAAACATATTGTAACTGTCATTCAGTGGTACCGGTAAGGTCAACAAGGGGTTATTGAAATTTTTTAAAGTGGGCAATGTAATTAAACGAAAGGAACGGCCAATAATTTCTGTCAAAATACTTACGTTAGTAATTTGCTTGGAAAGTGTATTTTTTAAATTTTGCTGAGACGTTTAGTATTTTTATCAAAAATAAAATTATTTATTACGTTACGTACGGCTATTCTCAGCTCAGTATATATAAAAAGTTACTCTATGGTATATATTGTTACTCTATGACAGCTATTACAATGACATGCGCTGACATTTGCTCAAAGACACTGGTCCATAATTAGCATAATATTAATTTTGAATAGTTGCTAAATAAGAACAGTAATTTTTAATAGTGTGTTGCTAAATAAGAATCGTTTCGTAAGTAATTTTACCAGAAAACATGCCATATGGCGAGATCTATGGCAACTATCATGTAATGTAAATTACAACTACCTATCTACACAGAAATGTATCAGAGCTTAGAGTAAATAATACATAACCAGTATATTTACTCTATGATTATAGTTAATAAGTTACAATACTACACAATTTATATTCAGAATGTGAAAAATTAAAAAGTAATGGTACTAAAGTAAATACTAAAATGGCGAGCATGGAAATAGAGGTAAGGACTTGGACTTGACTTCTAAGGGTAAGGGCCGTCCGTAAACTACATGAGCATTATTGCATCGATATTTTTCTTGCTCTGTCAATTTTATTCTGACACCACATGGACACAAATCAGACACTTAAATTTACAATTTTCTCTATGGCTTCCCCACTCCTCCCTCTCCTCAGCTAATCAGCTTCGTTTCTTTCATGTGTTTCATGTTTCTTTCTTTTCTTTACATCCGTTTAACGTCAAATGCAAGTCAAATGAAAATATAAAACAATTTTAAACCACACTATTTTAATTCCTTCTTTATTTGTCACAAATAAAAGTAATAATGTTCAACCACTATTCGACTGTTCCATAAGAAGAACTTTAATTTATGTAAGTTGCTAATATATTTTAAGTCAAATCGCGGCCAAAAATATATGTTATGTTAGGTTATATTGAAAAAAGAAAAAAAATCGTTGAATGTATTTAACTAGTTATAGTAAGGCAAACGATGGATTTTGTGAAGCGAGAAGATCAAAACACCGAAGAGAACTACAAAATCTATATGGAAAATGTGAGTAATATATTTCATTGTTTTGTAACAATTTGAAAAAGTTCGTTGGTGAGAATTTTTTTTACATAAAAATGGTCGACATACAGGCTGACGGTCCACTTGATGGTATCTGGCTACCGTCGCCTATAAATTACACATGCAAAGCCACACGTGCTGCAATGCTAAATAAAATTGCAGCAATAACAAATTTATGTTATTTTAGTAAAATCTAGATTATTTAAGTAAATAAGCTTACTTTGTATGTTTTTTACTAAACTTGCATGCTGTTTTGTAGTGCTCAAACGTGCTGCTTAATTTTATATATAAAAAAAACTTGTTTTGGACTTATAAGTATTAGCTTTTAGATTCATAAGTACTAGCTTTTAGACTCTAACTAACCTCTAGGCAGGACTTAATTCTAAACTTTAGAGTTTAGCATATGGCCTAAAAGTTTAACTGAGATTTTGGATTTATAAATTTTTGCTTACACAGGTTGGGCTCATAAAATTGAAAGGGAAGTAGTTATGCCTGTGATTTTTCATATATTGTTTGTTACTTGTATGTAGAGTCCGACCAAAGCTTCAGCTTCGGCCATCTTTGGCCAAAAATAACCACTTTTGGTGAAACCTTCAGCTTCGACTCAAAACCTGGCCGAAGCTGGAGGTTTCGACAAAGATTCCTAAATAAATAAATAAATAAATGTTATAATTCACATTACTTCGAAATGTTATAGTTTTTGACAAATAAACTGCAAGGTCACTTTTTTATCATCTCTAGATCAACTAAAGATGATTTAAATTACATTTCTATATTATACAATCGATATAAACCTTCAATATTAAAGTTTTAAAATCATTTATATTATTATATTATTAATCATAGCTTGTAGCTAATATTGGAACAAAATTTCTTAGAGGTTTTAAGCCTTCATCTTCGGCTTCGGGCAGAAATTGACCTTCGGCCGGACACTACTTGTATGTTTACGGAGCCTTACATATATTTTTTCTTTTTCAGTTACAAAAGACCCACCCAATGGAGGCTGAATATCAACACACACAGCTATCAATGGAGCAACTTCACCAGGCCATGCAATCGACGATCAATGTTCACACCCTACAACTACCAATCTCACCAAGACAAATGTCCACATTAATGCTCAAAACAAATCCTCTAAGTAGAAGTCTCAATTTCGAGCTGGCTCCCCATTTACAAAGAAATCTCTCCACTGAGTTAGACTTAGTTCACAACTTAACCAACGAACAGTCACACAACTTGAGGCATGAAGACTTATTGGCGCAAAATCTAAACTTAGCTAGAAATCTCTATAACGAAATTGAATTTCAAAATATGACTCAAACGTTAGCATCAA
This sequence comes from Synanthedon myopaeformis, assembly GCA_944738685.1. NCBI lineage: Eukaryota > Metazoa > Arthropoda > Insecta > Lepidoptera > Sesiidae > Synanthedon > Synanthedon myopaeformis. Next base: position 3,643,317 of record OX122941.1, read on the forward strand.
ATTTGACAGAGGATGTAAGAAGTAGTGATGTGAACGCGCCTCAAAATTTGAGAGGTCTACATCTGGAGTTAAATAATGAATTAACGCGGCCAAATATTGAACAGCAACTACAAAACCAAATATTGGACAGACGACAACCTATAGTCATCCAAAGTGTTCAAGAAAGACATGTGTTGCAGCAAAACTTGGTGCAAATAGATCCAGGTCTGGGACAAAGGTTGGAGCAGCAGAGGTTTGATCAAACTTTGATACAAAGACTTGAAAATAATTTTGGACAGAATTTGATACAAAGATTAGATCCAGGTCTAGTAATACAGGATACCCAAAGACAAATGAATCAAGGCGAAATGTTGACAAATACAGCGGTCCCGTTCCCCATAAAGCTGGAGCAAGATGAGGAGCAGTTTTTTTATAGAAATGTGAACGAAAATCAAGATCTTAACAATATTAATCAGTTGAATGGTGAGTTTTGTTTGTTAATTTATCTATACTACAAGTAATGAATATAAGAACTAGTATTAAACTAAACAAAAAAAAAAAATGTATTCCTCTCTGTTACTTTTTCACGCCATAACTACTCATTTGATCATAATAAATTTTTCCATACACGTCGTCAGGGATACGAATGACATAGGGTCTTGGGTATGAAAGGACATAGGGTACCTTTCAACCAGAAAAAAAGTACTGTGCCCAAGGGATCATCTAAAATAAAAATAAAAATAATCTGATAGAAACTCTTTGCCCTGAATGGAATTGTCTAAATAAATGTATAAAGTTAAATATTAATTGTTAGTTTATATAATTTGCAGGTCACCACATACAACAGGAAGCCGAAAATAATTTCACCAATGCACCAGCAACGGTACCGGAAAACCAATTGTACTCGATGTACAATATACAAAATCTACCCTCAATGAATCCGCTAGATTTGTTCACGCGCGCAAACTACCCGCAAAATTTCACAGACACCAGAGAGAATCCGGAGAACTTAGTCATGAATAGACAATTTGAAAACCCTCCATACTCTGAGGAGAAATTGAAGAAAAGCCAAGATGGCGTCGAAACGAAGATGGAAGATTTGAAAGAGAAGTTAAAGGGTGTAAAGTCGAATGATGGTAATAAAATATTGTACGATTACTCTGCTGATTATGTGGGTACTGAGAAAAATGAGAATGATCCCAGCGAGCATAACAAGATCAATGATCTATCAATGAATATAAAGGGAGAATATAATTGTTATAAGTGTAATAAAACTTTTCCATCGCGTCGAGTGCTAAAACAACATTCGAAAGTGTGTTTGGACGGTCTCAGTGAGGATAATGTGGAGAAAAATGGAAAATTCTCCTGCACACAATGCTCTTACAAGTGTCAATCGATGGCCATTTTGAAAATTCACGAAAGAACTCACAGCGGTGAGAGACCGTTCTCATGTACGTTCTGCAATTATAAATCCGGCCAGAAGAATAACGTTGTAAAACACATTCTCGTCCACATGAAGCAGAAACCCTACGGTTGTCAATACTGCGAGTATAGATGTGCCCAAAAAAATAATCTTGTAGTACACGAGCGTACTCACACAGGTTACAAACCGTTTGCCTGTCCGTACTGCGAATATAGGACCGTGCAAAAACCGAATTTAGTCAAACACATGTATCTGCACACGGATCAGAAGCCGTTCCGTTGTGATGTTTGCGATTATAGATGCGTGCAAAAAACAAATTTGACTAAACACAAACAGAAACATTTGAACGAGAAAGGTGATAAGGTTGACGGTGTTAAGAACGAAAATAAACCATACAAGCCCAGAGAGAAGACTTGGAAATGTCCACACTGTACGTATAGGTGCGTTCAAAAGACTAGTTTAGACAAACACGTACAGTTCAAACATCCGTCCGGGGACGGTGACGATGAGAAGAACGGTTTAAATTTGATGAAAAGTGATAGTGGTACTGTGAATTTGAGTGTGAAAAAGTGTGAGCAGGATTTTCAAAATATGTGCCAAGATCCGTTACAGATAACGACGTAGGGGTAGCTTTTAATTTTTTAGTTTTCTAAGCAATTTTAAGAGCGGGTATACAAAAATATTATCTCTGAGAAGGAAACCATATCCGTACTCTGTCTGTCTATTACCTTTTCACGCCTTAACTACTCAAATGATCATCATTAAATTTTCCATACACCTTGTCAGGGATACGAGAAAGGGCATAGGGTACTTTTCATAAAAAAAAAGTACTATTCCTGAGGGATTGTCTAAAATAAAACAAAAACTAACGCCTGGTCAAAGTGTTATAGTACTATATTTATTGTATATTTTCTTATTTTTTCAACGCGGACGAAGCAAGTTAGGAATAAAAGCTTTATAAAAAAATTATTAGAAAATTGTAGACACACTTACCGAGTTTCCCTATTGAGCCGTTTTTCCTAATTTCTTCTCAGAGATAATATTTTTTTAAAGGAGTGGCCCTAGTGTGTCTATGTACCCGCTCTTAAATGGATATTTGTTATGAATTGACATGTTTTAATATTTAAAACACAGGTTCGGGTGAGGCTCGATGCCCAAACTTAGTGTTGATTGAATTGTGATTGGGCAAAATTGGAAGCAGATATTAAATAAATTTAAGGGTGTTACCTACACTTAATGCTCGAGATACACGAGGCTAGATTTTCAAGCTAAGATAGCAAGCTAGAAAACTGTACTACTGTTCTCCGCCTGGCTTGGAGCATGTTAGCATTAGTGCTGTTTACATGAATCCAGTTAATTTTCAGCCAGTACTATTGCAGTGACTGACAATGACAAATAAGGGTTCTAAAAGTGGCCACAATGGCGCTAGTGTAGCTTATCCTCTATCTATCTATCTTTTGTCTATTTCTATTACTTCTATCCATATATCTATCTTCGTCTATTTCTATCACTTCTATCCATATATCTACTTTTGTCTATTTCTATCACTTCTATCTATCTATTTATCTTTGTCTATTTCTATTAATTCTATCTATCTATCTTTGTCTATTTCTATTACTTTTATCCATCTATCTATCTTTGTCTATTTCTTTTACTTCTATCTATCTATCTTTGTCTATTTCTATCACTTCTATCTGTCTATCTTTGTCTATTTCTATTAGTTCTATCTATCTACCTTTGTCTATTTCTATTACTTCTATCCATCTATCTATCTTTTTCTATTTCTATTACTTTTATCCATCTATCTATCTTTGTCTATTTCTATCACTTCTATCTGTCTATCTTTGTCTATTTCTTTTACTTCTATCTGTCTATCTTTGTCTATTTCTATCACTTCTATCTGTCTATCTTTGTCTATTTCTATTAGTTCTATCTATCTACCTTTGTCTATTTCTATTACTTCCATCCATCTATCTATCTTTTTCTATTTCTATTACTTTTATCCATCTATCTATCTTTGTCTATTTCTATTAATTCTATCTATCTATCTTTGTCTATTTCTTTTACTTCTATCTGTCTATCTTTGTCTATTTCTATTAGTTCTATCCATCTATATTCGTCTATTTCTATTAATTCTATCTATCTATCTTTGTCTATTTCTATCACTTCTATCTGTCTATCTTTGTCTATTTCTATTAGTTCTATCTATCTACCTTTGTCTATTTCTATTACTTCTATCCATCTATCTATCTTTTTCTATTTCTATTACTTTTATCCATCTATCTATCTTTGTCTATTTCTATCACTTCTATCTGTCTATCTTTGTCTATTTCTTTTACTTCTATCTGTCTATCTTTGTCTATTTCTATTAGTTCTATCTATCTACCTTTGTCTATTTCTATTACTTCCATCCATCTATCTATCTTTTTCTATTTCTATTACTTTTATCCATCTATCTATCTTTGTCTATTTCTATTAATTCTATCTATCTATCTTTGTCTATTTCTTTTACTTCTATCTGTCTATCTTTGTCTATTTCTATTAGTTCTATCCATCTATATTCGTCTATTTCTATTAATTCTATCTATCTACCTTTGTCTATTTCTATTACTTCTATCCATCTATCTATCTTTTTCTATTTCTATCACTTCTATCCATATATCTACTTTTGTCTATTTCTATCACTTCTATCCATCTATCTATCTTTGTCTATTTCTATTAATTCTATCTATCTATCTTTGTCTATTTCTTTTACTTCTATCTGTCTATCTTTGTCTATTTCTATTAGTTCTATCCATCTATATTCGTCTATTTCTATTAATTCTATCTATCTATCTTTGTCTATTTCTATCACTTCTATGTTTGTATAATTTACTCGACAATGCTACCCTCCATAATTGCAGCGTTGTGAACTAGCTTAGAAAAGAATCTAGTTCTGTATTACACGAAGCCAGAGTTACTAGCTTGTTAGCTTACTGACACTATCTTGCCATCCTAGCTTGAAAAACTAGCCTTGTGTAAAAACTACGTTCGTTTTCATACAAATTCAAGAGTTAATGAAGGGATTTTGGGATTTACTCGAGCACTTCACATATTGCCAATTTCAGATGTTGTATGTTGGGCTTGTGGTGGGGGTTGGGGTAAAAAAATTTAAATACTACTCAGATTTTCAGAGGGGATGTTAAGTGAACCCAAACTAAGCTCCCATATAAAATACAGACGATTCGAATGTAAAACGTAACGCAGCTTTTTGAAAATGCAAAAAAAAAGATTTTTGTCGATCGCCATTTTGAAACACTCGAGCGTGTCCTGAAATTCCTGATCGTGCTGATTCATAATCTGACGATTGTTTGGAATATTTTTCTTAATGCAGCGTCTACATACTTTTGACCTATTGGATTTTTAAGATCAACTAATCTTTAAAATCCAATAGGTCCCCACGACGCTCGAGCAATTCCACATTTAGCATCGTGGGCTCCCCTACCATTACCACTTACCATTCCATATACATTTATCTGTTCGCTGGTGCACTGTCGAACTTTACACGATAACTTTTATGCGATTATTTAAGGTAGGACAGGGGAAAGGGTTTTACCTTTATTTTCGTTTCGCTGGAAGTTTTTTGGTCACACTTGGATAGAAACAATTATTTTTTCTATGTGAATCTGAAGATCGGGTGGATATTTTTTGTCAAAATCATGTATAAAAAGAAATTTAATGAAATCTACGTGGTTTTCTTGAGCAATATAAATTGTAAATAGTCCCTAGTTATTTTATCAAATTATTATTTCATAAAAATATTTTTTTTTTCTCAATGACTTCTCTTGCTCAATTTATTTGTATATAAATGTTTGATTCTTTATAAAAAATTATTAAAATAACGTACTTGCTTACATATGAGTTTATTAGTTTCAAAGTTGGCGTTCTGTGAATTTTTTATTCAATATTAATTTAGTAGTTTCACAAGATAATAAATTTAATAAAAACGTCTTATTTATATACTAGCTTTTGACGAAAAATTCTCATTTTCATTTATCAAAAATTGTCAAGTCAAATTGCCCCGCCTTTGAAATTAGTCAACTCATATAATATATAAGAACTATATGGCTATAGTTCTTTATGTGAAGGAATAAAATGAAATTCTTTAGTTCCACACTTTTTAATAACTAGTTTTTTTTTATTTAGTATGCAAAATTAAAGTTTTTAACCTGAATTAGCTTAAGCTGAGCGTTTCAATATTTTTATTGAGAACAGTCTAGTGATAATTGGACGTACGTAGGAAAATGAAAGAGAAATTTAAACCTGTAAAAAAAAATCATAATGCTTGATAAATATAATTTTATATTATATTAATTAAAAGCTGTTGGAAAATATTTTTCATGATCTTTATTTTATTATCATAGTATAATGAGAAGTCACCGGGAATTTGATATTATTGAATAAAAATTATCATGTTTATAAAATCGATTAATAACAAAATTTAAATTGTAAGTCATTTGAGATTTTGTGTTTTCATCGAATCCTTGAATATTTTATTTATTTTATTTTATGACATGTATGTAGATGTATATGCACTACATTTATACGGATTTCGCATATAATTTGCTGGCTAAATTATTTTATAATTTTAATTTTAAACTTACCTGTTAATATTATGAATTCAAATAATAAGAACTGGCCATGAAGAAATATTTACAAATAAAATAAACCATCAAAATAAATTGAGTAGGTATTGGAAGTATAAAGTAATAAAGGACCATGCAAAAAATAGTATAGGCACTATCCTATCCTCACTATATGTAGCATATAATACACAGATACACAGTCTCGTACAAAACAAAACCAAATAAGTGGCATAACGCTTAACCTATATATATAGATATATAATGCATTCACATATGTTACAAACTATATAAGAGAAAGTCTTAAAATGTACATAGAGTTTATACAAAATGACACTTACAAACAAACTGAGGTCGTAAGATTTTAAAACGCGTTCGCATCTAAAGGAGCACTGCACCTAAAGCCACGTTTGCGATTGAACGGATCCAATTATACTTTACTAATACAAAAGTGCACCCAAATGTTCAAATAGGTGCTCAATTGGGGTCGTATTACGTAACGCAATTTTTGAAGATTTTTGACCCCCCCCCCTCCCCCCATGTAACGTTTTTATGTAAAAAAAAAAAGTTACATAACAACCAAGTGATCATTTTTATACAAACTAAAAGGCTTGCATACTTGGGAGAAAAATATAAAAATGACATATAATACACTCGAGGGATTCCCTGTACAAAATAAATGAAAAGGGATGCCGTTTTTGGGAGATTTTAATTCCCTAGTTTTTTATTTAAATTAAAAAAAAAAAAAAAAAACGTTACATAACTCGTTTAAACCCATGTAACGCATCGTAACGTTTCTTTAAATTGCGTTACGTAATACTTTAACATGCCCTTTGCTAAGGACTTTTTTTTTGTAAACGATTGTGTATCTATTATTATAGTCGATCGAAGCATATAACAAATATATGATGAAATGGACATTCATTTTGTGTTTGTGCAAATATATGTTTGAACTTAATTAAAAACAAATCACACCAGATAATAATTATGTAACTATATTTTGTAGATTGTTATTGAATATTTTTGGATACTTATAGGGCTGTGATGTATTAACCTAATTTCCCCACGGAATAAAGTGACTTGTTACCAAGAGATTAAAAATAATGGCATCACGAATTTTGTACGTTTATTGATAAGAATCTACTATTGATTATCTATAAATATCTAGTGATATTTTTAAGTTGATATTTTTTTTGTATGTTCTTTTTTTATAATAAATGCTTACCAAAGTGATAGTGATTGGTTTTGTGGAAATTATGAAAATATTTTGAATACCTCACAGAAGAGACAATGGTGAAATAATAGAGCATAGGTGCTGTTGTGTTTCGGTGAGTTGAGTAAGGGTTGTCAGAGCCCATTACCCCATCCCTTCCTTATCCCTTATCCTTAATATCCATGCACAAGCGCGCACGCACAAAAAGTACTATTCTCGTGGCGTTGCTTGTGTCATAGGCGATGGTAGCCACCTACCATCAAGTGGATAGTCAGCCTGTCTGTTGACCTTAACATTAAAAAAAAATATGTCAAAATTTTCTTCCATAGTGGGAGGCAATCGAGAAAAGTAATGATAAAAGATAGCTGGATACAATTTGATGCTGTAGCTTGGCTACATATCGCTTGTTTGCGAGAAGCATGACATAAGTCAAAAATCGCCATTTTTGAAAGAGAATTAGTGACGTTATTATGGTCTGTAGCGCTTCAGATGCTGCTTTTTTTCTAGAACGTTTTTATCTCAATGAACGCGGGCCGTGTTAAGAGTGAACATGCATTTGATTACACGACATAATATCTTACGTATTCCTTTAACAATAATCACATAACTATTCCTATGTTACCAAAATACTTATTTATAATAATATAGTCTTTGTTCTTATGACAATATTGTATTCAAAATAATTATTGTCAACAGTGACGTAACTATAAACATAGAGTAAATAGTACTGGATAAATAATTTAATTTATTAAAAATTATTTATTTAGAATAATGTCACATGTTCAAAAAACTTGAAATTATAATTATTATAAAGTACATACTTGCATTTTTGTCTTCTATATCAGTTTTTCATGAAGAGTAATAAGTAACAAAACAATTTAAGACAGTCAATCTTGAAATATTTACCTACTGAAATATGATTATTTAAATTTTTTGAACTTTCAAACGCTTAAGTTGCTATTTTTGAGTTATGTCAAGCTTCTTGCAAACAAGCGATATTTATCATTGACATCCAAAAAACCAAAATTTGGTAATATTTTTGCTACAGCATACTTTTTTTTTAGTAATCTGTCAATGTGAATCATTATTGCATGTTTTGAAAAGATACTTTAATTTCGAAAAATAAACCAAAAAAACATGGACTAAGATTTTTTTTTTATTAATTTACACACAATCTGAAGCTGCAAACTGCAAAAGTTGTATGTGTTTTAAGGCAAAGTAAGGGTTAATGCCCCATCTGTATTTTGACTAATATAATTTTGATTGTCATTAACCTTATTTAACCTTACTACTTCTCAGTAGAAGGCAGCACAATGCATTCACGAAGTTAAAAATGCATGTATCGAAAACGATATTTACTTTCATTTCAAAAAAACACAACGAGTAAGTTTATTTTTACCATAATCTGGGGCTGCAAAAATGACATATTTTCAAATATGATAATAACTCAAATATAATTCTCATCAAAGTTACTTAAAGACGTCTATTTAATGTCACTACTACTCAGTAGATGGCAGCACAATGCATTCACGAAATTCTTTTCCAATTGAAATTGAATAGGAGCGGTCTCATTATTAAATATAAAAATATGTTAGTAAGCAAAAATCTCGAGAACGGCTGGACCAGTTCGGCTAACTTTTTTTTTTTTTTAATATTCGTTGAAGTCCAAGAAAAGTTCTTTGAAGAGAACAAATTGGAAAAATTCTGCAGAAAATTGCATTAAAGCTGGAGGGCGGATCGCTAGTTCTTTAGTAGTGATTAGGCACGTCGTATTTCGCAGCCATTTGGGCTGTTTGACGGCAGTAACCACCCCCTTTACAGAAGACTACCTTCAATTGATAGCATATAAGTACTAATAAGTAAGTATAATACCTAAAATAATAATATGTGTTCTATTGTGTTTCGGTGAGTGAGTATCTAAGGGTTGCCAGAGCCTGTTTCGCGATCCCTATCCTTAATGCTGTTATGGTCGGTAGCGCACTTAGGTATACAACCTGTCCTTGTGTTAATTGGCGACGGTAGCCACCTATCATCAAAAATGTTATGGGATTTAAAAATTGAAACTATGGTCGGCAATAGGGTTGTTGCAGATATTTGCATCCGCAAATGCGGAACATCCGCATAGATTAAAACATCTTCAACTGTATCGGTGTCCGAACCTAATAATCAATGCGAATCTTTTGCGGATGCGGAAGCGGATATGGAGCTAGTCCTAAATCTTGCAGATTTCTCCAGGATAAATTATAAAAGCTTGATCATTTAAAATGATCAAATTCAATCATTTATTTATTTTTGAATAAAAAACTAAATCTCTACTTGTTAATTATTGTAAGTAAATATTATTGACTTTTAATATAATTAATAAGTTATATCATGTACTATTTACTCTATGGTTATACTGACAACTTATTTTATTTAAGCAATACCTATATAGTTTTTACTATATATTTGTTTATTTAGTTTTTACCTAAATTCAACTGTATACAGAAAAAAACATCGTGTTGTGAGCAAGTTGTCCAGTGAATATCTAAGTAGGTAAAATACAAACATGATAACTCGCCGGTTCAAGCGAGTTGAATTCCAGCGAGTAGTCTAGTAACTCACGGGATTAGGGATTAGGAGGCTATAAGGAAATAAGTAATTATTCTATGAGAAATAAAAACAAAATGGCGTTTCTTCTACGAAACAGGGTTGCCAACGTAATAACAAAATCCGCGTTGAAATTACATTAGGAAGGCAAAGGCGTGCGAATGACCGCGCCTCGGGCGACGTCAATCAACAGAGTATCCGAAATGGCTACTGTTTTTGAACGATCAATTTGAATTTTGGCCGTTTCCACGGTTTGTTTTAATTAACAATGCGTTAGTTTGTTACGGGAGTTTTTAAATTTGGAACTCCAATGTAGCATTGTAGGTAGGTAGGTATAGTCAAGTGTAAATATATTTATCTAGTAGTTAGGTAAACCATTACAATTCTAAATGGAATCATTCAATAAATAATAGATAAATATACTAAACCATTACAATAACATGTACTTACCTACCTACTTCTTATTATACTAAAGGAATAATGAAATCTTAGAGACAAGATTTGTATGTTTGTAAGGAATATATTCAAAAACTACTGGACCAATTTTTAAAAATTCTTTCACCTATAGAAAGCTACATTATCCGCGAGTACATGGAGTGCAGAGAGATATGCTGCCATCCAGCCAGGTCTCAACATGCTTTTCATTATTATTGTTCTATACGCCTACCTGTCCAGCGGTTACCAAGATTGTGCTTTTTATACTTGTAGGTGAATACAAAGGGTAGAGGACCATGTGTGGTGGGAAGCCTTGAGAGAGGCCTATATCCAATCATGGAGAGATACAAGCTGAAGATGACTTTCGTAGGCACTTAATAGTAAGTACTTGCTTATCTATACTTTTATACTAACATTATAAAGACAGATTTGTATGTTACAAACATGTACAAACAGTAGTTTTTGAATTTATATGAATAAATTCAAAAACTACTGGACTGATTTTGAAAATTCTTTCACCTATAGAAAGCTACATTATCCGCGAGTAACATAGGCTATATTTTATAAAGTTACGCGGACGAAGTCGTGTTATATAAATATAAAAATGTTGAGTTGGTTTGTGTATGCTTCAAAAACTCGAAAATGTGTGGACCGATCATCTAAAAATATTAAAATTTGTGGCAGCGCCACCGACGTCGCAATATTTTTTCTTATGTGCTTTTTTTTAATTTTCAACGCGAACGAAGTCACGGGCACCAGCTACTTATTAGTCTCGAAATAAAGGCGTTTGGCGCTTTGAATTTCACGATCACATAACGTCATAATGACATTGACATTATGTGGGGTCATATTTCAAAATGGTAGAACTTCGCTTTTATAAATTATGATGACACGTATATCCATTACTTATATCTGATTGTTGCTCAGAATTAACTGCTTATTAATTACGTAAGAATTTCCGATACATTTGCTTTTTATTTTGAAGTTCTATTTATATTTTTTATCCAACGCACCGTGGTTTGTGAAGAACTCGGAAGTTCACAAATACCTTGGTATACCAACAGTGAAGGAGGAGTTAGCTCTGAAAAATATAAAGCATTTTGGAAAGACACCCTAACCAGCTGGCTTGTCAGTTAACTATAAATGACTGCATAGACTCAAATCCTACAACTAGATGGACTGTAATTGGCATCTTAATACAAAATGTGGTGTGTCTGATGGGGCACATCTCTACCTGCCACAATTTTTCATAATATTTGCTCATGGTCGATTAGACCGATTGCCATATATATATATATATAATATTTATTTCAATAAATCTTTGATATGTCAAAAACACTTAGTACGGTGTTTTAAAATTTTATTATATTTTTTTTACATAGGTAAGATAGATAACGGTCCATTTGATGGCAGGGGCTACAAATGTCAAAATTTAAAAAGAGTAATTAATTATAATTAGAGCACGAATGAATTAAGACGTGACTTTTAAGATCTATAATTTTCATACTTAAATTATCTCCAACTATCAACTACCTATACTAGGTATTATTATGTTTAAAATCTAGATCGATATCTACCTACTTATTTTAATAAAATAAAGACAAAGCATGTTTGCAACATATACTTAAATAAATTAAAAAAAATAATAGGTAAAACGATCTCAAGAAGTTTATGTACCATAATAATTTTTAATTAAGACTTCAGAAAAACTGGTTCTCGAACAACGCAACGTCATTGACGACAATTTGTAAACATCAGGCCGCTTTAAAAGTCAACTGTAGCGGAAAAAGACTTAAAAAAGTCCACATTATTTACGGTTTTTCGAACGGGAAAGAATGAATTTCTATAAAAACATCATTAATAAAACGTCTCCCATTATCAAAACATCGATAAATTATCTGACAATTGAATTCGCGCGTTTTTTAATGTCAAATTAGGCCGCCATTTTCAACAATTGTCAAATTGTTCTTTGTTCTTTTTTTGGGTGCGTTCATGCGTTAATTTCTTTTTTTTTTTCATATAATGAAGGGGCAACACTGCAATGTTTATATGGGGTTGGCTTTTTATCGTTTTTTTAGTGCGTACAGTGATTGTATAATATTGCGTGTGGCCTTCTCATGTTAGTCATTTGGATTTGCGACTTTTTGTGCGATGTTGTAATCCTTGTTGGAATGCGAGAATCTATTTTTTTTTATAACTATTGCACGTGTTTATCGTGAGAAATAGACGTCTGACTTTTATAATTTATTTGAAAAATAAAATTTGTTTGTTTAATAAATTACTTACTTAGTTTTTTTTACGGTATTCGGGAGAAAATTTTTTAATTTGAAATTATATTTATAACATTTTTAAATTGTTATTCTCTGATTGTTTTGAACATATTTTTATTTTGACCTTTTTTTAAAATACTTAGGTACCTATTATGTAGTTATTATGTAAAATTATAATATACTGATCTTGATATAGTTTTCACTAATGGAAAAGCGGTAAACGAGGAAGTTTTGTAGTATATATTAAATATTTTTGGAAAAAAATACATTCATGTGAAGCCTGAAGCGAGCGCTAGTTGTAAATAAAGAATAGATAGTAAGTAAATCATTAAACGTCCAACGAATGAAAATCGCGCAACAATAAACTATTTACGCGCGATGATTAAATGCACCGAAATATGTTGTGAACAAGCGAAATGAACAGACCGACACGTATTCAAATTATCGTGTTGTGTTGTGTTCTGTCATTACACACTTGCGTGTAGGTGAGTCATGAATCGACGAATATTTTAGGTGACACAGACAGGTGTAAAAAATTCGTCAATTGTCAATGTCAGCTATACTACTTATAAGGCCGGCGCCAAACATTGGCGCAAGCGTTAGCCCCAATACTATTCCTATTCGACCAACGTGTGGAAGTAGAAAATAGCATTGGCCCCAGCAGTGGGGCCAGCGTTGGGAGTTGGCCGGCGCATGTCAATTTAACAAAGGAAGCTCGCGGTCCGTCCACACGTTGGTAATATGCTCAGTCCTGTTAGTTGCTACAAGCATGGAGTCATTATATTAGTAATCTGTGGGTATAAACGTCGAGCAAGAATGTCATCCTTAACTAATAATATAAATTCAAATATGCACTCAGTATTGTAAAAGCGCTTAGAGTAAGTTCGATTTCTATATCGGACATCTTCACATTGGCTCTGATGTACAGAACTAGTATAATAGCCAACCTGTGTATGCCTTACAAATTAACCGACCAAACGTTAGTGCCAGCATTGGGACTAACGTGGTTATTTTTGAGTCGAGTTTATAAATATGGGTCGCGTAGGTATGGCCTGTCTTTTGCGCCTCTGTCTGTCTGTCTGTTACTTTTTCATGCCTTAACTACTCAACCGATTATCATGAAATTTTGCATACGTTGTCAGGGATACAAGAAAGAACATTCATCCAGAAAAAAAGAACTGTTCCCAAGAGATCTTCTACAATAAAATAAAAAACTATCAGATAGCCAAAGTGTTATAGCAATAAGAGGTCAATCAAGCATTATATTGTTTATTTTTTTATTTTTTTTTTATTTTTTAACGGGGACGAAGTTCGGGGGCACAAGCTAGTCAACGTATAAAATGTATCAAGCACATGAAGCACATTTTAAAATGCCTTCTCCACATTCGTACCCATGCATTAGTTCGACGCACAGTCATCAATAAGTGGTCTATACATAGTTGTACTCGACGCACACAACTAGTCGCATAGTTTGTACAGAAGCGTGTAAACACAGCGGTTGACGAGCGATTGCCGTACAGGGCCGCACTCGGGACTAAACGTATTTTAGTTAAATATAGCCTATGTTACTCGCTGATAAAGTAGCTTTCGATAGGTGAAAGAATTTTTAAAATTACACTGGTTTTAATGTGAACGGCTTGTGCCTAGGTTCCAGTTACAAACTTAATTGGTATCGTTCTGTTAACGTTATGGATTTTTTAAACTGTTTTTCGTTTAACATACCAAAAATATACAAATAAAAGTCATGAAATTTTGCATACACGTTGTCAAGGATACAAGAAAGGACATATGGTTCGCGTAGGTATGGCCTGTCTTTTGCGCCTCTGTCTGTCTGTCTGTTACTTTTTCATGCCTTAACTACTCAACCGATTATCATGAAATTTTGCATACGTTGTCAGGGATACAAGAAAGAACATTCATCCAGAAAAAAGTACTGTCCCCGAGGGATCATCTAAAATAAAATTAAAAACTAACGCCTGCTCAAAGTTTTATAGCAACAAGGTGTCAAGCGTTATATTGCTTTTACATTTTTTATTTTTCAACGCGGATAAATGTCGCCGGCTAGTCAAGGAATAATTAAAGAAATTCTTTTAAGAATTTGTTAAACATTTCGGTCGGAGTACGTCCCTGTATTTTTCCTCTTAAATTCGCATCGTATTACATTTCAAAAGCAATTTGCGAACACTTGATACACCACATTTTGTGTAGCAATCAACAAAATGTTGCTTAAATGTACTCGTACACTTTGGTTTTAGTCAAAATAAAGAAATACATAGATAATGATAAGTTGTAACTTATTATTATCCATAGGTATTTATTAAAAAAAATTAATAGTAAATTACTGCCCAAAAAAACCTTCGTGTGACAGTAATAAAAAATTTCAGTGACATTATTAATTGTTTTTAAGATAATTAATTAATTTAAGTTATGTAGTAGGTAAAGTTTTAATCGGCTACTTTTATTAATTTCTCTTTTCATATTTTATACAATATTTAAGAAAAACCTTTCAATTTTAAATCTATTCGGTTATTTAAGTTTAAGTTCCGAGAAGCTACAAAAGTTTGTTGTCCAATATTGCACCTTATTAATTTATTCGGTTGCATTTAGGATTAATTAATTAATTAAATTTTAATTTTATTAATTATTAATATAAATCCTTTATTAATTAAAATATAGGTTAAAATATTGGTAAAAATTGTGTTCGGTCTGAGGTTAGTCCTTGGCTTGTCTTAAGGTCCATACACAAGCTGACGGCGTCCACTTGATGGTAGGTGGCTACTGGCTACCGTCGCCTTAGTAGGTATATACAATCAACGACACGACAGATATCAAACCCAATAGATTCGCGGACTCAAAGAGACGACACCCTTACAAGTAATTTGATGCTAAGTGCTCGACAGTATCTGCAAATATATTTGCAATTTGTTCTCTAACTACAGGGGTGAGGACTTCTATTTATTTTTATGTTAAGATTCACAGACAGGCTGACTGTACACTTGATGGTAGGTGGTTATCGGGATAGAGGAATGGGCTCTGGTCACACATACTGGTATTTTACGGTGGTCTTCTGTAAGGGGGTGGGTTACTTCCGCAAGACGGGTGTAAGTACCTACTATTGCTTCGGTGGTGTAGTGCCTTTCCGCATTGTCTCGCAGGCTCATGCACGCACTTAACGGATAGACTCCCGACACGCAACTAACTCCCACCTAATCCAACATGGATGGCCTGCGTAGTCACACGGCACGTTTGAGACTGTGCTTGTGAGTTAGTGAACAAATCCAAGCGCCATACACCTACAACCCGTAGCCATGTGTGCTTTCTACAGTCGTTTACGCTACGCTACGCTAAGAGAAAACTTTGTGATTGGTTAAAATTTTATTTTGACATTACAATAACCAATCACCAAATTTTCTTTTAGCGTAAACGACTGTAGAAAGCACACATGGCTACGGGCCCAGGTAGTATTTCCATGACAAGTTAACCTTGACCTGATGCTGCAGCATCAAGTAGTATGCGGGATACAAAACTGCTTAGCAACTTACAGCAGATATAAAGACAAGTGTTTGGGCTCAATAGAAAGTCTAATTTTAATTAGGTAGCTACAGCTTGCGGAACGACATAATCCTACTAGAATTATAAATGCGAAAGTTTGTAAGTTTGGATGTTTGTTACTCAATCACGCAAAAACTGCTGAACGGATTAGGATGAAATTTGTCACTTACATAGCTTTATACCTAGATTAACATATAGGATATTTTCATCTTTTAAAAATGTTAGGTTTAACTGTGGGATTTTTAGAAAACGAACTACAATGCGTACGAAGTGGGCACAGCTGGTGATTTTAATATATCTACGTAATGAGAGGAAATAGGTAGTAAAAAAACATTTTCAAATACTTAATTTATTTCTTAAATTTTATTTATTCAAAGAATAAACACTACCATAAACAATGAAGCAATAAAAATCAAATCTGTCCAACGCAAGCGAGCATTAATTTATTAGAAGAGAAGGCACAAATGCATAGAAAATCCTAACAAGTGGTCACGTGACGTGCACGCTCGCATAGCGTCATATGGTGTGCGACAGGGACGCGCCTATGCGTCGGAGCGAGACGGCGACTTTTGTTTTTAATAGCGTTGAAGGCAATGAAATGCGTTATTGGATTAAGTCGGAGTTTAAACGTCACAAAAACTGTTGATTTAGTAAATTAAAAATGCGTACATTTTATGTTGGCATTTTGAATAAGTTGAAGAGGTTGTTCGATTTTTAAATTATTTAATAGAAATATTTAATTGCTCGTCGTTTTAAATTTAGAATCGTATCGTGAGTTAGCTCACCAAGTAAATCAGAGAAAAATGCGACATTGAATTTACTTACATTTATATTTATTATTTAATAATTTTTATTAAGTACTTAAATAAATATTTTCTGACAAGCTATAATTAAATTTATAAACTATTAACTCCCTACTTTCTATTGAGCTCGAACACGCTATCAGGTATCTGCTGTAAGTTGCTGAGGAGTTGTGTTTTGCGCAGACTATTGATGCTGCAGCATCAGGTCAAGGTTTCTTTAGCTTTTTTTTACCATGCTATGTTTTTTTTACAAAATATACATACACACTTGCTCTTTCCATTATTAAAAACTGTATCAAAGTCCATTGAGTGGTTAAGAAGTTAGGCGGAGAAACAGACAGAGGCGGACGGCGACTTTATTGTAATATAAAATAAAGATATAATATACATCTCTATCTTAATATACTCGTATAAAAATTACGTGTCACATGTTCCTCCGCGATGAACTTCTAAACTACTGAACTGATTTTGATCAATCTTCGTAACTATGTGTTAATTTGGTCCAACATAAAAGATAGGATATATTTTATAAAGTTAAGCGGGCGAAATCGCGTGCGTCAGCTAGTACATATATATAAAAATTTCGTGTCACATGTTTGTCGCCGATGAACTCCTAAACTACTCAACCAATTTTGATAAAACTTCGTAACTATGTGTAATTTGGTCCAACTTAAAAGATACGATAGTTTTTATTTTGAACCCGGGCGAAGCCGGGAGCGGGCCACTAGTATTGTATAGATTTATGCGATCTCAACGAACTTGCAAGACCCTCATGCATACATATCTGTAACATATTGAAATCTATCTTGTAAATCGCAAATCTCGTACCTAATGGTGGCAGATCAAACAGCGCAAATTTGTCTGTGACGCATGTTTTTGACGTTAGTTTTGGAGGAAAGGCGGCCGGCACGTGCGATGGCGTCTGGCCACCATCGATTAAAGTTCACGAATCACAAAACCACTCCTCAGCTTTGATTCAAGTATTTTTGTTCAAGTTGCTTTGTATTTCGTTTGACACAAAACCTGCGTCCTTATATTATATCCTTACTAATATCCTTATCCTTGCTAATATTAAAAAAGTGAAAGTAACTCTGCCTGTCTGTTACCTTTTCACACTTTAATCGTGTAAGATAAAAAAAAACTAACGCCTTGCAACAATCTTATCTCAGTCAACAAATTAGCCTTGCCATACAACGAGTTAATGCAGCCACAGCATGCTTGGGACCCTTCCTAGGAGACCGAAGCCTAATATTATATACAATTTGTAAATATATATAACTTAGTTATAGATAATAATACTTAGTGCTTTAATAAATAAATAAACAAAAAAATATGTACTTAATACTAATAAGAAGAAACATCAATACAATCAATCTAGGATATAAATGCCTTTAGTATAAATATGTATAAATTAATTTTATTAATTTCAACTAACATCATAACAGCCCGGCTAGCTCAGTCGGTAGAGCATGAGACTCTTAATCTCAGGGTCGTGGGTTCGAGCCCCACGTTGGGCGTAGTTACTAAAATGAAAAAGTAGCTTTTATTTTTCACGGTGCTTTTTGTATTTATTTGTGCAAATTATTTGTATTTGTATTTATTAGTAATTTGCAAAATACTTTCCATGACAACCTACTGATATCTGCAGTTGGCGTCTTGCGGAACCTGTCGCGTCCTTTTTGTATTACTAGTTTTCGCGACTGTGATATAATTATCAATACTAAGTCATTTGTTTATTAATTTATTGGAAATATAATTAGCCCAAGAGGGTATTTTGGGATTTACTCGAGCACGTCAGATATTGCCAATATATAGGTATGCTCCCGTTTTGGATGGTGGGGTTGGTGGGGGTTGGGGTAAAAATTTAAATAATACACGAGCGCGTCAGATTATCAGAGGGGATGTTGAGTGAACCCAAACTAAGCTCCCATATAAAATACAAACGATTCGGATGTAACGCCAGCTCGTGGCAGCTTTTTGAAAATGGATAAAAGATTTTTGGCGATTGCCATTTTGAAATACTCGAGCGCGAGACTGTTCAGCCTGAATACCTGATCGTGCTGATTCTTAATCTGACGATTATTTGGAGGATTTTTCTTAATACAGCGTCTACAAACTTTTGAACGCCTGTAGACCTTTTTTTCTTCCTACCTACCATCTAATCTGCAAAATTTAATAGGTCCCCACGACGCTCGAGTAACTCCACATTTAGCATCGTGGGCTACTATAAGAAAATAGCGGATAAAATCTCAAGAATGCAGTTAAAAGGATTAAGTAAATAGCAATTAACTTAATTTGTGTAACTAAGTAGATACTTATTATAAATAAGAAACTAACTGGTGACTGCGACTTCGTCCGCGTTGAAAAATAAAAATAAAATAGGTAAATAATATAATGTTGCTATACTATAACACTTTGTCCAGGTAGACAGACATAGTTATTTCACATTAATATTAGTAAGTATAGATTAGTATAGATTATGGATCTATACCAACCTTAGTAGGCTATCCGTGAAGGTAATTAAATAAAAGTATTCATATTCATATTCATTGTTGTTTATTAGAATTATTAGAATTAATACAGTTCCATATTTTTAAATTTATAAATAGGTTAACTTAGAATTATTTCTGTATCGAGCGATAATTACAGAGCGTAAGAAACAACTTTGTCAATTATAGAATACTATAAATGTCACAGACTAAAAAAGTTGAAAAAAACGAATTAGAATTATAACACGGTTACAAGGAACGAAAAAGAGAGCGACTCAGTAAAATGACGTCACATCACGACCTACTTGAATTTTGAAAGAGGCAATTTTATTTTAAAATTTTGAACGCCTGAAAGTTTTTGTGTGCATGGCCTTGCTTTAGGTATATATCACAAATTATTGTATTCATATATTTACATATTATACATTACATATTTTTACAAAATTTAAGGATTGCAATAGGAATGTTGAGTGTTGACTGTATTCCATAATACATAGAATATTTAAAAACACAATATTTTTTAAGAAATATTGTTTTTATTTAATAAATCAAAATCACTCGATGTCAAATGTTAAAAGTCAATATAAAAACAACTCTCAACTCACGTGACAACGAAGACAAATCAAAGTGAATGACGTCATTTGCTCGCAAACATTACGTTAGCTCTCTCAAGACTAACGTAGTTCGGTTAGCATTTACATTGCCTTGACAGTTTACAAGACTACGTGTCGGGAACAAGTGACGTCACAAAGGTCACGTGATGACCGTTGTGACGTCACTTGACGTTTGGAGCGCAATTTTTATTAGGTACTTATTTATTACATGATTTTAAACACTTTCTCAATAAAGTCAACATCCCTATTTTGATTAAATGCCTTTTTTGATTTCTTTTTCATTCGCTCCCCTTAATAATGTAAGTCTGTTTTATTTTCTATTAATGTCAGATTGGAATTATAATATTAGAAAATTATTCGATTTTCAACTTTAACTCCTTCACTTGTCAAGTATAATTGAAAATTCTTAATTACATTTTTGCGATATTTAATTACAGACATAACAATAAATAAGTATTTACAAATAATTATTTGAAGCTATCAGCTAAATTATTTTTCAAGTAGAATATAAACACATTTTCATATAAGTATCTACAGTAAGTTGCTTCTACAAAATGTAACTTATTTACTTAAGTATATATTTTTTATTTACAGTGCAATTAAATTTATTAAAATACAATTGTAAGGTAGGTAACTACAGTCCATTTTTTATACATAAATACCTCCTTATCTTATTTTGTTGACAATATTTAATTAGGTAAATAAATGGCGATTTAAAAGGAAAATGAAACAAAAATATAACTAAATAAAAAAAATTCAAATTGTTATGTACCTACCTACCAGTAATTTATATATGATTGTTAATAAAATAAGATAATTAGGTCCACAAAATGGAGTTGGTATTGGTTGGTATATCTACATACATTTAATAATATACGTCTATATGACAAAAATTTAATCACTGTCAAAATTTTTGGACAGCGATTTGACAGTGTCGCATGAAACAGTTATCTATACAAATATATTAAAGAAAATATTTGTATTTTTGTTTTTAATGAATACTTAAACTCAAATACTTCAGAACCGATTTTAAAAATTCTTTTAACTTATAGAAAGCTACATTGTCAGCGAGTAAATAAGGTTATTAAAAAAATAAAAAAATGCTTTTATTTTACTTATTATGTTTTAATACGGAACTGTCAATCCATAGAATAATTTAATGTATTAATGTAACATATTTTGTCCAGTTGCCTGAAGATATACTTATATATTTTTTAAATTTTATAAAGTTACGCAGACGAAGTAGAGTGCAACAGCTAGTTATAAATAAAATAAAAAATGTTTTTTTATCACCTTCGAAATGCTGATGGTCTATTTGCCCCTGAGATAAATGATCACAATGATCAACACACTATAATAAACGATCATCCCAGAGTGGTTCAAAATGCAAAAAAGCTAAAATTCGCTAAATTCTATAACTATAGTTATAGAATATCGTTGTAGTGATTACAAATTTAAGCTGTATTTAAAGGAATTAACGTTTACATAAAAATCAATAAAAACAAAAACATATCTCAGGCCATAAGAGTAATATTTTTATCAATCTTTAATATATAAAAGCTAATATGTGTATATATTATGTCCCCCTATAGACTCCAAAACCACTGAACCGATTTTGATGAAATTTGGTATGAAGTTTGGTAGCGATCGGACGAGGACGAAGTCGCGGGCAAATACCAGTTTTGGATATTACTCGAATTATGCATCTGGGATAAATTTAAATACAAAAAGCACTGTGAAAAATAAAAATCAATTCTATCTGCGCCCAACGTGGGGCTCGAACCCACGACCCTGAGATTAAGAGTCTCATGCTCTACCGACTGAGCTAGCCGGGCTGTTGAAAGTACTGTTGAAATTATCTTACATAATAATGTGAAGGCATTCTAAAGTCGGAGAATTTTATTTATCTAGCTGTTGCACGCGACTTCGCCCGCGTAATTTTTTATAAGATATAACCTATGTTACTCGCATCAGCTATATTATCAAATATAGCTTTCTACAGGTGAAAGAATTTTTACAATTTTTAAGTCCAGTAGTATTTGAGTTTATTCCTAACAAAAAAAATACAAAAACACAAATATATATTTTAACTTTATAATAATAGTAGAGGTATAGAAAATATTTTGATATCTGTCTTTTGCTTTATTATGTTGACATTGTTTGAGAAAGAATTTTATACATTGAACTAATTAAAATGAATTAAATATGCTTTTTAATCCTAGATATCTGATGCAAAAACGAGATGTAAGTTTAACGTGTTTATCTGTGTATATGCGTATCTCTCTGCTTGTATTACTTTGTATCTAAGTGTCTGTCTATGGATTCATAGCTCCCAAACGGATGGACTAATTTTGATCCGCTTTTTTTGTTTGATGGCTGATGTGATCGAGATGATTTTTAATCCCCGACGCCCGACACAAAAATTGTGTTTTATAAATTTGACGCGTGTGTCTGCGTGTCTATCTGTGGCATCATAGCTCCTAAATGAATAGACGATTATGATCAGGATTTTTTGTTTGAAAGCTGACGTGATCGAGATGGTTCGTTGGTAGGTTCGTTGCTAAAATTTATGAAGATATGTTCAGGCGTTTGAAGATGATCAGCTCATTTCCCAGTCGACGAACAGATCTCAATAAGTTCCACGGTATCGATTCTTTTGGAATTTGGTGAAGGTACTGTTAGGTACATCGGTATTGACATGGTAACCTTGATCTGAAGCTGCAGCATCAAGTAGTCTGCGGGATCATGAAACCACCGTAAATTAAATGCTACTACAGCTCCACCTACTCAATGATAACTGTCCGACACTTTCTCATGTATAGAGTTGGTCCTCCTTACCTCTGGATAAACCATTAGGTTACCCAAGAATGACATGTTTTCTGTAGAATTGGCAGATCTACCAAATCTACCAATTCTTACCAAATCTATGATTTGACAGCTCGTTTGAAGTTATGGTTTTGTGTGTGTGAGAGCCAATACCCACTTGTCTTTCCTATCCATTTAACCGACGACATTAATCTAATGTTTGTCAGTGTTGCCACTACCCTTTAAAATCAATTATTGTGGACTGTGGTACTACCTTTTCAAATTACACCTAAATATCCTCATATATATTTATTATACAGCTAGGTATATAAATTACAAATAATTTACAATACATAAATATGTATAAGGGCCGTTCATTAGTTAAGTAAGTACGATTTTAACCATTTTTAATCCCCCATCCCCTTACCGGGAAGTGAGAACACATAATATTTTTAATTAAGTAGGTAAGAATGATTTTAGCCCTCCTCAGAAGTGAGATCTAAGACTCCCCCTCCCCCTTTTTTCGTAACATTTGATTTGGTTTTAGAAGACAATCAAATCAATAGTAATAAAACTCGTAATTTTAAGTAAATTAAAGATTATGAATTAAAGATTTTGAAAACTTCATGAGCAATAATTTTTTTTAGTTAAGTAAGTAAAATTGTACATTTAAAAAAACTATAGATCTCATAGTTGTTATCTTTAATGCTTTAGCTCTCAAATAAAATTAAATAACCGTCACTCAATTTTAGAAAACGCACATTTCGACTTTTTTACTGGAATGGTTCTTACTCGGTACTCCCCTCCAAGACCAAGAATTTTGAGAACCTCCGGATAAATGAGAACCTACGTAATAAATGAATGGCCCCTATAAAGGTGATAAATTTAAAAATTTTTATGTATATAAAAATTAACAATTAACAGGTCAAGTCACATTGATTTCTTCGTCGGAGGCGCTAGCGTCGCTTTCAAACTCATCTGCGTCGTCCATGTTGGCGAACGGCGTGTTGTCGCGTGCGAAGTAAGGCGACGCAATCTTGTTGTCGAAGTTGTAACTGTCACTGGCACAGTTCGACGTAGTTGCGAACAGTTTGGATTTTTCTTCATTTTCCTCTATGGCCGGCGACAGAGGTGACAGTTTCGCCTTGTCCGCCTCGGCGTCAGATAAATCAGGGTGCGGATTGTTCTTGTTGGGCAGTGTTTGCTCCCTGGAGCCGCCGGAAGCCAACAGTTCCCTCTCTTTCGAGTTACGCCATTTCATGCGCCGATTCTGGAACCAGATCTTCACCTGTGAAAGAAATAGTTCATTGTTAGGCAACTCTTTTGACAGGTTTCTTTTTTTTTAATGAATATGATTAGGTAATAATAGATAATTAGATAATAATTTATTTTCAGAACATGTACGAAATAATAATACCTATATATAGGTAGATATTTCAATATAGTTACTATAATTTAAGATTTTCTTAAATGGTAATGAGCTTATGTATACTAAAATATATGTCGTGGCCAGATCTTAGAATTGATCACTTCATGATGTGGCCGAATGGATTGGTTGGTCATGAAATGGTTGTATTTCATGATATTGAAAATATCCGCTGGCCACATCATGTTAGGTGGCGCTGCAATCGGGTTTGGGTGGGACAACTTCTGCTGGGTAGGTTAGATACCCATGTGCTGAACACATAAGACTTAAAAAAATAACAGTGGCACTCCGGGAGTGCCGACAGAAGTGAAAACTTGAACAATTACGTGTGCATTTTTTTAATCGTCAGGAAAGTACATACTTATATACAGAGGTGTCGGTTACATGGTTACAGGTCGCGATTTCAATGGTTTTTTCCCATCTCAAAAATTATTCTTTTTTAAACTGTCAGCGCCATCTCTATTCACATCGATCTATTATTTCAATTCAATTAGTTTTCGCAAGGATGTTTTATTACGTAACATATTCTAGTTTCAGTGTATTGTGTAGATGGCGCAATATCTGAAAATATACAGAGGTGTCGGTTATGTTTACAGGTCGCGAGTTCAATGGTTTTTTCCCATCTCAAAAATTCCCAACGCGCCTAAAGAAGTTTTCACTTCAAAAATAACTCAGACGAAGTCGCGGGAAATAACTATTTTTTTTATATATGAGTTCTGTAATGAATCGCATTTAAATAATAAATATATCAAAATAAATAAATCAGTCTTCACTTCAATCTTCAAAAAGTTTTATTTTTAAACAATATGTCATTTTAATTAACAATTACCTACTAAGTATTATAGTTTTTTTACTGTTATTTTTTTCAATAAATCACTAGCGTTTAAAAAAAAATACAATAACACCCAATAACCACCATAGATTTAATACCATAGATATTAAGGTATTGTTGAAAATTAACATGAGAAAGGGCGAGAACGCATTAGCCCGCTGACAAATCGATTTCTCATTTTTCTAACATTTTTTGGCGCGAATTCTAACAGTTTTATGGAATAAATACGCCGTGTTATGGTATTGTGTGTTTGACATTTCGATATTGATGGCGGGAGGCGTGGCTGCACGCGGCCTCCTATACCTTTGCCTCGTGAAAAAGAATGGTGACGTGTTAGCCCTCTTTCCGTTTTGTTATTGCGAAAATATATGAATTTATGTTTTTTATACAACTTCTGTTTTCTCTATTCCGTACACGTCTTATAGCAGTGGAAGCGTGCATAAACTGTAGGTTTGTAATTACTCGCATCAGTTGTAATTAGTTGTAATACTCAGCACAGACAAACATACAAGAATTCTATAAAAAACTATTATTAATTAACTTCGATAACATAAGTCAACGTGTACTTACATAATTAAGTTTATGAAAAAATATTTTACCGATATGCTAAGATAATAAAATTGAATAGTTTGTTAGTTTGTTTATATTTGTTATGTTTTTGAACGCGCTAACCTCTGGAATTACTAAAATATATATTTGCATTTTATAGCCCAATTCTTGAGGAAGGTTCACGCTATCATGACGCTAATAGATACGCGGACTAAGCTATTATCTCAAGGGGAATCATTTTCAACTCAATAATTTAATGACCCAGAAATATCAACTCAATAATTTATTTTAACATTTAATGTAGTGTTGTAGCGCCAGATATTCCCATCCCTAATACCAGTAGGGCAGGACGGCCGATCCGACCACCTCTTCGCCTCCGCGAGTAGTTCAGTCGGTACTCTGTGTTAGTTACTTACGCTGTGTATGTATATAGGTAACTAGTTTAGTTACTCTGTGTAGATAATTCTCTATGTGTAAGAATGACACCATCATGTACATCGGTTCTGATTTTATATTAACGAACTTTGATTTTGTAACTAATCTAATGTTAATCCGAGATTGGCTGATTAAATTCAGTTCAATGTCCAATCGCCGTTTAATTTAACAAAGGTAAAGCCTTCCCTACTAAAGTGTATTTTATCAATACATTTATTCTGTGCCATAATTAATACTTATGCGTGAAATAAATGAAAGTAAATTCAATAAATTCAACGGCTCAATATATTTATATGTTTATTAAACGTAATAAATAAATAAAAAATGACGACAAAGAACACAGTTTTTTCGCAATAAAAATGTGACTCATCATTCCAAATGATTCATCATATTTCGAACGCGTGCGGGCGTGAATGTGGCGTGCAATGACAGCTGTCATTCGGTAATGACATATCTTATTTAATACGATCTCTTTCATGCGACTTTGTCAGTTATTACTAGGTGCTAAAAAAAATCATAGGTTAGGAAAGGATAAAAAAATAATTATTCTATAAATAAAGCTACTATAAATGGAATGGATGCAATTTGTCTTTCTCTCTTTCTCTCTCTCTCTCTCTTTCTTTCTCTCGCTGACATGTTTTTTTTTAAATGTTTTACCTAACGCCGAGTACTTAATTACAGTGACATGAATTATTGTGATAGATACCTGTTTTTTTTTAATACTCGTATTAAGCTGAAAGACAGGCTAATCCGGCTCAATAACATTTACTATCATTAGATCTTGGCAAAGGGTCAAAAAAATTGGAAAGACAAAAAAAACTATTTTTCTGTGAATGCAAAAAAAAGTGAAATGCGGGACACAGTTTGTTTATTTATACAAACATTTTTACACAGTTTGTTTATTTATACAACATTATAGACAAATAAGTTTATTAATTCTTCCGGAGCAGATGCATATTAAAAAGAAGACCCTTTAACAGCCATCTCTAATCACGAGAAATCATCTGAGTATGAACATTTCAATGTGTATTGTGTAAAAGATCGCTTTTTTAAAAAACAAATCCACCGCTCAAAATTTGACAAATCACGTAACAGTCAGTACCTACGTTCGATTTTGAAAACGGGCGCGAATACATCGATCAATAACCGATTGGTCTCGGCAATCTATGCGCGCTATTTGTCAACGAAATTGAATTTGTTAAGACTTGATTTATATAGCTTTAAATGTATCAATTTGTTTTTTTTTTTTCAGTTTCTTATACAAAGTGCGTTGGACAGGCTGACAGCGAAGCTATATGTTATAGTTATAGTTTTATACACTTACACTAGTAACATTAGAGGGGAATCAAGTGCGCTTACGATATAAGGATCTATGTTTTTATATTATACTTCATGGGACTATCTGTTTATAGAAAAAAATTAAGTTTAAATATTTTTAAATTAATATTGAGAGAGAGACAGAGACAGAGAGAAAGGGTACATAAAAGGTACCCTTTCATGCAGAAAAATCTCCTACTTCATCTCCTACTTTGTATGCCTTTTTTTAAGGAGGGGAAGTGACATTTACGCACTATCCCTCGTCATGTGGGACTCGCCCCGTGAAGTGACTTCTACACTTTAATACCCACTAAAAACCCCCCGGATTCCACCATCCGCGGTGATGTGTGGGTTCGAGATCACAGTAGACCTTGTCCTGGGTTCCCCACACACCTCTACGTCCGCTCCGGGCTCGACTGGTGGCGAGTATTCGCCTCACTAATTATATGTTGCGGCCCAGGAATCCTATGAGCCACCACGTATCATTTATAGGTATTTCACGACGTCAGATGTCCTCGTCTGACGTCCTGAAGATTGATATTGCGTTGTTCAAGCAACGTGCGCCGCGGCGTACGCCCCGAGAACGTCGGCCGCTATTTTGTATCCATGATAATGTGTTGCAAAATTTCGTGATGATCGGTTGAGTAGTTAAGGTGTGAAAGCGTAACAAACAAACGAAAAAAACTGATTTTTGCAACTTTTGCAAGAATTAATAATGTTTTAACGCATAAGAAAAAAAAAATCGCGGTCAAAAGTTATTATTTATTATATTTAGGTTGATACAGTGGGGGGATATGGGATATTATCAACAACATATGATACATATTAAAAGCAAATTTGTACAGCCAAAAATAATCCAATTAAGTGAAACAATTGTCCGCTAGTTGCAGGGTTAGTCGGCGTCAGATTTCTGTGAAGGGCCGAAGGGTCCCTTGGAAGAGCCCCGTTTAGCGACAATATGCCGCCGGCAGCTGACGCCCGGCCCTTTTTGGGGACTGTCACTTGTAGTGATTGGGATGGTGTCGATAAAATGTGTATATATGTTGTCGATAATGTTTTATTATGACTATCATCTAACTGAATTGTCAGATTGAGGTTTTTCGTAGATTATTTCTGTCGACAAATATAATATTTATATAAATACTAGCTGTTGCACTGGCCTTCGCGCGCGTAACTTTATAAAATATATCTAATTATTGGCTGATAACGTAGCTTTCTATAGGTGAATTAATTTTTAAAATCGGTCCAGTAGTTTTTGAGTTTATTCATTACAAACATACAAATCTTCTCTCTTTATAATATTTAGTATATGTTTATAAAGAGGCTAAGTTTGTGCCTATGGAAATTTGTTTGTATATTAGAAGGTAATTTTAGAATTCATCACTTAGAAAAAATATTTTACCTATAGTTACAATAGAATTTGAAAATATCGCGGGCACCAGCTTCTTACCTAAAGATACCTAAAGATCTAACGCTTGGCAAAAGTAGGTATAATTTCAGGCGTCAATGTATGTCAAGCTTTACATTACATATTTGCCAAGTTATATCTTTGATTTTTTAACGCAGACGAAGTCGCAGACACCCTTATATTTTTACTTTTTACTGAAAATACAGTGCTATTAATAGAGTTTTAATATATTATTTTTTAATGTGTCAAATTTTTTATAAATTTACGTACGTTCATTTTATTTAATCTATATATTTATATTTTATTTGAGTATTATACAAATAAGTTATTGCTGTCCGCCTCTGTCTGTTTTTCTGCTAGCTTCTTCAAAAACAGGTTTCGATACGGTTTTCACTAAAGGAAAGAGACATAAACGAGGAAAGTATGTGTAATGTAAGTATATACCTATATAAAATTTGCAGAAAAAAGAAAAAGGCATCTAAAAATGCATAGGTAATTATCGCTGTGGCTCATTGCCATAACAACGGGAAACTTATGAAAATTATATTTTTATTTTATAAAAAAATCTGTTTTATTTGAAATTTTGGGAAAAAAAGTATATAAGATTATTTCTCTGTTTAAATGCAATGTTGTGTAAAAATTTCAAGTCAATCGGTCGGCTAGTTTTCGAGTCTTTGAATCATATCGATAATCACCCCATCACTCGCAAGAGACAGGGGTGCACCGCCTGAGAATTAATTACTTTTTGACATATTCACTTTTATTACAATTTATATCGAATAATAAAAAGATTCGAGCACAGAATGATTAGGGAAGCGCGAAAAACACGTGGGGTTTAGGGTAAGCTTAGACAAAGAAATCTTAAGACAATTAGCATTCTTCGAATTTCAACGATTTCGCCGTTACATCCCAATATCCCCATTGTTATAATCCGTGGCGATAGTGTGAATATTGTTTCAGTACATAGATTATGCTCCCACTATCTCCATTCGTCATTTTGTATAATGAAGTTATTAGGACGATTACAGTATCGTTTTCTCTGTGCGTATAAGCTCGTATAAGCTTGCAGCACCTACTTATGGCGTTGCGTGTGTTATAGGCGACGGCAACCACCTACCATCATGTGGATCGTCAGCCTGTTTGCCGATCTTAGCTTTTTAAATTCCACAGACAGGTTGACGGATCACTCAATGGTGAGTGGCTACCGTCGCCTATAACACAAGCAACGCCACAAGCGCTGCAAGTGCACTACCGACTATAGTTTGGGAAGGGATAGGGAAATGGGCTTTGACATCCCTTACTCAATCACCGAAACACTAAATCATATATTTTATTTTTTTAAACGACTAGTATTTTCTTTTTTTTTTGTACTTATAAACTTTAATATGTCTAACCTTGTAATAGGCTATATAAAAATCTAACTCTTTTTATGTATTTCTAAAATGTTACATGCTGTAAGGTTGGCTATTAAATAAATAAATAAATAAATAAATAAAATAATAGATTACAAATAGCTGGCTGACCCTGTAAACGTTGTTTTGCCAAAAAAAAAATAGTTTACAACCTATTCTCAGACCTACCGAACATACATAAAAAATTTCATAAAAATCGGTCAAGCCTTTTCGGAGGAGTTTTGTTACAAACACTGTGACACGAGAATTTTATATATAAGAAAGCTATTTATTTCAAGGTGGCTTTTGTGATGCCATGGCCCATTTTCTTATCACTTCCTAATCCCTATAATCCTACTAAGGTTGTATTGAGAGCGCACTTTAACACTTACAGAACCCTATGTGTTACCTTAGATTACTATAGTATACCATAGTAGGTACTATACTTACTATATATATGAAATTAATATCAATTAAAGTAATTATTTATTAAAAATAATCATTATTATTATTATTATAATAGAGAATATTTAAAATTGTATTCAAAATATTTGTTTCTGAACTACAATATACGTAATGCAAAAATATGTATCTGAATTAGACAAAAAGTGATCAAAACAAATATTAATATAACAAAGAACAGATAAATGTAAGGGTTATTAAATAAATATTATATTAATGTTTGACTTTTAAATGTTACAATGTATCTTTTACAATGGACATGCAAAATATTGTTTGCTTATTCAAAATAGTTTAGTGTGGCGTGGGCACCTATCCAACAAAAATTAAATGCAAAGTTTGACAGATATGCAAACATGGCCGCAGCTGTCAATCAAAATCGCAGATTTTGAATTAGTTTAAATTTGGAACACTCGCAACAACGATATTGTCATTTTAATATTCATTACGTAACAACAATAAAATAATACCTTTTAAAATTAGGTATAGGTAATAAAATTATATATACCTATTCTATACTTAATAAAAAATAAAAAATATACTTAGTTTTGATCATTTACTAATTTATATTTGAGTTGCGGCCAACCCACCATCAGCTTAGCACGGATGCATTTCTTTGCAAGTTATAGGTACATAACACAAATCTTCCTCGTTTATCGTCCTTTCCATTAGAGAAAACCGTATCTAAATCCGGTAGGGTGATAATCCTTACCTACATATTATAAAACAAAGTCCGCCGCTTCTATCTGTCTTTATGTCTGTAGGTATTTATGTTCGCGGTGATCTCAAAAACTATTGAACGGATTTTCGTGTGGTTTTCATTATTGGAAAAACCATATCAAAATCGGTCCATACGTTTGGGAGCTACGATGCCAGCACACACGTCAAATTTATAACACCCCGTTTTTGGGTCGGACGTACGTTTTTGCGAGATACCATTGTAATGTGCTTATAGGGCTTTAGAGTTTTGGTAATCGGTTCGAAATAAGAATTAGGTGAATTTTCATGAGTAATTTATAAGGAGCGAGAGAAAAATTGGAAAAAATAAAAATAAATAAATGCAAATATTTGAAATTGAAATGCCGTAAATGTAAACATGCCGCCGCCGTTTGAATATTCATTCCAAATATGAATATTTCGAAGCGTTCCGTCCGAAAATCACATTCATTGGCCATAGAATTGAATGGAGTGGACTGTGTAATATATATAATATCGAACCAATTGTTTATTTTTAATTTAACCGTATGACCGTACGTGTCGCAATTAAAACTTTATTTATTCTATACTTTATTTATATATAAATAATCATATTAATAATGTATATAAATAAAAATAAGTCGCGAGAACGACTGGACTAATTTGGCTATTTCTTTTTATTTCAAATAATCGTTGAAAGTTGAGGAAGGTTCTTATGAATTAGAAAAATTGGTCATCAGTGCGAAGCCGGGGGCGGTTCGCTAGTTTATAGTTTTAAGTTAACAACAATTTATTTATCAATTGATTTCTTAAAAAAGTATACTTATCCGTTGTCTAGCACCCGTATTGCAATCTTTGCTTAGTTTGGGGATAGATGGCGCTGTTTTGTACCAACAAAAAGCTAAAACGAATATTAGTCTACATATTCATAACACACATGTACATACACACAAACACACACACACACACACACACACACACACACAGTGAGAGAGAGAGAGAGAGAGAGAAAGAGTTTTATATGTTAATTTTTAGATTTTATATACTTTTATTTTATATATATTTTATATATAGATTTTATATATATTTTTAGACCTTTACATATGAAAAATAATTTTTTTCATTATAAAATTATATTTTTCTTAATATCCTTAATACTCGTACTAGACCGGAAAACTGACGAAAAAACCAGTGTAAAAGTTTAAAAATTTTTATTCCTCAGTCCCACTCCACGCATTTCTATAAGCTAGTCAGTGCTCGAATGTAGTTAGCAAGTCCATTCGAAATTCCATACATTTAAATAAATAAATGAAAAATACTCCCAGAAACGAATACGATGAAATGCGCGATAATTAAAATCATTCATAGTTTTCTGGATTCAATTTGAATAATATATTACGTGGTAATTGCATCGTTCTTTTTAATAAAAAAAAAACGGTTCATGCCTGGTTCGTCCTACTGTGTTGTGTCCCACACAAAAAATTCCCACTACGTCCCAGTGTGTATCCCGAAATATATTACTCCCGGTTATTCCTGTTTCGAAGGCCTCTTCATCTCACATTTTTTTTTGTATAGATTAAATAACTATTTTAATACAGTTGCGTTGAATATAACTAGCTGTGCCCGCACCATAGAGTAAATAGTACTTAACCAGTAAGTACTATTTACTGGTTAAGTACTATTATTATTTAATGTACATTCACGGCTAGTTGCATTTTGCAAATAAAAGTTACATCGGTGACGTGCGAAGCCGCGGCTGACTCGCTAGTATTTTTATACCTAATGAGTGTTGATCGTTCGCAAGCACAGATAGATATTAGTTTCTTTATAGGTAAGTGTTTTGAAAAATTTTAAATAAAACAAAATTATAAGGTATATGCAGCCCGCTTTCCTGTACCTGTACTTAGAAATTGCACCTAAAGCAAGGAAAATATAGGTAGTACAGCCTTAAAGTCTATGACATAAGCAAAAGGCTCAAAATACGTCGCCTATGCCAGACTATAGGTAGGTTTTGCTACGGATCTACGAAACGTTTGTCTACGTCGTAGAGGTCTACGAATACGCTAAGCTACGAACAATTTTATTATTTTCTGTAGCTGTTACGCTACAGAACGCTGTAGCTCGTTCCTTGTATTCTTAGACGACGGTAACCATTTACCGTCAAGTGGATCATTAAACCCTTTTTAATTAAACTTAAACAATTATTGTTAATTAAATATTGCATCTATACAATACTTCCGCATTAAACAATCAGCGGAAAGAGTTTTTTTTAAAAAAGAAATGCCGTTTAAAAAGTTCAAAAAAGTATAAGTTCAAAAAAGGAATCGAGCATAAAGGCGGGTGCACACTCTCGCCCGCATCCGTACCCCGGTATCCGCACAATCTTGTGCCGCGCGTTGCGTTTGACGTTAAATAATTGTCGGCCGCCACAGACTATGCAAACCATTACATTTTAGAAGTGGCATTTTGATATAAATATATTGTGTCACTCGTAACTGGTCCTTACGAATAGAGTGCCGACCATATATTTTATTACTAGCTGGTGCCCGTGACTTCGTCTGCATTGAAAAATATAAAAATATTGAAGCAATATAATGCTTGACTTCTTGCTGCTATAACACTTTGGCCAGGCGGTAATTTTTTATTTTATTTTAGGTGATCTCTCGGGAACAGTCCTTTTTTTCTGTATGCAATATTTCATTATGATTAGTTGAGTAGTTACAACAGACAGACAGACAAACAGAGTTACTTTCATCTTTAAAACATTGGTATGGAAGTATGGATTCTTAACAATACTCGTATTGTTATAATGCTTTGTCTGGTTCTAACCCCAGATGTCCGACGCAAAAATGGCGTTTTATAATTTTAACCTGTGTGTCTGTTTGTGGCATCATAGCTCTCAAACTGATGGACCGATTTTGACTGACGTGGTCGAAATGTTAGAAATATACCAGTTAGGAATATATATTAATACCTAATATTATGTTTTGAAGCAGAGTAGAAATTTTTTGGAGTTTATTTATTTTATTTATTTATTTATTTAAGTATTTATTTATTTATATAGCATAATGTTACTTTTAGTTTAACAATGGTGTAAACACAAACTCATTAGATGTTCACCATGTTCATATTAAAGAATTATTTAGAACATATACATTCAGATATAATTATGTAAATATATACAGACAGATAATATAAATATAAACACATTCTTAATTATTTCTATTACGCTTAATTAAACCTTTTTTTGACGCTCACGCATACTTTCGATTCTTCAATAATTACTTACTTTAAAATTTTAGAATTTATACATAGGTCTAAGATAATAAGTTAATTTTTCTTGTTTACGTGTAAATGTACCTACTGTTGTTAAAAATTATATTTATCTGTAGTTAATTGTAGAAAGTATTGTTTTAGCTTATATGTGATGTTTTTGGGTGTTATTTCGCTTTTTAATGTTTTAGGTAGTTGATTAATTAGGTTTGGTATGACATAGGTAAGCAAAACGTTTTTTTCCATGAAGGTTGTTATAGTTGGGTAAATTAAATTTTGACTCATCAAATAATCTATTCAAATAAGTTATTTTTGGAGTTTTTACGTTTTCATTAAAATATTGTTCTTTTAAATTTACCTATAATTTTAATAGTACCTATAAATTTTGTTTTTCCTTTTATGGGTAGAATTTTACACAATACGAATAATTTGCGATAATCTTCTTTTAAGTTTTTAGTAAAAAAAATTTTAGAATACGCAACTGAAGTGAGAAAACTTTGTCCAAGTAGCTTCATGTCCAGTATTGCTCTCAACTTATCACATACCTACGTGATTAATGTGTTCTACCCAGTTAAGTCGATTATCTATGACTAGCCCAAGGAATAAGCCAAAGTTGAGAGGAGTAAGCCCTTTTATTATCTACTTAGTATACTAATGTTTATTTAGTCTGTGGTAATGTCCTTCTTATTAAACCTATCTATGCAATACTTAACTCTATGTTCGAATGGGCGGCAAGGAAGGAGTTTGTTTAAATGACAGCATACAGAGTTTACGAGTGGCCTGATTTGATTGCTCATTAAATAGGCCTTAAAATTTTTATAAGTCTTTCCTTTTGATAGGTAATTTATTTAAATTCTTTTACTGTTTGTTGTAGTCAATTTCAGTGTTTACTATTATATAATTCGTTAGTAGTGGCACGGTACACTTTGTTATGCAGTCATTTGGGCAGCCCGTCTGGCGGCAGTAACCACGCTTTTACAGAAGACCATCGTGAAATAACAGCATGTGGGCTCTGGTATTTCAATGTGTGAGTAAGTGAGTAGGTAGGTAAGTGATTCCAGAGCTTATTTTTATCCTTAATCCTTTCATTTCAGATAAAGCTAAGTCATTTCTAACTAGCGCCCGCCCCAGGCTTCTCATGGGTGCAATTTTTTCTGCAAATGATATACCTACCTACATAAATTTTCCTCGTTTCTAGCTCTTTTCATTAGTGAAAACCATATCAAAATCAGTTGGGTGGTTTAGAAGTTAGCGAATAAACAAACAGAAAATTTCAACGACTTTTTTTGTAATATGTAGAGATATAGATAGATATCCAATATAGATGGTTCTAATAACGTTTGAAATAGATACTTATCTACATAAAATACATTTGGAAGATAACGTCTACCCACATTGTAAACTCAACTACAAAGAAAGGCAAACGGGGCGCACGAAATTACCCGACAAAAACATACTACCATATCGTTTGAACTCAATAAAAACGATATGGAACCCGATAGGAGAGGCGAGGAATAAAAAACAACCAAATATACATATAAAACCTCATTTCTTGAGACAAGCTAACCCATTTCGCAGGATCGCATGAAATGGAAATACATCTAACAATAAGTTAGAAAGAGACGACTATAAGCACAATATTGCGTCTTAAAATGGAATTCTATTGGTCGATTTGTATCGAATAAAATTGTACTCGCGACCCCATTGGTGGTTGAGTTTTATTTTTTTTACGTTCCGTTCCACGCTTTTTTATGTTATCTGAATTTTATGGGATACTTGTAAGCAGGTTTTTGGGATAACGGAACGTAGATATTCGAGTTATTAACTTTCTTGTTTCGTGAAATGGTTTTTTTTATTGTTGAACAATTTTGTGTCATTAGAACTACTTAGTGGTCGATCAGTCGATGAAATTCGACCATGATTCATTTAGTTAGTAAGTATTAAATGCCTACCATATTATTCTCTTTTCAGATTGACTACAAACTGACTGACTATAAACAAAGGAACATAGGAGGTACATATTACATACCTACATACCTACGTAGTTGCAAAAGCTTGTGCCTATGTCAAACACGCAGTTTTATGTGTATCAAGGCATCTATACTTTATTTACTAATAATATAAAGAGGAAAGATTTGTATTTTTGTTTGTAATGAATAAATTTAAAAACAACTGGACGATTTTTAAAATTCATCTAAGTATAGAGAGCTACATTATCAGCGAGTATAGCATGGGACATATTTTATAAAGTTACGCGTACGAAGTCGCGTGCAACAGCTTGTCGTAAATAAAATACAGCCCATGTTACTCGTTGATAATGACACATAGGCATATATAATTACTTTTACAATCAAATTCAAATTCAAATTGAAGGTGAAAGTATTTTTAAAATCAATTAAGTAGTTTTTGAGTTTATTCATTTACAAATCTTTTCTCTTTATACCTAATACTTATTAGTATAGATAAGAAAGAAGCCATGGTTTATATTTGATATCTTAACCGCCTCCATCTAATTCGATGGCATCCGTCTTAATGCCGTCATAACTGAGAGGGGAAGATCGGGGTAGCGATTCTTAATTAATAATGTATGGGGGAGTGACGGAAGGGGACGCGGGGATAGATGGCACAGATAATTGTCGGCGATTATCGAATTAACCACAAGTGATCCCTTGTGAGTGTACCTACAGTAAGTAAGTAGGTATGTATACTAACATCCTAAGTAAGTAACTATATACCTATGTAAGTTATTTTTTAGTAGTTGTAGTAAGAATTACATTTTATGTTAGTGCAAGGAATTATATTACTTTTTCTTTTTAATCTTTATTTAAGGCTTTTCCCTTAGGGAAATGTCGCCTCATTGGACAAGGTCTTATATAGTACATAGATAAACTATACTAGATACTACTATACTAAACTATTACTATACACTAAATCTAGAGTTGTAAATATTGTACAGCTCCCTGGCGAATTATATTACTTAGTTTGAAAAAAGTGTAAGTATTATTAATCTAAGTATACCACAGAAAAGATATTATAAGTACTAATCTATTAAGAGAGAAGATATTTTGTATGTTTGTAATGAAAAACTCAAAAACTAAACTGAACCGATTTTGAAAATTCTTTCACATATAGAAAACTACATTATCAACGAATAATATACTAGGCTAAATTTTATTAAGTTAGGCAGACGAAGTCTATTGCAACAGCTCGTAAGAAATAAAATTAAAGTGTCAATATGTCAAAATAACTGCTTTTTAGTAAATGTCTTTCGTTGGTCAAAGAAATATCAAGACCTTAGCAAGCATCTAAGTATGTACTTTTATCAATAAACATTTAGAGTTCCATCTTAAAAAATTAAAATAAACATAATAAGTCACACGATCCTTTTCAATTTAATAAAAACCAATGGAATAAGTAAATATTCAATTATTTAAAATAATTTATTAAATAAGTAAGTACCTAATATTAGGTACTTGTCTTTGCCGCAGGGGACAATAGCTTTTTTTAAATCCTGTCTCAGTAGTGGTAGGGCACACTGCGTTTCGCACTCATTTTGGCAACCCGCCCGGCGGCAGTAACCACGCCTTACAGAAAACCACCGTGAAATAACAGCACGTGTGTTTTTGTGTTTCGATGAGTGAGTAGGGATTGCCAAAGCTCATTTCCTTATCGCTTCCTAATTCCTATCCTTAATATTACCACATTCGGCAGTGCACTTACAGCACCTAGTGACATTGCTCGTGTTTTAGACGAAAGTAGCCACCTCTCCACCTACCAACAACTGCACCATCAGCCTGTCTGACTAACATTACATTTGAAAAAAATTTCCAAATATTATTTCGTAAATTTCCCACACAAAATTAACCGCGAGTTACGCTTTATTTACAAACAAATCGTATTAAAAAGCAAACATTGATTTGTTAAGTTAAAAAAGGCGCCGCCAACAGCCTCCGAAATGCTCAATCAAAATCCGCGCACACTCCAAATTCAGATATCGGCTTCGGTAATTGTTTTAAAGCTGCCCGGAGAGCTAGGGGCGGTACAATCCACCCCTAACGGCTGCGTTTGACAGCCCCTCCCTTCTATTATATCCTTAGGGGTAACAGTTTTTTGTAACACCCATGTTACTCGAAAACCCCCCTGTAACCCTCGGAACGTTTGCGTACAATTCGCTTTAACGTACTATGGCGTTGTTACGGGCTTCGTTTAAGAGAGTGTTGCCTTTTATGCTCGGAATGCAGAAAACTACAGAAGAGGCGTTCTATCACGATCGGATGGAATGTTCACAATTATTTTTTTTTATGTTAATATGGGCAAACTGTCTTATATAATATTTTAATTAAACTAAGGATGTTGGTACCTGAGATCTTACAATACTTTTAGTATTACAATCTGGTCGTAATGAGAAATTTGATTTTGGGTAACCTAAGTTTTTCATTTTATTCAGCTTTATCTCGTCTATGGTCACGAAACGTCTTCCCTTAATAGTTTCCTTCATCTTTGGGCCAAGATTAAAAAATAAGGTGGTTAAGGCACCAGTCATTGGAGGAGTGTTTAAGGTACGGTACTTACTTCCTTTGGCACTCTGGCTCAGTTTTCCTGATACGATTACTGGCAGGGTCAAAAATGCCAAGGCCAATTATAGTCTTACGAATAAATTGTACTATTAAAAGTAATGTACATCTTTAGTTTCATTAAAATATTTACATATACATATTATATTATACAAAAATAATTATAACATTTACTACAGGTATAGGTAGGTATATTATTATTATAATGACTCACCTGACTGTCCTTGAGGCCCAGTTTTTCCGCTAACTTTTTTCTATCTGGCTTCGAGATATACTTCTGCACCTGGAATCTCTTCTCCAAACCTTTTCGCTGAAGGTCAGAGAACACTGCCCGGCGCATCATGCCTCGACGTGGTTTACCTGGTGCATACAAGTATATATTATGTTATTTTTTTTTTATAGTAAAAACAGCATCCTGCATTTTAATCCAGATAATAAACTATATGTGTGACAAATTTCTTTCAAATCCGTTCGGCAGTTTTTGCGTTATTAAAGAGCAAACATCCACACATCCTGTGCTGAAGATGTGTATAGATTGTTTGCTTTGCATTTGGCGTTTTAATATCTAGATTCTAGTAGGATTTTAACTGTAAATAGTACTTATGTAATATTCACAGATAACGTAAGTAATTGTTATTATTCTTATTAATTTTTTTATAAAAATAAAGTAATTTTATTATTCTTTTATTATTGGAGAAAGCATTTTTTTTTTAATTGGACCTAGGCATGAAAAAAGTCAAAATTTTCATTATAATATTAGTGCAACGTATTAATATGAATTTAACGTAATCATAAAATTTACCTCTCGAACTGTGAGCCCACGGGAAAGCACCGGGAAGGGGAAAAACTTGTGTGTGCGCTTGCGCAGGTCTCACTGCAATAAAAAAAAAATCATACGTAAAGAAGAGAAAGTAAAGAAAGGGACAATATTGACTGTTTATTGCTTCACTGTTTGGTTGTCCCAAATATACGAAAATGAGGGCATTCAAGGAACTTTCATTGTATTGTATTCATTTTAATTTCTAATTCTGCCCACACACCTAATTAGGAAACAAAAAAACAAGTGTAACGCTAGTTCTGAAACGCTGAATACTTTGAAATTAATAACTGGGTATTTTTCAAGTAGTGCAGCTCGTCTGGCGGCAGTAACCACCCTCTTACAGAAGACCACACCGTGAAATAACAGCATTTGCGCTGTTGTGTTTCGGTGAGTGAGTAAGGCATGAAGAACCCATTGTCCTATCCCTTCCTTTTTTTAACGTTATGTATGACACGACTTCGGTGCCCCGCCACGGTCCTATCCCTTCCTATTGCGTTATGCTTAATCCTACTATGGTCTGCAGCGCACTTGCAGCAAATTGTGGCGTCGCTTGTGTTATAGGCGACGATAGCCACGTATACACTATCAAATGGACCGTCAACCTGTCTAACGAAGTTTACATAAAGAAATTCAAAGATTTTGGAACAAATATTAAG
This sequence comes from Synanthedon myopaeformis, assembly GCA_944738685.1. Taxonomy (NCBI): domain Eukaryota; kingdom Metazoa; phylum Arthropoda; class Insecta; order Lepidoptera; family Sesiidae; genus Synanthedon; species Synanthedon myopaeformis. Next base: position 3,683,947 of record OX122941.1, read on the forward strand.
CCTTAAAAAAGTCTGGTATTGCCCATGGTCCACCTACCTTGTCCACCTTTTCACCTAAAGGTGTATAACACGGGCAATAAAAACTGCATCATTAAGTATAGCCACTTGACATTAATATTCGGGTGAATGGGACATAGGTATTTTTTTTGGGCCAGTTGGGAAAAAAATAATTCAGGCGAATCTTGAGGGCGAATGGGACCTACATAATAATCGACATAATAAAAATGTTTTGTTGTGTAATTAGAAATGATAAAATTAAGTTCATTTTCAGTCGCATAATGTATAGTTACGAAACTTATTGAGTCGCGAACGAGTACGCAACTGCTATTGATAGGTTTACTACGGGCAATAAAAAAATGCAATTTTTATTGCCCGTAATACACCTAGGTGAACATAAGTGGACCACGGGCAATACTCATACTTGAAAAAAGTTAATTTCGAATTTCCCACGTGTGCTAAGTAGTTCAAATTGTACATTGTTAATTTAATATACTTACTTATAATAAAACACCAACTAAAGCTATCCCATCCCGTATTTACGTTAAGGATTAATACAACAATGGGATGTATTTCTGTTGTTTGTCCGTCAAATTGTGCGTGAATCATAAAATGTTGTTACAATCTTGCAATTCAACAATAGAGCAACAAAGGCAACAATGGATGCGCCATTTTAACGCTGCGGTTTGTTTATGGGAGGTCTTTTTTTTTAATAATTGAAATGAGGTACGGTATCGAAGTGACTTAAGGCAGCTTTTTTTAAAGATACTTTTAAATCGTTTTTTGCAAGAAATAAAGAAATAACAGAGCACGATGTGTTTTTTGAAAAATTTGTCTATACACCTGTGTTATTTTTTGGACACATTTAATAGGCCACATTTGACATTTCACATGTACTTTGTGCTCTTACTATTTTTGTATTAATTTGAGAACTTCTTAAGTTTTATTTTCCACCTCTTCTACAGAATTATTTTAATTATTTAATTATTTACAGAATTATTTGTTTTATTTCCTTTTTTTAAGTTCGAGTGAATAGGCATCTTCTGGGTGAGCTCGCTCCATCATAGGTCTCATCTTTGCTACACGGCTGGTTGTTGGCCAAGAGCTAACCCATCTCTAATAATAAAAAAAAGCCTCCTCTACAGGTTGGAATCGAAAATTTTTTTCACTCATCAATACATAGCATATAAATATATATTCTAGAAATTTATAACAAAAATACCCTTAAGGGACTCAAATTTTGATTTGTTAGTAAATTCTCCCGGACTACTCCTGCAACCCGGTGGTTACTGCTGTCAGACTGTCTATTTATAAATTTTTGGTTTTGGGAAAAATTTTTATAATAAATAAATAGGTACACTCACCTAAGTACGGATGATGACAATGTGCCAACAGATGTTGTAAGTGCTGATGCTGTACCGGAATTGGTCTACTAGCTATGGGCTTCGCAATTGGCCATGGACTGCTCATGATAGGTTGGCGATAGTCTGGAAGAGAAAATTTTATTTATTTTATTTTCTTATAAATTATTATTTTATTTTATTTATAAAAATTTTAAATATTATTTTTTAAAATGTATTAAATTGTTAATTCGAGAAAACGGTGCAGAAATAATTTGCATCCGTCCGAAACCTAAATCGGGTCGCTGGCAGTTCAATATAATTTATAATTAAATGTAGGTATTCTATTTATTCCTTGAAATCTGTTTTCAATCTACGGTCTATAGGTACTCAATTAAAATGCCCTTGCGTATCAATATGGAAATCAAAGGCGAACATTAAATGCCTTAATCGTATAACACCTTTATAAATACAATAGGGGGAGTCTACTACCGATTGTTAACGTGTGGTACAAGTCGTAAGAGTCGTAAACTTAAACCTAGAGTGCCGCAAGTAGCGTGACAAGTCCCAAGCTACCGGTGATTAGGGATACAGAGTGAGCGGCGGAAAGGCAGCGGGAAGAGACCCCCTCTCCCAGCCAATCCGCTGGAAAAGGCTCGGGCGCAGGTGGCTGGCCTATGTCCGCAGCCTCACCCGCCGCCCGTTGTATGGTCTCCCGAGATGTCTGGCGTAACTCCGCTTTCGGGTACACCGAGATTTCGACAGAGAGCGTACCTCTTCCTATCGATGTCGTGATATTTTATTGTTGTAAATTAAATGTAAATATTTTGTAAGTGAAGTTATAAATATCATGTTTAGAACTGTAAAATTATCAGCAATATTTTTTTATTATTAAAGTTTAATTTTTTAATAAAAATATATATTTTTGATTGATTTGTGTACCTTTACTACATTAAAAATATTCCCCCATAGATATCACTTTTGTACGGTACTGTACTTTTGGTTCAAGTTTTTTTTATGAAAATAATATTTGTGCGAAACAGCGACTAAAAATATATTTAATTTTATAGTCACTTCTTCGCACAATTCGTACGAAACAAAATTGTGCGAAACCTCTACTAAACCGTGTCATAACGTTCTTTCGACCCCGCCCATCAACGGCCGCGCTAGAAAGTCGCTAGAAAGCCAAGGTTTTAGTCGGTAGTCGGTATACGAATCTGGCATAACCCCGCAGTGTATACAAGAGGATTTCCCAACGTTAAAAAAAGGGCTACAGAGTGAGGAGCATTTATGTCTAAGAGGCGGACCGAAATCGCTGTATCCCCCACCTTGTACCACAACACCGATATCCCGGCAATTTCTTACCACCCCGACTGTCAAAGGCAGACCTCGCGTAATATATTATATAGCCTTTGTAATGCCATTAATCACACATGAAACGTTTTGTTTTTGACTTCACTTCACCCTGTATATTCATTTAAATTACCTATTTTATTCACCTACGCGTAGGTGAATACTTACTTTACGCCAAAATTTTAAAAAATATGTTTATTTTATAACAAACTAAATTAAATATATGACTTTATTGAGATAACAGCAATAGTAAACTACTTAAATAATATATCATTTAATTCTAAGTTATATATATTTACATAATTATTATACATATAGACTTGGCTTATGAGGTAATCGCCATGTGGAATGTCGATTCGACCATCATCGTTCCGGTCGTATCGGCAAACGGTCTCATAGCAAAGAGCCTCGACCAACACCTCGAGAGGCTCTCACTAGATGACTGGGTCAAGGGACAGATACAGAAGGTTGTACTTCTTGACACAGCATGAATTGTCAGGAGATTCCTCACTTTGCAGTCCGGTAGTATAGGCCTTGCCCCGCTACTTGCGGCACTCTAGGTTTAAGTTTTTTATAATATTCATTGTTTTTTTTATTTATATTGTAAAAAATTTAAATCTAAGAAAGAAAATATATACATGAATATTAATAATAATTTCAATCATTATTCCATCAGGCCAAAAGTTTTCATCTAGGAACACATTTAGTTTTTGTTTTGGTACCATTAACTTGTATGCATTATACTAATTATTCCATTTCGTGTTTATTTTTTGTAGAGGAAGTGACAAATGCGTTTTCCTGAAAATATGATTTTTCAATATTATGAAAAAAAAGCGGCACTTTTATATCTGCTGCTTTAAAATTTCCAGCTGACGTTAAAGAACTATACCCTGTTTACTCACGAAATAATTTCTGGTTCGTTTTCTTTGTACTATTTTCCATTCTTCTGAAGGTTCATTGCATTTCCACTCTTCACTTTCTTTGATTTCAATAAAACGATTCTTCAATTTCCGTCTTTGAACGGTAATCCATTCAGCATTAGACTTATTCTGCTTCCAATTATCCTCTTTCAATACTTCTGCCATAGACTTTCGAATAGGTACTGCAACCTTGTCTTCCAAGTTGTTGTAAGGGCCAGCCAAGTGTTCGTCAATCTTTGTCTTTGTCAGGCTTGGTGGCATCGACAAAACTGTCAGTTGAGTCCGACTGCTGATTCAAAGATTCATTATGATTATTTATTTTTATTTTACCATCTACCGACAAATATTGTTCTTGTTGAATATCACTATTTAACTACGTATTCAAAAACATATTATTTTTCCCAAAAGCATTCTTGTCACATATAGGAGACAATTCTATTGGAGCAATACCATCACCAAAACTATCCATAATATTTCTTGCATGTCTCTGAACCTTACGTTCGGATTTATTTAAAGACAGTTTCTTTTTACGTATTTTTATTTTACCATGTTCTGACAAACATTGTTCTTGTTGAATATCACGATATGACTGCGTAGTCAAAATCTTATTATTTTTCTCAACGGCTCCTATAGAAGACAATTCTATTGGACTATTACCATCACCAAAACTATCCGTAAATATAATACTTATATATAATCAAGTCTTTGATATAAAGCCTAACTAAATTACCAATCATTGCATATTTTTCTATTATTTTCTAACGATTCCTGCCTCTGTCTGTTTCTCCGCTAACTTCTTCTAAACCACGGAACGGATTTTGATACGATTTTCACTAGTAGAAAGAGGGATAAACGAAGAAGGTTTGGGGAAATCGATATAATGGACGGAATTTTTGGGTATTGTGATCACAAAATTTTGCAGTTATTTATTTTTTGGTGTAATCCTAAATAACTATCTATGCTCTTGATTACAGTTGAATTCAATAATTGATTTTGTATGTTTTTAATAAAAAAAATAAAGTTCAATTGAATCATTGTTAATAATCTTTTTACAGCTAACTGTGACAGTTCATGTTTTAAAAAAAGTAGATACCCATTGACAAGTTATTTTAAAAAAATGGCCCATTAATCAAAATTTCAAAATGGTACAACTATATTCGAATTTTTGAAGTGAAAAGTGAAAACTTTATTTTTTTTTATGTTAAGGCGACAGACAGGCTGACGGTCCACATGATGGTAGGTGACTACGGTCGCTTATAACACAAGCAACGCCATAGGTACTGCGAGTGCACTGCAGACCATATAAGGAAGGAATAGGGAACTCTAAGCATCCCTTACTTCTCACCGAAACACAACAGCACGCTTGACGCTCCTATACCTACCTACCCCAATAATTTAATAGCACAAAATAATTAAACGTAAACTCACGTTAAAATCACGTTATATTTAAAGTGTAGGGGTGGGTGCTTAAGGGTAAACTTTTCCAGTACGACGCCTCTCTCATCCCATAATTTTTAGAGGGCTCTCACTCCTCAGCCCCTTAAAATATTATTCCTTCGATTCAGGAAGTTAGGGGTGGGCTTTCTTACTTCTCATATATTAATTTCATATTCATTTTCCACCCTTATTTTAATCGTATAATAACTTCTTAAAGTTATCATTAGGTAAATGGTAAGTAATAGTAAAGTAGGTAAAGTAATATCCTTAAATAAATAAGTTTGTTTAGGACAACGCTCGGAAAGCTCCGAGACTCTTCTCGTAAGAAATTCTAACATGTGTGTTGCTATTAGGTTATTAGTGTCCGACCGAAGCTTCAAGCAGTTGACTATGACTGCTCGAGCGGTCCGTGTATGTGTTACACTGCGAGATCGAATCAGAAATGAGGAGATCCGTAGACGTACGAAAGTTACCGACACAGGCCAGCGGATCAATAAGTTGAAGTGTCAGTGGGCAGGACACATAGTACGAAGAGCCTTGGGCCGTTAAGGCGGGAAGGTCCTCCAGTGCTGGAGACCAGGACCGGCAAGGGTACCGTAGGACTCACAAGACGCTAGACAGACGACTTGATAAGGGCCGTTAGTCGACTGTGGATCCAAGCTGCTTCTGACTGCTCTTATGAGAAAATTACGGGGGAAGCCTATGTCCAGCAGTTGACGTCCTACGGCTGAGATAAAGACTATGATGAGTATACTTATCGGTAATGTATTGGTAATGTCCGTTACCATCTTCTAGATGATTTAATCAAGTATAGGATTAGGTTAGATCAGAACATATCAGATATAAAAAAGTGACTCGAGTTGTCTATATATTATGTCGCATTTTATTAAATATTTAGGTAAGTTGGATGCATTTCTGCTTTTTTGTGTTAGGATCGACAGAAAGGCTGGCGGGCCTCTTGATTTGAATTAAATTGAATTTTACTTACTTATATTTAGTAGCAACATCTTTATTTATTTACTTACAATTTTTTGATACCTAAAGGACGTCAGACAGACTGACAAGCCATACATACTCGTATATGCTACAAGTGCGCTATCGACTTGTAGGAACATAGATAGGGATAAGGAGCGAATAGGAAAATGGACTATGACATTCCTTACTCACTCACTGAAACACAACAGCACACATGCTGTTATTTCACGGTGTACTTCTGTAAGAGGGTGGTTACTACCGCCATACGAGCTGCTCAATTTAAATTGGATTCGATTTTATCGTGAACCTTTTTTTCTGCTATAATAATATTTCAATGGATCATTTGCAAATTGTAAACCTACTAGGTAACTGTCAAAAAAAACCTCTCAAGTAGCAGATCTATATGCCATTTCAATGCGCAAATTTTTATTAAAATTCCACGCTTACTTAATTTTCAATGAGATTAACAATAAAGAATTTATGAGAACACTTGAAGAAACAAAATTGGTATTATGAACCACAGAAGATAATATCAATAATAGTTCCACAGCGTCAATAGACATGCGTTCAAGATGGCGGCATAAAAACAGCTGTTTAGTAAAAAGATATAAGTAAGACTAGCAACCCATGCCCGGCCTCGCACGGATGCAATTTTTTCTGCAAATTACATAAACTTTTCTCTTTTAGGTATATCACGTAAAAAAGAAAAACAATTATTAATATTGTTGTCTTAGTTTGTTGTTGTTTGTTCCTCAATAACGCAAAAATGGATCAATGGTTTTGGATGAAGTTTGGGACACAGATAGTTTATTCACTGTATTAAAATTTATGATACTTTTTACTTTGTAAAAGTGTAAGGTTTCCGAAGGATCGTATGTAATATGAAAAATTGACCACCGTCATTACAGCGATAAAGAGATGTTATATTTTTCATTTTTCAACACAGACAAAGTCGCGCGCACCAGCTAGTAATAAATAAAACAATTTAACATAAAAATATCATCCAGCTATATTCAAACAGTAACCAAGTCCATAAACAGAGTCTATTAAATCCGAAATCAAAATAAAAAAAAAGTTAATCCTAGCAAAAATATGACAGATAATTCCAATCCCCCGTAACAATGGGATGGGTATTTTTTATTATTTTTTGGGGTTGCCCCCATTTTGGATGCGTTAAAATAACATTAGCTGTGTTCAACTAAGTATCTTTTATAAATTTGGGCGTGTATAAATAAATCCTTGGACTTAGTTTTATGGGGTCCCATAACTTATGGTATGAATACACAGTTTTTTGCACTCAACCTACATACGAGTAGCTACATTTTTAAAGCATAGAGTATTTGTATTTTGTACGCTAATTTAGTATATATATATATACAACTTTCTGCTAATATTATAAATATGAAAATTTTATATACTTATATAAAAAAAATTTAATTTCGTTTCACGTTGTTTGTCCGCGATGAACTCCTAAACTACTGAACCGATTTTAAAAATTCTTTCACCTATAGAAAGCTACATTATCAGCGAGTAACATAGGCAATTTTTTTATAAATTTACGCCGACGAAGGCGCATGCAACAGCTAGTATCTACTTATATATAAAAATTTTGTGTTGGTTTGTGTATTACTCAAAAACTCGAAAACTAGCCGACGGATTGATTTGAAATTTTTACACTACATTGCATTTAAACAGAGGTATGTTCTTACTTTTTTCCCCAAAATTCTAACGGATACCGAATTTTTGATTATGGCTATTCAAAAATTCGTTGATCGTTGTTATGGCTACCGTGGAACGTTACTGACTGAGCTACAGCGAAGCGTGGCCGGGTGCAACTAGATACGAATTTCACTGACGGAAGCGTTAAACGAGGTAGGTTTATGTAGGTTAGTATATAAGTATATAATAATATATGTCGCAGTATAATCGGAAGAAACGGATTTTTGCAAAAATCCTAGTAAGATTGCAAAACACCGGATAATAGGAAACTAACAACGAACTTGAAGATCCTGAAAGTACCTCGGATGATTACAAATTTCATTGTTAGTTTTATTATCCGGTGCAATCTTACTAGTATTTCTGCAAAAATCCGTTTTTTCCGATTATACTGCGACATATACCTATATGAATTGTAAAAGAAAAAATACCTACCATCCGTGCGAAGCCGGGAACGGGTCGCTTGTTCGACTATAAAATATATTTTGTCTTATATTATTACAAATAAGTATAATATACACATATATTACTAGATATATATAAAATATATATCTAGTAGGCAATATATGCGCTATATTACTAGATGTTAACCCAACACTTCTAAATGTTCTAAAGAATAACGCAAGATGTGAATTACATAATCATCGTCATTTTTTTTATAAAATATACCACTTACGATCTTATATAAAACACTAATTAACATTTAAAAACAAATCCCGCGTACAAAACCTCAATTATTACCAACACGGGCATTTTAATAAAGCAACCTTTGCCATTTGAAATTTAAAAAAAAAAAAATACGCCACCAAAAGTCATTTTCAATAAAGTGGTCGGTCCCCTCCCCGAATCAATTATGTTCGCACTTGCCCGCGTAAAAATTGGCGCCGAACGGCCGCGACACCCGGCCGGGCAATATAATGGCGGACTCGATCGCTTTGCGACTAACAGATAATTAAATAGGCTCACACAGCGGCCTAGAGCAATTACCTTTCAACGACCAATGGATAATGGTTTCCTTCTTTTATATAATCACTAGATTGTGCCCGCGACTTCGCCTGCGTTGAAAAAGAAACTTTATGAGCAAATATAAAGCCTAATATCTATCTATATCGCTGTGACGACGGTGACGCCACCACGGCGACAGTGGGCCTGACATTTTTCAGAATAAAAATGTATCTTATATGTTAATTCAGGTAATAAAATACTTGAGCCAAATTTCATCCTATTTATAATATTAATATAATTCGTGGAAAATGTTGTTGAATGCACTATTATCTACATTTATGTAAGTAAGTTTCTCTTTCTTTCTAACATGGTGTACCTAATTGTTTGTTTTCCCTAATAAAATAAAATAAATTAAGGTATTCCATTTTCAAATTGTATTAATTAAACTCACATATTGTCCTAATTACTTATTTTTATATGTACAATAAAATTTTATTTATTAAGAACAATTATACTATTAAACATTTTTTTTAATTATTAACCATATAAAACATCAATAAGATATAACGTATGTAACTCTTAACGATTATGTGTTTATCGGTTGTGTTTACAATTTTACATCTAGAAAGGCACAATCATTATAGATTTTTTCCTTCAAATTGATATTTTTATGTGTGCTGCTTTTGTAAAATGTATAAAGGAATAAAATGTTCCCATTTGCTGCAAGTTGAGAACTTTGATCTTGTAAACACGGACCAAAAAAGTCCTTATTTATCTGAGCTTGTAAATTAAATTACTAAGAACTGTGGATTTTGAAAAAACAATTAAAGAAAAGAAAAGTATAAACTACAAATATTTATTGTCATATTTAATTATAGCATAAAGTCAATACCGCTTAAGTACTGTTTAGGTACTCTTTTGAAGAATGGTTACTCTATTACTCTATGCTCTCTATGCTATGATTATAGTCAGGTTTATTCTCAATAGTTAGGTTGTAAAGCCTCATTTACGCTAGAGCAACACGGTGCGACATTGTGGCATGCTATATGCGTCATCTTGTTGTATGCTACAAATGGAAAACACTTGCGGCTTAAGTAGCATGCGGCAGCTTATTTTACACAGAGACAACAGCGTGTTGTAAAGCCTCATTTCGCCAGAGCAACACGGTGCGACATTGTGGCATGCTATATGCGTCATCTTGTTGTATGCTACAAATGGAAAACACTTGCGGCTTAAGTAGCATGCGGCAGCTTATTTTACACAGAGACAACAGCGTGTTGTAAAGCCTCATTTCGCCAGAGCAACACGGTGCGACATTGTGGCATGCTATATGCGTCATCTTGTTGTATGCTACAAATGGAAAACACTTGCGGCTTAAGTAGCATGCGGCAGCTTATTTTACACAGAGACAACAGCGTGTTGTAAAGCCTCATTTCGCCAGAGCAACACGGTGCGACATTGTGGCATGCTACATGTTACATGCTACATGTGAGGTGCGTCATCTTGTGGTATGCTACAAATGGAAAACACTCGCGGCTTAAGTAGCATGCGACAGCTTATTTTACACCGATGCAACAGCGTGTTGTGAAGCCTCATTTCGCCAGGGTAAACACGGTGCGACATTGTGGCATGCTACATGTTGTGAGGTGCGTCATCTTGTGGTATGCTACAAATGAAAAACACTTGCGGCTTAAATAGCATGCGGGAGCCGGTCGGTCATTCAGGACCGACCGTAGGCCAGCCAAATTAGAGTTTCACCTCGAAATGAGAGATAATAAGCTGAAAACTCGTATACACCTCCAATTTGGTGTTTTAAAAGTTGTCTCAAAAGTCTCATAAAATCTTGTGTCTGCGTCGTAAGTTATTCAAGGTCAAATGTCACAAAAATCAATTTTCCGCGATTATCTCGGTTTCTATAGCTCTAATGATGTTAATATTTGCTATAAAAATTGTAGAGCATTAAATTTGCGACAAATTTTGTTTTGAAATTTTTTTCATACGCCCAACCGTTTTTGAGATAGAGGGCAGAGCTCGCAGCGCTCAACGATGCTCTCTGTAATACAAGGTCAACCGTAAATCTCGGTGAATAATGCCTTCTATAAAGTTATTAAATCATTGAAATATCATTAACAACAAATAATTTGTATTATTTATTAGTTAATACATTATATTTCGAAGATGACGATGAAACAGACATTTTATTGTAATTTTATCTTTATTCAGTAGCTATATATTGCGACTGAGTTCCTATTAATTTTCTTCTTCTTCTTCATCGTCGTCATATTCGTCATCTTCGAAATATTTTAACTAATAAATAATACAAATTATTCAATGTTCAAATATTTCAAGTTTTCAGCTTTTTATCTCTCATTCCGAGGTTGACCCCTTTTTTTTGCTTAATTGACTGGGCTAGTACGCACCGACGGCCACCTCAACTGTTTTGACGCAAGAAAATGTGTCAAGTCAATCCAAGGAGTTTGGATACAAAGTACGACAGTGTGCCACTTGACGCAAGGTGCTGCCATGCCGCACGACTCGTGCAACAATGTGCGACACTTTTAAGTTTTGTAGCATGCGACTTCGTAGCATGTTACAATGTCGCATGGTGTTGCTCCGGCGTAAATGAGGCTCAGTCAGGTCTCTTTTATTTCCAAGTCCGTGGAAGCCGCGCGATACAGTTAGTGTTATGAAATAATGAAGCGAAACGATTTGCTAATTCCACAGTACAATAAAATTATAAAGCCGCCGTGCAAACATACGTCAAATTAATTCAGATGAATTTTGTGTGCGCGTCGTTCGTGGGTACGCGACCGCATTTCGTTTAGCTTATACGAATGCGGTCGTGTTATTCGGTGTCGTACCGTCGGCAAAATAATCACTCTTTGTGAGGGGGAAAATCTTGCATAAGATATTCTATTTCACTACGCAGGGAAATAACGTGGTCACGTAGGTAATCTAATCTATCTATATTTTAATCTATACCTACTAGTATTATAAATATACAGGTAACAGACAGTAACTCTGTCTGTCTGTCTGTCTGTTACAGACAGGTAACAGGCAGTACGCCTTAACTACTCAACCGATCATCATGAAATTTTGCATTATGTCTAATTGTCATAACGATAATACTAATTGTCAGGGATACAGAAAAGGACATGGAACACCTAACATATTAGACAAAAAGTAGGTACTAGGCATCATCTTAAAATAAAAATAATGCAGATATTCAACGTATGTCAAAAATCTGAGCAATAATAAAATTCAATGAATGTTTTAACATCTAAGAAAGTTCATAAATGTGAAAGCAGCTAGGTTTGTTTGTTACCCTTTCACGCCTTAAATTCTCAACCGATCATCGTGAAATTTTTATCCACAAAAAAATAATAGTGTTCTCTAGGAACGCGGACGAAGTCGCGAGCAAAAACTAGTAAATTATAATTACCGAATTACGTGCGAAGATTAACCTAGTAGGTATTATAAAAAGAGGTAATTATGATTTAGCCTGTATGTTTGGCTTTGGAAACGTTTGTTGCTGACTGTACCGTAACTGTTTCCAGTGCATTAGTGTCAGCTATCACATACACGACTTGAAATACTCTATGTATGGTTTCTATTTGGTAGTTTTACAAGAGAACAACTAAGGCCAATAGGTTTTAAATCTATGAAGGCTTAGCTAACATTCCGTGGCCACAAAAATTATTGCTACCTGCAATCTGTTTCAGGGTTAGCCTCTATTGTAATCGAATATTCAATTTAGGGATTTAACTAATTAATATATGATATGTATAGGCTACTGATAAATACATAACATAATATATACCAATTACAGGCATTCACAACAACACAAATTAATTACTAATTCAACCCACACACATGATACACATCATATCTAGTTCGCATCCTTCAATTCTTTGAAATCCATAACTGAATATATATATATAGGTACTTTATCCACGTTAAAACGTGCGAAATATAGCCAATCATTTCAAAGATAATAACCTTAAAACGTTTCCACGGAGGCGATTTTTCCTGGCTCGAAATTCGCTTCGACTTTATACATTCCTCGTAAAAAAAACTCTCCGAACTGTAATATAAAATCTTGCCAACATAAATTCGCTTTTCTAAAAGACCTAAACACTTCGGGTTAAAGGTGAAATTCGCATAACAGGATTGTAGAAAAAAAGTTTGTTAAACCAAAACTCAGAACAGTCGAATCGTTCGGAAATAGGAATATATTATTGCAATATGGCGGCAATGACATGTTAATACGAGACCCGGGTACCGATATACATAATTTTATTAAGGGAAGTGTACATTTTTGCTAAATTCAAAGTTATAGCATTATACCTTCAGAATACTGAATAATCCTTAAAAATCCCACCTCTTCTACGGGTTGGAATAGAAAATTTCGTTCACCCATCGATATTAGAACATATATTCTAGAAACTAAATAGAACTTGTTTAAAAGAAGTATTTATAGATTTGTCTACATTTATTAATATACATAATTTTATTAAGGGAAGTGTACATTTTGGCTAAATTCAAAGATGTAATTCGGAAATATAGCGTTATACCTTCAGAATACTGAATACTTGTTAGGACATACCTATCTTCTAATAGAAACTAAACAGAACCTAGTTTAAAAGAACTGTTTATAGATTTGTCTAGATTTATTATTTAGGTACTAGTATTGTCCCGCGGTTTCACTCGTTGCTTAAACTGACGTAGAATGCAAAAAGAATTTTTAAAATTCAACTCGAGTTTAAAGCGCTCAATGAAACCAACAAACTCTAGATTTATTATGTAAATCCCTTATTATGCTAGATATATTATGCTTTAATATGTAAGTATATTAAAAGCTTACTTGATAAAGTGTAGTTTAAGTAGGTATATATTATAATACTAGCGGTGCCCGCGACTTCATCCGCGTTGAAAATTAAAAAATAAATAAGCAATTACAAAGCTTGACATGTTTTTTTGCCATTACACTTTTGTCAAACTTTAGTTAATTTTAGATGAAGATGATTTAGGGAACAGTACTTTTTTTTCTGAATGAAAGGTACCCCATGTCCTTTCCTGTATCCATGACCACATGTATGTAAAATTTCATTGTGATCGGTTGAGTAGTTAAGGCGTGAAAAGGTAACAGACAAGACTGCTTTGCCTACTTTACATTTATAATATTACTATAGATATATAGTATGTAGGTAGGTATGTATATGTATGTGTTTGTGGCGTTTATAAAAATATAAAATATAATATTTCAGAAATTCATTTCGGATATCAGACAAGATATCCGAAATGAAAAAAAAAATTACATTAACAACGCGTTATTAACAAAATAACTCGTTATTTGTACGTTATTGCCTACAACGATTTCCCAAACTGCTACATCTTAATTCACTAACACAGCGGCGTCGACTTTTTCAATAAAAACGGTAACATCTGGCCCAACACTTAAGCGCGGGGGCAAGAAAGAGACGCACATATCGACATAGAACCGGTTGGAAAGAGACAGACGCATTGGGGGGTCCGAGAACGAAATTAATATGTCTTTTCTTAACATTTTCTTTGGACGTAAGCGTCTTTATTATTTTATTATAGATGTTATGATCTCTCTATTAATATTTTTTGTTATTAGTTAGTTAGGCACATGGGGCAACTAATGGAAATATTAATTTTGATCAAATACTTAGATTATAATGTCTCAGAGAAACTTTTTCTATGTGTATATTTTTATTGCTATTATTGAGCATGCTTCAGTATTTAAGTCACAAATATTTTTTACAAATTGTGATGATGTATTAAAAACAGCGAAACCTAATTAAATCTTGAACCGCTTTAGGATCGAATTTGGTAATTAAACGCGATGTCTCAGGGGTTCCAGGTTGGATTTCTGGCAGGGCCAACTTTCAAAAAGACTTTTCATAGATGGCTCTGGTCAGAATCTGGCCAGTAGTGGTAGGGCACACTGCTTTTCCCAGTCCATCCATTAGGCAGCCCATCTGGTAGAAGAATATGTTGAACAACAGTCGGCAGCGCACTTCCAGTATGACGACACATTTGGTCTACTGGTTAGTAACCCTAGCTGTTAACTAAACGGTCGCTGGTTCGAATCCCGCTAGGGGTAAATGTTTATGTGTTAACATTTACCTTTGTACCCGAGTCATGGATGTTTGTATCTAATAATATATATGTATTTACAAAAAAAAGTAATCTATGTAATATATCAACTGTCTGGTATCCATAATACAAGCATTAGTCGCTTAGTGTGGAACTAGATGGTGCTGTGTGGAATATGTGAAAATAAAAAAAAGTATATGTCGGGTTGCTTTGTTACGAGTATAAGTGACGGTAGTCACTTACCATTAAGACAGTGGGGAGACAGTTTGTCTGACGTGCTTAATTTAATTTGTAATTTAATTTGTAAATGAGTTTGAAATCATAATTATTTTGTGCCGAAAAAAATATTAGTTGAGTACCTACTCAATTAATAAATCTTTCTACTATTATTAGTTCTCTCCAGTCATTAAATTAAGCAAGTATAGTATTAGGAAGTTCTAATTTTTTTTATAAGACTCCATGTTTGGCATACATATTTTAAAAATGGTAGTACCTACACAAGTTTAATAAATTTTCTACTTCACAGTTATTGGTATTGGTATGTCTTTGTTTTTTATGAGATTCTTAAATGACCGGTATATCTTCTAAACAATGTTGATTATTCTTTCTACTTCTTTCCTCGTAGAATCAAATATGAGTTGCCCCAAGTATCTACTTAGATGTATTCCTCTACATACTTATTTTATGTCGTTGGCATCTAGTATTATTTTCTCTTTAGATACATTTATTTGTTTGTCATTATTTATTTTATTTTTATTTTATTTATTAGGAAGTTAGATATGCCATGATGATGACCTGATAAGGTCCTACTGAAAAATTATTGGGAGGTTTATGTCCAACAGTAGATGTCCTACGGTTAAGACAATGATGATTACGAAGTTCATCAAAATTGAACCCCTAAGAGCGGAAGGAAGTTAAGATTTTAAGCAAAGTTAATATGAAGAATAAATCCAAGTTATTGTAACGTCAAAATAAAATTTGACCAATTACAAAATTTTGTCTTAGCGTAGCCTAAACGACTGTAGAAAGCACACTTGGCTAGGCCCCCTGAAAACTCTTAGTCTATTACAAATTTAAAATCACTCACCATTCACGCCACTGTGTTTGCCGACATCTCTATCCTCACGGTCTCCGAGTATGGCACTAACACTGAATTTCAACAATGGCTTTTTAGGCTCCGTATACTCCTCACAGGATCTGACCATTTCATCTGTCGTCATCTTCTCTTTCCCAACATCTTCGTCGCCCGAGTTCTCTTGATAGTTCAAATTGAATCTCTTCTCTAACTCCTCAAGCCTCCTTATGCCGGATTTCTTACAAGCGAAAGGAGAACATTCGATTCCTCCACAATTAGGACAGCGCCGAGACAGATTCGGCACGTTCAGTACCTCTTTCTCCGAGCCCCTAGCTAACTCTTCATTATTTCTATTATAATAATCATTATTATAATAATGTTGTTCGTTTTTTATGTATCCATCGTCGTTGCTTTTGGAGTCATCGTCATTTTCAATTTTAGGCTCATCCAAAGTTTCTTCGTGTCTGACATTTTCATCTTCAGCCTCAGCCATTTTGCTCTCGTCAATTTCTGGCGTATTTTCCCGCGACTGTTCATAGTTTCTCTGTAACACGTAATTCTCTATTTGCTGGTTCAAATATTGGTTGTGGAAGTTTGCAGTCTTTTGCTGGTGCAAGATGTTGTCGACTAGAAACGGTGATGTCATGTTGAATGGATGCGCGTTTTTACTGTAACACAAGTTCTGTATGGTTTTAATCATAATGTTGTGTTCTAAACTCTTTTGTGGCACAAACGGGTTAATTTTTAACGGTCCATGCTTTACGTTATCCGTCGGGTACATCGTATGTTCATAATAACTATAACTAGTCAGTTATGTAGGAAAATAACGACATAGTTTATGCTTTTTATGTTTTGAAATAATTGAAGTTGTAAATTATCTTATTACGTTTTCGAAATCGCATGCGTACGACGACGGATTTTGTACACGCACGTCCGTCCACCCCGACGAATAAAATTCAACTGAAGTTATAAGGGAGTGTCTTTTTAGAAGGGGCGGGTTTCGATTCCTGGGAGTTTTTGGTTCGCTTTTGTGCGATAACCATTTAACGAAAATCTCCCACCCCCCTTCTTCTCTGTTAACTTTTTAGACCACAGCGGGATAGTTTTATGCACACCCAAAGGTCAATTTATATTGGTTCCTTTGGTGCCTTACAAATTTGTTTTTGCGGCTAAATTCTACTCTATTCACATAGTTATAAAGACACTTTTATTTAAGTTAGCGTAGTTGTGTAACATATTGTTAGGTCAGTGTTTATGTGAGGTATTTTATTCATTGACCTTAGAATTAAAAGGGTGTAAGTATAAAGTGATTTCTGTATTGTTTATTTTGTTATAAGTAATATACTAGTAAATATTGATCAGTTCATAAGGTTCCTTAGGGAGAAATTCGTCATTTTCAAATATTTTGCGTATGCATATCTACTTTTTCCTTTAATTATAAGTTATTATAAGTATATATAAACACCTTTTCTCCTTAACTAAGTATTACAACAGAAATTATTTGCTTGGTAACTTCAATTCTATTTACCTATAACTTGAAAAGTATATTTTTAAATAATTTAGGTACCTATGTATAATATATGTACCTAGTAAGTGTATATACAATACTCAACTTGATTGATATATTATTACTATTGTTTTTAATGTACCTAAGGGCTGACAGTCCACTTGTCTTGATGGTAAGTAGGTACAAGTAGCTACCGTCGCCTAAGTATAACACAAACAATATTTAAAGGTCCTGCAAGTAATAGTCCATAGGATTAATGATGAGGATTTAGGAGGGATAGATAAATTGGCTCTGGCATGTGTAAAGGACCACCTGTGTTTCGATGAGGGAAATTTGAAGAGTCCATTGGTCGGGTGATGGTTAAGGTGTTATCGTCTATATCAGAGGTCATGAGAGGTCCCGTCAGACCAAACTTTGGAAATGAACTTTTCAAATCAAAGTTGGCTCTCGTCTCGGACAAGCAAATATGAAATGAGCAGTAAAATGAACATGGCTTGCTGCTTTTCGTAGTAATTTGGGTAGCCCGTCTCTCAGTAACCTCCCCCTTAAATAAATAGCAGCATTTCTGCTGTAAGGGATGCCAAAGCCCATTTCCCTATCCCTTCCTTCCTAGTCCCTTACACCTAATCCTTCTATGGTAGGTAGCACTGTGTTATAGGCGAAGCAATGGCACAAAATAAGTAGGTAAAGTAGGTATAATAGTATACCTACTACAAGTAGTAGCAATACTAAGCAACTAGCATAAAGTGGATATTATAAATATAATAAAATCATTACTGTATATCCCCTAAAATTATATGAAGGTATGATTTTGTTTTTGTTTTTTTAATAATATAAACGTACACTTCTCAGTAGATCGACTTTTTGGTTGGGTTTTATAATATATAAATGTTAAAGAATAGTGTGTTGAACTGTATATGTTCTGTCTTTTTGCGAATCTGTCCTTATGCGAACAAACCATTACAACGTATGTTTGTCTAGATATACTTACCACCCTTTAAAAAAAATTCAGTACAATTCAAAAGGCGCTTCCACACAAACATCCATACACCACAGCGTCTGAACGCCGACTGAAGAAAATGAAGGAAAGAACAAGGAATACACCAGAAAAAATTGTTCCAATTTCAAATTGGCCACTCCCCTTATTTATTATTGGTCGCGGAACGTGTATCAAAAAGGCGCATCGACATATTATGTCTTTATTCAAATAGTAGCCATATGTTCTGGATATAAGTGTTATTTTTCTTTGTTTTATTTATGTTAAGTCCAAACATGAAAAGTACTATGTGAAGTTGTGTTTTTGATGTGTAATGTTTAACGGAAACAATCAATGTTAATGATTCCAGTTTTGAAATTGTGTTCAGTTAATTATTTCAATGAAAAATTTAGCGTTTTAAACGTCTTTAGTTTAGTACTTAATGTTTAGGTGAAACATTTTGTAAATAATAGGTACTTAGAAATATCATGCAAAAACGGCTGCACGGATTTGGATGAAAATTTCGCACACAGATAGTTACCTGGATTATTTTTATCCTGAAAAAATGTTGTTCCTGTAGGATTTTCAAAAAATTAATTACAGCGCCTACGAAATCATCCTTTTATACCTAAATTAAAATTCTGTTTATAAATTTTGTTAAAAAAAATCAGGCGTTCAGGAAACTTAAATACTTAGATTTTACTTCCTTTACAAGCTGCCGAAGCTGAGGCTAAAATTCAAATTCCAATCATTAAAATTTCAAACTAACCTTCGCTTATGTATTTAATAAGCAATATAACGGTTGACCTCTTGTTGCTAAACACTTTGGCCAGTCGTTAGTTTTTTATTTTATTTTAGATGATCCCTTGGGAGCGATACCTTTTTCTGGATGAAAGGTACCTTAATATGTCCTTTTTTGTATCCTATTACCTACATAGTGTACCTACCTTTTTTTACCCGGCGGTGTAGGGGTACTAGAGGAGATATAAGCATATAATATCTCCTCTAGTACCCATATAAGTTACTTATAAGTTATAAGTTAAAGCATATGTTACTTTTGAATATAATTTTTTTTTAAATATACTAAATATGCAATAAAACAACCATAAGTCTTTTTGCAACATATAAGTACAATATGAAGGATTGTGATTGTATTTTTGTAATAAAAACATTTTTGGAATTTTTTGATTTGTGGTAGGTACTTTTGAATTTAAGCAGCGATATAGGTACTTATTTATAGATATGGATAACATGAGTCAATGTGAACCAGTTCTTACCTTTTAATTTGAATATGCAACCTCATGTAAGTACCATGTAGTACTGCCAAGTCTGCCAATATCTAAGTAGATACTTACTTAATTAAAAAATATAAACGAAAAAAAATAAAAAAAATTTTTTTGTAATTAATAAAAATATCGCAATCAATTTTATTCTGAATTGATCAAATTATTGCCAAACTAAAGCTAAAATAAACGTCCAAATGGACGTTTAGTGTAAGCTAATTTATAGGGCATTCAAATTAAATGCACAAAATAACATCCCCTAATAAACGATGTATGGTAGATAATGTATTCAATAGATTCGCTACGGACAGTTGCTGAAAGGGGTGATGTCAAAACATTATTAAAATTGTATTTTTATCCTCATCCCCTACCCCAACTATATTATCTATGGACAATGGTTATCAACTTAGAAAGACAAAGAAATTTTAGATAACCAGTAACGTACAGTACCTAAGTAGTGGAACATCTTGCCTAATAATTGTAGTAATTTTCAAAATTATGACGTTTTTTGTTTCCCTTTAAGATGTTTACCACTTTCGACTTGCCACATTTGGGGATTTTACATTACTGGTTTTTATTTTAAATGTTTCACTGGGGCAAATTACATTGACGTTTGAACTTCAACGTTTAAGTAAGTATATGAAATGCAGTGCAGGCCTAGAAGTTGTTTTTTTATACCATTAGAACAGTAGGTATACAAAAAAATTAAATAAACATATAAATGTTTTAAACTAACATTACCTTATTAATCGGTGTAGAATTAATATGCGCGCAATAAGCTGTTTTCGAAATAATTTTTAATGAGAGAAATTCTTCTTGTGTTCTATTATTTTTATATAATTTCTATTACTTTAACGAAAATTCTAAACAATACAATTTGTCTTTCATACGTTTAAATAAGTATAATAGGTATATTTTTTTCAAAGTAATTGCGTTCTCTATTTCTTGTAACCTTCATTAAACAACGAATATTTTTAGTATTTAGCGTTTGTGTCCATCTTAAGTTGTCCATCACTAGGACACGTTGATTTCTCGAACTTTCAACGAATATTTAAAAGAAAATCTGAAGTTTTACGCTTAGAAACACATTTAGCGGTTCATTTTTATTTATATAGATAGATAGAATAGACAATAAATACGGGAACGAAATGTTTATTGAATGCATTTGACAGTTGACACATATTTTAGCGGGAAACTGCAGCACGTGACGCCATCTTTTGTTCGATTCGCTCCACCATTTCGTCACACAGATTTCGTTTTGTCATAATTGCATCTCGTTATTATTTATTGAAGCCACCTTTTATTTAAAGCTAATGGTCGATTTCATGGTTCGGTTTTAATTTTATTCAAATTGCCCATGAGTCCAGATTAAAAAATATCTAGTAATTTGGGGGACTTTCTTAAACCGGTTTGTTCCGAATAGATCTAAGTACCTACTAACTAATACTTTTTGCTTTTGCGAAAGGGTTAGGTAGATAATTTGTTTTGTATGCAAATCTACTTATAAAATAAAATTGCTGTCCGCTAACTTCTTTTAAACCACCCAATTGATTTTGATACGGTTTTCCCCAATTGAAAGAGTGAAAAACGAGGAAAGTTTGTGTAGGTATATAATTTGCAGAAAAAATACTTACATCCATACGTAGCCGGCTGGGTCGCTAGTTTTGTATATAAAACAGTAAATGTGGATAAATAGCTAAAGGTTATTTTCCATAAAATATAATTAAGACAGTGTAGTCATCTATTGAGAAGTAGAGGTACTAATACATTAAACGACACCTAGCCACCGTTAAGTGAAAAAACCAGTCTATTATGTGAAATTGAATAACTGAAATACAGCAAGTGTGCTGTTGTTTTGGTAAGCGATGCCATAAAATAAAAAAGAGAATATATTATGTCGTAAGAAAACATTGTTCTTTTTTTATTTAAATAAAAAACTAGGGAATTAAAGTCTCCAATGTCTGCCAACCCTCGATTGTATTGTACGTCATTTTTATTTTGTTCTACCAAGTTCCCAAAAATCTTCAAAAACTGCTTTACGAAATACTTGAACGCCAGTATGTCGGTAACTTTCGTCCGTCTACGGATCTCCTCATTTCCCTCTCCATAGCTCGTTGAGCTTTCTTACGAGGCCCATAGTTTAAAGACTGGCAACACAGGTTACAAATAATAAAAGTAAAAAAAAAAAAAACCAGTAATAATCGAAACAAGCTTATTTACTTCTTTAATCATTTATTACAATTTTTATTTATTTATTTAAATATGCAGCAAATATACATTTTATTCACAGAACAACCATTCTCCCTAGCTATTTACCAACTTTGGTCAAAGTACAACCCTTTTAAACAGCCATTACCATTGTTATATGTTTAAAAATGTATTTATTTTTCAAAAAGATATGTACTTGAATGCTAATGTATGGGCGGTGTCGCTGTTGGAATCAATGTTAAAATTCAACAAGAATTAAAAATAAGAGATTTAATATAATCTAAAATGGACCTAAATCTTTATAACTAGATGCTATAGAACCCTGTGTATCTGTGTATCTGTCTATGGCATCATATTTCCCAAAGAATGGACCGATTTTGACTGTCTTAGCTATAATTTATGAAGATCAATTGAGACTTTCGAAGACCATCAACCCATTTCTGAATTGACGAAGGGATCTCACCAACTTCCACATGTTCGTTGGATGTGAAATTAGGTATACTGTTACTTGGGTGGTATTCCCATGGCATGGTAACCTTGGCCTGATGCTGCAGCATCAAGTAGTCCCCGGGACACTCAACTCCTCGGCAACTTACAGCAGATATAGCGTGTTTGGGCTCAATAGAAAGTCAGGGCTTAGTTTATAATTATTAATTATAGCCTTTTCAAATCAATATTTGTACTGTTTCATTAAAAGAATAGAAATTTTAGCGAATTCTTTAGGTAAAAAAAAAATACTGTTAAAAAGAAAATCTAAAATGAATGAGCAACATTTATAAGCAGACCAAGTCGCGAACATCAGCTAGTATTGAACAAATCTAACTCAGTTACCCCACTTCAAGCAAAGATGCCCCAAACAATGTTTCAGCTGCCCTTATGTTTTTCAAAAACTCATTGCATTCACAGGCCGTTTTTATTTATTTATTTATTTATTTATTTTTGAAAATGAAACATTTTTAAACACAAACAAAATTCTCGATAAATATATTTAAAAAAAAAAAAGATATTTTCACAAATTAAGTGCCGTTTTAGAAACATTTCTCTACGGTGTCATTTTTTCCTTCATTCAAAAATCCCTAAAATGACACTTCAAATTAAAAAAAAATTAAATGTAACTGAGATCGATAAAACTAACTTTATATTAAAAACCTTGTAGGTTATCATCAACTTAGAAGCTAACTTAAAAAAAAAAAATACTTATGATTTTATTTCGTCGGTCGTACAATAAGTGACAATTTATTCAGTTTTATCTAAATCGCTAAATTTATATTAAAATTATGGGGTAAAACTTTTACAATGGGGTAATTTATTACAAGTTTGGACGATTTGAATCAGATGCTCTTTTTTTTTGTAAATTTTATCAAGAAAATTGCAATAATTTTATGTTTTTTAATACTCACATCTCACATATATGTATAACATTTTTTTTTTTAAACATTGTCACTTATTGTACAATAAATTTTATACATTTAGAAAAAGAAAGAAAATTATAAATACATATACATTAAGGATCAATAACACAGAATACAATTATTTTTTAATAATAAAAGCTAATAGTAATCTGAATTGAGTATACGATTTTGTTTTATAGCAATATAATAATTCTATTGCCGTAACAAAACATTAACATGTAGAGACCTTGGACTCACATTATGAAGATATTTCTTTAAAAACTAATTTAAAAAAAAGCCCGTCATTTCGTCTATTAATCGAAAAATCAGAAATGTGTATAAATGTGTATAAGGTGTCAAATATATATTTTTTAAATCTGTAAGTGCAAAACTGTGTGGTAAACTGGTAAGTTTTTGACTATTATAACGTTCAGCACGTGTTAATTTATACTCAAAAAATAAAAGCAAAAATATCTCTTTGTCTGTCTGGCATGTTTTTACAAACGGCCAGAACGTGAAATTTATAGAAACAATTCAAACGACCAAAATTCTAATGTTAAAATTTTTGTTACGAGTGCAAAATAGAGGAGTATATTACTTGAAACAAATATTTACGACACCCAATTACGCCGTCAGATGGCGCTGTTTGTTTGAACAGCAGATTAAAAATCAATTAAAGTTTATACAAAAAAAAAATGATAAATGTTTATACTAATTTTTTTTATTTTTATTTTATAATGTCCACCCAAAACATTGAGAGAATTTCAAAGCACATTTTCTTTAGTAGTGCTACACGTCTTACTCACTAAACCCATAACCCTATATTACTAAAATTAATGCAACAAATATTATTATTATAATCTGAACTTAATACAAGCTTTTTACACAACTATTAAACACTATATTACATTGTTATAATTTTTTTTTTCACAAAACTAATAGTTCAAGGCTGCCTTAGCTTAATATTTAAAAAAAAATGATAAGAAGTTTTAAACAGCTACACGAAATGAAAATTTATTTTACCCCGCTCTAGGGGCAAGTAGAATACGACTTACATTAACTAGTTACTATATGCCCCCGAAACGTGGGGTAAAATCATCTAAATGGGTCAAAATGATACACAATATTTATATTTACATTAGATTTTTTTTTAGCAATTTCAACAATTTTGTTGTTAATAAATTAATTATCAACTGTATTATTTTTTTTAGGATTCAACATCGCAATCTGAACACTATTTTATTATCAACTTGTATGGACACTGTTTTAATAATAATGTGAACATGTGATTACTGTTATTTAATAGAGAGCTCCTAAATCCTATTTATTTTATTCCTAAATCCTATATTGGTTATAGGTATAGATATATATATATATATATCTTTTGTTAAATCGATTCTATGTTTGTCACATTAATAAGTGATTTGTTGAATATAATATTGTTCAGGTAACACGTATTCTACGTTAAAAAATCAAGATAAAAAAAAAACTTAGCAAGAACTTAACACTAGGAGATACTAAAAAAAAATTAATATCACAAAGAAAAAAAATTGGAAGATTGAGGGCAGGATGTTTTAACATTAAAAAAAAACTACCACAACAAATTTACAATACAATTAAATTCGTAAAAAAACTTATTCAAAAGCACTACGATAATCACATATTTGTTTATTTATTAGTCTCTTAATAAAGGCACTTACTTAATTCAAAACATGACCTCACTTTCAACTTTTTCCAAAAAGATGAAGTATTTCCAGAAAGAAATGCTGCATTTTTTTAAAATTGTCAATGGATTTTTTTTATAAAATCCGGTGTAACGCAATATTTATTGGTCCTTCTCATAATCTTTACAATACTAGCCACGAATACCCCGTTATTTGTGGCTAGTATATAAAAAAGCGTATAAGATAACCCCTGGTGGGATTAGCGGTACAATCAGCGTCATATAAGGGCTTCTCAAATACACAAGATTTGTAAAGAGAGAAGAGATCTATATTAATATTATAAAGAGAGAAGATTTGTATTTTTGTATTATTTTTTTTAATGAATAAACTCAAAAACTACTGGTCCGATTTTAAAAATTCTTTCATCTATAGAAACTTATATTAACAGGGATTAACGTAGGCTATATTTTAATAGTGATTTAGTTAAAATTATTTAAAATTAATTAGTATTCCACAAATTAAATTAGTATATTGTATTTAAATATGTAATTTACAGATAAATATTTTATTTACGTTTTGATTTGTGACGCAGACTGTACCTGGGGTAATTGTAGCTAAAAAAATACCCCATAAAGGTAAAACACGCTAATCACTGTATTAGTTATTCATACAAATTCAATTGGGCTTAAATTTTAACACATCAATTTTTATAGTTTTAATTTAAATTTTACAACAGTTTACAATACTATAAATGTGTAACACGGGGGGGGGGGGGGGGGGGAAGGGGGCAAAAATATTCAAAAATTGCGTTACGTAATACTTGAACGCCCCCCTGCATAGATTGTATGATAGTGTATGTTTCGCCTTGACATTTTTTTTTTCTTTAAAGTCATTCATTACAATTTCTCTTAACCTGTTTTTGAGTAGAAATAAAAAATGTTATAGAGTAGGAATAAAATAGAATCACGTTAGACTTTCTTAGTCCTTCTGTCGGCGAGTCTGTCAATGACGATTGGCGATGAGAACGACTGTATCATCTTGGCCAATTGTAAGTCGATTTGTGGTTTCTGAAGGCGTTTAGCTGATCTTGTACGAAGTTTCGATTCTTGAGCGTTGTACATGTTCGGCGTCAGCGATTTCAGGCATCTGTAAAATGGTTCATTTCTCGTTTAACGTTCATCCCGACGGACAAGCAATTGAAACATTTTTTATATTTATACACATATTATAATAAAATCGTAAAGGAACCGTGTCTGTACATTAAATATTACAAAAAAAAAAATTTGTACACGTTGTACTCGTGTTACAGAGGTCAAAAATATAGTTTTTAGAATTTTTGTTCGTTTATCTGTTTGTCACAAAAATGAACTTTAAGACATGAAAGAAAGAAATCTAAATAAATATTACATATCACGCCGATGCTCGCATCGGGCCCTTACAGGCCTCGACAGTTACGACGGCTGTGAGGAAAACATGGTGTAGGTTGTGGAAACAGCTTATAGCCGATGTCACCATGGCTTCTCAGAGCCTCCACGACCTTCAGCAGTGAAGAAAATTACACTGATTGATCACATACCACAACCAAAATTTCATTATTCTATATTAATTTTATGTGAACTTCATTACTAATGAATAACGCTAAAATTCATTACTAGTAATGAATAACGCTTTTACGCTAACGTATGAGGCATTTGAATTGAAGTACTACAAGTATGGAATTTGCATCACAAATGCCAAAGCGGCACATAAATTTGTCTCGCATAACAAAAAACTTATTGTCACCCTATTAGGGTGACTGCTCGGCTCGCTTTTTAGCTGAATGTAATCAAATCTTGCTTATTATAATTTATTATACACGGTTGACGTGAAGTCACGTTTTTCTTTAAATGACAGATGTTTTGTTACATGTCACTTTTAAATGTTCCATAAAGTACGTAGTGTTTTGTATGGCGTGCGAAATCCTTTGTTTGTAGTACATTGATGGGTGTGTGGAGTGGACATTAAAATTATTTGGAATAAACATAAAGTGATTTTAATTAATGTAATACCCGAAGTACACGGTGACATACAAATACTAATGTTTCATTCTCATCTTTCTCACCTTGCAGCATCCTGCAATTTCCTGGCCAGCAATTCGTTTTTGGTCTTCGCTGCTGCCAATTCCCTCCTCAGCTGCGATTTACTCTTGTACCCGGAGGGGTGGAGTAAGGGATGCTTCCTCAGGTGAGCAGCAGACGGTCTCACCGTTGGATCGGGATCGACCATTTTCTAATATAAATACATTTATTGTTAATTCACTTTAGCCAGAGCAAACACTTGGCCTGCGACTGACTTAACTGTAATATAGCCCGGGTTCGATTCCCTGCTGAGTAAATTTTGGAAATGAACATTTTCAAAGTTGGATTTGAATAGTAGTGGCAGGACACACTGCGTTTCGCAGTCACTTGGGCAGCCTGTCTGGCGGCAGTAACCACCCCTTACAGAAGACAGAACAGCACTGTTGTTTCGGTGAGTGAGCAAGGAATGAATGCCAGAGTCCATAGGCGACGGTAGCCAACCATCTAGTGGACCGTTAGCCTGTGTTCGGTTTCCTTGTGATTTTATCCAAATTGACCCCCGCACAATCTTTTGACATTAATACAATTCTTTGCCATAAATAAAGGTCTCATTTTTGACTGAGAACATTAAAACAAACAAAAATCGTGTTTATTCCCTTAAA
The DNA here is from genome assembly GCA_944738685.1 of Synanthedon myopaeformis. Classification (NCBI taxonomy): domain Eukaryota; kingdom Metazoa; phylum Arthropoda; class Insecta; order Lepidoptera; family Sesiidae; genus Synanthedon; species Synanthedon myopaeformis. The sequence continues at coordinate 3,711,576 of OX122941.1, forward strand.
TATGTTCACTTAAACATACCTTCAACAGCCGATTGAATTCCTTAGACAGTTTCGGTAGGTTTGGCAGTTTACCGTCTCTTATGTCATGCCATTCTTGACCGTTCTTGGGTAGCTGGCCACCGCCACCAGCCTCGTATAGAGTCAGACCTGTCATGTTAACAATTCATGTGAAAAAAAAAAGATATTAATTTCAACTTGTCTCACAAACACGTTGTAAGACTTTCTATATACATATATAACAGCACGTGTGCTGTTTCGTTTTAACAAAGAACTGAGAAGGAAATAATATATTATTCAAACCAATAAGAACTGGTTCACATTGACCAATGTTACTTGTAAATAAATTATTTGAATTTGAATAAAGGGTTAATATAATTTATTACACTATATATACAGTCACTTATTAATTTAAAAACGTAGACAAACAGCACATGTGCTGTTTCATTTCGGCAAATGACTGAGAAGAACAGAAGACACTGAGACGGACTAAGAACAGCTGAAATCCTTTTACACTAGTAATCCTATAGTGAAATTTTATCTACAACCTTGGCAAAGTTAACCAACAGCACATGTGCTGTTTCGTTCCGGCAAAGCAGGAGGCTAACAGGAGAGAAAGTCTTTTTTTAGTCCTGAAAATATTTTTATCCAAATCTAAACATCACACTCACTTTTGCTGTATAAAAAAAAAATCACATTATGTGAAATAAATAAAAAGTGAAAATCAATCCTTCAGTCTGCCTGTATGACACCAATAATCGTAAAAAAAAAAAAAAAAAAACTCACCGAAAGCGAATATATCCGCCTTGGCCAGGTGCGTGAAGTCTTCCTGCAGAACCTCCTTGGGGAGGTATCGACAGTCGCCTTCCTCCACGGACGGGGAAGATATGCAGGTCACGTGACCTAGGTCACCTGGGGTGGGGGGAAAAAAAACACACATTCCAAATTCGACCTTATGCCATTTATATAAGAACTATTTATGTTTGTTAAGGAATGACGGTAGCCTAGCCACCTAACATCGAGTGGATTCGTCAGCCTGTCTGTCGACCTTAATATATAAAAAAGCAACACACAGTCTATTAAAGCACCCATGTTATGTTAACTCACCAATCTTGTACTTGTGTTGGTTCGTGTGCGCCTCTTCATCTTCGTAACCGTCGTCCGAGTCGTAGGAAACACCCCCCTCCCGGTTACATACAAATATGTTGCCCGGCTTCACATCCATGTGGACTAGATTCAACGAGTGAATGTACCTGGAAAACGTACAAACACACCGTCTTATAGTCTCACGTCATACAATTAATATTGAAATGTATGGCAGATAATGCACATGGCGACGGTTTGGAAGCGCAGCCACGACTGTCGGCTCTCTGTGCGGAGTCTGGGGACTCTGGCGAGCCGACGACGTGGCCAGTAAAATGTACATACGGTCGCCAAGACGGTCGCACGCGTGTTTGTGGAAAGAATGAGTTTCGATATATTTCTTAGGTTTTTCAGGTTTCTTAGAGATTTCTTCTTTTTTAACTTTTTGCGACGCACATAATAAATAAGTGGGATTTTTCCTATTTTTTTTTTTTTTTTTTTTTTTTTTTTTTTCTTTTTTAACTTTTTGCGACGCACATAATAAATAAGTGGGATTTTTTCTATTTTTTTTTTTTTTTCTTTTTTAACTTTTTGCGACGCACATAATAAATAAGTGGGATTTTTTCTATTTTTTTTTTTCTTTTTTTTTCTTTTTTAACTTTTTGCGACGCACATAATAAATAAGTGGGATTTTTTCTATTTTATTTTTTTTTTTTTTCTTTTTTAACTTTTTGCGACGCACATAATAAATAAGTGGGATTTTTTTCTATTTTTTTTTTTTTTTTTTTTTTTATGTTGTCAAGGTAGCGCTTGGCCGCGATCTCACTTGATGTAAGGTGCAGATGCGGCCGAAGGTGGACCACGGTTACCTAGTAATGCTTCTATGCACGAAGCGTCCATTCTCGATACGAGAACTGACTGACAGAGACAGACAGGTAGCCAGGTCACAACCGGACACTCAATTTGGCAACCGAAGGTGTGAAAGTAACTCTGTCTGTCTGACTGTTACCTTTTCACAATTTCCCTGTTGGTGAATATTTTTGTTTCCCTTTCCCCTGATATGATAATTCCAATTACCATTCCAAAACTACAGAACCAATTGATTTGATAGCGATGATATAATTATTGCTAAAATGTCATATATGTAATGATAATACAACTTACTTTTCGCACGCTTAGTATTAAAGTGACCGAATTAAAAAAAATCACTTTTTTGATAAATGTTTTGTAATTAGGGAGTTGGGTTGTTTATTTGGACATTAATAACACAAGATGTTAGTTTTACAGTTAGTTTTTTTTTTCCATAAATATAGAATATGAAACACAGATTTGAGTGAAACTTTAATTTGAATTGAAAACTATTTTTAAGTTGTTTATCTAACTCGTTTAAGACTTATTCTGAATTAGGTCACTTTAATACTAAGCGTGCGTTTTGTTAGTTTAAAATATTACACAACGGTTACAATTTACCAATAAGTGTTTACATTTACCCTAGTTGATTGTATCACATTTATTTGTATGAGTTTACAATTAACCTGGTTGATTATACCACATTTATTATTATGGCATTATTCTATGCACAGAGACCCTTAAAAAAAAGTTTAAAACACTCACGCTAGGCCGTCAGCTATATGGGCTAGGAGCAGGAGCAACTCGGACTCCGGCAATGGCCCGTTCTCCAACATCTGTTGGAGGGAGCCACCGTCGCAATATTCATTTTGAATTATCATATGATCGTCCTCCGCCCACGCCGAGTAGTATCTGTGAAATACACCATATTATATCTGTGACCTGGTGCTAAAAGGGCCAATATCTATATTCCTATCTTTCGGTAATAAGCATTAGAACAATGAACAAGAATTGATAGTTATAATTTACATGTTATATTGTAGTATTACTAAAATATCTTTTTGTTATTGTTAGGACAAATAAATATCATTCTTTTTCAACAACTTTGCTGTTAAATCCCATTTTTCACAAAAAAGGACTTTGGCCCTTTTACCACTCAGGCCACAGATATATATATAATTACTTGTTCTTACGCGTAACTCTATAAAATATAGCCGTCGATCGACTATCCTATAACTTGGAAATAAACGATTTGATTTAATTTTATTCATAAGCCACCGACACTAAAAGAAAAGAATGGTATCGGTATCTTGATTTTTTTTCCCCCCGAGACGCTTGTAAATTTAAATTTATAATGACGCTCACAAGATTTTCTTGGAGACACTTGTTTTTGACACGAGACCAATGTTGCATACATACCTAACGACGTGGGGATGCTTCCCTAGGGCCGCGTGCGCATACACCTCAGTGAGTGCGGCTCTCTCTGCGACAGATCCGGCGACCGGTCGCAGCGATCGCTTCACAGCGTAGACGCATCCGTCCAACTTGTTGACGCACTTGGCGACGCGGCCGAACTGACCGCGCCCAATCACGTCCAGCTCTATGAACTCCACGTTGTAACGGGATATGTTCGATTCCTGTATACGTCAATTTTTTAATTAATATAAAACTGTTTATGGAGTTTTATTCAATGTTAATTGAAACTGAAATTCAATATTACACAATGTAAAGTCGGGGTAGGAAAACCTTCGTCAATTTTCAAATTCATTCCTTTTATCGTGTCGTTGACACTTTGTACCTTTTAAAAACAAAGCACTAATCAGTCAACTGATATATGTTTGAAATGAAATTATGGCATGACCGATAATGACGAACCATTTCTTACGCCGACTGTATGTCCATACACTTTTACAAGCAATAATTATAAATTAATGTAAATAGTATGTTTAAAGGTGACCATTGTAATGTGAACTCTTACCCTGAGTCTCTTGGCCGGCTGCACAGGTGTTGTTTCACCGGTTGGTGTTTTGGACAATGCTCGTTTCTTCTTGTTCAACGCTTGACCTGTGCAATCAATTTATTACATCGTCGTTATAAAAACAAAATCTGATATGTGCTCTTTTTTGAGATACCGACATTTTAATCTTAGTGAATATTTCATTGTCTTATTTATCGTATAAAAAACTGCTAAGTGGTTATGAGCACTATTTGTCGAACTATGACCTCTTAATAAAATATGCTAAATTACTTTGTTATCAAAATAATAAATAAACTATTTAATTTTTAAATTAAACGGACAAAGTATAACCCTAAGTTTTAAATAAACTTTTTTTTTTAATAAACCATTATATAAACTGAATGTGTGTGTTTTTCAAAAAAGCTCTATACTCACCGTCCGGTGTAAAAGGGTTAATGTTGGCGACTGGTTTCTTCATGAGATGTGAATCGTCAGAATCATCCGGCAACAGGCTACCAATGGCACTGTCCTCATCCGATGGTGGATGAAGGTGGTGACTCGAACCAGACGGCATGCCTACAAATTTAAATTTATCTTTTTAAATTTTAAATTATTTTAAATTAATATAACTGAAGCTTTTCTTGTCTATAGCATCTTATGAATAACTTAAGATGGTGTTCGCAAATTCGTCTGCGTTGAAAAATGTAAAACATAAAACTTGACAAAATATCTGACATCTCCAAACCAAATTTTCATGGAAAAATATTTTTTTTTTCCCACGAAAATGCATTCTGGGATAGTTCATTTTAATTAAATAGAAGAAAAGACAGACATACCACATGGCGGCAGTCACCTCGAGCGCTTATTATTATTATTATTAAAAAACAGACTCACCCGACGGCACTTCGAGTCTCGAGGGAAATAACCTTGCCCGGGGTGGACATGGCGTCGAACATTTTTCCAACAAAGATTTCGGTGTGTGGGGGCTGTCGAACAACCTGCAAATACAATGTTAACAATTAAAAATATAGTTAAATTATCATACCCAAATCTAGCCCACATAAAATATGGACACAAACCAATAAATAATTTATTTACATTTTATCCCACCAACTATTGGGTTATGGGAAGCTATGGAAAGTTTGATTATGTAGTAAATGATATTATTTAATTATACAATTTTTTTTTAAGTTTCCCCCCGAGGGTGGTATCCCTCGGGTACCACCCCATGGGCCATATATTTATTCAGTTTTACATGTGGCTTGTTCCAGAGAGATCATGTAAAATAAAATAAAAAACTAATGCCTGGCCAAAGTTTTATACATATCGCAACAAGAGGTCAAACATTATATTGCTTATTTATTTTTTAATTATGAACGTGGATGAAGTCGCGGACACCAGCTAGTATACCTATAAAATGTAAAAATTAATAATATGGCAAATAAAAGAAGCATGAATACTTCAACCGCAAGATTCCTTTTATTTTATTGAGATGATTTTGGTACATTCCAGGGGTCTATACCTAAAAGAAACTGCAAAAAATTTAAAATATTTTTTTTTGTTTGGTAACATATTCACCACCCTAAAACTTTTTTAAAACTACACAAGTTCAAAAAACCTATAGGATAAGCTTCCGTCCATATAAAGAATATCACTACGCATTTTTTGCACCCTTCTTTGTCATCACAAGGTGTGTTATTTAAGAATTGATGTCAGCTGTGCGTGTGATGTGGGTGTGTAAAGGTATTTCTATGGCGTTTCTTTTTGAATAGAATAAATAGTCTAGTCAAACTCATATTCGTGTTAAATAGTGATAAAGCTCCTAAAAATATGAGCGACTGCTCATTGTATTCGAAATGACATCTAGAAAAAAGTATATGAAGGATTTTCCAGCATGAAAAAAATTGCAAAAGTTATTAACAATTAAAGATAAACAAAAAAAGGCTTTTCGTTTTTTGTAAATAATTATAAAACTAATAATATTTAAGAAATGGGAAAAAACATTCCTAAAGAGGAGGAAATTTCCAGTAAGAAAGAATTTTATCTTCATTATTTATAATTTTAATTTAACGCTGAAAATAGGGCTCCGTGCGACCGTTACGACGTGCGCACGCCGCCGCTAAAGTGAATATGCCACCTAAAATAATTTTTTAGTGTTAAATATTAATTTAAAAAATTTGATTTATATATTGTGTATTCTTTAGACTTCAAAGAATAATGTACCATTAGAGAAAAAATTTAAGTTCATTTTTCAACAAGTTAGGCAATTGTTAATTAAGAAAATATCGTCAGGACAATAAAAATTTTTTAAATAAATTGTCTATAATTTTTGGCTTTTTGTAGCCCTTCTTATATATATACTTAATAGCTTCGCGTTATAAAAGTTTTTAAAAATTGTTTATTGTGTTCATAATAATTTTTTCAAGATTAAAAAAAAAAAGAAATATTATGGTAATTTTTGCAAAAGTAGCAATAAAAAATGTTATGAAATTTTTTTTTAATCATTTATTTATAAATTGTTTATAAACAAATGGACTAGCTTAATATTAAAAAAAAATCTTTTTACCATATTGTTCTCTTAAAAAAATAATGATTTACAAGAAAATTCTTGAAATTTTTTTTTTATTGTTTATAATCGTTTTTTTATGTTACTATAATATAAATATAAATAATCACTTAAAATTTTTTTTTCTTTAAAAATCATAATTGGCATTTCTCAACAGATCAGCATAAATTCTTTTATAACAATAAATTCATTGTTTATTAATTTGTTATAAACAAAATACGATTGTCGTTATATTTTTTTTCTAATACTAAAAAAAAGAAAGACAAAAAGTGAATGTGAGTTTATTTTCACGTAACAAACAAACATAAATACTCAACCAATCATCATGAAACTTTGCTTTCAGGAATAAAGAGACATCTAGAAAAAAGTACTGTTCCAAAGGAAGATTTAAAAATAAATATAAAAATTCAATGCCAACCAAAAATATTTGAACAATATAAATGTTTTAACACCTAATTAAAAGTAGTGTGGACGAAGTCGTTGGCAATAGCTAGTACACAAATAGTTTCAGAATATTTTGACTTAGGTCTTCTTATAACACGTTGGGTGCAGATTTATAATCCAAAATTACTCCTGTACATCTGAGTGTTTATTTCTTATAAAAATGGCTTGAAAAACAGCCACCCTTAAATTAGCAATAAGTATGCTTTAGTAGAAGCAGATTATCAGCATGACTGTGTCCAACAATTGTATATTCTATTTCTACAATTTAAAAACCGAAAAGAATAAACCATTTAACTACATTTTTCTCATCAACTTATTTGGGACATGTTCTGACATGTTAAAACCAGTTTGAAAAATGCCATAAGAATCATGACAATAACAAGTCTAAACTACTGTACTATTTGGTTAATTTTTTGTTGTATACCAGAATATTAAAAAAAAGCTATACAGGTCTACAAAAATTAGTTAATATGAAGGACTTTTAACTATTAAGAGATAAATAGAAAAGAATTTGGAGCTGTATAAATTTATTAACTACCTATGTCATTTTGTCAGTTATGGATATATTATCAATGATAAATACCAACTAATGATAAACATTTTTTTTATTTTAGAAATGAACAGTTAATTACAAAATAAAACTGTCATTAATTATAACAAACATTAAATCAAACTATTTTCACTGAATTTCAACAGAATGTGTGCAGAATATTTAAAAACAATAAAGTCGCTTTCTACTACGGTTTTTAATATTTAAAGGTTAGAAACGTATACGAGTTGGGAATAGTGTCCTTAGAAATTTACGAATTCAAAATTATTTAATAGAATGTAAAATATATGTAGGTAATGAAATCACTGTAATAATTATATAATATATCAATGTAGCCAATATGTTGGTACAGCATACAATAGAATGTTTAAGCTATAGTTACGTGTTAGAAAACATGCTTATAATACTTTCTCCGAATTATTATTACTATCAAGGCGTCACTCGGACGCAAAAAATGTCAACAAAATAACATCGTAATAAGAACATTTGACAATACAACTTTTATAATTTATTATAGTACATCCAATGTATTATTTTGTAAACGTGTAAATGAAAGCTTCATTCTTTTAGATTATAAGCGCTATGTTTCACTCACCTCAGAGCCCTAACTCTTTTATATGGCGGACTAAAAGATGTTGGATATGTTTTCGTCGATGTATCGTCTTTATTAGCTTCTTCGTCCTCTAAATTAGTGAAATCCAATTTTCTAGGCATAATCGTGGTCGGTATGGGGCTCAAATTATCCGAAAATATGTTGAAAGGATCCGGTATATCACTTGAAGTTTCAACTGATAAATCGGAGAAGTCATAATTGTTATTTGCACTGTTTTTCATTCTGTACCACTCAGTCATGGCTCATTTCACATAAATAACACTTCAATAGACACTTTTACAGTTAAGTAAATTGATTACAACAAAATTAATACACAACTTTTAACAAAGCACACTTTCACAAATTATTTTATACGTTACATGGCGGATAGCGGATGACGCATAGCACCTGTTTAATCAATCCACCAATCAGAACACGCTATTTTTCCGGTAATATGAACACGCGCTTCTGATTGGATAGATTTATTTTTTTTAAACTACGTTCGGTTACTTCAATGTAATTGATAAAAGTTCTGGAAGTATTCAATGTAATTTTTCGTTTTTTTAATTTACTGCGCAATAAAATTAATTTATTTTAAATTTTCCGTGCCCGACATTTTATAAGAAGATATTTTTAATTTTATAAAATTACCACATGTATAACAGAGCATCACTGAGAACGGCACGATCGATTTTACTGATTTTTTTTGTTGTGTTCGTAATCGTTAGGACAAGGCTTGTATGAACATTTTGGAATATTGACGGGAAAATATGAAAAATTAAATGGCCGTCGGGTCAGCTATAGTGATCATAGAGTAACTTTTTATATATTGGAGATAGGATGAACGTAGGATAAAATATTCATATTCGTAAAATAACGTATTCGTCTTCCTTCAGTAAGAAGAACTGCCCAAATGCGAAACGCAGGCTGTCTTTTTACTGCACGCCATTTCTCGTCGTGAATGTAACCTAACAATTAAAAGTTTAATCTTTCCTTAATATTATTAATTTCGAGAGTTTGAGGAGATTTTTTTTATTTCGATTCGAAACACTAGTATGAGTGAGTATGAGTTTATAATATATGTTAGTATGTATCTATCTACTATTTAATTTGTGTTTATAAAGCTCGCACTCACTTGCGAGTGTAAAATATTTGAATGGAAAATTGTAAATTGTCAATATTGAATTGACAATTTTTCCATACAAAAATTTTAAGCTTTCGCTTTGGAATGCGGGCTGCTGGCATTATAAACTCACACTAGAGCTACAGCTCGATAAGTATATAGTGTTCTGTGTTTTGTGAATTACACTTTACACTATGAAGATTTAGACTATAGAGTAGTAATAGATTAGATATTCGATATTCTTTGCCCTTGACCACCTTGACGTGTCTTGACGTTCTCGTCTCGATATTTTGTTTTGATTTGACTTGACTGTGTTTTCAGATTCAGTCTATATCTATTATCTATAATTGATTGCTTTTTTGTTTTGTGCAAATTGTGAATGCAAGAAGTACAGTTTGTGTTGAAATAATAATTAATTATTTAATTGACATTTACACTCTTCCAAGGATGTATATGAAATTTCTTCAAATAAATTAATTTGTAACTCGAAAAAGGCTATTGTGCCTTTATAAATGGCTAGTTGATTACAAAGATAAAAAATGGCTAATGTCTTAATGAGGATAATATCTTTGTTGCTTTGTTGCCCTTGTATAGTTTTATGCCAAAACAGGGAAGAAATAATATTTAATTATAATAATACGTAAGTACCTATTTTCATACGTTTTACATATGTCTAAAAGGAACTTGTTCTATTATTTCTATTTACGTTGGCCATATATTTTCACAAATAAATACATAAATTGGAGAGCGTTAATTTACATATATTTTTTGTTTCGTCTCTAGCTTTTTTGTTAACATAGACAAGCTAGAGAAACTGCTGCTTTTCATTCCATAATGTCTCATTTCTCTCATTCATTTTCCTCCTGCAACTTTTCTTATTGTCGCCTTCCCATCCACTAATCTGTCTACCACAGGCACTGTGGCAGGCCATACTGTGTTTTGCAGTTATTTGGGCAGCCCTTATGTAAAAATGACAGCATTTGTGCTGTTAGATTTTGGTAAGTCCATATCCCTATCCCTTATCTTAAATCCTACTATAAGCAAGGGATGGGGTAATGGCCTCTGACATCCTTTACTCAACACCTAAACATAACAGCACTTATGCTGTTATTTCACAGATCGGCTGCCCAAAGACTGCGAAACGCAGTGTGCCCTGACACTACTTTCCAAATCCAGATACAAGCCAACTTTAGATAGTTCATTTCCAAAGCTGACCCTGCTGGGAATCGCATCCTGGTCCCCTGAGGCGTTAGGCAAGCACCTTTACCTCTTTTTCAATGGGCTGTCAATACACCTAGTTGCATTAATAAATACCTACTTAGATAAAGAATATCAATTTCCGATAGATAACAATTTCTTTATGATAAGAGAATTTATTTAACTTTAATTAAAAGATAAAGAAAGTATGTATATTAGTCACATATGTCTATAGTTTTTCTATACTAATAATGGTTGTATCTTTGTAATCTTTGAAACTACGCTACCAATACAACTCACTGCTAAACCGGTGGCATTGTCCCAAATAGGTTTATATTTTCTTTATTCTCATTAAAGTTTAAAGACTTAATTAAGAAACGATACATCAAACAGGTAGACAAATGTCACCAAAATTATATGTATATATTATAATATATTATATTAATATTATTATATTTGTTCCTTATTTTAACAAAAACACATCAAAACATTTAAACATTTAACATAAAATGTTTCAATAGCTTGGATCTATATTCTCCAAAAGATTTTGCCTGTTTTATATGTAACGGTAATTTGATAAAAAATTGTGCTCTCTCAAAAGTAACCATTTTTTTACCACATGTTGTTCATACCTTTGGCAAAACAACATGGCTTGCTCGCCTAGTTATGCAGTCGGAAATATCTTTTTGTTTAAGCAAGGTAATATCAGAATAAATTGATTTATCTAATATCCTTCCAATGAGTATACATGTATTAAATTTAAATAATTGAGTTAAATTCATTAATTTTGTTTCTTTATAAATTTTATTAGTAGGTGTTAAATAAGGGTAATGAAATAGCATTTATTAATTTTGTTTTGCATAATTTGTAATTTGGCTAGATGCTACTGCTAAGCAAATATTCTGAGAGTTGGGAGACATTTCCAGGTAGGTATTTGAGGCAAGCCGAAAGCTTGTCCTATAACTCTTCTATAATACCCTAACACAGACCTGGCTGGGGAGGTCAGTTTGTCTTCATTTTATTTAGATTTAAGACTAACTTAGATGGAAATACAATGTATTGTCAGAGCAACATGAAATACATATTATCACACAAGATAATGAAGTTATTAACATAACATTAATGCATATTTTTTATCTTAAACTATTGCCATTTCAGATATAAGTACAATGTACCCTACACCGTTTATGTCAACAGGAATACAGAGTATGTAATGGAATTTGCTGGGGTAAGTGTAACTATAATTATAATACCCACTTAGAATTTCAGTAACATTAGCATCTTTAGCAAGAAGAAAGCTAATCTTCATCAGTTATATTTTTTTTATGTTAGGTTCGACAGACAGGCTGACGATCCACTTCATGGTAGGACCATCGCATGTAAAACAAGCAACGGTACAGGTGCTGTGAGCGCGCCGTCGACTAGGATTAAGGATAAGGGATAAGGATAATGGGCTCTGGCATCCCTTACTCATTCACAGAAACACAATAGCACATTTAATGTTATTTTGCTTCTGTAAGGGGGTGGCTACTGTAGCCATGTGGGCTGTCCAAATGACTGCAAAACGCAGTATGCCCTGCCACTACTTTCTAGATACAGATCAGAGCGGTTAGGCAACCACCCTAACTACTCATCCATTAGTATTATCCATACTCATCCATTTATGTCATGATACATGTGGGGGATGTTTGTGTTTGTCTTTTTATAAGTTACCTATGTATGTTTTTATATGTCCTTTGCCTCAAATAAAATGTAACTTGGGTGCCAATTTGCAGAAATAATGTGTAAATTATTCTTTTTTTTTTTATTAAAGATTGGTTTGCTCTTGGTCAGCATCTATCCGTGTAGCAAAGATGAGGCCTATGACTAAGCCAATGCCTATAATTGTTCTATTGTCATTTGATTCTTGTTTATTATTTTACTTTTTGTCATTTTTCAGGATTTGGAAGTTTATGATACACCAGCAAGGGTGACGGTGGCGAGCGAGTTCGCTAACCGATCTTACCCATTATTCATCACCGCCAGACAGCAAACAGGTGGGTAAAAACAACTTTTTTTTCTTAATCTCCTTTGCCTCAACTGATTCATCTGTAACTTGACTAAATTACTTACTAATCTACTCGGCTAAATTATTAGCCTAGTGTGAACTAGCCTCAAGGGTGTGAAACAAACCGAAACACAATACCACACATGCTGTTATTGCACTATGGTATTCTTAAACGTGGCGGTAAGTTCTATACGTCTCTGTATAAAACTTTTTTCACACTTTGAAACTGTTATACTCTCGTTAAGTATTCTCTTATTATACTTTCCAGGTGTTTTCTCTTGGCAATTACCAATGTTGGTAGAAACTCCAAACAAGTTGGAGCAATTCACAAACATATCTCGGACTCTGTGTCCTCACAACAATCCGTATTCTGAGGATGTGGAAACTTGCGGTAAGTGTAGAGTATTTATTGTAGGGGCAAAGTGAGTAGAAGCCTTTTTGCGATAAATATTATATAATTGTGTCTGCTATTGTAAAAATATCAGAAGAATATGAGCATGGACAATTAAAATATTTCAAATCCAATCTGTCATACTCAGCAGTAGAACTACTTGGACTTTTTTTGTCCAATTTGTGCTATAGTAGAACTAGTTGGACTAACCCTTTATTTTGTGTCAAGAAATAATGCTTGACATATAGTATTAGTAGTTTTGAGTTTATCCATAAGAAACAAACACGCAAAAATCATATCTTTTCTCTTTATAATATTAGTTTTAGAATATTATATGTAGAGAAGATAAAAATGATGAACAACATAAGAGAAAGCCTTCTTAATATACAAATATTTCAAATGTATTGAATTTTTTATAGACCAACGCTGGTTTATGTTGTTGTATGTTATGTTGAATAGACCAACCATACTTGTTTTTGCCCCAAACTTTTTAATTTTCTTTTTTCTGTTCACGCTTTCTTAGTCGAGGGGAAATGGATTAGAATCAACTGTGGCCCTCTATTACGTAAATAAACTTTATCCATTTAACAAGATTAAATTTAAAGAAAAAATGGGGTGACCACACACGTGTATGTTTTTTTTTAATGTAATCAGATGGGTGATTCTGTAATACGATTAGTCTTAAATTGGAATTGGACTATCATAGCGATATTATCTGTTTTAGACTGAAGTACAGCACTGACGAGGCTATAACTGCTGTAACGGTTGCCAGTTGCCATTCCACCATCATGTTGAGTTTGAAATGAATGACTTATAGTCCCCTTTCACGACATGCTATAAAGTTTGTAAACACACATTAAAGGGGTACGCAACCTTTGGTACAAATTAAAAAAAAAAAAAAAATAGTTCAATCCGACTTTGTTTTAACAAATTTTCATTAGAATTGCTAAGCGAAATCGACACGTGTGTAGTCCCCCATAAAAGACCACTTGCCAGTGCACTTTGAGACCTCTTAAACAATGAAACAAATTGATTTTTAGATATAACGTCACTGAACACGCCCATAGTCCACTTGACATCGTCATCGCCCGATTTGATCAAAGTGGACATTGTCGTTGAGACTGTTCAAGATTTTTTCATCAAATTGAACGCGATCACAAACTTGACGAGCACACCTAGTCAACCGAAGTACTATTTCTACCCGTTCAAGCAAGTGCCTCACGCTTTGGTCGATTTGAAATCTCAACACATTCTCAAGAAACAAATGTGCAATCAAGAGTTGGAGTACTCGGAGAGAAGCAGGCTCGAAAAGTATGTGGTTTCCACCAATAAGGAAACGAATTACAGCTGGTTCAATCGGCCCAAGAGTGTCATAGTTATTATTGAATCTGACGACGATATATGCGCAGTCGTCTCTATACAGAAGTTTTCGGTGAGTGGTTTTTTTTTTTTTTTTTTGGGTTTATATATGTAGGTACCTAGCTGTTGCACGCGACTTCTTCCGCGTATTTTACTTTGTAAAATATAATAATAGCCTATATTACTCGCTGATAATGTAGCTTTCAATAGGTGGAAGAGTTTTTAAAATCGGTCCAGTAGTTTTTTGAGTTTTTTCATTATAAACAAAAAATATTAGTATAGATTTTTACACCTAGGTTTAAATTTTTAGAGTTTTCGTAGGGATCCCTAATTTAACTCGTTAACAATATAACCTATGTTACTCAGTGAAAATGTATAGCTATATATGGGTGAGAGAATTTTTAAAATTGGTCCAATAGTTTTCGAGCTTATTCATTACAAACATACAAATTTTCTCTCTTTATAATATTAGTATAGATAACATAAATTCCGTCTAAAAATGCTGTTTTCTCTAAGTAAAATAGATCTAAGACTGCTTTTTATTTAATTCCAGTGCCCAGTGTTTGACAACGAAAGGGATATTTTATATGACGGTTACTTTTTAACTATGACTAGACGCGGTGGCATCACTTTGACTGTAAGTAGTTTTTTTTTTGCTGTCGCTTTTTTCGTCCATAGTTAGGAAATCATCATCATTTTACCTGGTTTTTATTAATTTCTGTCTTGTTTTTTTTTTATGGTTTTGTGTTGCGTGCAGTGAATAAAATTCTTTCTATCATTATCAAATTAATCGACTGGCAGAGAGCGACTACTTTGTGTTGTTTAACAAAGGAATATAAAATTATCCAAAAAAAAAAAAATTTTGTTCCTACCTGCGAATGTCAAGACCTACATTTAGTACAAATTGACTTAAGACATGAAGACACACATTTGAGATTATCAGTGTCACCTGAAGAAACGCTCGTAATTAATATAAGGCATGTTTTTAACATTAAATACACAGGGTATAATTATTAATACTACTTTAATATTATAAATCGGATATAATCTGGATATAATACACACCAATTTATATAAACGGTTTGTCGAGAGTGTGCAAAATGGCGTCCACGCTGCTGCGCATACGCGGCGTGTTCGTTGCCACCATCCAAACCGGCAGATTAACGCATATCCATTATCGGAGACACGTGGGGCATATACATTGGCAAAACCTGACGCGCTTGATTAAATCCCAAAATCCCCTTTTAGGCTCCCCTACTACTCCTGATTCGATCTCTTGATGTAACCCCGAGCATAGCCCTCTTAATAGCTCTTACCATAGCTCGTTGAGCTTTCTTGCGAGGCCCTTAGTTAGAGAGCACGTTTCAGCGCCTTAAGTCATCACTGGCAACTGTTAACAACATCGAAAACTTTAGTTATGAGACACTGACGAATTTTGGACGACATAGTTTAACTGATTTACTAGCACATGGTCCACTTGTCCATACTTCAAAATGGCCACATAGCATTTGGTCCACATCGCAAAACGTCCACTAGTCGCTAAAGCATTAGATACATTGGATAGTAATAAAGAAACACATAAAGTTTCTTCCCTAAATCTTACCGATGCAACCTAAACTGATTTATTGTTTCATATACCTTTTTTCCAGCAAGACACATTCCCTCAAGGATTCTACATAGTTTTCATAGTGAAAACATCAGACGAAGACTGTACGGAGCAGTCCACCACCAACACTACTCTGCCCAGAGTCGCCCACTACTTCGGCTGGAACGACAATAATGTCATCCAGGTAAACACAAATGACGGACGAGTGAAAACTTTTAGGTGAGTTCTGGTTTTTTTAAAATTTTAAAATTAAAAAATGTCTTTATATAGGAAGCAAACTATCCTGAGTGACCTTTAGCAAATTATTCAGTACGCACGATAAACGTCTGAGTGCAAACATGTAACTATTTGGACTTGCATGTAACCTATAGTCAAAAGTGAAACTTTTTGTTTTCTTTGATAGGATTTAAAAAGTATACAAGTAAATAGAGCGTAAAATACTTATGCAAATGGCATCAAAGAGTGATTTAAAAAAAATGGACTAATTAACTCATGAAAGTGGAAGTTAATGTTCGATTTATGTAAAATTTGGTGTACTGTTCTTGGGTGGTATTCCCATAGCATGGTAACCTTGGCCTGATGCTGCAGCATCAAGTAAGTCTGCGGGACATCCGACTCCTCAACAACTTAGAGCAGATATAGCGTGTTTGGGCTAAATGAAAGTCGGGGATTAGTATATAATTTTAATTATAGTTTATAACTAGATGTTGCACGCGACTTTGTCCGCTTAACTTTATAAAATATAGCCTATGTATCTTCAATGTATCTTTCTATAGGTGAAAGAATTTTTAAAATCAATCCAGTAGTTTTTGAGTTTATTCATTACAAACATACAAAAATACAAATCTACTCTCTTTATAATATTAGTATAGATATAGTATGTTTTTGTGTTCAGTTTCAGAATAATAGAGACGATTTCTTATCAGGAGTACATGATTGCTGCTGGTGCTGTCTTGGCATTCTTCCTGAGCTTCTATGTTGGTTTCATTTTTGCCATAGTTTGGCCCAAGAAGAGAAACGTTTCCTCGGAGGCAAGCACCAGTGAGGGTACGTATTTTTTTTTATATTAACGTCCAACCATCGAAGTACTACCAACTATGAAGTTTGCGTCACAAATGCCAAAGCGGCACATGTCAAGTACGCCTAAAACGGAATCGTGGCGGAGTGAATGGTAAAAGGTAGTAACGACAAACTTCTACTATTCATTTTTTAAACTCAAATGTGTTGGCGTAAAGTCACATTTTTTTTTTTAAATGACAAACGTTTGGTTGGTTTTAAATGACAGATGACACGAGTTCATGCTCTACGCATATGTATGTCACTTTTAAATTAAATGTTCCATAAAGTTCGTAGTGTTTTTTATGGCTTGCGAAATACATAGTACAGTACAGTACAGTACAGTACAGTACAGTACAGTACAGTACATTGATGCGACCGACGCAAAAACGGAGTGTTATAAGTTTGACGTGTTTTTTTTTTTTTTTTTTTTTTTTTTTTTTTTTTTCGAATGGGCATGATGAAAAAGTTATTTTCCTAGTCGAACAGGACCTCCATCGGGCCCTCTAGTGTTTGGATATTAGACGATTTCAGTGCATTCTCTTTTCAATTAATATTCGCATTTCTCCAGAGGCGGGTGATCTGTCCGCCCCTGTTACACCGCACGACGCGGCGAACGTTAGTGTCCCGCGTCGACGCGTCGTAACAACACGGGACACTAGACACTCGTCCCGTCCCATTATACCGAACGGTGACGGTAGTCCCGATGGACAATACAAGGGTGAGTGCATAAATTATTTGTTGACTGAAAATTGAATTGAACGAACAAAGTGAGACAGTTCGTTGAAAAAACAATACGTTGAACGTGTACATGAAAGTTAAATGATTAACGTGTAAGAAAATGAATAAACGTTATTATAAAGTACTAAGGTCTATTTTATATGATTTTTTTTTTTAGAAATACACTACTTACCGCTCGGAACAAATTATTGTTTATAATTTATAATTATAAACAATAAATAAATAAATAAATAAATAATATCTTCACACATTCCACACAGCACCATCTAGTTCCACACTAAGCGACTAATACCTTGTATTATGGATACCAGACAGTTTTTTTTTTTTTTTTTTTTTTTTTTCTTCACACATTCCACACATCACCATCTAGTTCCACAGTAAACAACTAATGCTTGTATTATGGACACCAAGACAATTGATATAATACATAGTTTTTTTTTTTTTTTTTGTAAATACATACATATTATAAATAAAAAACATCCATGACTCAGGTACAAAGGTAAAATGTTAACACAAACATTTGCCCCTAGCCGGATTCGAACCGGCGACCATTTGGTTAACAGCTAGGGTTACTAGCCACTAGACCAAACGAGTCGTCAAAGTTGATATAATACATAGATTACTTTTTTTTTGTAAATACAAACATCCATGAGTCAGGTAAAAAGGTAAATGTTATAACACATAAACATTTGCCCCTAGCCGGATTCGAACCGGCGACCGTTTGGTTAACAGCTAGGGTTACTAGCCACTAGACCAAACGAGTCGTCAAAGTTGATATAATACATAGATTACTTTTTTTTTGTAAATACAAACATCCATGAGTCAGGTAAAAAGGTAAATGTTATAACACATAAACATTTGCCCCTAGCCGGATTCGAACCGGCGACCGTTTGGTTAACAGCTAGGGTTACTAGCCACTAGACCAAACGAGTCGTCAAAGTTGATATAATACATAGATTACTTTTTTTTTGTAAATACAAACATCCATGAGTCAGGTAAAAAGGTAAATGTTATAACACATAAACATTTGCCCCTAGCCGGATTCGAACCGGCGACCGTTTGGTTAACAGCTAGGGTTACTAGCCACTAGACCAAACGAGTCGTCAAAGTTGATATAATACATAGATTACTTTTTTTTTGTAAATACAAACATCCATGAGTCAGGTAAAAAGGTAAATGTTATAACACATAAACATTTGCCCCTAGCCGGATTCGAACCGGCGACCGTTTGGTTAACAGCTAGGGTTACTAGCCACTAGACCAAACGAGTCGTCAAAGTTGATATAATACATAGATTACTTTTTTTTGTAAATACAAACATCCATGAGTCAGGTAAAAAGGTAAATGTTATAACACATAAACATTTGCCCCTAGCCGGATTCGAACCGGCGACCGTTTGGTTAACAGCTAGGGTTACTAGCCACTAGACCAAACGAGTCGTCAAAGTTGATATAATACATAGATTACTTTTTTTTTGTAAATACAAACATCCATGAGTCAGGTAAAAAGGTAAATGTTATAACACATAAACATTTGCCCCTAGCCGGATTCGAACCGGCGACCGTTTGGTTAACAGCTAGGGTTACTAGCCACTAGACCAAACGAGTCGTCAAAGTTGATATAATACATAGATTACTTTTTTTTTGTAAATACAAACATCCATGAGTCAGGTAAAAAGGTAAATGTTATAACACATAAACATTTGCCCCTAGCCGGATTCGAACCGGCGACCGTTTGGTTAACAGCTAGGGTTACTAGCCACTAGACCAAACGAGTCGTCAAAGTTGATATAATACATAGATTACTTTTTTTTTGTAAATACAAACATCCATGAGTCAGGTAAAAAGGTAAATGTTATAACACATAAACATTTGCCCCTAGCCGGATTCGAACCGGCGACCGTTTGGTTAACAGCTAGGTTTAGTATTAGTACTAACCACTGGCTGGACCAAACGTGTCTTGACTAGTGTCTAATGGTAAACTAATGTAACTAATGTGGGTGTGTGTAACTAATGTTACATTAGCTGGAGGAGGCAGTTCACCATCAGACACTGAATCGGATTTCGACACTCGTGACGAGATCAACAATGATGGCGACTATCGAGCTGGTGGGAAACTGTGCGTCGCCAACTTGGCAAGGTCAGGAATTTTTTTTTAAACTGACATTCTGGCATATCCTAACCTTAACATCTTTTTAACCGCCGACGCAAAAACGGGGTGTTGTAAGTTTGACGCGTGTGTCTGTGTACGTGTATCTGTAAGCTCTCAAAATGATGGACCGATTTTTTTTTGAAAGTTGAAGTGATCGGGATTGTTCTTATCTACAATTTACTAGTTGCTGCCCGCGACTTAGTCCGCTTTGATAAAGAAAATATATAAGTATAATTATTATACGATGAGATATCGAAAAAAAAAAATTTAAAAAAAAATTAAATGTTTTGTCCCGACGGATACGACGCGCCATCTGTAAGTTTATAAATATATTGTAATTTGCGCCATCTGATGGGATGAAAATAAGACTTTTTGTCGCTGCATTCTGCCAGTATTATATTTAATGTCACCATTCACTGACAGATGGCGCTAGAGTTGACGCAAATCGAAATTATACTAAAATTATAGACATAATTATATAAGCGTGACGTTATATAGCCTAAATAAAGCCTTCCTCGATAAATGGACTATCCAACGCAAAAAGAATTTTCAATTCGAACCAGTATGTCCTGAGATTAACTCGTTCAAAATCAAACAAACAAACTCTTCATCTTTTTATATATTAGTAAATTATGAAGATAATTTTTTTTCACTTGACGGTCCACCTGATGGTGTGTGGCCACCGTCGCCTATAACACAAGCGACGCCACATGTTTTACATGATCCCACGAGAACGAAAAATTTCACGATCATTTGTTGAGCAGTTGAGGCGTGAAAAGGTAACAGACAGACAGCTAGAGTTACTTTCACATTTATAATATTAGTAAAAGTATGAACACTACTAGTAGTGGTCCTTTGCTTTGTCTGCCGTTAAGATTGGATTCCCTACATGCTTTTAACTGGGCAATATTTTTTAAAGTAAATACCGTCAGACGGGTCGATCCATTTTATGGTGCTGTGAAATGATAGTTGAAATAATTATTAAAACTTTTAAATCGTTAATTATATTTTAAATAATATTCACAAACTTTATTTATTAACTACTTATCAAAATTGTACAACATGTAGATCTTAATATTTATTCTATTTTAAGTAAATATAAATATATACTCTTAAATTCAATATAACAATCGCAACACATATTGCGCTTATCAAAAACTTGTTTGGCGATAAATTATAATATTGTAAACGTTAAAGTAACTGTCTGTCTGTATGTATGTTGCCTTTTCATTCACGTCTTAACTACTCGTTGACTTGTTAGGTGTATATAAAAAAAAAAAAAAAAAATTCCCCCGCATACAGATGTCGACCCCGGGTTTTATCTGCTCGCTCTAAGATGTACCTGTGGAACGTATTGACTGTCGCCGTGTTCTACACTTTGCCTGTCATACAACTGGTTATTACATATCAAAGGGTGAGTGTGTGATTTATATACAACAGGTTGATCATTCAGATTGGGTCGTTGAGGACAAATCTGAACCAAGACCAATTGGGTCACGAGAACTTGTCTTTTGTTATCCAGGAAAATGTACTAAAAAATTCAACAAACAACATGTCCCAGATGTAAGACAATGTTCAAAGAACATGTTTGAATATTTTAAGGCACTCTGTGTATAGTTTATATACAGGGTGTTTTAAAAAAATCAACGCCAAGGGAAACGGGGAACGTGGCAGTAAGCGTTCCCGTCAGGATCCAACAAATTTTATCTAAATCTGTTCAGCCATTTTTACGTGATTGAGTAAAAGACATCTAAACAAGCAAACTTTGGCATTTATAATATTATTTTAACTAGCTGTGAACTGAATTACTAATATTACTAATGTGACCTGAATTTACAATATTACTAGCGCAACTTTGAACGCGCTGTAGTTTGTTTTTTGAATTTTTTACCAGGATAAAAATATTCTATATTATTATATCATCCTAACATACAAACTTTTGCATTTATAATATTATTAGGATTAGAATTAATCATAGAAGGATTTAAAATAATTTAAATTGTACATACGCAAGCTGTATGCGACTCGGTGTATTATTTCTTATTTTTTCCAGAGCTAGTACAACCAGCCGGTACAAAAATAAGAAAATGACCTGGATTTTTTTTTTTAATTTTTTTTTTTCCATTTGGTCAAAAAGGTTTTTTTAACTAAACATTCATAAACCGAATGTCTACTGGGTGTTGAATTTTTTAAAAGGCCTTTTATATTCACTTGATACAAAACTACAATGTTACAGCTTCTGAACCAGTCTGGCAATCAGGACCTGTGCTATTTCAACTTCCTGTGTGCACACCCCCTTATGGTGCTCTCGGATTTCAACCACGTCTATTCAAACCTCGGCTACGTGTTGCTAGGAGTCTTGTTTCTCTTGCAAGTGTGGAGGAGACATAATCAGCACAGACGCAAAACTAGCGCACAGGTCAGTGTTTCGTAATCTGCGTTACCACATTCCACCGGTTTCCTTCATCTCTATGAAGTGCTGAGGATTTCCCCGCATCTCTGAAGATCTGTGAAGTTCCCGCATCTCTATGAAGATCTGTGAAGTTCACGCTTCTCTATGAAGATCTGTGAAGTTCCCGCATCTCCATATAGATCTGCAGAGTTCTCGCATCTCTATGTAAATCTGCAGAGTTGCCGCATTTCTATGTAAATCTGCGAAATTCCCGCATCTCTATATAGATCTGTGAAGTTCTCGTATCTCTATATAGATCTGCAGAGTTGCCGCATTTCTATGTAAATCTGCGAAATTCCCGCATCTCTATATAGATCTGTGAAGTTCTCGTATCTCTATATAGATCTGCAGAGTTGCCGCATTTCTATGTAAATCTGCGAAATTCCCGCATCTCTATATAGATCTGTGAAGTTCTCGTATCTCTATATAGATCTGCAGAGTTGCCGCATTTCTATGTAAATCTGCGAAATTCCCGCATCTCTATGAAGATCTGTGAAGTTCCCGCATCTCTATATAGATCTGTGAAGTTCTCGTATCTCTATATAGATCTGCAGAGTTGCCGCATTTCTATGTAAATCTGCGAAATTCCCGCATCTCTATGAAGATCTGTGAAGTTCCCGCATCTCTATATAGATCTGTGAAGTTCTCGTATCTCTATATAGATCTGCAGAGTTGCCGCATTTCTATGTAAATCTGCGAAATTCCCGCATCTCTATGAAGATCTGTGAAGTTCCCGCATCTCTATATAGATCTGTGAAGTTCTCGTATCTCTATATAGATCTGCAGAGTTGCCGCATTTCTATGTAAATCTGCGAAATTCCCGCATCTCTATGAAGATCTGTGAAGTTCCCGCATCTCTATATAGATCTGTGAAGTTCTCGTATCTCTATATAGATCTGCAGAGTTGCCGCATTTCTATGTAAATCTGCGAAATTCCCGCATCTCTATGAAGATCTGTGAAGTTCCCGCATCTCTATATAGATCTGTGAAGTTCTCGCATCTCTATATAGATCTGCAGAGTTGCCGCATTTCTATGTAAATCTGCGAAATTCCCGCATCTCTATGAAGATCTGATGATTTCCCCGAATCTCTGAAGATCTGTGAAGTTCCCGCATCTCTATATAGATCTGCAGAGTTCTCGCATCTCTATGTAAATCTGCGGAATTCCTTCATCTCTATGAAGATCTGATGATTTCCCCGAATCTCTGAAGATCTGTGAAGTTCCCGCATCTCTATATAGATCTGTGAAGTTCCCGCATCTCTGTGAAGATATGCGGAATTCCCGCATCTCTATCTAGACTTGCGGAATTACTTCATCTCTATGAAGATCTGCGGAATTCCTGCATGTCTATGAAGATCTGCAGAGTTCTCCCTGCACCTCTGAAGATCTGTGAAGTCCCCGCATCTCATTCCGCAGATCTTTGAAGATCCGTGAAATTCCCGCATTTCTATGTAAACCTGCGGAGTTCCCGCATTGTAAAAACTTGTAAAACAAATGCCCTAAGTGAGACGTCTTTTTTTAAAGTTGATAAATTAATACGATTTCCAGAAGGAGTTGGGGATCCCTCAACACTTTGGTCTTTTGTACGCGATGGGCATAGCCCTGGTCAGCGAAGGTCTACTCTCGGCCGCTTACCACGTGTGCCCAAACAGCATGAACTTCCAATTTGGTAAGACATTCAACCACTTTCTTAGAGGGTCTTCTACTATTTTAATTTTTAATTGTCCACCTTAGACGAGGTAAGCTAGTCTCTAAGGAGTAACTGTACTTATTAAGAAAAAAAAAACTGTTTTGTGTGGAAATGCGTACGCGTCCTTTCAGGTTTTTACTCGCTGATAATATTATAGCTTTCTATAGGTGAAAGAATTTTTAAAATTTGCACAGTACTTTTTGAGTTTGTTCATTACAAAACATACAAAATACAAATCTACTCTCTTTTGTATTATAATGTTAATAAGTATAGATATAGACTAACAACCTGCTCTATCTATTTAAGTTTAAATCGGATTTGAGTAGAACTGTTTGGTATTTTTTTTTATATCACGTAATTGCCGCAACAAAAACGCACCGGTGCTGATTTATAAGTTGGACCAAATTACAGATAGTTACGAAATTTGATCAAAATCAGTTCAGTAGTTTCGGAGTTTATCCCGAACATACATCGTGACACGAGATTTTTATATATAGTGTTATATATATTTTCAGACACTTCTTTCATGTACGTGACTTCGGTTCTGTGTATGGTGAAAATATATCAGTCGAGACACCCCGACATTAATGCGCGTGCGCACGCCACCTTTGGAGTGTTGGCGCTCATTATATTCATCGGTGAGTTTTATCAAAATCCGTTCAGTAATTTCTGTTACTCTTACATTAAGAAGGAGTTCTACCGTCTGCCTGTACAATGGTGAGTGGCTTGGGCCCTTTGGGCACTTTTTTAGAGGAATTTGGCAGAGGAGCAAAACAGTAAAATAAACACATCAACACCAGACGGTTTAAAAGGGAAAAAAAAAAATAAGAATCTTGTATGAAAAGTGTAGTTTGTGTTGAGGAACGAAAAAATAGCGCGTTTTAACTTGATAGGGTATCATCATTGCATTAATTGGATTTATATTTGTTTTCACTTTATATTTTGATGTATTTACTTACAAGCTTCAACCATTTATATCACAGAGATCTTTCTACCATTTATATCTTAGAGATTTTTCTACCATTTATATTTCAGTGATCTTTCTACCATTTATATCTCGGAGCGATCTTTCTACCATTTATATCTCGGAGCGATCTTTCTACCATTTATATCTTGAGAGAGATATTTCTACCATTTATATCTCGAGAGAGATCTTTCAGTTGTTTTTTTTTTATGTATACTCCAGTTGTTATTTCTCCTTAAATAAATCAAAGAAAATAATAAAATAAAGTAAATTTGTGCACTTTCAGGTCTGATCGGTGTGTTGAACGCCAACTTCTACTTCTGGTTGTGTTTCACTGTTCTCCATTTGGTAACTTGTCTGGTTATGACCTTCCAAATATATTATCTGGGAAGATTTAAGCTCGGTAAGTTGACTTTTATTTGATGATTGTTCGGATCGATTGTTAATCTATATAAAAGGTGATGTGTGTATTTATTATGTATGTATGTTCCCTTTGGACTTCGAAACCTTCAGATTAATCCAGTGGGTAATCCTGTGAAGTATGGTAGCGATCGGACGCGGACGTAGTCGCGGGCATCTACTAGTTTTGTATAAAATTAAGACGCGCTAAAAGATATTTCGGTTATTATTGTTTCCCACAAGTTTTGAATTGCAAGTTTTGTACTCATATATTTATTATACATGGCCTCCAACGAGGCAGGCATCAAAAAAGCTAGACGCGTCCATAGCTACTCATTCACGTCCATAGCTAGACGTGTTCAAAGTTAGACGCGTTCATAGTTAGACGCGTCCATAGCATGACTCGTCCACGTCCATAGCTAGACGTGTTCAAAGTTAGACGCGTCCATAGTTAGACGCGTCCATAGCATGACTCGTCCACGTCCATAGCTAGGCGCGGTCTAGCTAAGGAACTCTTAGCTATAAGACAAATCCCAAACGAATCACTTTTGTACGGACCCCAGACAGACATCTAAGTGGTAGGTTTATTATTTTTATGGCTCTGGTGGTATATGTGTAACTAAATGGGCCTTCGAGCTTGTTAATATGAGAAATCGTCGCTTATTGTGTCATCGTGACCACCAGAGGGCGGTGTGCTAAGCCGCGCCTGCCGCTCGCTGGCGTCGCGACCGCTACACGCAGTCACCCCAACTCACTGCGGTCGCTGCGTCCTCCTAATCATAGCCAATCTCGCCAACTGGGCTATAGCTGGTTACGGGTGAGTTGAGTATAAGCTCATACGAACTATAGCTTATCATCATGAATCTACAACTATGGATTTGGCACGCTATACATGTGACATGCGTAGATCTGTCATTTAAAGAAAATGTGACTTTACGTCAACACATTGGAGTTTAAAATGAATAGTTAGAATATGGTCGTTACTACCTTTTATTATTGACGCTCGAAGCCAAGACTCTGCCAGGATTCCGTTTTAGTCGTACTTTATATGTGCCTCTTTGGCATTTGTCACTAAAAATTCATACTTGTAGTGGATTGATAGACTAATTTCAGTACCTAGAATACAATAGGACAGGATCCAAGGAGAGGTCGTCCTTCGTCCATCCGTTCATCAGACGAAAAGTTTTTTTTTTTTTTTTTTAAATTACTTATCAACTCTTTGTACATTATTTATACTCAATTTTCATTGGTCGTGCCTCATTCGATCCTATTGCGGAGGGTAGAGGTAAGGTAGAGGTAAAAAATGATCATCTACAACAATAAAATTAGGGTTCTAAATGTGGCCACAATGGCGCTAGTGTAGCATATCTATCTTTGTCTAATTTACTAGGACAATGCTACCACTGGCGACGTCTTAATTTACTCGTATTCTCCTCACCTCTAGCCTCCATAGATCCTATCCAGCCATAGATATATAGATATATAGGGAGGTTTCACGTTTTGCAGTGTCGCCCAACACAGTCGCGACTTCGGTTCCCATCTGCTTTTGGTTTTAATGAGCAATCTATTCCTGTACACTCTCTTCTATATTGTGATGAAGTTGCTAAACAGAGAGTCCATCAGATGGTACAGGTGAGTCGTCGATTCACTTTACTAACATAAACTAATTTTTCACGAATAAACTGTGTTCAAATGCACTATTTCGTGTCACGCGCACTTTGCTAACACTCAAGCTGTTGCACGCGACTTGGTCCGCGTAACTTTATTATTATTTATAAAATATAGAGCTGTAAGTTACTCGGTGATAATGTAGCTTTGTATGGGTGAAATAATTTTTAAAAATAGGTCCCATTAGTTTTTGAAATTATAAAGAGAGAATATTAATTTGTATTATTGTATGTTTTTTTTTTTTTTTTTAACGAATAAACTCAAAAACTAGTGGACCGATTTTAAAAATTCTTTCACTTATAGAAAGCTACATTATTAGCGAGTAACATAAGGCTTTATTTTATAAAGTTACGCGGACCACAAGTCGCGTGCAACAGCTAGTTGAAAATGAAACAAGAATATTTATGTATAAACAGCAATATTTTGTGAAGAATTTGAAAAGTAATTTTCAAATATTCGTAATGATAGAAACATTGTAATATAGAGAGGCCATAACAAAGATTTATTACAAAGTTGAGATGTCAGGATGTTACACATAATATACTTTTTTTAAATATATAATCATGATTATATTATATGTCTTTGTATTGATGATTATTGTTGCAATTATTTCTTTAGCTGGGTATTTATAACCCTCACGTACGCGGTGTGGTTCAGCTCGAGTTACTTCTATCTAGACCAAAGCACCAACTGGGCGGTGAGTTGTTTTGTCTTTTTTTATTTTGACTTAAAATAGTGGTTTATGTTGACTTAAAATAGTGGTTTATGTTGACTTAAAATAGTGGTTTATGTTGACTTAAAATAGTGGTTTATGTTGACTTAAAATAGTGGTTTATGTTGACTTAAAATAGTGGTTTATGTTGACTTAAAATAGTGGTTTATGTTGACTTAAAATATTGGTTTATGTTGACTTAAAATAGTGGTTTGTGTTGACTTAAAATAGTGGTTTATGTTGACTTAAAATAGTGGTTTGTGTTGACTTAAAATAGTGGTTTATGTTGACTTAAAATAGTGGTTTATGTTGACTTAAAATAGTGGTTTGTGTTGACTTAAAATAGTGGTTTATGTTGACTTAAAATAGTGGTTTATGTTGACTTAAAATAGTGGTTTATGTTGACTTAAAATAGTGGTTTATGTTGACTTAAAATAGTGGTTTATGTTGACTTAAAATAGTGGTTTATGTTGACTTAAAATAGTGGTTTATGTTGACTTAAAATATTGGTTTATGTTGACTTAAAATAGTGGTTTGTGTTGACTTAAAATAGTGGTTTATGTTGACTTAAAATAGTGGTTTGTGTTGACTTAAAATAGTGGTTTATGTTGACTTAAAATAGTGGTTTATGTTGACTTAAAATAGTGGTTTGTGTTGACTTAAAATAGTGGTTTATGTTGACTTAAAATAGTGGTTTATGTTGACTTAAAATAGTGGTTTATGTTGACTTAAAATAGTGGTTTATGTTGACTTAAAATAGTGGTTTATGTTGACTTAAAATAGTGGTTTATGTTGACTTAAAATAGTGGTTTATGTTGACTTAAAATAGTGGTTTATGTTGACTTAAAATAGTGGTTTGTGTTGACTTAAAATAGTGGTTTATGTTGACTTAAAATAGTGGTTTGTGTTGACTTAAAATAGTGGTTTATGTTGACTTAAAATAGTGGTTTATGTTGACTTAAAATAGTGGTTTGTGTTGACTTAAAATAGTGGTTTATGTTGACTTAAAATAGTGGTTTATGTTGACTTAAAATAGTGGTTTATGTTGACTTAAAATAGTGGTTTATGTTGACTTAAAATAGTGGTTTATGTTGACTTAAAATAGTGGTTTATGTTGACTTAAAATAGTGGTTTATGTTGACTTAAAATAGTGGTTTATGTTGACTTAAAATAGTGGTTTGTGTTGACTTAAAATAGTGGTTTATGTTGACTTAAAATAGTGGTTTGTGTTGACTTAAAATAGTGGTTTATGTTGACTTAAAATAGTGGTTTATGTTGACTTAAAATAGTGGTTTGTGTTGACTTAAAATAGTGGTTTATGTTGATTTAAAATAGTGGTTTATGTTGACTTAAAATAGTGGTTTATGTTGACTTAAAATAGTGGTTTATGTTGACTTAAAATAGTGGTTTATGTTGACTTAAAATAGTGGTTTATGTTGACTTAAAATAGTGGTTTATGTTAACTTAAAATAGTGGTTTATGTTGACTTAAAATAGTGGTTTGTGTTGACTTAAAATAGTGGTTTATGTTGACTTAAAATAGTGGTTTGTGTTGATTAAAATAGTGGTTTATTTAGATTTAAAATGGGATCTTTGGCATTAATCTTGTTTAGATAAACTAAAATATTCTCATTACTAAAGTGTTATTAAATATCAATACATATTTTTATCATAACATTCTCTTCAAAATTTGTTGGTACAATTATAATTTTCGTCATTTAAATAACGTACATAATTTTAGAGGTATCCTGTCGGTTCACTTAACGGGTAGGTGGCTACAGTCGCCATGAACGCAAGTGAGTTAATGGGGCAGTGTACAAGTGTGCTCAAGGAAATGGTAGATTAGGATGAATTGAATCAGGTTTAAAGCATCTATTACACGCCTTCTTATTTCGTGGTTGTCTTATGTAAAGGCGTGGTTACAGCTGCCAGAAGTGCCTTGCAAGTGCCAAGGGTTTTAAGAAATCTTTTTAAAAATGTTTTTTAATTCCAATTCCAGCTAACACCGGCGCAGTCGCGCCAAAACAACCGCATGTGCTCTCTTCTACAATTGTACGATTCGCATGACATATGGCATTTTATGTCGTCCGTCGCCATGTTCATTTCTTTCAACATGTATCTGACGATCGACGACAACCTGTCAAAAGTGCCGCGCAACGAGATTATGGTGTTTTAGAAAGAGTATCTAAAATACAATAAGTGATATGTAAAAAACGGACCTGAAAAAAAAAACGGAACTTTAGCTAAGTATTGTAAAGTTGAGTCTTTTTTCTTGCCAGTAGTAGTAAATCTTACCACATACATACATACATATATATATATATATATATATATATATATATATACAGTCTGTCGATTCGCATGACATGGCATTTTATGTCGTTCAACATGTATTTGACGATCGACGACAACCTGTCAAAAGTGTCGCGCAATGAGATTGTTGTGTTTGAGTATCTAGACTTCACCCAAGCGCTGCTTAAAATCTAATAAATGATATGTAAAAAACGGACCTAAAAAAATACGGAACTTATACCTAGGACTTGAATTCTTAGTTTTTTTTTTCCAGCAAGTAATAATAAATCTTGCCATATGTGTATATAGTCCTGCACTGTTGGGTACAGTCAAGGGCAAAAACATTATTTGGTATTTTATCTAAAGAGGCAATAAATTTGTACATTATTTCCAAACATTCACAAATATGTATTTGTCTACTTTATAATAGGCAAAAATAATCGTATACACTTGTCATTGGTATAAGTATATGTCAGATATAAATATGTATACAGGAATTATAGAGCCTTTTTGCATTATTAATTTGATTTTAATTTGTCATGTTTTTTTTGGAGTTTAATCCTTAAGAATTGATTTTCATATATAAGCCCGGGGTATGAAAATTTATGGGAGTAAAATCAAATGTCACATGTCACACGTTACGCGTTACAGGCTACAGTATTGTTCAATACATATTAATATAATATAATAAAACATATATTTATATCCATTGATATTTATTTGTGCATTGAGAAAATTAACAAACTAATAAAGCTAACATAATGCATTCATTTACCCTCATTTACTATTCTATGTATTTTATAATCGTTCGTAAGGAGTGTAAAGTCCAGTCGTGCATCGGAGCTGACACACACACACACACATTTTTTTATACAGGCTGACGGTCTAGTTGATGGTAGGTGGCTACCGTCGCCTATAACACAAGCAACGCCACATGTTTTGCAAGTGCACTGCCGACTAAAGTAGAATTAAGCATAAGGGATAAGGAAGGGGGATGGGTTCTGCTAATGAGCTCTGCTGGCATCCCTTACTCACTCACCGAAACACAACAGCACATATGCTGTTATTTCACGGTGGTGTTATGTTGTTCTTTTTTTTTTTTTACCTGACTGTACTCCGTGACCGTAAGCGGTAAACAAGTATAAATGATCTATTTTTTATTCTGAGCACTGGTCAATATTTTTTTAAGTCCGTATTTTTTTCAGGTCCGTATATATTCTTATCTAAAAATTGTGTTTCATTATTATTATTATTATGTATTAAACATTTGTATCGCTGTGATCTCATGTAAATACAATATTGTATTATATCTAGTAGTTATATAAGTTAGCCCGATCGATCGATTTACATTACACTAGCTGTGACACGCGACTTGGTCCGCGTGACTATAAAATATAGCCTATTTTATTCTCTGATAAGTGAAAGACTTTTCAAAATCGTTTCACTAGTTTTTGAGTTTATTCTCCCTTTATAATATTAATAATAAAGTATATTACTTTGATTAATTTTCTTGTGTCATTTTGTTTTTGTTGTTCTGTTTCTTATTTAATGTTAATGTCCTTCGTGCAGCGAATCTTGATTCTTTTCGTGTCTTTCTTTCTTTCTTTCTTTTCTTATTAAATTATAGGAAATTTTTCATCCCGGAAAAAATGTCAGTTTCATGTGGGATTTAAAAAAAAAACAACTAAGTCGCGGGCATCAGCTAATTTTAAAAGTGTAATTCGATTGGTTGAGTGTAAACAATAATAATAATTAAAATAAAGGTGCTTGTAGACTAAATTCGTTTGTTTGAAAAAAAAAATTATAAATATAATATTTAAATATTCGGATAATGTCAAAATGAGTCGCTAGTCAAAGTTGCCTTCTGGATTGTAAGTTGTAATTTTCAAATCATCTTTAATTAAGCGATTTTAACTCGTCCACAGATGGCGCCACGCAGCTGTTTAATACACTTATTTCGTTTTTAACATATTTTCTGTAGAGGTTTAATTAGGTATACATTTAATTTTTTCTATTTTTTAGGTTCCCCCCCCCCCCTTTCTTATTAAAATAGGTGGCGCCATCTGTCGGCAAAACATGTTTTAATTGCGCTAAAACGTTCTGTGGGTAGATTAAAAAAAAATAATATCTTATTTTAAACCTTGTTGGGTGTCTACTTTTAAGCACATTTTTCTTTCACCATCTCTGAATAAAGTGTCAAACAGGCTAACCGCCATTTAAAGTCATCGGTAACCGGGAATGATGGAGATGATAAATATACCTTTGTTTGTACGGTAAAAGTCCCGAACATTAAAAAGAAAATAATAATAAAAAAAAAATCGCCTATCGAAGGATGCACTAAACCGAGTGAGTGCATAATTTAATAAAACATAAAATTATTTCTATAAGTAACTAAATCAACACTTTACATGTAGTTGGTGAAAGTGGCCCCGAGCACATTTCATCATTAATTTCATCATTACAAAAAGCCTAATTTAATTAATTAATAATTAATATTTAATTAACGAAATTTAATTATGTTTTAATTTGTCGGTTTCAAGTTTTCCAGTTCAGTTCGAAAATTCTTGTGAAATAAAATATAATGGTGTAATTTTACACAGCACTTGTGCTGTTTGTAAAAAAAACATGAACAGCATTTGTGCTGTTGTGCAATAGCCGTGTCTTGTTTCTGCTAAAAATATTTAATAGCACTTGTGCTTTTTTGTATTGTGGGGGGTTTTTTAGACTACAAACTGCCTCGCTCTAATACTGTTGTAACTTGTGCTTTTGGTGAAATAACAGCACTTGTGCTGTTCTTGTAATATAAACAGTGTCTTGTTTATTTTCTACTATAAATTAATCTCGCCGAAATGCGGTTATTACTTGTGATTTTGTGAAGAAAAAAACAGCACTTGTGCTTTTCTTGTGACAGTGTCCTGTTCATTTTCCACTAAAAATTATTACCTCGTCGAAATAGGGTTGTTTTTCTGATTTAAAAAAAAACAGCACTTGTGCTTTTCTTGTGAAATAATAGTGTCTTGATTATTTTTAATATCAAGTACACAGCTCCGCTCTCCCACGAATTCCCTCGTCTTAACCCTCACTTTAAGCGAACTTAATATGTGCGTCCGTCTGCCTTGATTTATCGTATAATTATGTCAATTACGATTTCCTTCCGTCTGTTTTAATTTCTAATTTCTTCTTTCAAACTATTTTTAATATTCTGCAGTTAATATAAACATGCAATTATATAAAAACTAGCTGATGCCCGCGACTTCGTCCGCGTTGAAAAAAATATAAAAAAAAAACAAGCAATATTGCTATTAAACTTTTACCAGGCCAATTTTTTTAGATAATATCTCGGGAACAGTACTTTTTTTTCTGGATGAAAGGTACCCTATGTCCTTTCCTGTATCCATGAAAGCGTGTGTGCAAAATTTCATAATGATCGATTGAGTAGTTGAGGCGTGAAAAGGTAACAGACAGACAGACAGAATTACTTTCACATTTCACAATTTTAATACGGTTTTCACTAACGAAGAAGGTTTTTGTATATAATCTGCAGTACAAAATTGAACGCATGCGAAGCCTGGTATGGATCGCTAGTTTTATAATAAACGCAGAATGTATAAAATGGCCAAACAATTTATTATTAACACTAATATTAAATTAATAATATTTCACTTTTACGTATGTATTTTGAGATTAAGCACTCGACAACGATTTTATTCAGATGTATTACGTAAATGACTTAACTATAGATAAATAAGTACTTAACCAGTGAGTACTGGCTAAGAACTTATTTATCTAAGGTATAACTAAGTATATAATTAAGTACTTGCATAATAAATACGTTTATTGTATTTTAGATAAGTTTAATTAAACGCTATTTTGTAAAAAATCTAATGTTTTATTTAAAATTTTTCAACGTTGTATATACCTTCTTGTTTTTGACAGAACTAATAAGTTCAGTTACGTTACAAATATAATGGGATTCAAAAAAGAAAAAAAATGACCCACCACGATTGGCAGATGTGAAACATTGAAACTATTTTGTAAAGAAATGCATATTGCACGAAATAAAAGGTAATTAAAGGAGATTTAATTTAAGAATGAAAATTTACATTGAAATTCCAGCTAAAATCAATGTCTATACACAGTATAGTCTCCATATTACTATAGATAAAATAGTACTTAGAAAATGAACACAAGCTTTCTTTATTCTTGAGTCAGAACAACTCAATTTCAGTTATTTTTTTTTTAAATCTTTGATATAAAGAAAAAGAAAACAGATGGAAATTTACCAGCCGATTAAAATTTTTCAATACAATCTAACTTACTCCACCGCGATAGAATACTTATTTTACCGATGCTAAATATACTTCAGAGACATCTAGCGTTCAATACCAATAATATTTATTGCGAAAACAATTAGTTTATAACAAACTGAACAGATGGTGCTGTATAACTAACATTTTAACGCTTCGTTTTGTAGTTGTCGTGCCCCTAGGCGCTTAACTCGTAATTTTTTTTTATAGAGAAAGCAACTCAATGATTTAAAAATAAACATTATACAAATAGAGTAATTTGTCTTATATATCCGGCTCTGGCGAAATGGACATGAAAATAATTATCTAACTGGCGTCTAAAGGATTAAATTTACAAGCTGTAATTAATAATTATTAACTAAACTATTTCTATCGAGCCCAAACGCTATACCTGCTGTAAGTTGGTGAGGAGTTGGGTGTCAGACTACTTGATGCTGCAGCATCAGGTCAAGGTTACCGTGTCATGGAAACACCATCGGAGTAACAGTATACCTAATTTCACATCCATCGAACATGTGGAAGTTAGTGAGATCCCTTCGTCGACTAAGAAATAGGCTGATTCTTTTCAAACGCCTCAAAAGATCTTCATAATTACTAAGGACCATTTTGACACTTCCACTTCTTTTAACTTTTAGCACGTCTGCTTAAACAAGAAAAAACTGATCAAAATCGATCCACCCGTTTGGGACACTATGCCACAAATACACAGGTCGAACTTATAGCAACCCTCTTTTCCTTAGGACGTCGGAGGTTTAATAAAAATATTATAGAAAAATTGTATGTAACAATAAAAACAAGTTGGCATATAAAAAAAGTTTATTTGTCAAATGTCAATTACCTTTTTTTAATTCCCAAAATTACAATGCAAAGGCTACATACAAAGGTTATAGAGCGTATCAATTATTTTTATTTAAATGACAATTTTAATATTTTATTTATCTAATAATTACTATTAAATTTAACAAATTTCCATATGGATAATTTAAAAAAAAAAAAAAATAAAAAAAATAACATGGGACATGTCCGATGAGAGGTAACTACGACGCTATACATTTGAATATTGTTTATTTATAAAAATATAATATTAAATGCATTTTTTTTTTCAATTATTATTTTAATACATATAAGACCGTTTTAACAATTACCCCATGGGATTACCATTTCGCCATTTCGGGAATGTCACAATGGGGAAATAAATGATTATAGAAATACTAGTCTTTGGTGTTTTGGTTCAATAGAAATATTCATTAATGTGATTATTATTAAATTTCTATTGTGAAAAAATCTATATTTTTTAAATGTAAATTATTAAAATTTAGAAAACAGCAGACTTCGGCTATAGAGTTGTCTAATAATAATTAATGCAATAAAAAAAAAAGAATAAAAAAAAACTATGTTTAAAACATACAAAATGTAAAAAAAAAGCTTTCTTTTTATGTAGGGCGATATTACTAAGTAGTTTTTTCAAAATAATATTAATGTTATGTCTCTGAAATTAATTACTATAAATTAAATTAAAAAAAAGAAAAACGTAAAAGATTTACTCGAGAATATATTAAATTAATAAATTTAAAAAATATTCAATATATTGAAAAATTTCACACAATTTGATTTTTATCGTAGCTTTAAAAAATTACTGTGTGAAATTTTAATTGAAATATCCATTAGCATTGTCAAAACTCAGTCAACATCGCTTTTTTTTTTTTTAATTATTTTAAGGTCGACAGACAGGCTGACGGTCCACCCGATGGTGGGTGGTTACCGTCGCCTAATAACAACACAAGCAACGCCACAAGTGCTGCAGGTGCGATGCCGAACATAGAAAGGTTAAGGATAAGGAATAAGGAAGGAATGGAGCAAATAGAAATTACTATTTTTGTGTTGAGTTTTGACAAAAAAAAAATATTGATAGAATTAACTGAGAAATGAACAAAGTTTATTAAGAGAGTAGAAAAACCTCATAAAATTTTCTCCCATGAAATAATCGCAAACGTTTCGTTATTATGGCAACACAGCACTTTTTTATACTACAGCTTCTTACTATTAATGTTACCCTTTTACAAAAACAAAAAAAAAAAAACCATCTTCGCTTGTGACTATTCGAATACTTATACCTGCTTAACATTTGGAACAAAAAGCACACTCAACACACGACGCTTAAGGCTTCGTCGCACTGGCGAAGCGAAGCTATGTCATAGCTATGGAACGAACAAGAATATAGCTATGCAATATTTGAGGCTAATATTACATTCACGTAAAGTTTTACATTTTACGTATTACATTAACCTGTAAAAGTTTTTTTTTACATTCTTTTACTAGTCTCGCTTTAGTTCTTTTAAAAGAATGTAAAAACACGAGGAACTTGTAATATTATTTCATTTATTGTAGGTATTAAGTCTTGTCTACACTAATAAAATATTATAAAGAGAGAAGATTTGTATTTTTGTATTACTGTTTGTAATTAATTAACTCAAAAACTAATGGATAGATTTTGAAAATTCTTTCACCTATAGAAAGTTACATTATCAGCGAGTGACTTAGGCTATATTTTATAAAGTTACGCGGACCAAGTCGCGTGCAACAGCTAGTTTTTAATGTAAGAAGACAGATTATGGAGATTTTGGACCATTTATACCGGAAGGTCCTCGAGTGGAGGGGATGCTGCCCTTGCCGGTCGCAAGGGCAGCGAAAGGACGTCCATCCATAAGATGGACAGATGACCTGTCCTCTGTCCATGTCCTATGTCCAGTATGTCCAGCGATGGACACTCTATAGCTGAGATTATGATGACAAGAAGAACCTCAAAAAGTTTTTGATACATTGGTTAAAAAGATACGCTATCGCATAGCTCCGCCACTGCAGCACCAACCTTAGTCATATAGCATATTACGAGACAACCCAATTTTTTTTTATATCAACAGCAAAACCGCATTAAAATGGGAATATTTTAATTTTTTTTAACAATAATTGCCATATTTCATACGAGATTCAATAAACAACTAATATTATATAATATACATATTTAAAAAAAAAACTTAAAACTAAACAAAATAATAATAATACTCACATTTTGTGTTTTCATTTAAATACGATTAATTAATAATGGAAAATAAATAAGTTATAACACAACAATAAACTGTGTACAATCGCGCACAAAAGTATCAGCGAATTTAAATTAGTTACTTAACATGTTAACTAAATTTTAATTAATTTATTTATTTATTAACTAAATTTAGTTTAAACCGGAAAAACCTGCAGACTCGAAAAAAAATGTTACCCGATTGAAACGCCATCTATGTTGTCAAACCTGCTAGTAAACATAAATAAAAAAATGGACACTTGTGGAACTTTACACCCTTTGTTCTATAAAAAAAAATATATGTAATTTACAATATAATCGAAATAAAAAACTATCCATCTTTTAAGTTGGACCAAATTACAGATTAAGTTACTAAATCGTTACTAAATACATACATCGAGACACGAGATTTATATATATTTATAAAAGATGCGAAGGTGCGATGTCGAGATTTTCAAGAAGCAAAATTTTGAAAAAAATGCGCCTGTTACTTAACATCAGTCACATGGTAAACGATAAACGCACAAGTGCTATTTTTACGAGTATAGCACGAATTAAGTTTACAGCATATATCGATAACGCAAAGCAACAGTGAGATATAATATCGTCAATGATAATTTTCGAGATAATTAATCCCAAACATTTAAAATCATGAATTAAAATTATTAATTAACTAATATTATATAAGAAGAAGAATGAGCACATATTATTAACTCAGTGTTGCTCTTATAGAAAACACATGTTTTAGAATAGTTTTGGTGAGATAATTCAAAATCGTCAATTCAACAAAATCCAACTACAACTTTTGCGCTCGATTGTACGCACGCTTTTTTTTTTTCATATAAACACAACACGATTTCACAATAAAATTATTAAAATTGAATGTTCAATTTAAATATTATTTTCACTTTCATTTATATTACAAGTAATATTACTTTTTTATAATTATAATAACAGAACTAAATTTACGTAATGAGACTATGTCTTGACGCGGGAGGAATTTGCGTATGCGATTAATAATCGCACGGTTAATCGCAATTGCGTTTTTTTTTCACATTCATAAACTGAAACGCGTTATAAATTAACGCATCAAGGCTTTTAAAAGGATATGGTACAAAAAATCAAGACTTTTAAGACTGTCGTTGCGTTTGCGATTAATAGACGCACGATTAATCGCAATTGCGTTTTTTTTCCACACTCAAGAACTGAAACGCGTTATAAATTAATGCATCAAACATTTTTTTTAAAGGGTAAGTATGCTATAAACTTGATTTGGTTTTTTTTTAAATTTTTAATGTGAAAAATTAAGTCGAGCTTTTCATTATGAGCATAAATTAAGGATTTGTTCCTTCAGTTTTATTATTTACTATTTTTTTTTTTTTTCAATTTATATGTAATTGTTGATAAGAAATAAATTCTTTTTAAGACAACTTTTACCTAAAACGTTTGTAAATAATGTTAATTGAACTATAAATAAAACATTTTGTCTTTTTTTAAATTTTTTTTTCGCTCTAAAATATTTGAGCTGTAAATTTACTTTATTTGATTAAATTAAGTAAATTTTTTATGCAAATAAATAAAGTAAAATTACTTAAAAAGTATGTTTAAAACTTTAAAATGTTATTTATATTTTTATAATATATCGATTTTGTCTTTTAAATTTTTTTTCTTTTAAATAAAGGTACGTTTCCACTGTCCCGACATAGTCTCATTTCTAAGTATTTTTTGTGTTATCTTTAAAGACCCGATTTATTTGCCTCCCTTCTTATCCTGCATTCTGAGATTTCTGCTCAAACATTGCGGTCATATCACGAATGTTGTACGAAGGAGACATTTTCTCTTTCCTGAAATGATAAACATATCTTTTAAAAACTATTCCTCTTTTATGCTAAGATCGACAAGACAGGCTGACGGTCCACTTGACGGTAGGTGGCTACCGTCGCCTATAACACAGGCAACGCCACATGTGCTGCTAGTAGTGCGCTGCTGACCATATTAGCATTAAGTTTAACTCAACGAAACCCAACACAGCACACATGTTATTATTTCTCGGTAATCTCGGTTACTGTCGCCAGTAACCGAGGTGGAGTTGCCACCTCGGTTGCCAGAAACAAATGGAGTAAATTTTAAATTTTGATGATTAGGAAACAAATAGTGTCAACAATCTCTTGGGATAAAAATCTAAATAATTACGTAAAAAAAATGTAAGGGTCTCTTAAGAGCACCCTTTCCAACTCAAGTAGCTTACCTATTCAAATTCCATTATTACTCATTAGTTATTGGCAATACATAAAAAAAAAACAGGACATATCTCAAATATAATATGAAGGTTTTGATGGAAACAAAACGCTTAAATTGATTTTATTATCTAGCTAGTATAATTAATTAATTAATTTGTCACATTATCGCGTGTTGAATTCTTGTAATCACTGACTAAATTGTAAGCCAATAATGTTTTTCTATGAAAACATCTTAGCTATAATGTACATTTGAAAAAAATGGCATGTCAATAGTTACCATCAATCTATTATATATTCAGTTGAGACAACAAATTCTACTGTCCTTAAGTAATGGACTCAATCTTGGCAACACGAAAAAAAAGGCAATCTCGATATTAAAACGCGAGTTTATGAACGAAACAATGATGGGATGTTATGAATGTTATAAATTTTGACAGTAATTTTGAAAGCCTTAAAAGAAACTATTCAAAACAGCAACGTTAGAACACAAAACTCACCTTTCGTGGTGACTGCGACCGGCGCTGTCCTCTTTCCTGTCCTCCAGAAACTTATCCGTCCCATCCGGGGACGGTATCGTGTCCAGATTTGTTGAACTCTTGGCGAGGGAGAATCTCATCCTCTGTCCCAGATCGACAGTGTTTCGCCTTTCAAACTTTGGCAAGTCCTCTTTCAGTCTTTCCGTATCATCTTTCTTCACTTTCAACCTCGTCAATTGCTCGGGACTACTTCTAAAAGACTGCGAACTGTATTTCTCCCTCAAGAAGTTGCGTCTCTCCTCTTTATACTTCTCTATGCGTTCTCTACTCAACTTCTTATCCATTTCTAGACTTAATATACTTCTCACTTCTGGCTTATCGAATCTTTGGATTAGCGAGATTTTGTTTTCGCTCGTTGGCGTTGTGACATCGTCTAATTTCAATTCCGTATTCAAATTGAGATCTAATTTCTCCTTTTTGCCGTTTTTCACTTCCAAACTCTTCCGTCTGTCCTTCTCGGCGCCGAATTCTTTGACGAAAGCGTTTTCATCCAAAGACCTAGCAGTGGTTGCGTTCTTGGTCAGACTGTACGTCTTCGGAGACGAAGGTGGCTTCGGTTCACCCTTTTCCTCCTTCTCCAAAGTCTGATACTTCACTTCCGTTTTAAATTTATCAAACGCAAACGGCGGTTTCAACTCAGTGGGACTTTCGAACCTATTGGCCAGCTCTCTTACGTTAACTTTCTCCTTTATTGTGTTACCGTTGTCCAAACTATCCGATTTCTCGACATTATCAACGATCGCATTCTTATCACAGACTTTAACGTCGACTTTTACACGTTCATAATCGTGTTCCCTATCGAAAGAGACGTTCTCGTAATGTCTCTCCCTCTCGGGAGACTCGAGTATCATGGCGTTGACCTCTTCTATGCTTTTCTTGAAGAATTTTACTTGACTGTACACGTCTACGCCTTCCTTTTCTACCGGAGTCTCTAGAATGATTAAATCTTGGTTAAAATCCGGCTGACAAGCCTGTTGAGTGGGCAGACTTGCGTCCGTTTCAGGCACCGGAGCCTCTTCAACTATAGACAGATTCTTATCCAAATCTATATCTTCGTAGACCGAATCTCTTTCGTTAGTCGGCGTTTCGTTACTTTCTATCAGCTCGTAGTCGTCCATTTTGATTTTTGTCGGCGATCTGAACGTTATGCTTATGGTCGACTTTAACGGACTCTTTAGGGGACTGGCCGGTGAGCTTTTAGAACTTGACGATTGTAGATTTATATAATTGGGTCGCGTATAATTGTAACATTCATACGGTTCGTCGTGTTTGGGACTCAAATTTGAGAACGTCGACGAACTATCGTGCGATGAAGTCATCACTTTCGTGACGTCACAGTTCTCGTAATTATGCTCCCTCCTCTCGGATTTAGTTTCGGAATTTGACGAAGTCGAAACTGCGGACAATCTATTCAGATTCTGATAACTTATATCTGTTCGCGCCGGACTTGTGTCCGTTCGCACCGGACTCGTGTCCGCGAAGCTCTGCGATTTGTCCGCGTACTCTTTTAGATTTTCATAACTTATGTCCGTTCGCACGGGACTCGTGTCCGTGAAACTCTGCGATTTGTCCGCGTACTCTTTTACATTTTCATAGTCTGTCGCTTTCAATTCGCACTTTAGACATTTCGCTTCGCAATTATCGCATTCGTTGCTCACTTTTATTGTCTGTTTATTATTATCACTCAGTTCCGAATCGCTCTCTAGCTGGTCGTAAACTGGCGTCACTGGAGTCAGCGGACTAGAATTTATAGTGCTCGTTGTCAGATTACTGACAGACGTGTTCTCAATTGGCCAATCGATTTTTATCAATGTCGAGTGCACATCTTTTCCGTGCCAACTGAGTCTAGATGTTATCTTATTATCGTCTACAATGTTGAGCGGATGATGGAAACCGCTATAACGAACCGAACTCTTAGTTTTTCTTGGCGAACTTCTCTCTCTGCAAACGTTTATTATAGGCTTTGGTTAAATAAAGCGTGATTTGTTAAGGAGAAATATTACGATTACAGCGTATTATTTTGTTCAAAAGAATCGGCGCGGGTAAATTTATTACTTTTTTTTTAAATTTAATTCTTACGAGCTTTATAGGCCTATCGAACTTTACGATACTCAAAAGCAAACAAGATACGCGAGTTATGTTTATTTATTTTATATTATAAATAAACAATAAATTATAAGTTTGTTTATGTATTTCATAGTAGAGTCGCTAACGAGTACGCAACTCTTAATTCCTACTCGAGTATTTTATCTAATAATAGAGTATCTTAATGTGCGATGGGCATTTGAATGAATCCTTTATATAAATGAAAATCTATTATAATAATATATATATATATATAATACACTTATAAATTTATACACGCCTACTTTAAAATTATTTGCGAAATTTTAGAGACACTCATACTCTATGCCAGTGATTTTTTTTATTGAATTAAAAAAAAAAAACGCAAATTATTCTCTCCTTGAAAAATATTCGCAAATATTAAAGCATTTAAAGACGGCCGTTAATACAAAATAACTATATATACAATTTTTATAAGAAAGACCAAGAATTTTGTGGGTAAAATTGGATGACAGATAAACTAATCTTTACGGAAATTTTGTAAGGTGTTGGTTACTGTCGCCATACGGGCTTGACGAGTTTATGGATACGGAACGCAATGTGTTGCGCTAATACTAAAGATGTACAGTTTTATTAATTTTTAACATATCAAGTTGAAGTAATAAATAAATCCATATATTATTGAGTTAAAGTATAAATAAATTCGAAATCGCTTTTCGCGTCTGTCTTTCTTTATATCCGCTAACTTCTCCTAAACGGATTTAGATGTGGTTTTCGCTAATGGAAGGAGCGATCAACTAGGAATGTTATTGAATAATGAATTTATACGAAGCCGGGAGCGGGCCGCTAGTATTGTATATATTTTGATGAAATCGTTAATGTAACAATGTAAAATACAAAAAAGATCTAGGTCAACAAATGAACATATGAGTCTGTCATCCAGTTTTACCTGAAAAATCCTATATTAGTTGATGAATGTAAATATAATATATACAAAGACATGAATATCACACGTAACAAATACAAAAATACAAATACAAATACAAATACAAATACAAAAATACAAAGAGGCTCACCTCATTTTGACGTTTCCATTTGGAGAGTTAAACTCTGAGAGCAACGCCACTGGACTATCGCGGTCTGTGCACAATCTGAAAAGTAAATTTCTCTTTTTAATATTAAGGTCGGAAGACAGGCCGACAGTCCACTCGATGGTGGGTGGCTACCGTCGCCTGATTATATTTGGATCAATGATAAGGGCATCCCTTACTCACTCATCGAAACACACACGTGCTGTTATTTAGGCGACGGTAGCCACCTACCATAAAGTGTACCGTCAGCCTGTCTGGCAAACTTAACAGCGCGTTTTAAAAAGCTTGGTCCGAAAAAGAGGGAGGTCTCGGTTAAATGCAGTATTCCCTGCCACAATTAACTAGCAAACTAAACTAAACTAAGGCAAGGCTTGAACGATGATAAAAGATCACTCTTCTACTAACTACAGCGAACTAAACTAAAGTAAACTAAGGGCACCGCTTGAACGATTATAAAAGATCACTCCTCTACTAACTAGAGAACTACACTAAACTAAGCACGGCTTGAATGATGATAAAAGATCACTCTTCTACTAATTAGCGAACTAAACTAAACTAAGCACGGCTTGAACGATGATAAAAGATCACTCTTCTACTAACTAGCGAACTAAACTAAACTAAACTAGGGCACGGCTTGAACGATGATAAAAGATCACTCTTGAGTCATGAGTCATACCTCTTGGCGAGGTCCGCGGCCGCGTAATGGTGTTGATGGGGCGAATGGCGTTTGCCCCGAGGGGATTCCCCGTCTATGTAACCCCAGGCGCGTTCCTCGAGCGAAGCGCCGAAGCTCTCTCTGCAAAATGCATTGCAACCATTTTAATACACACCTGACCAAGTAGTGAATTTTGGTCAGAACACAGACAAAACAAATAATAAATGTGAAAACAACTCTGTCTGTTACCTTTTCACGCCTTAACTAATAAACCGATCATGATGAAATTTTGCATACACGTTCTTGAGAATACAGAAAAGAACATATGATACTATGAACAGAAAAAAGCATTGTTCCCTGATCATGTAAAATACAAAATAATTTTATTTTTAAACGCGGACGAAGTCGCGGACGTCAGCCAGTATAATATATTTTAACATGATTTTAATACATATAATGTCTAGAATAATTGTTTTATTGTATTTATTGCGATAAATCTGTCTCCCATTCCTGCCTAGTTAAATGACCAACCAAACATTTAGCTTTAAAATTATAAAAATCACTGATTATGATTATTTATTATTGTTATTCTCTTAATATTTATATCACCTTTCAACAATTTGACTGTGCTGTGTGTCGGCTGGCACATGTCGTCTAGGACTTGGCTCGGCGCTGCTGGGACCCGAATCTCCACCAGACGAACAGAGCGAGTCAACCTGGAAAAATCAGTCAAAATTTTAGTATCTGTGTATCTGTATGCGACGACCTCTTCGCGAACGCGTAAGTTCAACTGACTGATACCTTTTCAATCTCACCGAATGAATCTCATTTTGCAACGTCATAGAATACTTTTTACTATACTTTCCGCCTTAATCAATAAACTTCAGTCGACATAAATAGCAGGCGCTAACAATAGTATCATTTGAAGTCAATTTCCGCGTCTGCTATTGCTGATAACTCCTCTTAGACCATAAAGACAATTTTTCATCGAAGTTTTATTACATATACATACGAAGTGCGTCCAATTAATACGCAAACTAGGGGCCATAGACTTTTTTTTTATAAAATTTTATCTACATTTATTTTGTCTCATTCAATATACTCTCCATTCGTCTC
This sequence comes from Synanthedon myopaeformis, assembly GCA_944738685.1. NCBI lineage: Eukaryota > Metazoa > Arthropoda > Insecta > Lepidoptera > Sesiidae > Synanthedon > Synanthedon myopaeformis. The sequence continues at coordinate 3,756,550 of OX122941.1, forward strand.
TAGGCACTTATCCCATATTCTATTCCACTCAAAAGTCAAAGTCCTCGGCAGTTTTTCTTTGTTTTATTGTTACCATATCTCCCCAGTAGTGTCCCCACATCACTATCAGCGAAAAAGGTTAGTCAGGGTGGTTACTTAAACATCTGCACAGCTAGAAAGCTTGCGCTAAACTGAACGTAGCGCGAGAGTGTACAGTGACGCACTCGCCTCGCCTCGCGAGGAAAGCGAGACACTTTGACTCGCGCACAAAAACCGACACGGAACAGAGAGCACGCGAGACGAAGCGAGTGTAGCATGTACACTCTCGGCCTCGTCGTTCCTCGCGGTGCCTCGACGAGAGTGACCGCAGTGAGAGAGAGAGTTAGAGAGAGAGACCTGTTCATCCTGGTCGACGCAGTTGCGATGGCTGTGGTGCTGATGAGTGTCGTCCTCCTCGCTGAACATGTGATGGTCTCTCTCCTGAGGGGACAGCCGGAGCCTCATCTCGGCCAACTCGGTCTGCCACGGCTCGAAGTACGAGTCGCACGATGACGACCTGACAAACATTCGCACTTACTTATGATATATGTTCAGTCAATTCACAAGAGCCACATCTTTCACATCTATGCTTTGTGTATTATAAAGAGAGATTTGTATTTTTGTATTGCTGTTTGTAATGAATAAAGTAAAAAACAACTGAACCCAGTTTGGAAATTCTTTCAACAATCGAACAGCTACATTATCAGCGAGTAACAAGAGGCTATATTTTACAAAATTACGCGAACTATATCGCGTTAAAATTATGACTAAATAGACATTAGCAGTTATTACCTGGTGTGGTGTTTGAGGGCGCCGCAGTGTCTTTCTCCAAGTGGCGCCAGTGTGTCAGAATCGGAGACTATAGATTCGCAAGACTTCACCGGTCGCAGAGTACTCGCTTCTTCCGCGTCCTAGAGACATCAAGTTTATTTAAAAAAAAAAAACCCAAAAATCACCATATTAAGAGTAAACTAATTCTATCAACGTTTTGTTTACAAGATTTCAGGGCCGTCTGCCTTTTCCCTCTCACGAAGTGTCCGGCGCCGTCTGTTCAGGACAATAATTATCAGTCATGCCAAAATTTCTGTCTTATTAATGTTTTAGTTTCAAAATGTACTACGACTTGATGAGTCTGTACCCTCCTCCCTAAACGTTACGTTTGGGTCCAAGTTTACCAAGTCATGGGAGAACAAAATAAAAATGAGGTACAATTACACTCGAGGGATTCCCCTCCCACTCCTGTAAAGCATCGTAACGTTTTACAAGACCCCCCCCCCCTCCCCCCAAATTGCGTTACGTAATACTTGAACGTCCCCTAAACGACAAAATGACAAGTAACAGTTGACAAGTAACCTGTGGAGGCGCGTCTTCGTGCGTCGCGTGCGTACCGGCGGCGTGCGCTACGTTTGTCGCGTGCGTCGCGATCGCGGCGTCCGCGTGTGGACGCGCCCTTGGCCTTTGGTGCTTCGTGCGTGAGAACAACCCGCGCCAACCGGACGGCGAACGTTTCACACCGCGTTTACCTTGTAAACGCACATATCAAATATCACAACTAAACTAATTCTGAAGATCAATTCTTTTTCAAGTTATATTTCTTTTATTGACGTCAACTACAAAAAATCAGCTACAAAAAAAGTCCTCAGTATTGAGGGAAGAGGCAAGGAGAACCGACTCTATGTATTAAAAAGTGGTCCCAGAATTCCAATAAATTAGGATGGCGCTAGTGTAGCATTGTCGAGTAAATTAGACAAAGATAAATAGATAAAAGTAATAGAAATGACAAAGATAGATAGATAGAAGACATGCTACACTAGCGCCATTGTGGCCACTTTTAGAACCCTCAGTTTATTGTAGGGGAGGACCATTTTTTCAATTTTATTGTCCTATTAGTCGGTACTCCTTACCTTTTTTTTTAAACTCTTTAAAAAAAAGCGACGCTCACCAGGCAGCGGTAGATCCAGTACTGTGTGATACTGTGGGAGATTATTAGGTCCGGAGCCGACCTGTGAAACAAAAACGTGAAACATAATTGTTTACAAAATCTTCCACTTTAACCCAGTTCGGATCCCGTTGGGGTCTGCAGGATGGGATAAGGGACTTTACTTACTTTATACTATGTAAAGATCGATCATACCTCTATATATTTAGGTGTGAGGTGTCCGGAGGGCCTCAAAGTGTCGCCGGGCGAGTCGCCTGGTGCTTCCCTGGGAGGTATTTGGATACCGCCGCCAGACCCGGTAGACTTGCCGCGACGCCTGGCCTCCTCGAGACTGTCGAAAACGCAAAAACGCAAATTAAAATTCACATATTATATGACACAATCACAGTCTTACAACGCACCATACAATTCGGAAATGCTTTTGATGGATTGACTCGACTAAATTAATTAATAATCTACTCGACAAACTTTTTGGAGGCGCGTCGTGACTTCGTTCACGCAGAAAAGAAAGTACGGCTCCGACGATTAACGAATAAAGCTTAAAACTTACAATCAACCTTAGACACAGTGTCAATAAGGTTGATAATGGAATGCGCTCATAAAATAGCAAGCGGTGCAAGCTAAGACGGCGCCAGCTGACGACCAATAGGTGTACTAAGTGTGTGGATCAGTCGACAGCATTTCCTACGCTATAATAATTCGTCTTCTGCGCAGGTACATCCCTAAGCCATATCAGTTGGGTACTACTGTATTTACGCTGTCACACGCAAGGGGGCGTTCAAGCATTACGTAATGCAATTTGGGGGAGGGAGAGGGTTACTGAAAAACGTTACGGCGCTTACAGGGGGAGGGGGGAAAGGAAGGGGGGTCAAAATTGCGTTACGAAATACTTGAACGCCTCCCCAATCTGCGGCAAAGGTTGTCTCAAAATTTAAATTATAAGCCATTTTTGACGAGCCCGTTGGATGAGTTGTTAGGGTGCTTGCATTAACGCTCTGTTCCATGGTTCCCAGGTTCGATTCGCGGCAGGGTCGACTTTGGAAATGAGTTCGCTGAAAGTAGTGGCAGGGCACACTGCGATTCGCAGTCATTTGGGCGACCCGTATGGCGGCAGTAACCACCCCTTTACGGTAGACCAGCATAAAAACCTACCATGAAATAGACCGTCATCCTGTCTGACAGCCTTTCACATTAAAAAGAAAACAATGTTGGCATTCACCTGAGTAGTTTGGTCGGTGGGTTCAAAGGTAAACTCTTTGGTCTTCTGGTAGACTCAGTGCCGCGCAGTTCGATCTGCACTTCGCAACGATCCTGTAAAACGATTTATGTTATGTTACTAAATACACAAGAAAGGCATCAATCTTTAAGGTTATCTAACAAAAGGGACAATTTTATTTAATTTAATAACGTTAATAACAAATTTATTTTTATATAAAATTATAATAACATAAAATTATAATAACAATGACATATTTATAAAGTGGACGCTTCTATTTTTATATGAAAAGAAAGAAATGTTACATGTATCTGGGTTATTTAAATTAGTTCAAATGTTTTTTTATGTAGAATAAATGGCTTATTATTATTATTATTATTATTATTATTATTATTATTAACAAATTTGACCCTAAAAGATAGTATGGGGCAGTCGTACTTTCTTTAATATATAATATTTTTATTTGACTAATCTATACTAATATTATAAAGAGAAAAGATTTGTATTTACGTATGTTTATATATTGTAATGAATAAATTTAAAAACTACAGGGCCGATTTTAAAAATTCATTCACCTATAGAAAGCTACATTCATCATCGAGTAACATAATTATACTATATTTTGTAAAGTTACGCGGACCAAGTCGCGTGCAACAGCTAGTCTAAAATAAAATAAAATAAAAAAAACTAACGACTGGCCAGTGTTATAACGACCAAGAGGTAAAGCGTTATTTTGCTTATTTATTATATAATTTTGAACGCGGACCAAGTCGCGGGCAATAGCTAGTTATATAATACAAAACTCAACTACCTGATCCAAAGAATCGGGACCGGAATCCTCGTCTTGCTCCTGAGAGAACAATTCCTCCGCGTAACAGATGAGAAACTCCGTAACAACTGCCTGAAATTTTATAAGTGAAAGAAATCATATTAAAAATCAACACTTTTAGAAAATAAATCAATAGTTATTCCTACTTTTAATTACCTTTCTCACGTTATAGTTTTAAATTTTATGCCTACTAAACTTAGCAGATACGCATACGTTCAAAGTACGTCCTTTTTATACTATCAAATCGAATCAAAATATTTATTCATAAAACAGTTTTCTCCGAGGAATTCTTTTAATTGTCATTATATATTTAAATTTGGCAGGGTTTCTTTAAAATAAATTTAAAAAATTTGGATATGACGAACCTTAGAAACTCAGGATACCACACTTTTTGATTTATAAATAATAAAAATTACAATTATTTTAATTAATTTTACATAAAATCAAAGTTTATACAATACTAAACACACTATGAGTTCAGAATCGTTTATATCCATGCTTCATTATCGCCTAAAAATGATAAATGGTTGATCAGCTTGACGATGTTCATATAAAAAGAAAGCTATTTAAATAAAAAAAAGTAATAAAAGTGATTTAAATAAAATTAAAAAAGAATAAACAACTTTAATAAAAAGATAAAAAGAAAGTTAGATTTTTGTGTTTACATAAAAAAACATCTTAAATAAAAAGAAATTAATTAATATAAAAAAAAGAATAACAAAAGTTATTTAAATAAAATAATAAAAATCTTAAAGATGTTTGTCGTGGCACGGAACGTCGCATACATAAAAATTCCACAGGGAAAATTAAATCTTCCGATTACCCGAATTTTTGCTAGAATTTACAGATACGAAGACACGCACTGTAACACGTTGTTCAACCCTTTTCAATAAACTATTGGTGAAGCCGAAAACCAATCGACTTTTCTTTCAAAAAAACCAGCGACCTTCCAACCTCTGTGTCCGCAGTGACAATGTTACATAAAAGAAACAAAGATTACATTGTTACCTGAACGGCAACGCCCTGTAGCGCGTGCTGAGGTCTGGGAGACCGCAGAAGATTGGGAGCCCACACGATGGCCATATTCCTGGCGGTCATGCCGGTTACGCCGCCCCACAGGGATACGCGACGCAAGTGCCGCATGAGATACGCAAGCGTCCTGTGTCACAATAAATCATTGCTTATGTACTCCACGCAAAAGGTACACCGGATAAGCCTTTGTCAATTTGTGACTGCGGAACGCAGTGAGACTGATTCCAATACCTGTAATGAGGCGGTGGTAACTTGACGACTGCGTCTCTGACGGCTCGAAGTTTCGCTGCGTCGTCGCTGCGTTGCACTGCGCTAACGAAACTCTCGTACAACTGATACGTGCATAGAGGATTTGGTAGCTCCCTGGAAAACCATAGAGAATTATTATTATTATATGACTTTTCAAGTGAAAACTTCATTATTTTATATTCACTTTTTTTATGTAGTAAACTAGCGTGCCCGCCCTCGGCTTCGTATAGATTTTTCGGAAATTATATTACAAAAAGCTTCCTAATTTATTGCTCTCCTCATTAGTGTACACCGCATCCCCGTTGTGCCGTTTAGAAGTTAAGCCTTTAGCATACTGCAACGAAAACGAAACTCTGTCTAGTATGGTTTTGAATAATGCAAAACCGAAACGAAGTCAGTACGCTTTGCGTTTGCGGCTCAGACTAAATAACTATAGACAGAATTTTGCATCACTAGAGTCACTCGACATAATTAAAAAGATCAAATACTTTAAAATGTAATGTTGTGTAATGAAATTATAAGATTTTGAGTAGCAAACGAGTTGTTTCCTACTGGAGTATCGTATCTAATGAGTATCGCAATGTGCTAAAGGCCTTATACTTTGGAGGATTTACAATCCTCCACTCCACATGACGTATCAGGTTGAAGTGTAAAGTGAAGTGTGAAGTGCAAAGTGAAGTGTGAGGTGCACTCACCTGAAGTACATCTTGAGGAGACTGGGCACCGCGTGGGGATCGCGGGCCAGCGAGGCGGCGGCCAAGTCGGGCGCCCCGCCTCCGTCGAAGGCCGCGCGCAGCCGCTGCGTCAGCCCCGACCCGCCCGACAGCCGGTACACGCCGTCCACAGCGCCGCGCGACTCTATTGCGCGCGCGCACTCCACCAGAACCAGCGGCACTAATACATTTCACTCTCGTTATTGCAATCCATACAAACATATCAATATGGTCAAAATAAATGACCGGTCCACTTGATGGTAGGTCGCTACCGTAACAGAAGCAACGCCACAGATATTGCTAATGCGCTGTCGACTACAGTAGGATTAATGATAAGGGATAAGGAAGGGATCAGGTAATGGGGTCTGGCATCCATTACTCACTCACCGAAACACAACAGCACACGTGCCGTTATTTCATGGAGGTGTTCTGTGAAGGGATGGTTACTGCCGATGCAGGGCACACGGAGTTTCGTGTGCCCTGCATCTACTTTCGGCTAACTTTGAATAGTTCAAAAGTAAAAAGACATAACTGACCATCGTGTCCACAATTGAGAAGGTGTTCGCCCAGATCGCAGCCGAAGACCCTCTCCCGAAGGATGCCTTGCTGCTTGAGGCTTCTACGCGAAGGTCGCGACAGGATGAAGCTTCGAAACAGCGATATCAGCTTTCCATGCTTCCGGAGCACCGGCTTTATTGGCGCCACCGCGACTGACCTGAAATTCATTATAACCTTTTTAGGCACGTTGGGCACTTTTAGTGTGGGGAAGAAAACATTGAACTCGGCCGTCACGCTCTGTGAGCGACATCCTCATATTAACACTCTCTACTTCGGGTGCATTAATTTAAATCTACCTACATCTTTACTGATACCTACAACGCCATCTAGACAATTCGATCGTAAACACCCAAGTTTGCATCTGTTTGGCGCGAAACTTGTATAAGTAGATGAGTCCGAGCTGTATTGATCTGAATAATAAATAAATAATGATATCTACCCGACAATTGGCGGCGGTTGGGTCATGTGTCGAGGCACTTTGTCCCCGATGACAGCGACGCAGTGATGGGGAAAAAAACCCACTCGAAACCCACGTTTGCCACGCCACCAAATAGACTCTTGGGGACCTGGAACCACACAAGGACCACGTTCACATATAATATATTATTTAGACACATACACATAATCATTATGCCCACGTGCGGTAAACTATCTCATTCGTGTAAAATATGACATATTATAAAAATCTAACATTTAACCATGTTCAATTATAATATTACACACACGTGTTGAATGTGCAAAAGTATAATAAAAAAATAAACTCACCGGGCATATCAATAATGGATATCATATCGCCGACTTCGAAGCTGATCTCGTCTCTCGCTTGCGACACGTATTTCCTCACAGAGTATGCCGCCGCCACGGCCGGTGTGTTTATCGAGCTGGAGTCTTCGTTGGCGACCAGCAACTTGTGTCCTGATAAACAGACAAACTCATACTAAAAAAAAAAGAGCTTAAATAAATAAATAATATCTTCACACATTTCACACATCACCATATAGTTCCACAGTAAGCAACTAATTGCTTGTATTATGAATACCAGACAGTTGATGTATAATACATAGATTACTTTTTTTTTTTGTAAATACATACATATATATTATAAATACAAACATCCATGACCCAGGTACAAATGTCGTCTATTATGTTATTATGTGTATGTGTGTTCTCTTGTTTGAATTTGTCAAGTTCTCAATGGACTCACCCTTGTTGTCCATCTGCAGCCAGTTCAAGACTGGACCGCAATTGATGGAATCGTCTGCGATGATGGACAGATGATGGACGTAGTCCGATATGAGCTGTCTATAAGCAGCGTCGTCGAGGGAACTCCTCATCTCTGAGGAGAGGTTGGGCAGCCCGGACACTTTGCGGTCGTAGATGCATCTTCAAATTTGTTTGAAAAAATTAACAAATCAGTAAGTATAGTATAAAAACACTTCTTATTCTTGGCTAGTCTAGGAAATAAAGAATATTCCATTTTTTTATGGATCGATAATTTAATTAAAAAAAAAAAAGTAAGATTTTTATTAGAATATCTAGAAATGAAAAAGTTATAGGACTTTAAAGTGATCTCTGATAGGTCACATGACGTCACAAGCGAGAAACTTAACTAATCTATCAGTCATTATCATTTATTATTGGTCATTATCATTTATCTATTAGTCAGTCATTTATTGACTGATTTAAAAAAAAAATCCATTAATTTATTTGTTTTGAATTAAATTTTAATTCCATTACGTTCATCCAGAAAAAGAAAACTGTTCCCGAGAGATCGTTAAAAATTAAAAAAACTAACTAACGCCTGGCAAAAGTGTAATAGCAATAAAGATGTCAAACGTTATATTGCTTATTATTTTTTAACGCAGACGTTAAAAATAATAAGCAATATAACTAATAAATTTCTTCTAAATCACCCCCCACATATTTTGATAAGGTTTTCACTATTGGAAAAAGCGATAAGTTAGGAATGTTAGCGAGTGTTATTTTTAAGAAAATAAAAAATTACGAAGGCAGGAGGTGCTCGCTCCTAAATTGAATTACATTTTTAAGACTCACCTGTGCAACATATCATCTAACTGAAGAAAGTTATCCCTATTTCTAGTTAAGGTCCATTCCCTGACATCGCTCGCTTCTGTCCAACTGCAACTCAGAGTTCTCGTTTCCGCTGAGTCATCGCACGACGAGTTCACGTGTGACCTCACCTTGAGACATATCCAACCTGAAAATATATCACATTTTTGTATGAGATGAGAAAGTTTCTCTATCAGCTCTGTTTACAATTGGAAACTTTTGACATAAATTATTTTCTAAAGACACGAAATCTGTGGAATCGAGATCCTGTGTACAGTCGGAGTAAGAAAAGGTTCGTCACATTAAAGTCGACATTTTCTTTCACCAGGGCAATTATCAGTCAAGCCAAAAATTCAATTCAAACGTCTGCCAGATGTTTGTTTAGTGCTTTAGTTCTCTTAGTATTAAAAAATTTTGAAGGACTCTTATTACCTACAAAAGGTATTAAGAGTTTAACGACTTGATGAAGGAATGAATCTGAAAACTGACGAAGGTTTTCGTACCACGACTGTACTTTGAACGTATAGTCCCGTGGGGAAGTTCGCGTATGGAGAACTGTTTTCATGAAAGTGTAGTACGAATTTTAGTAAATATTTTAGACTTGGGTGCATATATACCTAGTATATTTTCCAGTTATGACGTCATCAATTTTTGTATGGGGGAAAAAAATGTTTAGAAACCTACCAAAACGAGTTAGGTATCAAATGAAAGGCTCCGTGAGCTGATTACATTTCAACCAGTTATTTCGTAAAAAACTGTTTTTTTTTTTTATTTTAAAAAAATGAAAAAGAAATTGATTTTGAATTTTAATGCAAATATCAATGGTAAAAAGTATCTCTTACCATCGCTTAGAGTTTCAGCCTCGGACCGACCCTCTTCTTCGGGACAGGCCACAGTCTCTATACTGAGTCCGCCCAGAGACACCCTCTCGTAGTGGAAGTGGGCGCACTCCTCGAGCTTTGGAAACCTGCACGACGGCACCATTGGAGCTGGCTGGAAGTTGCAAAAAACCAACATGAAAATAAAACGCGCTATCGTTTCGTTCCTCAACGCGAATCACACTACATAATATTTTCATACAAGTATCCTATTTTCCCTTTAAATGCTCTGGTGTTTTGCTTGTGTTTATTTTGTATACAAAACCACCGTGACGCGTGACGCTCCGAGAGCGTGACGTGACGGTCCGAATTCACTGTTTTAGCCGCCTACCAAATTATGAAGGGCGAAGTGGCGTCTCCAGGCGCCGTCTATGGCCGGGGGTTAGGGACGTTAAGAATGGGGGGAGAAGCCCCCCGGCCAGACGTGGCCCGCACATTGCGGGCTCCACCCCAACGAGGCCCGCACATTGCGGGCTCCACCTCGATTAGGCGCGGTGAAGAGACGCGCCGGAAACACAACAGCACGTCTCCCTTCGTTGCCCGGTGTTATGATCCCCAGCCCTAGGTCCAATATTTTTATGAAAGCCAACATACTTGTTCTGCAATATCAAAGGTTGCGGACGACGGTGGCGCCGATTGACTCATGGCGGAGCCCTGCGACATTGCAGGCGGGCCGCACAGAGCCGTCAGCGAAATTGAACCTGGAATTGGAACATTGCACACAGACTTTTTTAAGAACATCATGTAAAGGTAAAGGCACCAGTCACTGGGACACTTTTAAACAGTTCTAAAAATCTTAACATTTTTGTATTTTCATAAAATACATATAGTTTTGAGTACAACTTATTTATATTTGTAAATAAATTAAATAAATGAATATGGCTACATTTCTTTGTAATACTGTTATAAAAAAAAAAAATGTTAAAGTAAATCAAGCCAAATTATCTAATGATAGACAGCTTAAAAACCAGTAATATACATCTTAAAATGGACACATCTTAAGTTATGAACAACTAAATAGGGAGAGTACAGTCAAAAGTGGTAAACTTATGAGCGAGTCATGTCAGTAATAGGTTTTTGAGAGAGTTTTTTTATCTCAACTTAAAATCTTATTTCTTGCCTCAGATCCCTCAGTTCCTAAGTTCTTCAGATGCTTTTATTTCTAGGTTACAAGTGCTTGCCCTACCAAATACACCAAGGCAAACCATTTCATGATTATTGTTACTTTTGGTTTTTATTTCTCTTTGTGTCCCAAAAATTAATAAAATAAAAAAATAAAATATTTTTTAGACCTCACCGTGTGCTTCCTTCTTTCCATCTTCATTTGTGGACTTGTTGCTCGTTCGGGAATCAGAACTGAACCGAACAGACCTGTAAATTAATAATACACATATTGTTTAAAAATATAACGTCACAGCGATAACGTAGTCAGATGTTTTCCCAGGTGTTATATTTTTAATTTTTCACCAGCTAGTTTTAAATTATGTAAACAAGATAAAATGTAAAAATTGATAATAAATAAGGCAAATAAAAGAAGCATGAATACATACCTACTTCAATCACAAGGATCTTTTTATTTGATTAAGAAAAACTATTCTAAATTAACTAATTGAAGCAGTGCATTGTGTATATATAAGTATTTTGTTATAAGTTTTTATATTATTTATCTATGTATTTTAAATGATTAATTTGTTTACATGTCTAAGTCAAGTAATTTATTAAATATGTTTGTATAGTGTATGTTTGCATAAAATATATTGTAATATGTTTGTGTAGTGAGCCACAAACGGTGCTGGCTGAAAATAAGCGCTGCAGGTGCTTGTCCAGCATCTCAGCACAATGTTGAGCCAGTATCTCATTTATTATTGCGAGGACACACACATCTTTTACCTGTTTTTTTTTATTAATTTCTGTCTTGTAGTTTTTTTTTTTGTATTATGTTTGTGTCTTTGTGTTGCATGATTAAAATTTCTATTCTAGTATTTCCCAGGGGGCTGGCATTAGCCCCTGGTGCCTTAAAGGGCTCAGCGCAATGCATACCTATGAAAGGCTGTCGTATGTGTCATTCCTTCCTTGTCGGTGTCAGTGAAGGCACGCGCCGCTAACGAGTGGCAGGACATCACAGACCCGTGGGGTGAGCCCTGGAATAACGGAGAACGATCACACAATCATTTTATATTTCATTTAATAATTGAAACAACGAGCTTAGGGCCGGATTTCAGGTACGCCGACACGAGCTGGGTAGCTGATGCCATGTCATAACATTTCCGTGACCCCGCCTATCTAAGGCCGCGCTAGAAAGTCATTGATTTTAGCCGGTACAAGTCCAGAATAACCCACAATGTCCCCTATACTGCCGGGCATAAATGAGGATTTCCCAATATTAGTAGTGTCGACCAATACCTCAACAGTTTCTCGCGAGATGGCTGCATCCATATTATATAATAATAATAATAATAATAATAATAACAACTCTGCAGCCCTAACCACCGGTAGCTTGGGCCTTGCCCCGCTACTTGCGGAACTCTAGGTTTAAGTTTTTTATAATATTTATTGTTTTTTTATTTAAATTGTAAAAAATTTAAATCTAAGAAAGAAAATATATACTTGAATAATAATAATAATATTTTATTTATTCACAAATCTATAAACATATAGGGTTATAAACATAATTCGATGTTATAAACATACAATACAATTATGTTGAGTACCAGCATCTAAACTAGGCCAAGCCTGTATCTTAGACGCTGGACTAAATACTGCTTATTAGTAAACTTATAAATTTTGAGAATATTACATAACAATACTAATTAATGACTAACTACTATCCACTGAGCTATCAGACATAATTATTATAATCTTTTAAATTATAGTAACATTTATCAATTAGTTATTCTTTAATTTTTTTCTTAAATATATTATTAAGGTGCTTATGGTAACTGAAAAAGATGTATGTTTCTTACAAGTGTTTATTATAGTGGGAAAATTTACGCCAGATTTAAAAGAAGATTAAGTAAGTATATTGACACATTATCTTATCAGTCTATGAAATGTACTTATTTACTTAATATCCATTTAGATATTAAGTAAATAGCATATTTTTATTCCACTTAAGATAAGTTCTGAACACCCATTACCAGGAGATAACCACACAAATCTTCACAAGTGGGTACACTATGATAAGAGACTGAAATTCACTGGGTGACGATTTTATACTTTTGAAGACGCAGTGATTGTCAATCTGATCCAAATATTTAAAATCCATGATAAAAAAAAATTGATACAATTATGTACATTATAGATAACTAACTTTTCCAAGCGACTTCGTCCGCTCCCCTTCTTAGGTTTTAAAACATTTATACAATATTTATTGCTTTTATATAATACTAGCTGGTGCCCGCGACTTCGTCTGAGTTGAACGATGAAAGGTACTTTCTAGTGTCTGAGACAACATGTATGCAAAATTTCATGGTTAGTAGTTTTTGCGTGAAAGAGTTACAAACATCCAAACATCATTACATCCATACATATACTTTCACATTTAAAATATAAGTATGGATTTTTGTCAGGTGTTAATTTTTTTTTTTCTAAATGATCCCTCGGAAACAGTTCTTTTTTCTGATAAAGGGTACCCTATGTCCTTTTCTGTATCCCTGACAATGTGTATGCAAAATTTCAAGATGATCAGTAGAGCAGTAACATGTGAAAGTGTAACAAACTCACTTTAATAATTATATAATATAATTATTATAATATATAAATAAAATAAATACTACACTTATTATCTTTACATAGTATAACACAAGGTTGCTTCCCGCTTAAGTACCAAGAGTGGCAGGGACCACTGCATTTTGTAGTTTTTTTTTTAAGCAGGTCTCTAGGGGCAGTAACCACTCCCTTACTGAAGAACACCAAAATAATAGAATGTGTTTCTGTGTGTGAGTATGGGATGCCAGAGCCTATTGCCCTGTTCTTTCCTATTCCTTATCCTTAATCCTACACAAAATGTGCTGCCGACCATAGCAGCACATTTTGTGTAGTGTTGCTTGTGTTATATTGGAGATGGAAATCACCTACCATCAAGTGGACCACCAGCCTGTCTGTCAACCTTAACATCAAAAATACATTTTTAGTGATCCAGCACATCTCTACTTGGAGGATGGGTAAGGTACCCTTTCAATATTAAATAAGTAAAAATTAAACTAATACAACGAACATTAAACAACAATCAATATTTACAATAAAAGCAATCTGTGACCACACCAACAAATTTCAAACAAAGAAGGATGACATGCTAAAAAAAAAGAAAAAATGTAGGCTGAATGATTTATTATCATGGTCATGAGAGGAAAAAGAAAAAATAACCTACAGACAACACAGAGACAGCCGGCTATGTCTAGCGCCTCACATTCTGTCCGCAAAGCATCCAGCTCTCGGTGCAGACTCCGAAAACCCTCCTCATTGCAGTGACGAACTAGACAACAACGAAATTAAGTCCAAAAATGCCATTATCAATATTTAATATATTATGTTCTTGCACCATATAAAAACTTGTTATCAAAAAAGCCAATCACAAGTATCACAACACATATATCGTCAACTTATTTGGCACTAATCTAGAACATAGAGATAGTGTTTTCAGAAGCACTTTTCAATTAGATTTTTACGAAAAGTCTAGGTATTTAGAGATTGTATTTTTGCAAAACGTCTACGCAATTACACGGTCCGCTGATATCACGACAGACGCAAAAACAATTTGAAAAACTGTAAAACTGTTGCGACACAGAACTACTACTGCTTCGAAATTTAAAAACAATATTTACATTAAAACTGGGCTAAAGCGAAAATAGCAATCGTAAATTCCCCGCGGAGACGCAATCGTATTCGGTTTATGCATTGAATCCTTTTTATAATTGAAATGTCAATATAATAAACTTGTTATAAAAACGAATATAAAACACATTTATGCACAATTCTATGGAAATTAAGAAATAAATAAAAACAGCGTAGACATAAATGCTATCAATAATTTTGACAACCGCTCGCCCCCCGCGGCCTGGCCCGCCCGCGAACGAACTGACTGACTGAACTGAACCCCGAAGCAGGAGCCGAAAGGGATTGATTGAAGCAAACTGCGGTCGATCGCAGTGTTGCCAGTGGCAAGAAATATATCTAAAACTAGGACTACAGATAATATTGTAAAAGGATCTTAAAAATGTTTATTTATATAAAAAAATAACCTATTAGAATTGGAAGAAAAGAACGAGGCTGCACGACATTTTATCTAGGAGCGAGGATTAATTAAAATATAAAATAAAGGGGTTTGCGATACTTACATAAAATTTTAACGAACATTGTAATAGGGAGAACTTTTAATTAATAATAATATACGTTATTTGTTGATCATATAGGCAAACGTATAAGAATTTGGAATACATGTAAGTGAAAACGAATTTGATATGTAATTATTATTTTTACAATATATTATTATATTTTTAAGTCGTTATTTTTAAGTGCTTCCATAATAGGAGGCAATTCAGAAAACTGATAATAACGAAATGGGAGGATACAGTTTGATGCTGTAGCTACATAATTATAACATATCTATCATCTACATACAATATTTAGTTACACCACTCAAAAGCTAAATAATCAGATTTTTTTAGTATATTATCTGAGCTGCATTATCAGCGAGTAACATAGGCTATATTTTTATAAAGTTACGAAGTCGCGTGCAACAGCTAGTGTCAGATACAAATTTTCTTCTGATTGAGATAAATTTTCGTTAGGAAGTGAGAAAAACGCATATGTATCTTTCAATAAAAATGGCTTTAATATCAGTTTTTTATAGAAAAAAAATCTCCCTGAAATTTCTCCCTAAAACAAACAGAAGACTGGCAACACTTTCGTGTCAGAGTAATTAGATACGAACGAAAACCTGTTCCATTTCCGTCGCTGGCGGCGGGAAAAGATATTGAACGATCATTACATTTCTAACCGCAGACGTAACTTTCTATGCCTTATTGCGAGCGAATAAACACTTACCTTGATTGAAACAAGCAACGAATTTAGTTTCCCCATCGGAACTAATTTTATGTCCTTACACAATTATTCTCGTCTAATTGATTGCATTTGATTTCTTCTCATACTAAAAATATACAATGGATTTCTTTTATTATTCCTCAGGTTATAAAACTTAGTTACGTACGCGGACGAAATGGATATTATTGGTATAAACAATTATTTAATTTATTTACATAATTAATTTATTTATTGTTTAGCTGAGTATAGCCATGGTGTGTATGGCTGGATTCCTTGGAAGATCAGTGCTAGCATGTGCTAGCAAAATGTCGGAACCTCGGCGGCGTACCCGAAAGTGGAGGTACGCCGACCATCTCGGGGTGCCTTACGACGAGCGGCAGTCTTCCCCAAGACCACTGGTAAACACAGCCTGAAACACACTCGAGCCCCGGTAAACACAGTATCCCCTGCTACTAATAGAATACTGTACTGAATGCAGATTTTACATGAAAAAATCGTTACGGACGAATGGGCGAACAGCTTTTGCTACACAGAAGAAAGAAAAAAAACAATCTTGCGCATCCCATCTGTTACGCATGATTCAATGACGTAACGCGATCGTAATTGCCGGTCGTGGGACGTTTTTATGCATTATATTGTTAATATTATGTACACGACTTCATTCTTCTTGCTTTCAATTGAAGATTCCGCCGCGCGCATCTTTTAAGTATAGGTTATAATTATTATTATATTATTATCTACAATACGGAAACTCTTATTATGTAATAATATTATTATTTTAATAAATTTTGTTCTTTATTTATAAAATAAGTGATAATTTGTCCTGAGATACAAAAATATAAAATCTGAGAAAATATAATATAAGAAACGAATGTAACACAAATTATTGAGATATAATCTGTTACTGTTATGACTACCTACATACATTTTTTGTGTTTATGAATCGGACACCGTGCACCTGTGTGAGGAATTTTATACCCTATTTTAACACCTTGAGTTTCGCTATAAAAACTGCCATCATTCTAACTAATCCCATTTTTAGGGTTGCGTTGCGTCATCACCTCCATAGGGAATAGAAAGAATAAATTATATATAACTAGTTATATATACACTTAGTCGCGAGTCTATTATAGGGCTTTCTCTCTTTGTTATAGTAAGTAAGTACTAGTGACCCGCCAGTAATATTATAAATGGAAAAATTTGTATGTTTGTGACTCAATCACGCGAAAACGGTTGAACGGATTTGGATGATATTTGCCACACAGACAGTTTATTTACCTGGATTAATACTATATAGGATAATTTTTACCCTGAAAAAATGCAAGGTTCCTGTGAGATTTACATCTACAACGAAGTAAGTCCGCGGACGCAGCCATTATATTCAAATTAGTAGACAATTAGATCAATACTAAATGGTATACTGAATCAAATAGATGTCAATTGTAAAACTTACAAGACATACAATCAATTATAAGACTGCTTGATTAATTAATTAGTACATGAGTCACGAATGTGTTCGTATACATATTCACTGCCATATAAGGGACGTAAAACTACTTGTAATGTAATGGAGTCTGTCATTGAATTACAAAACAGGACTTGTAAACATCACACCTGTTCCCCGTTAAGGGCCTTATCGCAAATTTGTATAAAAAAAAAAACAATTTGTACACGTTTAAATGTTATCGAGACAAAAAAATATTTTATTAAATTTTTGTCTGTTTGTGCACGCTTATCTCAGAAACGGCTTAACCGACTTGAATGCGATTTTCACTGATTTATCGATGATTATCTGGATTAAAATATAGGATACTTTTTATCTTGAAAAAATGTTAGGTTACTGTGATATTTAAAAAAAAAACGATCTACTGCGCGTACGAACTTGCGGACACCAGCTAGTTGTCTATATTAATATTATAAAGAGAGAAGATCTGTATGTTTGTAATCTAATTAATTAAATGTCAAAATATTCCCTAATATTATAAAAACACTGGGTCTAATAGCCACTTAGTCAGTTTTATTCTAAATAAATAAATAAATTTCCCGGTAATTCTCTGAGTGCAGAGGCTTCTAGGCTTCAATCAAATATAATTATTACTGACTGGCTTTTGTACGCGACTTCGTCAGCGTAATTTTGTAAAATTATAGCCTATGTAACTCGCTGATAATTTAGCTTTCTTTGGGTGAAAGAATTTTTAAAATGGGTCTAGTAGTTTTTTAAGTTTATTCATTACAAACAAAAATACAAAAATATAAAAAAAAATCTCTTTATAATATTAGTATATATGTCGATCGAAAAGTTGTACCTTTAAGGCTGTTTCACACTGATCCAGTATTCAATCCAGCAATCCAGCTGCGCTTGAACGGTACAGGCACTGGATCGCGCCGTTTACATTAATTTGTCCAGAAGTCCGTCTTAATTTGTTGAAGTGACTGGTCTTACAAAAATAAAATTGCGTCGTGAACAGAAAAGGCGACCAAAAAACTTTGTTAATTATATTTGTGTATTTTTAAAGTGATTTTTGTCTTCAAATTATTTGGTAATGTTTAACAATTTACTCTGTTATCTGTATACTGCATACTGACTTTTGCCCGCTTTGTCTGCGCCCCCTTTTTTTAGTGTTAAAACACATTCAAACTATATAGTTTGGTCAGGTGTTGAATTTTTTATTTTTTGACGTTCCCTCGGGAACAGCCTTTCTTTTCCGGATGGAAGGTTCTCTATATCCTTTTCTGTATCCTCGGCAACGTAAATGCAAAATTTCATGATGATCGGGTAGCGTAACAAACAAACAAACTTACTTTCGCGTTTATAAATTAGTTATTGCCTATTCGTCCAGTGTAGACACGCCTTTACATCCATATCCACCAGTGCGTGTTGAATCCCAATAAAAAGTTAACAATTGCAAATGTAAATTCTGTTTTTTTTTTCTATGGCAATAGAGCGTAAATTGATCACGTTAAGACAATTACCTATAAAGTGCTACCGTTTACAGGAATTGATTTGTTATGTGATTTTATAACCTATTATTAGATTCAACAATCATTTGTTAACAACTAGCGACCCGTCCCGGCTTTGCGCGGAAGCATTTTTATTTATTTATTTATTTAATTATTATCTAATCTGTGACCATAGTGTTGCAAAAGTGCAATATTAAAAATCGGTAAAGTTCCCAGGAAAAAACCGGGAGAATTTTATTCGAAATAAAACAAGAATATACAGACACGGTTAGATTACGGTTTTATTATGTTGATTGATGATACGTATTATATGTATTAATTATATAGATTTAATGAAAGCAAAAAAAAAATATCTAACAACACTTATTTAATTACCCATAATATACAATCAGCACAAAGGCGCCAACGGTCTGTTTTTGGCTGTATTCACCCCCATTGTCTTTGCCGTTGTATGATTTTCTTTTAAAATTAACAAACGTCAGCTGTCATTGTTATTGCATCGCTTGGCGCTGCGTAAAAAAACCAGCTAAGCAATACACAATGGACTAGCTAGACCTATAAATGACCTAAACTTATAATGTCCTAACTAAACGCATAAGTAATGATTTAAACGCAATAGTCTAGTCTTGTCCTACACGATCAAGCCTATCGTCTCTAATTGTATCAAGCCAACTTGTTATGTCTTTAAATTTGCTTCCACAGTAGGAGGCAATTGAGAAAACTGATGATTGATGCTGTAGCTACATATCTATAATCTACATCCAAAATTTAACTACACCGCTCGATAGCTCAAAGAAAATATTATTCGTAACGTCATCGATAATATTATAAATGAGAAAGTATGCGAGGATAGATGTATGAACGTTTATTACTCTTTCACGCAAAAACGGCTTGACGGATTTGGATGACATTGGGCACACATTTGGGCAGCAGGATTAACATATATTATATACTTTATATCCTGGAAAAAATTTATGTTGGAAAAATGAAACTGTAAATAGACAAGTCATTTAGAAAACAATTCACTACTTTAAATCTATAATACAAACTAAAAAAAGGTTTATTTAAAATAAAATCTAATCCTAAATTACCTAATATATTTACATATTATATAATATAAAGCATCGGTCCCTTTTGCAGGGTCCCAAGTATGCTGGCTGCATTACCTCGTTGTATGGCAATACTAATCTGTTGACCGAGGTAATAGCCAACTTTAGAATCGCCGATTATGTCGACCAAACGTTTTGATAAGATGTTAAAAAAATTAAGAGCGTTGGGACCCCACGGACCTAGCGATTCGACACCGAAGGGATTTTTTTTATGCTGTCAAGATAGCGCTTGGCCGCGATATCACTTGATGTAAGGTGCAGATGCGGCCGAAGGTGGACCACGCTTACCTAGTAAGTGTCCGTTTACCCTTGATTTGAAGACCCCGAGGTTATAATTTTGAGGGAACACAGACGCAGGCAGTGAGTTCCACACCCTAGCGGTTTGGACAAGAAAGGTGGAACTGTAACGCTTCGTGCGTGTCCGAGGAACATCAACTAGTGTTATGAAAATAACTATTTCTCGTCAAATAGTTATTTTAGCAGCTAGCAGCCCGTTAGTTTATTAAAAGAGAAAGATCAAGCACTGTTCTTAAGAAAAGAAACTAGTTCTAATATGTTTAACAGATAATAAAACATAAAACCAGTTTTTTACATAACGCTTTCGGCTTGGAGACAGTATGGCGCATTAAAAACTCAATTTGTTATTGAGGTCAGTTTTGCCTTTATTGGAAGTAGAATATTGTTTTCATGTCATGCTCTGAAAAATTTTAAACAATTATAAAAAAAAAAAACAAAAATATTTTAAACAAATTATATTGATGTAAATGTGAAAGTAACTCTGTCTGTCTGTCTGTTACCTTTTCACGCCAAAACTACTCAACCGATCGTCATGTTGCATACACGGAAGGGGCATACAAGGTTCCCTTTATCTAAAAAAAGTACTGTTCCCGAGGGATCATCTAAAATTAAGAAAACTAACGCCCGGCAAAAGTGTAATAGCAATAAAAATGTCGGGCGTTATATTGCTTATGTACTTTTATTTTTCAACTCGTACGAAGTCGTGGACACCAGCTAGCATATCATATAAATAACAATAGTAGCCAATTAGTTAGATTTTCGTGATTAACTAACTGACTCACTTTCTTAGAACCCCCAATGCTTGTATTCTTATGGTGCTAAGGAGAACTATTTCTCTGTTTTTTTTTTCAATAATAAAAACACAGAGAACTCCAATTGATTAGACTCTTTTAAACCCTGACGCCCTATGCAAAAGAGGTTTGACATGTGTATCTGTGTGTCTGTCTGTGGAATCATAGCTCCCAAACATTGAACCAATTTTGAGTCATTTTTTTTTGTTTGTAAGCTGACATGATAGAGATTGTTCTTAACTATAATTTATCAAAATCTGTTCGGGCGTTTGAAGATGATCATCTCAATTTCTAGTCGACGAAGGGATCAAACTAACTTTCACAGGTTCGATTGATTTGAAATTTAGTGTACTGTTACTTGGGTGGTATTTCCATGACATGGTAACCTTGATCTGATGCTGCAGCATCAAGTATTCTGTGGGATACCCAAGTCCTCAGCAGCTTAACAGCAAATATAGTGTTTCGGGAGTTAGTTCATAATTTTTAACTCTTTAACCGCTTGGTTTTGTAGAGTTGTGGTGTCCCTGGGCGCTTGACTCGTAACTTTTAATTTTATAAGAGAAAGCAACGCAATGATTTAAAAATAAATATTATACAAGTAGAGGAATTTGTCGTATATACGGCACTATCGAAATGGACACGAAAATAATTGTCGGATAAATCCGACTATGGCGGCTAAAGGCTTAATTATAGTGTGTTAGTTTCGAAACGGGAGATGAAAAGAACAGATGTGAGCAAATGCGAAATACTTTACTTTCACCTATGATAATTCCGGGGTTGTCTGCGAAAAATATGTCATGTATTCTGGTGGTCAAGCTTTAAAGACTTATCCAAGATTCTACCCCTCGTTAATCAGATAATACATATACACACTCGGATAAAGGATAGAACCATGCAGAGTAACAGAGTAAAAAAAAACACTAGCCATTTGTAAGTTTGGCGATTCATAAAAAGAAAGAAAAAAAAAAAACTAACACGTATCTTCCTCAATTTATTTGCGAGTTCATTGTCCCGCTACGTACAGTTTTGACCAATTGACCTTGGCCCTCAATATAACAGTTCTATAGCAACATTTTATTCACACTATATTCCGTCCAGTCGCTTTGACAGTTAGCGCACTTCACGCCAACATTATTACGAGTAAAATTGAGTAAATAGTTGTTCTGTGGCATTAGTCATTCGTGGGAAACTGTGGACTTGTTCGTTGCTTTTTGCACGGTACCTACTCTTGTATGATTTTTGGTTCGCTGACCCTCAACTACTCTTATATTTATAAGTATTATATTGGGTTGTTCCGTTCTAGTCCCATGAAAATTTGTCCCAAAATATTGTATTTGTAGTTGGAGCATTTAAGTCTAAGTAGGTATATATCCACAAACATGCTAACTAACTAATATTAACTTAGTCTTAACTACCTACTCAACCGATCGTCATGAAATTTTGCTCAGGGATACAATAAAGGGCATAGGGTGCGTTTCATCCAGAAAAAATGAAGGTACTGTTTCCGAGGGATCATCAAAAAACAAACAAATAGTTCGGTTTTCGCTGTGATCTGACAAACTGACTTTCACGTCGCCATTAAGAATCCCAAAGCTCGTATTCTTATCTCTCTCCCTTTCTTTTTTTATCTTAACCTCGACAGACAGGCTGACGGTCCACTTGACGGTAGGTATGTAGGTGGCTACCGTCACCTATACAACAAGCAACGCCACAGGTCCTGTAAGTGCGTTGCCATAGTAAGATTAAGAATTAGGTACAAAGAAGAGATAGGGAAATACATTCACGACACAGTACACGACGGTGGGGGTGGTTACTGCCGCCAGACGGGCCTAATAATGACTGCTAATGTAGAGTGCCCAATCACGGCTGACACTACAAAATATAAAATTTCTATGATAGAAACACAGACTTCCAATTGATTAGAATTTTATTTAATTGATTAGCGCCTAGTTTAGCTCTCGCGATTTCAACGTGGATAACTTCGAGACAAGTGGTGGAGGCGAGGCTATAAAAATTACATCATCGTGAACACAAAAGGCCAAATCAATAATATCTACTCAAGCATCCATCTACTTAGCGGCCATTGTGTACGTGGCCATCATAAATTGGCAGCCAGCGGAAGTGGCAGGCAACGAACTGGCGGGAAACATGCGTTCGTTTTTCAAACTTGGAACACTCGATAGAACTCACAGTCACTTGCCAACGGGAGCAGAAACTAATATTCCTAATGTATTATAAATCTCGGACCTTATAAGAACTTACAAATTTAGGAATATAGACTCAATTAGTCTGGGAAAATTTACTCACAAATCAAAATTTGAGATCCTTAGGGAAATTTTTGATATTAAGTTTCTAGAATATATGTGATATCGATGGTTGAAAGAAATTTTCGAATCAAACTGGATTTTTTTCCTCAAATTATACGAGTACAGAAATGGTAAGAATTATATTGTAGAGAATGTTTATATAACTTTTTTTTATTAAACTTAAAATTAACAGTTAGAGAGGTTAGAACTAGTTAGAAGATATAGAGTTGATAGGTAAATTTTTAAAAAATCAGTAAGCCAAACAGTTAACAATTCTTAGATTGTGTTTAGTAGTGATTATTACAATAGTAACATCGAATTAACTTGTTAATAATAAAAAAAGACATGTTTTACGAATAGCCGCCCAACGTGGGGCTCGAACCCACGACCCTGAGATTAAGAGTCTCATGCTCTACCGACTGAGCTAGCCGGGCTGTTATCTCTTGAGCTGAAATTTTTAGTTTACTACTTGCGTCGATCGATTATAAGTACAGTGGGTTCTTTACAGTTTATCGACGACTACTTGAGACATTTGAAGACGTGAGTGAGTGGATGGTGATATGTCGCATTTTTGGTTTTTTTTCTTCGTTTTTTTGCGTTGATGAAGGTAATATGTCCATATAAATGATTACAGACCTTAAGATCGTCGATTTAAGACATATTTTGGAAAATAGAGTTGAAAAAGTTGTTATGTACAGTTAATTTTAAAAATCAAAAAGTACAGATTTTCACTTTTTTTAAATTATATAATACAAGTGTTTAATTGCTATTATACCATTTTAGGTTGTTTACACAACTTTGCATCCTAATTTAGTACAAAAATCAGTTCCGTGGCGACTTATCTCAAAAATTAAAAATAAAACTTTAACCTCGATTTAATCAAAATGTGAATTAAGCGACTTATCACCTTCATCCACTCACGTCTTCATTTATATTATAATTAGCTGACCCGGCAAACGTAGTTTTGCCAAAAAAAAAATAATTCGAATTGTAAAAACAAATCGGTCATTGCATTGCAATAAAAAAAAATGTAATTTTTTCACACGAGCTAATGCGAAAAATTATACTATAATAGCTCGACAATTTTCCTGCGTCATTGAAATCTAATCCCTATGCGGGTGCTTTTAAAGTAGAAATTCGTGCGATATCCCAACACACCATATGGTCGGCCGGTGGGAAAGTAATCATATGTTTTATTTATTAACCGACTGCTGTAAAGAGAGTTTATGTTTGTCACGTCTGAGTTCAAAAACAGAACTAAAAAGAAAGCGTCGAAGGACAGTTTTAATGAAAGATCTATTAGAATTAAGCCTTAAGCAAAGAGTCTAAGCTAAGTTCTAACTAACCAACCCTACTTAGGATGCCCAGCTTTTTGGCCGCTGTTTGGGCTTTGGACTCGATAGAAGTGCCAAAATTTAGAATACCATCGAAGTAACAGTACCTACACCGAATTACAAATCGATCGAACCTGTGGAAGTTAGTGAGATTCATTCGTCAACTAGGAAATGAGCTGATGATCCTCAAACGCCTGAACAGATCTTCATAAATTATAGCTATGAAGCATCTCCATCGCGTCGGCTTTTAAACAAAAAATAATAAATCAAAATCGGTCCATCTGTTTGGGAGCTATATTACCACAGAAACACAGGCCAAACTTATTGGCACGAGAGATGGTAGACATTTGAGGCATTTCAGGTATTTGAGGCAAGCTGAAAACTTGCCCTATAACTCTTCTTAGATAATACCCACACAGTACTACAGACCTGGCTGGGGAGATAAAAAAAATTGTAAAATGACAATAAAGCAGCCCACGGAGTTGGTGTCGAAAAAAAGTCTCCTTTCCACCCTTCGTCTATGGTTGATGTGTAATGTCGCCAGTGAGTCCAGTGACGTCACAAAAGCGTCTAGGCCAGGGTCGCGACGTCTAGTCTGTTCATAAAATTCATCAGAGTTATTAGTTAGAGGATCATGAATCACACTTAACTTGATGATTAAAGGCAGTATGTAAATGATGATTATTAAAACCTATCAACTATTTTGAATCTTGAAGTAATAAATTTACTTAATTAACCAATTTGAATTCGGTTTCCACTGATGTATTGTAGCAAGCTTTTCGTAACATTTCGTGTTTGTTTTATTTCAATCGGTTTATACGTTATACCGAATAACTACCAGAATACAAAGCTTACGAAAACCGTGCGTACGAAGTTGCGGGGACAGCTAGTCCTAATCCTAATCCATACTAATATTATAAATATGAAAGTAACTTTGTCTGTCTGTTACCTTTTCACGCCTCAGCTACTCAACCGATCACCATGAAATTTTGCATACACGTTGAAAGGACATAGGGTACCTTTCGTCCAGAAAAAAAGTACTGTTCCCATGGAATCATCTAAAAAGAAGTCGCGGGCACCAGCTAGTATGATATACATCTTACATTATCAAAGCATAGTCTACTTTTGGTCTGTGACACCTGTACTACAATATTAGTATCATTGACAATATTCATTGATTAAACAATAGATACTTAATGATACATCATAGTTAAATTTCTAGTTTAAAAATGCGGCATTGTGCTTCGATTTGGCATAACGCCGAGAGCCACACCCGTTACGCAGTGCGCCACTTCCAGAAACAGACAAAATTGGGTCAAGGTGCTAGGCTAGACTCAGAACACGGAACGATACAGAAGAAATGGTCGCACATGAAGAATTGCAGCAATTGAAACTACTCTCATTTGGAGTAGTTTTAATTTAAAGATTAATATTTAAGGCACATGCTTCTATAAATTAATCCTCTGTCGCTTAAGGACAGATTCGCTATAATATTAGGGCGAAAGGCTAGGTTATAATAGCTTTAGAAAAAATAAGAAAAAAAATTAACACAAAAAAATTGGAAAATTTATAATTGAAAAATTTAATCCCAAAAATGTCGTCCTGGGTGACGATTTTCCACACATTCAAATGTATCTGTATTATTTCTTAACCACGTGACCTAGATTTTTTTTATATTTCCCAGAGCTGTCATAACCTAGCCTATCGCCCAGTGCCCGCTTGGCATTGATTTCTGGGACAACCTGTATCTTACTGGCAGTCAACACATCAATCTAATATAATGTATATTGTATGTGTGTGATTATATTATTTACTACGTAACTAGTGACCCGCCCTCGGCGTCGCACGGATGCAAATTTTTTTGCAAAATATTTATAAACAAATCTTCCCCGTTTATCGTTTTTTCCATTAGTGAAAGAAAAGCTTATCAAAATTATTTGGGTGGTTTTAGAAGTTAGCGTCGAACCGACAGAAGCGTATTTTTTTATTTAAGACAAATAAAAAATATATTGCATACGCCATCGTCACCTGTTTGATTTGGGGACGATGAACACAATAAGATGCACATTTCACAGTGTAGGCAAAATTTTGCAAAAAAAAAAGCAGAAAAGGATACTCTCCGATGGGGACGACCTCTCCGGTACCTACCAAGTGGAATCATCCCCTGGTGGCGTGACATTTGAATGGGGTGGAAATGGTGTGACGCAATCGGGTGAGTCACCGCTATGACCTATCGACGTTGGTATATATAAGTACCCACCCGGGACCTTTATGAGTTAGTAGCAATAAAGTGGTTTATGATCCGTTATTTTAGTTTATTTTGGGTATTTTCTTTAGTGTATGTCAATTTTAGGTATTTACGGGGGTACATTAGATGGTAAGTGGCTTGAAACAAGCAACACCAGAGAGGATGCTAGTGCGCTAGCGACTATCGATTGATGGGATAGAAGTATAGATATAGGGGAATGGGTTCTGGCATAGAATAAGAAACCGTTAATACAACTACTTCTATGGGTTCCAGAACCCATATTCCTTACACCTGCGTTGCGTTATCATTTTCAATAATTTTCTTTAAATGACAAAATGCCAGTATGAAGTTGTCAGTATGAAGTAAAGTATGAAGTAAATGACAAAATGTCAGGAAGAGTTCTGTCGCGTGTTTTCCCTTTGTAGCGGTTAAATTTCAATTGAGGTCAATTAGCGTAATGGCCGGCAGGCAAATTGATTGGAGGGCCCTAAAATTGTTGCGCGTTGCATAACAAGGAGAAATACGACACTGCAACATTATTTTTGTAACATTGTTGCCTGCCGCTATATATAATGATAACGATGTGAATACGCTTGTGGAATGTAATGTGTTAATTTTTTTGTCTTCCTTATTAGCTACATTTTTGTTTTTTATTTGTTTGTTGTGTAACGAAGCGTTACATATTGTGAATAAAAAGAAAAGTAAAATAAAAAAAATAAAAATAAAAAAAAATAATAATAGTGGGGTAATTGATAAAACTAAAATAAGTACACGCTCGAAGTGCAAGTGCACCGGCGCGGGCGTTACCTACAATGCAAAGTACGCACGCGTGAACGGTTCATTTTATTTTTGCGACAGGCAGTCGGAGATAAGCCTTAGATGATGAGGTCCGCACCACTTGGCGTGCTAGTCAAGTCGTGCGATTTTTTTTAGTAAAAGTTATTTTTATCCGACGTCAAATTAAATTACATTTGTCTTGTGGATTCATAAATAAGTCCATCAATATTTAAATCTCCCGCGATAGGGTGAGTATTAAATGGCACACAATTTAATAAATTATAATATCACATTTTAAAATAGCTTATTTCTCTTGCTTAATCATACGCTTTATTATATTTCATGATTTGTTTTGGCACATTATTCCTTTTGCTTTGCATTAAATTTTTAACCTTGTTAATGTATTTTGAGTTTATTTCGGTAGGATAAGACTTACCTACTTAATTTTTTTTAATTTTAAATTATATATATTATTTTTTTATACATTGCTTTGTTTATTGCTTTGTTGCTTTAGTTATTTTCACACTGTTTGCTTTGTAAATTCCGTTCTGGTCTTGCACCACTGCGGCAATGCTACTGCTGCTAAGCAGGTATTTTCATCCTGCTGCCGTTGTGGGTTATCCAGATCGGAGGGTAAATGTACCAGAGAGTAATCCTGCGGTACTGTCGATTTCAGGAGCATCCCTCGGGCAAAGAATCCTTCAGGCAAAGCATCCCTCGGGCAAAGAATCCTTCAGGCAGAGCATCCCTCGGGCAAAGAATCCTTCAGGCAGAGCATCCCTCGGGCAAGGAATCCTTCAGGCAAAGCATCCCTCGGGCAAAGAATCCAAGAAGAAACCAGGCAAAGCATCCTTCGGGTATAAAATATCCCCCGTGCCAATGCCGTGTTAGTTTATAATTTGTGCCGTGTGGACACAAATTATAATCTAACCCACGACTTCCTATTGAATCTGAATCACTGCAAAATGGCTGTCTGATGTGTATAAATTTATAAGAAACGATTTTAGAATAGAACTAAGTAATAGAAAATAGAAATGTTTATGTAATGGCAATTAAAGCGTACAATAAATAATCTAATTTTAACCTAATTTTCTAAAAAAAAATTTAAAAAATAAAATAAATAAAAAGTGTTTGTGTAAATGAAGAATTATATTTACCTTCCTCACCATGAGTGAACCGCGGAAAAACATTTAAAAAAAAAACAGTGGTTACGTGTGTATTTTTGGAATCGTCAGGAAAGTATACATACTTATGTACAGACGTGTCGGTTACGGTAACAGTAACGCGACTCGCGAGTTCAATGGTGTATTCCCACCTAAAAATTGTTCTTTTTTTAAATTAATATCAGCACCATCTCTGTTCGCATTGAAGTATTATTTCAATTCAATTAGTTTTCGCAAGGATGTATTATTACGTAACATATTCTAGTTTCAGTGGTATTGTGTAGATGGCGCAATATCTGAAAATATACAGAGGTGTCGGTTACACGGTTACGTTACGGTAAGAGGTCGCGAGTTCAATGGTTTTTTCCCATCTCAAAAATTCCCAACGCGCCTAAAGAAGTTTTCATTTCAAATATAAACATTTCATTACATACTGAAAAATTATCACATCACATAGGAACTATAATTTTAAATGATCAAAATAAAATAAAATAATTTTCACTAATAAGCGAACCAAATAATGTAATACCACCAAATTGGTGTCAATAAATTATTTGTAGAATTTAAACTTGAAACCACACAAGTAAATGGCTATTTTTCAAGGCTTGGATGTGTAGGCTTTGACTTTAACTATTTACCATGTTATGTTATTAATTTACCAATAAATCATTAAAATTAGGAAATTTATGAGAAAAATATAAAAATTGTTTATACCATAGGTATTTATATATAACACAAAAGCAACTGGCTGGTGTCAAAACTACTAAAAATTTTATATTATAAAAAAACTTATTACCTAATATTAAAACTAACAGAGGTATTTGTAGATAATATGAGATTTGCAGTACTGTTAACCACACAAGCAAAGAAATCATGAGTTAATAGTTATTGATGGTGCGGTCTCTTGTTTTTGCTGTTGGAGAAATGTTGTGACTTCTGGGGTTGATACTGAACTGGAAACAGCGTCTCTTTGCTCATCCTGGCTGCAATTGTCTTGGTATGAGTAAGAATTTCTACCCTGACTCTGATGATGTGAATTTTGATCCTGATTCAGTTCACCTGAGTCTGCATTTTTATTCTGGCTCTGTTCGTCTGAGTCTGAATTTTGATCCTGATTCAGTTCACCTGAGTCTGCATTTTTATTCTGGCTCTGTTCGTCTGAGTCTGAATTTTGATCCTGATTCAGTTCACCTGAGTCTGCATTTTTATTCTGGCTCTGTTCATGTGAGTCTGAATTTTGATCCTGATTCTGTTCGTCTGAGTCTGAATTTTGATCCTGATTCTGTTCGTCTGATTCTGAATTTTGATCCTGACTCTGTTCACCTGAGTCTGCATTTTTATTTTGGCTCTGTTCGTCTGAGTCTGAATTTTGATCCTGACTCTGTACACCTGAGTCTGAATTTTTATTCTGGCTCTGTTCGTCTGAGTCTCAATTTTGATCCTGACTCTGTACACCTGAGTCTGAATTTTTATTCTGGCTCTGTTCGTCTGAGTCTGAATTTTGATCCTGACTCTGTACACCTGAGT
The DNA here is from genome assembly GCA_944738685.1 of Synanthedon myopaeformis. Lineage (NCBI taxonomy): Eukaryota > Metazoa > Arthropoda > Insecta > Lepidoptera > Sesiidae > Synanthedon > Synanthedon myopaeformis. Next base: position 3,786,607 of record OX122941.1, read on the forward strand.
CTGAATTTTTATTCTGGCTCTTCTTGTCTGAGTCTGAATTTTGATCCTGACTCTGTACACCTGAGTCTGAATTTTTATTCTGGCTCTGTTCATCTGAGTCTGCATTTTTATTCTGGCTCTGTTCATCTGAGTCTGAATTTTTATTCTGGCTCTGTTCATGTGAGTCTGAATTTTGATCCTGATTCTGTTCGTCTGAGTCTGAATTTTAATCCTGATTCTGTTCGTCTGAGTCTGAATTTTGATCCTGACTCTGTTCACCTGAGTCTGCATTTTTATTCTGGCTCTGTTCGTCTGAGTCTGAATTTTGATCCTGACTCTGTACACCTGAGTCTGAATTTTTATTCTGGCTCTGTTAGTCTGAGTCTGAATTTTGATCCTGACTCTGTACACCTGAGTCTGAATTTTTATTCTGGCTCTTCTTGTCTGAGTCTGAATTTTGATTCTGACTCTGTACACCTGAGTCTGAATTTTTATTCTGGCTCTGTTCATCTGAGTCTGAATTTTTATTCTGGCTCTTTTCGTCTGAGTCAAAATTTTTATTCTGGCTCTGTTGGTCTGAGTCTGAACTTTTATGCTGAGTCTCTTGGTTTGAGTCAGCTTTTTCATTCTTTTTTTTTTTCATTTGGGTTTTTTTCATTTTTTGCATTGAACCCTGTTTATCAGAATCAGAATACTCATCTTGGCTCTCTGCATCCCAGTCGGAACTGTGATCCTGGCTTTGTTCATCAGAGTAAGAACTCTGATCCTGGTCTTGGTAATTGTGTGGACTTTTATGAAGAAGACCACCACGTCGGCCTCTTCCATGCGAATAATGGTGGAGGTGATAACCAGGTCTAGTTCTAGTGAAATTACGACGAAGAGAACCTCGACGTGGTGCCGCTACACGACAACGTTCCCTGTAGTATCCTGGTCTGTTTTCATCATCATCATCATCGTTCCCTGTAGTATCCCGGTAATCTGAATTTTGATTTTGGTATCCCTGGTTTTGGAAAATGCGTGGAAGCTCACCTAGCTTTATTCGACTGAGGCGATCATGTTGTGGTCTATCATCATGGTTTTTTTCTAAAAACTGATGAAACGGACGATTTATGACAACTTTGCGTGGATGCCGACCACAGCTCCAACTGTATTCCTTAACACGCGCTGATCCCTTAAATGGCCTACCACCATAACCGGTGACGTTAACTGCTGCATAGCCCTTTTTTCTCGAGACCACAGAAAATTCGAGTTTTTCTCCCTGGTTCACTTCCACTGGATTTTCTTCGATGAAAGAATATCGATGTATAAATAATTCTTCCTCAGTGTCTAATCTGACCACAAAACCATATCCCAATCTGACACTATACCATTTCACATAGCCATGAACTTTTTCAGCGATGATCTGTTTTTTTCTTATTGCTGCCTCCGGCTTTTGAGAATCGGAGGATTGTTGAGATTGTTTTATCAAATGCTGCTGTTCATTCTCAGCCATAGTTTTCACCACAAATGAAGATGACGACTCAATAGCAAATTCCTCTCGGCACCACTCTCAGATCTAGAGTTTTACAAAACAGTCAGTTAATTGATAAATAAAGTAAGTAACATCAGTTTTCTATTTGATTTGATTTCTTTAACATATTGTGAGAATTTAAAGAATACTGAGGTCACAAATTTAAAATAATAAGTAGCATTCATATATATACACTCACCAAACTCCACAGAAGATAGCATTGACGACAAAGAAAGTAGATACTGTGTCTATTGCAAATATATTGATAAGTAAAAAACTTTTCAGATAATTATTGATTATTCATGAACTAACTCAATTTTTATTTTAAGATTTTTAAATTTTATACATTCAAGGAATACTTAGGTAGGCACAAAGTTCGGTATAACCACATTGTTCAGATAGACAGATCAACAAAGCAAATCAATAACAATAGGAAGTAGGGGTGGGATGGTACCCTATACTTCACAATAAGTCAAAGACAAAATTGAATGTATTGTATAGAAAGCACAGATAAATACTGGCTTCTATTATAGACACAGAATATATCATATAGATGAAATAGGATAACATAGTATGATCTATTTTAACTTTAAATGTATAGTTAATACACCTACAGAATTACGAATTTAATGAATAGTAGAGAACTATTATAATTATGTACTAAGTTAGTACTTAGTGTATTACCAGTATTACTAACTTCGTTTCCATGTGTATAAGAACCTATATTTTAGTTAAAATTTAATTAATTACATTAATTAATTCACAATTAATAACTACATTAGAGTATGTAACCCCGTTTTTGCGTCGGACGTCGGGGTTAAGAGCGATTAACATTTAAAAGCTGCTCGCGTAATGATGTTAGTAGTATTTTCCGAGCGTTAAATAAAGTATTAAACAATAATTTTTAATTGCAACAAAAAATAGAAATTGAATTTTGGTATCCTGTTCCATTTTTGTTTGTATTAACTAATCTTACGTGAATCACAATAATGTTCAGAAATTCGTGTAAAATGACGCGTGTAAGTGATGTAACTGTTATACCCTCTTAAAAATCTATACTAATATTATAAAGTTGATTGAACGCGTTAATCTTAGGAACTACTGGTTTGAATTGAAAAATTCTTTTTGTGTTGGATAGTCCATTTATCGAGAAAGGCTTTAGGCTATATAACATTTTGAACGCGGAAGAAGTCGCGGGCAACAGCTAGTTATTTATATGAAGTGAGTTCGAGCTAAATAAAACAATATCATTTTGTCAAATTGATTTCAAAAATATATTTCAGGCAAATTGTAGCTAAAATAAAATGCAAAATTATACCAAAGTTTTGAGAAGTCATAGAGTAAGTCATCTTTAATCCATACTAATATTATAAATGTGAAAGTCTCTGTGTTTGTCTGTCTGTTACCTTTTCACGCCTTAACTACTCAACCGATCATCATGAAATTTTGCATATATACATTACATAGGTTACCTTTCATCGTTCAATAAGGATGAAGTCATGGGCACTAGCTAGTAGTATAACAAATCAATTTCGCTTCCGACCGTCAGACCCACTGTATTGTATTCTACGCACATCTTTTAATCCATATGCAATGGGTTTTAATGGGGTTTTCACTAAGGGAAATTAGCGTTAATATTGTTTTTTTAATATTCCAGCCATCAGAAGTGACCTCAACTTTATTTAGCCATTTGAGAGCTGCTTAATGTTATACAGTTTCTGTAGACTGGTCTGAATAATTTGCAAATTAATTTAGCATACAGAAAGTTGGTGTTAAGTAGTGATGAACAGCAAATGTGGAGATTGCAATTAGTGATATCTTACTAATGTTTCGAGCTCAGACCAAATAAGAACTATAGACAGATTTTGCTGCTGAAATTTGTAAACATGTGTGTGTAGGCAATTTCCTATAGGTATTGAGATTTTGTGTTCAATTCAATTCAATCATTTATTACAAAACCAAAATGTATAGTTAGATGTTATAAAAAAATATTTGCTTGTGTCAGCTCCGACACACGACTGGAGTTTACTCCATACAAACGATTATAAAATTTAAATTTTCACAATTCGAACACACCAAAAGAATAACATTGTTCTTTTTTTTAAATAATATTGTGTAGATGGCGCAATATCTCTGAAACTTCAGATATTCTAAAATATTCAAAAAAATAGAATGTAAAACGCATTCATATGACAATTTTGATTTTACTCCCATAAATTTTCATACAATGTGCTTATATATATATGCAAATTGATTCTTATGGCGTAAACTCCAAAAAATAAAGACCAGTATTATGGACACTATCAGGCACACAACTTGAGACTAGGAGAGAGGAAGCAAAATATTAAAATATAAAAAAGTATTTTTTATTTAATTTATTTAAATTTAATTCAATAACTTGTCATTTTGTGAAACCTATATATTATATATGTATTATCAATAAAATATTCATTAGTGTTATAATAACATTTACTAGTTAGGAAATTTTTATAAATAAATAATTTACAAATATTATTTTTTAAATAAGGTTTTTTAGGCAGTAATTTGTTATTTATTTTTCATCAAAAAATTGAGTATTTTGTGTAAATCTGCCAGGTTCAAACTTTTTTAAATATAGTCTATGAGGTATGCACTGTATTTTTATCTATGTTTTAACTCTGCTAAATTCTAACCTTAATTACTCGACCAATCATCATGAAATTTTGCATACATATTGTCAGGGATACAGAAAAGGATGTAGGGTACCTTTTATCCATAAAAAAACTACTGCTCCCGAGGGATGATACAAATAAAAATCCAACACCTGGCAAAAATATAACAGCAATAGTTTGAATAAATTATTACCTACCAATGACACTTAAAATATTAAAAGGTTTTTAAATATCATTATTGTTAACTACTCGTTATATTGTCAGGCATTATATTTTTATTTTTCATTGCCCATAAGATAGTTATAAAATATTTAAAAAAGTCGCTATCCACCTCAATCTGTTACTCTGCTAACTACTTCTATACTATTCAATAGATTTTGATACAGTTTTCAGTAATGGAATTATTTATATATTTTTTTACTTAACACTAAACATGTAACCTGTGTATACCATTGAAAGTGCTAATCAACTTTCTGTACACCAATACGTCTTGTTTTAAGTTAAAAATAGTCATTTATTTTTAAACTTACCACCGAAGTAGGGGGTCAAGCGCTAAAACAGGAAATCCATTTTTGTTTACGTAAAACGCTTTCCAAACACAACAAAAATAGGCAACACGTATATAAGTGTGTAACGTTTCAAAATGTTTTACGCGTTCCAATCATATTTTAACACAAACACAGGCAATGGAAACGTAACGAATGGCAATTTTTAAACAGGATGTAAAAGAAAAACACACATTCTATATTTTCTTTACCGAGAAATCGTTTAATTCGTTTTAAATGATAAAAAATCACACACTTCACATAAAAACTGAAAACAGTATAAGTAACTTAGCACGTATTGTAGGGTTTAACACATTTTTCTAATTCTATCAAGTATTTAACTACTTTGTGTATTTTTATTAAGTCGCAAACGAACGGACGAACAAAACCCGCCCACTCATAACATAAGTCATCAACCGTTTGACAGTTGCTTCTACTTACTTACAACTGCTAGCAGTGTTGCAAGCAAAAATGAAACATAAAAAAATCGTAAAAGTAGCCAGTTAAAGAAATTCGGGAGAATTTTAATCGGAATAAAACAAGAGTACAGCTATAATATACATTTATTGATTTTGATTATTTATTCTCACTTTTATACCACCATCTGCTAGTTATTTTTGTAAACATTTTTTTCTCACAAATTAAATTGTAGCAGTTTCGATTATCTTGTTCTATAACTCTTTTTGTATATAGAATTCCCACAATTAAACCTTTCTGTTCTGTTTCGCAATCGTTATTCTGTTTCGTGATTTTTTTCATATAAATTTTCCACGGAGGCGCTACTATGTTATAGAGGTTATAGGCACACTGCCATCTAGTGCACAGAGCTACCTTTCAACACTAGTTTTATGTGCATGTTATGTGCATAGTGTAAAAGTTGACGTTGAAGGCTAATATTGCCACCTTTTAATTTCTTAACTCTTATTATTTTGCCAAGCTATGAGCTATACCAACAACCAGCGAACTTGAATACAAAGATATATTATTTCGATGCAAACAACTGCCCCTGCCCTCTAAGCAGCTTCACAGCTTCTATCCAGTGTTACCTAGACCTACCATTAATATTTTAGAAACATCGTAGCTTTTTAACTAGTTATATCGTTAAAAATAATTTATAATAATAACAGAAATAAATATAAATACATTATATAAACACATGATTTCGAAATGTTCAATATTTAAATGAAATTTTATTTGGCAAGGATTAATAGTCTAAGAATCCTTCAATAGATGCCGCCTCTCTAGACGAATACTTGTTAGGGAGTTTCCCATAATAATATTATGTAAGTACTTAAAAACCAGAGATATTTAAAAACAATTAAAATTAATATTTCCTTGTTTTCTTTCTTGTTTGTTGCACAATACACAATCCATAATTATATATCTTGCTTTGCAAGGGCTTAACACATTTTTATGGACCTTTCAAAGATAAGTAGAGAGGACTATTCACAGCATAAGCTAGTTAGAATGGGGGAAAAATCTTAAAAAGCGCCTGCTTTCAAGTTAACGGCATTTAGTGAAACTTTTTGCCATTTTTGGGTCTTTTTAGACTAATTCGACCCTGGTGAAAACAATTCTGCTCAAGTTCAACTAGTTGAACTAATTGGACAAAAATATTCCAATTATTTCAACTTTGTAATTTATTTCAAAAGTTCAACTTTCTGGACTAAATTGATACTGTTAGTTCAACTTTCTAATTATTTTAATTGAAAAATGCATTTAAAAATGTTTTCCAATGAGACTTCTTTCAAGTGAATTTTATCAATTTACTGTGAGCTGCATTATATAAGAGCACTAGCTTTATAATAAACCACACCACACACTAGAATCTGTCCAAAAATGAACGGTGTAGGTTTTTTCAGCATTTCAGAGCCCTATTTTCAGCAACAAATTAAAATTATAAATATTAGAGATAGAGATCCGGGAATAGAGAGTTTTTATCGGAAATCTCTTCCTCTTTCAATAATCTTTTTTGCGATTTTCGCTATCATTTATAGTTTTTGAGTTATCAAAAACTTAATTATCAAAAATTTAAATGGCTTATTTTTTTGTTTTTTTGTTATTAAGAATTGCTATTTTTATTGCCAGAAAAAATCCTGAAAAGGTCTTTCTCAGAATTGCATTCCGAAAAATAGACTTGTAACTATTTTTAGCAGGAAACACACTAAACTTCTTGACTAGACTGGTTTAGATGAAGTTAGCGGAGAAAAAGACAGAGACGGACAGCCACTTTATTTTATAATATGTATACTTAGATAGGTATAGAAGGTATCTACATTCCGTAATACAGTACACATAGTGACTCAATAAAACATTCCCTTATTCAATAAGCATTCCCATAAGTTTAGATGACTTCGTATCCTTCTCAATGCCAGGAAACACAAATCCCTTCTTTGCTAAATTCTCATAACTGAAGCTGGATAATTCTTCAAATCCAGCCTTTTTGGCTACTATCTGAGAAGCCGCTGCAGTGAAAACAGTAACCGTCGCCTTCACACCTAAGGCTTTACAGAGCGGGATTCTGAAACAAAAGAAAATCACTACATTTAGTTTTTTTTTTATATTAAGGCACAGAGTAGGTAAATTGTAGGTGACTTAATACTGGTTAAGTACTATTTAGTCTGTGGTTAAGTCATTGAAAGTCAAATTGATAAATAAATATTTTGATTTGATTTGATTTGGGTCCGGTACCATGATAATTCGCGTGGTTCGATTTTCAAATCGAATTAACTGAAAAAAAGTTCACATAGTTCAATCAATCGAATTGCGCGGTCGGACCACGGCATCTCAGCCGTCAAAAGACAGGCTGACGGTACACTTGATGGTAGGTGGCTACCGTCGCCTATATAACACAAGCAACGCCACCGGGTGCTGCTGACCATAGTGGAATTAATGATAAGGGATTAGGAAGGAATAGGTGGGACAACGGACTCTAGCATCTCTTACTCGTTCACCGAAACACAACAGCACAAGTGCTTTTTATACAATGCGTTCATTTCAGAATAAACCAGTAAGGTATAATAAGTAACTGATTTTTTTTGCTCCTATACCTACCTAATTATTAAAAGTTTTTTGTCGTGAGCTATTTTATTTCGATGTTATTATTCCTTTATTATTATATCTTATTCATTTATTCGTAAACCCTTATTATTCCTTATTAAGGATTATTATTCATAATCCTTAATAAGGAATAATAAGGAATACTGGGGAAAATAACAATAATAAACTTTATCCATCATTTTATCTCTAATCCAACAAGCAATACAAGACAGAAATATAAAATAAAAAAAAAATAAACAAAAAATTCTGAGAATATTACAAGATTGAAGCTATTTACAGATTAAATTCTATTGTTGTTTATAATCTTCTGGAGCCACGTGTGTTTTTGTTCATTTTAAGTTATGGAATTACACTTCAATGGAAAAAATAAAATGTATCAATTGTAAATAACAGTAATCTATAAGCGTGCATCACGAAATACACTCATACTAAGGCAGATCAAACGCAATAAAGACACGATAAATGTAAAAAAATATATTTAAAAAAAGAATTCGAAAAAAAGTAATTTAGGTAGGTACATATCAAAAACAATTTCTATTCGTTTTATCCAATTTGTGTCTCTGCTTGCAATCAACTTTCACCTTTTTCTCAAGCTGCATAAGGTTTCTTTTAATATGATAAATTGGTTGTGCATAACCGAAATCCATTTCGCAATAATACAAATGTTTATTCCTATCTGCTGGATTAGGGTAATACGCCGCATACAATACTTCATCGACTTCGTAAATTTTCACATCAATCGTGTGCTGAAATAAAACTCCACTCTCCAACATCCTGTCAATAACTACACATGAGCTATGGGTCAATTTGTTACCCCAAATGTTGAGGAATCTGAGAAAATATGACTTCTTTAGAGTGTTCAGGATGTCTAGAATTCCAACATCGGTCATCCTGTTGGCAGAAACGTCTAGAGCTCTGATTTTAGAGTACGGAATTCCGAAACTCAAAGCTCTGGCACCTGTGTCTTTTATACCATTACCGGCTACATTCAGGAGTAACAATTGGGGACCTTCAGCTAAATATTTTCCAAGAACACAAGCTCCATAATCTCCAATTTTATTATAACCCAAGTCCAAATACAAAAGTGTCTCATTTCTGCGCAAACCTCTAGCGAAAAAATCCATGTCGTGACTTATGAATTCGTTCTTTTGCAAATGTAATTCAATTATTGTCGTATTACTTTCAAGGAGATATTCAATATGATACGCCAACCATTTAGTTTCGTACGAATATCTGTCGAACAAGGGAACTATTCTACTGAAATCTAAAACTTTGACAACAACATTGCCACCCCAATCTTTCCTCAGAGCTGTCACTATGGGAGCAACACTGGATAACGTTTGTCCAGTTTCACCGATATCACAAAACTCTACAGTTTTATTTCTAAGTAGAAATTTAGAGAAATATTCACCGCCCTTGGTGCCTATATTGTTTCCGTTGACACGCAAATATTTCAACTTGACATTCTTACCGAATTTCGCTAAATTGTATATAGCTGTTTCAGTCAGTTCGTTGTTCATAATATTTAAATTGTTTATACGAGATTTGTCATCGATCAGCAACTTTGTTAATATAATAAAGAAACCTATATCGGTTATTTGATTGTAACAAAAATCCAACTTGGTAATTTTTGTGTGAAACGGTGGTTTGTGGCGCGATCTGCGGACATATCTGACGATGGCCTCCACGTCTTTGTCTGTTATTCTACGATCGTATCGATCTTGTATATCTTTGCCCCGCAATACTAAATTGGATGTACCATCAGAGTTTCTTTCGGTGAAGAGGTTTAAACGTATTTCATTGATCTTTCTTTTTGGAAGCGGCTGCGGCTCGCCAGATAGAACTATTTGGGCTTTATGGCATTGACATGTCTCTGCTATAGCATTGGATTCTCTAACCATATTTTCTGATATTCTTTCTTATAATATATAATTTAAATTTACATTCCCATTGTGAACGTCTTAGAAAAATATCTACAATGTCACCTATTTTATCTGTCAAGTGTTAGTTTTAGTTTTGGTTAGTATCATTTTTAATTTTGACTTTTGAAAGCAAAAAGGTTTGATTTGAGATATAATTTTTAAATGACAACTTATTGAAGTCATTAATTTAAATGTCAACTATTTAATAGACTGACGGTTCAAATAATTATTGTAGGTGACCTATCGTCGCCTAGAAATATAAACATAATAAGGTTTTGACTCTGAAAGCATTATAACGTGTTATAATAAATACATACATGCTTTTACCTAGCCAAAATCATTTATACTAGAGAGTTTCCCAATCTCTTTTCCTAGGGCGGACCCCTATCGTCCGCTGCCATCACTACACCGGGCACCGGGAGACGGACGTCTCTTCAAGACGTGGAGGTCAAATTCCGCGCCTAATCGAGATGGAGCCCGCACTATGCGGGCCTCGTCTGGCAGGGGGAGAAGGTAGCTTGCCTTAACGTCCCCTAACCCCCCGCCCATAGACAGCGCGAGGAGACGTTTTTAGGTTTTTAGTGGGTCGAAGTCCTACATACCCCACCGATCTTCCCATGTTCGGTGGGGATCTGGTTTGCAGATTTTCCCACGTAAAAAAAGTTGTTTGTGTATATGTGTATACCTGTTCATCTGATCCATGCAAAAAAAAAAAATAGGACTGACTCCTATCGCATTCTAACCCTAACCGTAACCCTAACCGAACTCCTAATTTAAGACTACACTACTAGACTAATTTAGTAAGACTAAGACTAGTAATCATTTTCCTTTTTAGGTCGAAAATAAGACTAAAGCCGAAACTTCTTTTTCGTTTTCGGCTGAAAATCCATTTTCGTTTTGGACACTGTAGTGCCTTCTCTTGTTGTCTCACAGGCTCACACACTTAATGGACAGACTCCCGACATCACGTTCTGAGACTGTGCTTGTCTGTGTGATTTAATGAAAAAATCCAAGACGCATACACTACAGACACCATACAGACACTAATGATAACAAACGAAATGTACCAGTACCTGGCTCTGAGTATCTCCTTTCCAATTTTCATGCCACGCCACTCGGACGCAACCACCAAACCGTAAGCATTCAAGTACTTGTCCACTCCGTAATGCTTGAACACGTCGACACTTCTGGCCACTGTGTCCACTGCACCAAACAACTGAGACCACACTTTGTCCTGTGACTAAAAAAAATAATGCACAAATTAGGTACTCAGAAGCACAAATAAACCCGGTTAAAGTGGTATAATTTTGTTTATAATAAATAAACGCTTATGAAGTTGGATGACAATTTGTTAAGTGAATAATTCATGACCTATTTTTTAAAGATATCCTCAAGTGTGAGTCTCCTTTATTGAGTTCAGACGAATATGATGAATTTCTGTCTGTTTAGATTGCTTATTATGATTTAGTTTTATCATTGAAACAAATAATATAGATTTTATATTAGTATATGTCATACAAGCTTTTGCCTGCGACTTCGTCCGCGTTGAAAAATAAAAATGAAACGACTGATTGTTATACTTTTGCCAGGCGATGGATTTTTATAATTTAGATTTAATAAACAAATTTACCTTAAACGGTTCGTCCTTATCATCTTCACAGACGACAGTGAGCACGTTGACGCCAACCATCACAATCGGGCCATCCTCGTCGAGAACGCAAACCAAAGAGACTTTCTGGTTTATAGAATCGCGCCAAAGTTTCTTCAATTCAGCCATAGCCGGGGGGTGATTCGTCACTTCTGTAGAAGTAATTTTTTATTTATTTATCTAATAATATAGGTAAAATTCAAGTGTCTGTTTGTAATTTAAAAATAACTGCTTTTTACTAAATGTACATCAAAAACCACTTGAATTTTTTGTCTGTCTGTCTGTTTGTTCCGGCTAATCTCCGAAACGGCTGGACAGATTTTGAGGGGACTTTCACTGGCAGATAGCTGATGGTATAAAGAGTAACTTAGGTTAATTTAATTTTAGAAAAAAAAAATATATAAGCAGTGTCCAGTACCGTGCAGGTAAATGTGGCCGGGTTCAGCTAGTACTATGTACGTTAGTTTGACTTCTAATTAGTTAATACGACCCACTAGTAGGAAAAACGTTAGCCCACTCCGCTTATAATTATTGAACAATTATTTTAGTTAGGTACTTAATTGATACTTACTATATTACTATATTTATTATATGTATATAATATTACAATATTAGTAACTGGGTTAAGGTTTGAAGCCCATTTTTTTATATTTAAGGACACAATGTTATTGGTGGGTGTTTATTTGTTAAGAGAATATACATATCTAACATCCAAAAAAAATTATAAAGAAAATTCATCCAGACACCTTCATCCAGATAAAAAAGTACTGTTCCCAAGGGATCGTCTAAAACAAAATAAATAACTAACGCCTGGCCAAAGTGTTATAGCAAGAAGAGGTTAAGGGTTATATTGCTTATTTATTTTTTAATTATGAACGCGGACGAAGTCGCGTGCAACAGCTAGTTACCAATATATTTGCACGGTGGTTCATCCCTCGGGAAATACGTGGTCAGCATTTCCATGGCAGTCTCGGTCATGTCGTCCGTCAAATCTTGAATGCGAAGCCTCGTTATCACGCCGTTACGGTTGACGGTGAAACGGTGGTAAGTGGTGGGGCACGGCAAAGAAGACGGACGTGTGAACACCATTGCCTTTGGACAAAACAAACAACCTGTATAGTTTAATAAGAAATATTAAATTGTAAGACTAATATCATTACAAAATATAAAACAAAGCCGTTTCCCGCCTACGCCTTTTAAACTACGTACTGGATTTTAATGCGGTTTTGACTAATGTAAAGAGCGTTAAACGAGGAAGGTTTTTATATAGAACTTTCAAAAAAAAATTGCACCCGTACGAAGCCGGGAGCGGTTCGCTAGTCTATATTTATACTAATATGATTATAATGAGAGATTTGTATAAAATTTTTATATTTTAAAAATTCTTTCACCCATAGAAAGCTACATTGTCAGCGAGTAACATAGGCTATATTTTATAAAGTTACTTGGGCTAAGTCGCGCCCAACAGCTAGTTAATCATTGACAAGCTCATTTCTCGAATGGTTGGGGTGCTTGACTTAGAATTTAGACTCGAAACTTCGAGTCAAAACGCAACTTAGAAATAAATATTCAGTGGAAATTTGAAAGCTGCTATTTAACTACGAATAAGAAAATAAGATTCCTGCTATCACATTTGTATTTTGAAAATATTTACACTGACGTAGTCGCAATTTTCGAGCCAAAAACATGGTTTCAAGTTCCCACGGAGATTATTACGGTTGCCAAAGACCATCTAAGACGCTGTACAGTTGACGGTTGCCATAAAAAAGTCAAAAAGACCAATCATAGACCAATTAAATAATTAAGTTTAGTATTAACTATGGAAATTAATATCTATTTTATACATTTCGATTTTTTAATTTAATTTTTTTCTATTTGTAAATGCTGTTCACGAAATTCCGTTAATTGGCTTACATAACAAATCTATATAGTACTTTAAAGTTCATTATGAAGTTATAGTTATGTCAAGCTGTTAGTGTGTAAATAAATAAATAAATAAATCACAGTTCAAAATATCAAAAAGCGGACCAATTTGTAACACCGATTCGACAACAGCATCAAAAAGTGACAAAAATAACTTAATATTTTTGACATATTCCATTTTTATATATTTTTTTAAATTTTTACAATCGCAATTTGGAATATTTAGCCAATGTCATCCTGAAAATTCTATTCTAACTAGGTACTTAATGGGGAAATAATTTTTTAAATCAGATCAGTAGTTTCAAAAATACATCATCATCATCTCAGCCATATAGTATGTATACTGCTGGTCATAGGTCTCCCCCATAACTTTCCAATAGCCTAGGTAGACCCTTCGCACTTAGGCTAAGTTCACATGACCGTACCGCGCGGATCAACTGAACAGGTCAATATGTACATGTTTGTAGAACGCGGTACCGTGTTCTACAAACGCGGTACACGTGGTACCGCGCGGTTATATAGACAGGAAACACTGTGATCTTGTACCGCGCGGTTAGTTGTTCAGCGGTCATGTGAACTTAACCTTATCAAGTCGCCTGTCCACCTTGTGGGTGGACGTCCATCTGCGCTTGCAGGTCCTTAGTCTGTCCTTACTATGTGTCCTGCCCACAAACACTAAAGTACGTCTACGGATCCCCTCATTTCTGATTCAATCTCCCCAATGTAACCCCGAACATAACCCTCTCCTTAGCTCGTTGAGCGACGTTGAGTTTTCTTACGAGGCCCATAGTAAGAGACTCTTATGAGTTTCGAAGATTACCTCGTACATATATTAGAAACATAATAACTTTACCTCATTATTATTATCAGTATCAGTGTCAGATTAAGAGGCCCTTGGTTTGTATTAGGATCTTCAGTTTAAGGGATTACGTAGATTTTAAATGTTACAATAAAGCTTATTTTCTCTAACTTTTAAGTACATAAAAGAATTGAACAATATTTTCTAAAATGTTATTTCAAAATATTGAAAATTTAGCTGTTGAGATCTGGTTTCCATAGAGAAATCGTGTTCATCGACTTCAAAAATTGAAACGTTGAAAATAATTGAACTAAGATAACGTTTTCGGCTATGAAATTAACTAAAAAAATTGGGCGCCAGCTAACTAAAAAATGAAAAAAATCATATGTTAGCACTTAAAATATATTTAAACAACAAAAATAAAAAAAACACAGGGGGTGGTCCTTAAGCCCGTACGTTATTATATATATATATGAAATTTAAAATTTGATTCAGTAAATCCGGCTAATAAAAGTTAAAAACTTAGCTGGATATGAATAATGGCTGGATGTAATAATATAGTTTTCCTTCTCGGCAAAATAAAACACGCTGCTCATCAGTATCACCAAGGAAAAATGAAGAAGGCTCATCAGAATGTAAAATGCGGATAAAACCCAGGATTCATTATATAATAATTATATATCTCTAATTAAATCCATGAATGACAAAAAACCAAAACAAAAAAACCATAACAAAAAAAACCCTGAAATGAAAAAGAAATAATTAAACACAAATCTAAAAGAAAAAATATGTGTGCTTGACCGTGGGAATCTAAAATTTAGATATAAGATCCCTAAATGTTAATAATTTATTCAATAAATGGTCAGGCAAAAACAAACAAGAGTAAAATAAAAAAAATACAATTGCATAAGGATTAAAAATAAACTGCAAAAGATAATAGAATTAAATGAGTAAATTAACAATAAATTTAAAATGAACTAAAACACAAATTATAATAAAAAAACATTAATCAACAATCTATCATCAGAAATAAGATGAAATACGTACCCATTTATAAACCGGGTTTTTTTTTTACATAGATATTTTAAACTGAATAATTAAAATTTTAAAAGAAAATGAAACTGGCAAATACAGGCTATTATCAGCACAAAAACTGAACCGCTCTCTGCGAGCGACAGAGAAACAAAAAAACGCTCTCTGACTGAAAATTTTGAATATTGAACGTCAAATGCAATTCTATATATTTAAAAAAAATAATAAGTTTTTAAATACTTAAATAAATAAATAAACAAATAAGGTAATATAACTAATAAAATAAATAAAATAAGTAACGCTACGTTACAAAATACAGTTGAAAAAATATTTTACACACAAAAGCAGTCATATGGCTACGCGGAGCCACCAACGCGCGTAGCTCGTAGCAATTGCTACTTTTGCTACGTAGCTAATCCGGCACTGCCAGTATTAAATTTAAATTTACTTTAAAGTAAAGTTATTACTTACTTTGTTGGGTATATTTGTGTTTTTTTTTTATAAATAATACCAGGATTTGCCCGCGACTTCGTCCGCGTCTGATCGCTACTAAGCTTCACAGGATTACCAGCTGGACTAATGTGAAGATTGTTTGAAAATTTCATCAAAATCAGTTCAGCGGTTTTGGAATCCATAAGGAACATACATACATACACACATCGCCTTTTATATATATATAGATTGTGTGAGAAATAAATGATTTCTTTCTTTCTTTCTATGCCTACAATTTGCCGCTATGCGGGTCTGATTCTAATATATTATACTAGCTACCCATATAGTATATTATAATAAAATAAATAAATAAATATCTTCACACATTTAACACAGCACCATCTAGTTCCACAGTAAGCAACTAATGCTTGTATTATGGATACCAGACAGTTGATATAGTACACATATTACTTTTTTTTTGTAAATACATACATGTATATTATAAATATAAAACATCCATGACTCAGGTACAAAGGTAAAATGTTAACACATAACCTAGCGGGATTCGAACCCGCGACTGTCTGGTTAACAGCTAGCTAGCCACTAGACCAAACGTGTCGTCAAAAGCATAATATAGTATATTATGCTTGCAAAGATATATTATTTCGATTGTATATTATAATCAGCTAACACATTCACACGACATAAAACTTACCCCGATTTGCTGTTTCAGTGATTATATCCTCAGAGCACCGACTCCTGTCGACAGTAAACTTATTGTGAACATAACGAGGGTGGCAAGCCGACGAGACCTGAAGGAATTTATATTAAATTTCTCACCTATTTCCTTTCGCCATAGATCTAACAAACTTTTACAATCCCCTCCTTGAAATTATAATTTCTATTAATTTATGCAACTTAAATTAATTTGATGAGGAATCGTCTTTGATTAAAAATAAATAAATAAATATATGCATTTTTTAAAATATTAAAATGTAGAGGCTTTAATCCCCCAAACCCCAAAATATTCTGAAATTAACATATTTTTTTAAATTGTAAATGTAAAAAATTGTATTTGTAACCGTAATTTTTTTTTTGTAATTTTAAATTAATTCAAAATTGTAATTTTACTTACTTACTTGATAATAAACAGCCTGTGGGGTGCAACATTGGAACTATTTTTAACCCATGACGTCAGACGCAAGAACTTGTTGTTATAAATTTCTGTGTGTCTGTGCATCGTATCTGTGTGACCGATTTTGATCAGGTTTTTTTTTGTTTGAAAGCTGACGTGATCGGGATTGTTCTTAGTTATAATTTGTAAAGTTATCAGGCGTTTGAAGACTATCAGCCCATTTCTTAATTAACGAAAGGATTTCACTAAGTTCCACATGTTCGATTAATGTTGAATTTGGTATACTTACTGTTACTGTTACTTACTGTACTGTCCAATTTCCATGACATGGTAACCTTGACCTGGTACTGCATCATCTGCGGGACACCCAACTCGTCAGCAGCTTACAGCAGATATATCGTGTTTCGACTCAATAGAAAGTCGGTGGTTTGCTTATAATTTTCAATTATATATAACTTATTTCATCTTTACACCTCTACAACTAGGCTATCCCATTGTGATTTTTTTATATAAAAATTGGCACACACGCTGACGGTGCACTAAAACGGTAGCTACATTCTCATCTAAAACAAACTGGAGACTTAATATATCTTTATGCATATAATATATATTAACTTAATATATATTTTTATTAAAGAAAATGGGATTTAAGGGCTGAAAATAATTATCCTACAATCCTTTGGGAGCCTTTCTTACTTCTCGTAAAAAAATACTCTAGACAAATGCGCGCTCTAGACATTGTATAACTCTATGCGAATTCAACAGCGAGATGATGGAATTTATAAATTAATGAATTTATCGCGTCTCGATGCCCATTCGCATCGTCATTTTCCATCAAATATTGAAAAATTTATAAAAAATAAAAATAAATTAGAATTTTTTTTTACAATTCTTTCAACTGTACCTATTGCAATGGTGCCTTTCTTACTCGTGGTCCACCTGATAAGTTCACCTGGGTGGACGATGGAAACTACTTGTATTTAACATTAGTGCATCTCTTGAGGTAGTATACAGGCACCACTGGAAATATTGTCCCCTTAGTTCACTTATGATGTGGACGTATGGTATTTTGTAAATAGTATGACCATAGAGTAAATAGTACTTATGGTATGACCCATGGTACATCTTGCGAATAGCTCCATTGATGCTCCCTAGCTTTGCACGACTCGAATTTTGCAAGGTATAATGAAACATGTACATAAAAGTGTATGTACATTGTACACTTTTTAATACAATGATTACTTCTGACAAAAATTTCTACATAAAATTTTCTACAAATTTAGATATATTCATTTTTACCTTACGATCAATACTTTAGAAGCTACAGACTGTGTGAGTAAACAGAGACTCATTTTTTTTTTTCATACCTACGACACAACCAAGAAAAAACCAATAATCAAATATATAGCATATATATCAAATATATATATATCCACGTTTATAGTTTTTAATTGTAGCTCGTAATATAGTAACTTTTATAAAATATAGCCTCAATGATTTACTTGCTGACTGTGGCTTTCTATAGATGAAAGAATTTTCAAAATCGGTCCAGTAGACTTTTAATTTATTACATTGTAAGCATAAAAAAATACAAATCCTCTCCTCATAATATTAGTATAGATAGATAATTGCCACTGCAAAGGTTTGGAACTCCCTGCCGGCGTCAGTGTTTCCGAGCTCATATAACCCAAATATTTTTAAATTTGAGTGAATATACATCTTCTGGGTGAGCTCACTCCATCCTCGACCTCGTCTTTGCTAAAAGGCTTTTTTTACTTAAATAATAAAAGAATAAAAAGAAAACTTTGTACAGGGGAGATGCAAGTCGCCTAGAGCGGACGCGGAGGATGCCAAGAGTAGTCTGTAGGTCTATCCCACTACCATCTCGGGGCGGAGTATCCAATAGTATCCTGTCCAATAGTATCAGGAATGATGGATTCATGTTTTAAAAAAAGGTCACAGAGCTCTGCATATTTACAATTCTGGAAAGTGCAGCACTAAGTCTGCCAGACCAGCTTAGTTTGGTCATTGTACTTTTTATTAAAGTTCGTTGAACACTTTTTTGTTTTTGTTCACTAAAGGTGAACACAAAGGGTGTTGTGAATACAGCGTATTACTCTTAGGGTAAACTTACGTATACTTGACATATGTGTGGAACTATAAATTTCATTTCACATAGGCAAGGTCAAAAGACAAAATAACTTCTATGACATAGGAACAAACTTTAAAGTTTCTCGCTGTTTATTGGGTTCATCATCATCATATCAGTCGTATGACGTCCACTGCTGGACCTATGGCCTACGCTGGCCTTCCCATATTTTTTTAATAAGAAGAACCCGCGGCCTTTACAAGTTAAGCGGAAGGAATCATTCGTTTCTTCAAGAAAATCACATTTTTTGTAATAGTTTAGGAGGATACTTTGTTTTTCAGAGTAGAGCACACTGCACACTGCGTTACGCAGTCATTTGGGCAGACCGTTTGGCGGCAGTAACCAACCCCTTACAGAAGACCACCATGAAATAACAGTATGTGTGTGGTGTTTCGGTGAGCGAGTAAGGGATGCCATATCCCATATCATTTCTTATCTTAAATCCTACTATGGTCGGCAGCGCACTTGCTGTTCATCAAATGTTGCTTGTATTTTAGATAACGGTAACTACCTACCATCATGTGGACCGTCAGCCTGTTGTTTTTCATCGTTAGAAAATCCTCATAGATACGTCATAGATCTATGAGGATCCTCATAGATCCTCATAGATGCGTGGTTATGCCAGACTCCTACCGGTTAACCAACGACTTTCTAGCAGGCGGGGTCGCAGGAACGTTATAACACGACATCCGCGTCCCGCCACGCCCAGCGTGGGGAGGGCTACCTTGTCGGAACCTCACAAGACCCTAAAGCGGAGGTACACAGGCCATCTCGAGGGAATTCACTACGGACTCAGGATGGGTGGTAGTCTCCCCTAAGAAACATAATACCTAACTATCACAATATATTGTAATACTGTGCTATCACGAAGAATATCACGAACACACACGAACAGAACATATCTGCTGAGGAAAATTTGTCAACCTACTATTTCAAAAGACGGAGGAGGTATGACTGTAGTCATATTATCTATACTAATATTATATAGATTTGCATTGAGTAGGCTCCGAAACTAACTGGACCGATTTGAAAAATTCTTTCACTGTTGGGAAGCTATATTATCAGCGAGTAACATAGGCTATATTTTATAAAGTTACGCGGACGAAGTCGCGTGCAACAGCTAGTCTATAATAAAAATCGGTGTACGATGTCTGTACAATTTACCCTAGACACATGCAACTCGTGGTACTTCGTACTTGGCATTCCGCCATATTGGCGTACCTCCAACTCTCTTGTGTTGAACCAACGCGCTCAGTGAAAACAGTTTCATGTTGACTTCAAAACTGAACGGATGTTAGAGTTTGATAGTTAATTTGATTAAACAAAAAACAAATAGTTGCTTAATTTTCGTTTGTAACTGGTAATAATTTCTTCAGCAAGTTTTAAAGTCGGATTAACAGCGCGGGAAAGCGGTAAAACAGGACACGTCCCGCGGCCATTTTGAATTGACCTAAACAACAAAACAAAGGTGTTGTGATTCTTTGTTGTTTTACAACTTGGACTTTTTTGAAGAAAATTTGCTCAGATTCGACAGTTACTACGTATATGTGAGTACTTAATAATTTTATTTTTTAGATATACTTATATAGTGCTAACTTTTGCCCTTTTCTTATCCTTTCTTAGATTTTAGATAAGTATATAATTTTTAGTCGATATATATTACTGATATATAATTTTTAGATATATAATTTCTTGAATTTTAGATATATAATTTCGCCCGCGTGTAATATCTAGACTATGTCCATCCTGAATGTCTTTTCTAACTATTGGTGAAATATTTATTTAAAATCTGATGAGTAGGTAGTGTCGAATATTACCTCCTACCTTTTGAATTACCCTACATTTTGAATTTTTAAAATTTTTTTACGAAACTACTGGCTAAAATGTAATAGTGTGCTATATTTTTTAAATCAGCTCACGGAGCCTATCGAGTGGAGTTTTCAATGAAAGCATTTGATATCAACTCGATAGGTTTCTAAAGAATTTTTTCATATAAAAAATTAATGACGTCATAATTGGAAAATGTACAAGGTGACGGATGTAGGATCACCAAAATGACTGAAAAACTATTACTACTGAAAAACGTAAAATCTTCATAAGCGAACTTTCGCACAGGAATGTAGTCAGGTCCACGACTATAACTATAATAAACATAGATATAACAACTGTTGCACGCGACTTCGCCCGCGTAATTTCATAAAATAATGTATGTACTTGGCTTTCTATAGGTGAAAAATTTTTGTAAATCGATCCACTAGGTACATAGTTTTTGAGTTTATTCATTACAAACATACAAAAATACAAATCCCCTCTCTTTATATTCAAATTCAAATTCATTTATTTCAGGCAACTGGACCCATATGTTACATTATTATACATTAATTATTATGTCTAGACAGTTCTGTAGTAAAAAGTATAAGTAAAATAAAATAGGAATAAATCACAAGATAAAAGGTAAATGCCTAAAAATAGTAGTAGGTATTTATTAGCATAGACAAACAAAAATACAAATCTTTTCTCTTCATAATATTAACAAGTAAGTATAGATTATACCTGACACCTTGAGAACAACATGTTTTCCATATTCTCTTAGCCTGTACAAATTGGTATTTTAATATGACGATTATTTATCTACTTCAATTTATTTTGTGTTTTCATTCATAGTATGTTTATTTTCGTATGTTCCATTAATTTTATTGCGCGCTTGATTACGAGTACAAATGTAAAGACCATTTTTACGAATTACGTACAAACACGTTGATTTATTATTTGTTTTTATGTAATTCGCCATCTTGTTTTCAAAAAACATGGCCGGGGTTGGCAAACATTTAATAAAATTGTCAACAACGCAATGTTACCATTTAATAATAGTGTCAAGCCTGTCAAGGTGTTGTCTTTTGAAGTCGCAAATTATCTTGCGCCTCTGCAGGCCTATTTTATCCTTAATCCTTGAGGTTATAGCTTGAAACATTAAATTTCAATACAGTTCAGTAGCACATCGTGAATCTTCGTTCACGCAGAAAAGAAAGTACTGCTCGGACGATTACGAAGAAAGCTTAAAACTTACAATCAACCTTAGACACAATGTCCATAAGGTTGATAATAGAATGCGCACTCGCGTAAGATAGCAAGCGATGCACGCTAAGACGGCGCCAGCTGGCGACCAATAGGTGTACTAAGTGTGTGGATCCAACGCTTTAAATATTCCTCTTCTGCGCAGGTTAAGTAAGCCCTAACCCTAAGTTAAGTAACTTAAGTTGGGTACTACTGTAAACAATACAATATAATACTCAATACGGTCAATACAGTAAGGTCTACGCACACGTGTTTATACCACTATGTTGTCCGCAAAATCTGTTTATAGTTCTTATTTGGTCTGTGTTTCCCATACATTATTTTAGTTAACAACAACCTTTACAGTTTAAATAGTATAAATATGTCTTTACTTATTTTTAAAAATCTTTAAAAATACCTATATCATTTTTTTTGTTTTTTGCTTCATAGACGCATAAAATAATTTTTGGATTAAATTTCGCCTTTGTGCCGTTTTTAACCCCTGACGCCCGACGGAAAAGAGAGGTGTTATAAGTTTGACCTGTGTGTAGGCACAGTTTAACAAGGGAATATATTGTAATACTGTGGTGTAGGTATGTGTGCCTGTCTGTGGCATCGTAGTTCCCAAAAGGGTGAAAATATCTAAAGTCGAAATAATTAAAGACATAAAACTTCATTTCAATTAGTCCAATATTTTGGAGTCAAGGACAAGTTCAAAGCCCTCGAGTTATTTTCGTTCGCCATCTTGTTTCGGCCATTTTGACATGTCTACACTACACGTCAGAATTATAAGTACCAATTATACATGTCTAAAATTGATGTCATGTCCACTTTCAAACAGCTCATGACTATTCTTATCTTATCTTATCAAATACGTGTACTGTCTATAAGTAGCGACATTGTTGTCCGCAGTTTTGTGGACAACATAGCAAAGAAGGCATACGCGTTTATTTGTTGTTATTTGTATCGAAAATATTAGTTTCCAGGTTTATTTACGTGTGAAGTGTGATTTCATCCTGCTTTTTACTTTTTGAAGACTGGTTTTTACCTATACAGAAAAAACGACTACAAATTGGTATCTACGGAACAGAAAGTTTCACCTTCAACTAAAGCCAGAGAAAGAAATTATTAAAATTCATTGTCTGCAATCCAAATCACCTCTCTGTCTATCCTATGAAATATGACAGAGAGAGATAGATACACTGCTCACTACACTTTGAGACATTGTCGGTATTTTATAGCATCCGCTATGCAATAAATTGGAACTAAGAAGTTAATGTCCAGCCAAAACCTAAACGACTTTATTGCTAAGTAATAACGATTATAAATTAAGATTAATTACGTACGAAATGACGTCAAAGCAAGGTTACGTCGGACGTAATATTTGTGTAGCGTGAGCCAATCAAATACACGTTGCTATGGTAACTGTTTAGCGTTTGACGACATTTCTGCATGCCTTATTGAGGCGGTTACATCATTTTTTTTTCTTAAATTCTAATGGAGCGTGATTACATGATGTTTTCGAAATACACAAGTATTGTCACCATATAAAATCATCAATGAGTGGTTTATGAGAAGTTAGGGGAGAAATAGACAAAAGCGGACATCAACTTTATTTCATAACTAGCTGTTGCACGCGACTTCGTCCGTGTAACTTTATAAAATATAACCTATGTTACTCGCTGATAATATAGCTTCCCAACAGTGAAAGAATTTTTCAAATCGGTCCAGTTGTTTCGGAGCCTATTTAATGCAAACAAACAAATCTTTCCTCTTTATAATTTCCTCTTTATAATTTCCTCTTTATTAGTGACGATAGTATAGATATAGATATGATATGACAGAAGATGAACGTACGAGAGATTAATAGCCGAAATCCAAAGGCAGTCAAGCATTTATTGTTGAGATGTAGGTCACCGAATGGGCTGCCAGTGGGTCCCAAGGCGTCACCTTATAAGTCTCGGTGCAACATCATGTAGGAAATTGGCAGACGTTAGACAATTACCATCCAAGCACTACAACCTTGCCAGTTCTTTGACCTGATTTGATAGCCTACTTCGTAGTTTTCGCGATAGCCTATTTAGTGCGACGCGTTTGAAATTCGAACGCTTTTGGTGACGACAGACAGCTGATGGCGTAGATGATGAAATGAATAAAATATTAATTGCTCCAGTGTATATGTTAGCCTTAGTAGGGCACCGAAGTCGTGTCATAACGTCCCCGCGACGCCGCCCATCAACGGCCGCGCTAGAAAGTCGTTGGGTTTTAGCCGGTACCATAGAGTAAATAGTACTTCGGGTTAAGTACTATTTACTCTATGCCGGTACGAATCCGGCATAACCCCGCAGCGTCCCCTACACTGCTTGGTATCCAAGAGATTTTCCCTACGTTAAAAAAAATGAACTCCAAGTTGGATTTAATATGAAAGAAAGAAAAGAAATTTTATTGATTACGAAACACAAATATCACATACAATACAAGTTTAATGAGAACAATCTTAATATCTTATTGGCAATAGTACCACACTTACCAGTGTGGTAGTTTAAGCCTTAAAAAAATCATTATGACATATAATTATTATTTCTAAATAGCAATCATAGGTACTTGCCTTATCGCTCTGCGATTCTGGCAGGGACAAATTTGGTAATGAACTTCTCAAATATAGTTAGACGATTGAAAAGAACAAAACCTTTTGAATTAGTGCAGTGACAAAATAGTGATTACGTATGTTAGTGCTATTTATAAATAACACAATAACAGATTGTCTTTTGAATTAGTTTAGTGACAACATAGTGATGCGTAGTGAAGTTAGTGCTATTTACAAATAACACAATAACAGATTGTCTTTTGAATTAGTTTAGTGATGTTATGTTAGTGTTACTTATAAAGAATTTAACTTATTAGTCCTACGACTAGATTATAATCCTAAAATAATGTAGTTTCCCGGGTACCTACTACTTTGAAAATTTATTTACATGAAGGGTATATTAAGCAATCAATTCTTTAAATATTCGACAAAAACCGCATCAAAACCTGTTGCGTAGTTCTGAAGTAATCAACGAACTAATAGACAAGCACGTGTATTTATAATTTTATAGATACAAGATTGGAAATAACAAAACCAAAACATGTTAGTAAATAGAAAACCACGTGGCGCCATCTTTTAATAGCAAGAAAAAAACATTTCAAATCGAGATCAAGGTTATTGGCCTTAATGTCCACCATTATACTCAGACCTCTGTGTCCCTTTATATTCTCATAAAAAAGGTAAACGTATCGTAAAACCTAAAACGTCAGAGGTCCTATTAAAATGGATACGTGATTGTTTTATGCTTGGATTTAAGCCAAATGGGAAAGTTCGCTGTATTTTTGACTTGAGACGTCTGGTATTTCCTGAAAAGAGGAAAAATAAATATCAAGGAGAAAATGAAACGATCTATTTCCAGAACGTTCTCTGTGAAGTTTTTATTTCGCAAACTGGCAACTGTGTCCTTCTGTTTAGTTTAGATGATCCCTCAGGAACAGTACTTTTTCTAGATGAAAGGTAGGGCACCTTTATGTCCTTTCCAGTATCCATCCCTGACAACATGTATGCAAAATTTCATGAAGATCGTTTGAGTAGTTAAGGCGTGAAAAGGTAACAGACAGACAGACAGGGTTACTTTCACATCTATACTAATATTATAGAGCTGAAGAGTTTCTTCGTTTGGTTGAACGCGATAATCTCAGGAACTACTGGTTCGAATTGAAAAATTCTATTTGTGTTGGATAGTCCATTTATCGAGGAAGGCTATATAACATTTTGAACGCGGACGAAGTCGCGGGCATCAGCTAGTTTATAATATTAGTATCTAAGTACCTATGGATTAAAAATCGAGTTTCAAATTTATAAAATAAAATAAAATAATCAAATCATAATACCGCATACGCGGAAGATCAATGTCGTAGCGGATGCTACAACAACATGCTGATCGGAGAACATTTTGTATACACTTCTGGGTTATTTTTCTAATATATTTTCCTGTTATGTATGAAAGATTACCATGTAAACATTTTTTCTTTCTTTTTAATAACTGTAATAAGTTTAAAAATTATATTTATCCATCCCGTAAGACAGGATTCCGAGTAGTTCCCTGACGTCATATGCAAATTGGCTCGAAAACTCCTCGTCAAAGTTCGTTTACCACGCGTTGGAAACGCGCCATTTTGATTAAACATTTCAAATGTCAAAGCTTTTTACATCATACACGTTTTTAGGTCTCCTCATTTCAGCATAGTCCTCTCCAAAGTTTGTGGGCGATGTTAAGCTTTGTAAGAAGGCCGATAGTTATGAGATAACCTTATAGTTTAAACATTTTTCATTCTTGGTCCACACACAAACATACAAACTTTCGCATTTATAATATTAATTATGGATTTGTGTGTGACGCCCTGTGTAATTTTTTTATTTATTTATTTATAATTTTAACAATTTTAAGGCTAATATAAAAAATACATGTAAAATGATAACACTAAAAACCGCTGAGGTTTAATCTCGTGTTATCATTTGTAATTTATTATTAAAATCTAATATATAATATTAATTACAATTTAAAAAATATTGGTTTAATTTAATATTTTTAATCGTTATATTGTTACATTAAATTGTTAAATTCAATAATTAAATTTGTGTATTTTAGCGTGTATTTAACACGCTTTACTCAGTCTTCGACAAGTAAAATTTCTAATAATACTGAAATTTTGAATAAACGTTGTCAGGAGTACCAACAGATAAGGACATAGGAAGACTTATAAGAACCTTTTATCCATAAAAAGTACTGTTCCCGAGGGTTCTATGGGTTGTTTTCAATTAGCTTATAATGCACACTGCCAACGTTTAGAACTCCCTGCCGAGGGTCTGTGTTTCCGAGCTCATATAACCCAAATCTTTTCAAAGTTCGAATATTCACTTGAACTTATTCAGTATCAGAAGATGCATATTCATGCATCTTCTGTGTGGGCTCGCTCCATCGTAGGCCTCTTCTTCGTTACACGGCTAGATACTGCTCAAGAGCACACCCACTAATAAATAAAAAGCTAAAGTAAGCCAAGTCAAGAAAGACTTAATAGATTATGGCTTTCTTGACTTGGCTTCCGGCATTCCGGCACGGACACCTGCATTCTTCCTAGTGTTGCGTTTGTCCAAAGGCGAATCTGACCACATATCATCAAGTAGATCATCAGTCTGTCTTCAACCCATTATAATGTAAAAAAAATAACCATAATAATAATTTTTAACATTTGTATTTATCCCCAGTTAAATTGATTGATAAAAACCAGACAGCCAAAATAAAATACTAATAAAATCAGTATATTTTAACAACGCACATTAAAAATATAAATCAACGTGTTACGAGCAGCTACTGCGGGCAGGATGCCCGCAACTCGAGAAAATAACTATTTTTATATTGAACCAAATGCGTAGATGTCTTATTTGTTTATGAAATCTGCTCGTGTGGAAGGTTAAGGTCGAAAGATGCCAGGTGATGTGATAGACACTTCTTTGAAGCAATAATAATAATAAGTCTTCTTGTGCTTCTTGACACAGCACGAATTGTCAGGAGGGTCCTCACTCTGCAGCCCTAACCACCGGTAGCTAGGTTTTTTTTTAATTTATATTGTAAAAAATTATAAATTAAGAAAGAAAATAAATACTTGAATAATAATAATAATTGACATCGCTGTCCCACATGACGAAAACCTCGTGAAAGCCGAAAAAGATACATATACTTGGCCCACAAGGTGCCCGCCATGTGGGATGTCGATTCGACCATCATCGTCTCGATAGTCGTATCTGCGAACGGTTTTATAGCGAAGAGCCTCGACCAACAGCTCTCACTAGAAGGCTGGGTCAAGGGAAAGATACAGAAGGTGGTACTTCTTGACAAGGGGCACATACTTTTGGGGCCCTTGACACCACCAGCTTGGTGCAAAAGTTATTTTTTAATACCTATTACACTATTCGTATATTGTCAGGAGGTTCTGCGAGCTAAGTTAATTAAAAATAACCTTGCCCCTCTAATTTTAATTAACTTCTGTTTTGAACCTTATAAAGTTGACGACACGTTTGGTCTAGTGGCTATAGTAACCCTAGCTGTTAACCAAACGGTCGCCGGTTCGAATCCCGCTAGGGTCTAATGTTTATAATGTTAACATTTACCTTTGTACTTGAGTTATGGATGTTTGTATTTATAATATGTATGTATTTACAAAAAAAAGTAATCTATGTATTATATCAACTGTCTGATATCCATTATACAAGCATTAGTTGCTTAGTGTGGAACTAGATGGTGTTGTGTGGAATGTGTGAAGATATTATTATTATATTATTATATTTTTTTTATTTCAGAAGCAACAATGCCGTCTGAAATAATATCAAACAAGTCGATGCAGCGAGAGTTGGCCGATTCAATCATTAGAATGGTGCCCTTGGATGAAATTAGGATCCTCTTGGCTTGTGGAGCTAAGGTGCGGAAAATTTGAATATTTTTTTTGTAATAACAATTAAAAAGATAGTTAAACTTAGGTATGGGACAGTCGTACTTGCTATATACTAGCATAGATAAAATAATTTTAGTAGGTACTGGTTTAGTACTGTTTTATCTATAATACTAACAAGTACACCACAAGAACGTCTGTTCAACTAGACGATCCGTCTGTTGGCATTATAATGTAAGACTAGGTGGTGCCAACAAATTTGTAGCTGTAGTTCGTTTTTTTGAAAATCTCACAGGAATGTAATATTTTTCCAGGATAAAAAGTATCCTATAGTTTAATCCAGGCAATTGTCAATACATCAGTGAAAACAGGATTCGAATCGGATAAGCCGTTTCTGAGATTAGCGTGCACAAACAGATAAACAGACTGAAATTGTAAAAACTATTTTTTTGACATGGGAAAGTAGTCCCTGCTAAAACTTTCGTCAGTTTTCAAATTCATCCCCTTATCAAGTCGTAGTAGGTAGACTCTTAGTACCTTTTGAAACTAAAGCTCTAAACAGACAACTGTCAGATAATTGCTCTGATGCAAGCAAACGTAGACTCTAAGGTTTTTTTTAAATATATTTAATGTACCTACAGACACGGCTCGTTTATGATTTTATTATAAGTAGGTATAGATATTTGTTTTTTTTTTTAATTCAGGTAAACGAGCCCGTGACACAAGGATTGCGTCCACTGCACTACGCCATTTGGCAACGATACTTGGAAGCGATCAGACTTCTGTTGGTGAGAGGTTGCGATGTCAACGCTCGGGACGACTGCGGCTACAGTGCGTTGCATCTATCCGCTGAACATGGGTAAGTTAGAATAGGTAGTCGTGTTCAGCTATGAGCTATGTTTTTACGTTTCTAACTATAAGCCAGGTTTTTTTTTATGTTTCTAGCTATGAACTAGTTTTTATGTTCCTAACTATGACCTATGTATTTTATGTTTCTAGATATGAGCTAGTTTTTATCTTCCTAACAATGACCTATATATTTTATGTTTTTAGCTATGAGCTAGTTTTTATGTTCCTAACTATGACCTATATGTTTTATGTTTCTAGCTATGAGCTATGTTTTTTGTTTCTGAATATAAGCCAGGTTTTTTTATGTTTCTAGCTATGAGCTAGTTTTTATGTTCCTAACTATGACCTATGTATTTTATGTTTCTAGATATGAGCTAGTTTTTATGTTCCTAACTATGACCTATATGTTTTATGTTTCTAGCTATGAGCTAGTTTTTATGTTCCTAACTATGACTTATGTATTTTATGTTCCTAACTATGACCACTGTATTTTATGTTTCTAGCTATGAGCTATGTTATTAGCTCTTAATTCTCAGACAGGTTTAGTGTAAAGTTATCTGCACTGGTACCTATTTTTTTTATGTAAAGCTCGTCAGAAAGGTTGACGACTCACTTGATGGTAGGTAGCTGGCTACCGTCAATACAATACAATGGATACATATGGATATATTCGGTGACAATGAAACGAAATCGTTTTTGTTTTCTACAGCTGAAGACACTTCCTATGATTTCAGATACACAGAACTAGTGAAACTACTTCTCGAGAGTGGCGCAGCAGTGGACTACCGGACTGACACTGGCGAGGAGTTTCCGCGGACTACTTTGTGCGATGAACCCCTGAGATTGGCTATTAGGAACAAACATTATGTAAGTGCATATAGCGGCCCGCATCCGTCTTCGCACGAATGCCAATTTTTTTGCAAATCATAATCACAAACCTTCCTTGTTGATTCCCTTTTCCATATTTATATGTGTAACAAATTTCATCCAAATTCGTTAAGCCGTTTTTGCGTGAAAGAGTAACAAACAAACATCCATACACATCCATCCTCACATATTAGTAAGATTATACCTTACCTGAGTGTTGGATATTTTGTATTTATAATATGTATGTATTTACAAAAAAAAAAGTAATCTATGTAATATATCAACTGTCTGGTATCCATAATACAAGCATTAGTTTGCTTAGTGTGGAACTAGATGATGCTGTATGGAATGTGTGAAGATATTTATTTATAAAGAAAGAATAGACTTATACACTTTACAGTATTAATAGTTGTTTATTTCCAGGATGTGGCCAGATTACTGCTCGAGCATGGCGCCGATCCGAACAAGCGTTACTTCTTCGGTTCTGAAATCAATCTTATCTTTGACCCTGAATATTTGGAGCTACTTTTGACGTTTGGTGCCAACCCTGACTCCAGAGATAGGGCTGGCCTCACTCCCTTGATGAAGACTGCCAGGCAACGAAATGTAATTTATTTTATTTTAAAATCAACTAATGTGATATGATATCTAATGATATGTGGTGATAGTTAGTGGCAGGGCACATAGCATTTCGCAGTCATTTAGGCAGCCAGTCTGGCGGCAGTAACCACCCCCTTACAAAAGACTAATGTGATATGATATCTAATGTGATGTGATATGTGATAGTAGTGGCAGCGAACAGTCCTTTTTTCTGGATGAAAGGTACCCTATGTCCTTTCCTGTATCCCTGACAACGTGTATGCAAAATTTCACGACGATTGGTTTGTTAGTTAAGGCGTGAAAAGGTAACAAACATACAGACAGACAGAGTTACTTTCACATTTTAATATTAGTATGGATATGGATTGCCATAAATTGGTAAATTTATGGCCATAATTTACCTTGCAGGGCATGGAGTCCGTTCTTCTATTGATAACTCATGGTGCTGATGTGAATGCGATGGCAGATGTCAGGAACGATTACAGAACAGTTCTCCATTACGCTGTCTTGAGTGGTAAGTTGCTCTCTATTTACTAGCTGTTGCACGCGACTTCGCCCTCGTAACTTCATAAAATATATATATTTTATGAACTTCATAGGTAAAAGAATTTTTAAAATCGGCCCAGTAGTTTTTGAGTTTATTCATTACACACATACAAAAACACAAATCTTCTCTATATAATATTAGTATAGACTAGTGAACCGCTACCGGCTTCGCCCGGGATGCTTACCCGATGAGGGACACCCCTCATCGTTGCCCCACGCAAGTACATCTGTCAGTTGTTAGTGAATAATAAGACTGGGCTACTTAGTATAAGAATAACGACACGTTTGGTCTAGTGGCTAGTAACCCTAGCTGCTAACCAAACGGTAGCGGGTTCGAATCCCGCTAGGGGCAAATGTTTTATGTGTTGAACATTTTACCTTTGTACCTGAGTCATGGGTGTTTTTTATTTATAATAAGTATGTATTTATAAAAAAAAGTAGGTAATCTATGCAGTATATCAACTGTCTAGTAACCATAATACAAGCATTAGTTGCTTACTGTGGAACTAGATGGTGCTGTGTGGAATGTGTGAAGATATAATTATATTAATATTCACATTAATTTAGCTATTCATTAATATGCGAATATTCATATATTAAGTTAGGTATTCATTAATATATGAATATTCATTCACACTGAAACGTTTTGACGAATTCTCCACAGGGAACACAGATGTGGTGAATTTGCTAATAAAGCAAGGCGCGAAACTAAACTACGAATGCCCTGACATGAACAAACCGAGTCCCCTGGATTTGGCCATTCTCAAGGGAGACGTGCCAATGCTGCATCTGCTATTGGCGTGTGGTGAGTTCTTGTTTACTCTAAAAATATTGTATGTTATTTTCATCGAAGTACCTACCTATTAAAACTATAGAATGCAAAAGCGGCACATAAAAAGTACGCCTAAAACGGAATCATGGCGGAATGTTGCCTTCGCACGTCGATGATAAAAGGTAGTAACGACCAAGTTCTACTTTTGCTTTTAAACTCCAATGTGTTAACGTAAAGTCACATTTTTCTTTAAATGACACATTTTAGGTTGAGAGCATGAACTCTGTCATCTGTCATTTAAAAATGACAGATGACAGAGTTCATGCTCTACCCATAATTATGTCACTTTACTTAACCTGACAGACTTACTTACTGCTTTAGACTTGACGTACCTGTTTTGGAAAACTAAGAAAAATTATAGACTTGACTTGACTAACTAGTGTCTGGATCTGCTACTTTTGATTTTAATTTCAATTTTGTCTTTTTTTTTTTAAAAAAAAAACCTATTACAAATTGATATTTTTACTAATGACACTGGCAAAATCATAACGCGACAATCGACATTAACTTGACACTGGCAGACAATGGCCATTTTAAAATGAGCCGCATTGCCATTTAAACCTAAGAAGAAGAAGAATTATGTCACTTTTAAATGTTCGTACACTTTGTATGCAAATCGATTCCAATAATATGACCTTGAATTGCAGGTGCTCAAGTGAACGCTTCCAGCTCTGTGATTGGCTCTCCTCTGCACGTGGCTTGCTCCGACAACATCACCAACAGGAAGGAAATTGTAAAGGTGGCTATCAGTTTTAAATTAAGGCACATTCCGATTTGGTAGCGTCGGTTTTTTTTTTAATATTAGAACTAGTTTAAGACAGGTAGGTGGTTACCGTAGCCTAAGTACACAAGCAATCCACAGCGTAAACCCAATGAGGTCAGGGTTGATGAAAAGAATAAAAATAAATATATAATATATATGCCTAACTGATAGATATTTTCTTCTAATTTTGGATTTTCATATTTTTAGAGTTCCTGTTATTAAATTTTACTATATATAAGGTCAAGTGTAACTAAAAAGTCTAAGTTTTTAGAAAAAAAAAAACCGTTTTTTATATCTTCTTTTTATTTATCATAAAATCATTAATCTTTACACTTTATATTAGACTTGACGTAATATCAAAATTATACTTAGAAACAATTTTTTTTTTCTAAGGTCACAAGTTTATTATTTTAGAACTCAAACTCCAAGTTGCTTTTATATTCAAAGTTCGCGCTTCCAAGAAATAAAGATTCTACATCCGGAATACCCAGAAAAAATGGGCACCGACGAAGATGCCGGAAAAAGCTAGTATAATAAATAAATCTACAAACACGAAAGCCAAGCATTTGTCCCATTTTTGTAATTATTTTTAAAGCACTATTTCAAATTTTCTACTCACACGAGAAAGGGAAATGGATAGGGAAATGGAAAGGGATAGTGAAATAGAAAGGGATAGGGAAATAGAAAGGGATAGGGAAATAGAAAGGAATAGGGAAATAGAAAGGGATAAGGAAATAGAAAGGAATAGGGAAATAGAAAGGGATAAGGAAATAGAAAGGAATAGGGAAATAGAAAGGGATAAGGAAATAGAAAGGAATAGGGAAATAGAAAGGGTGTGTAGGGCTCTGGCTTCCCTTACACACTCAACACATCAACAATAACACATGCCGTTATTTCACTGTGTGGTGAAATAACGGCATGTGTTTATGTCTTCTGTAAGAGAATGGTTACTGTCGCCAGACGTGCTGCCCAGAATGCTTGCTAAACGCAGTGTGCCCTGACACCACTAAATTCATTTTAAAAACGTCAAAACTCTGACCTTTTAAACTGGTCATTAAATTTCAATTATTATCTGTGGTTAATTTGTGCTCCTTCTTAAGTTGGTGATTGTCTCCAGGTTCTTCTGGAAGGTGGAGCAGACCCGAATCTGAAGGTGTACAATGATGAAGACGCCACTCAACTGAGACCAGCGTTGGCGGAATATCTGGCCAGCAACCACGAACCAGATGCCGACATAGTCACAATGCTGCTCAGACACGGAGCCAAGGTTGGAGTCTATTTTATTTAACTTATTATAGAAGTCGCGTGCGATTTTTTGACTTAATATTAATATATTATTTAAGTTGTGTAAGTTTCTTACACAACTCAAACAATATATTATAGTAAGTAAGTGACAACACGTTTGGTCTAGTGGCTAATAACCCTAGCTGTTAACCAAACGGTCGCCGGTTCGAATCCCACTAGGGGCGAATGTTTATGTGTTAACATTTTACCTTTGTACCCGAGTCATGGATGTTTTGTATTTATAATATGTATGTATTTACAAAAAAAAAAAAGTAATCTATGTAATGTATCAACTGTCTGGTATCCATAATACAAGCATTAGTCTGAGTTACCTTAGTCTGTCGTCTGAGTCTGAGTCTCTTAGATACCTCTATCCTAATATTATAAACAGAGATGATTTGTATGTTTGTAATGATTAAACTCAAAAAAAAAACTACATATGTACCTACTTAATCGATTTTAAAAATTCTTTCACATATGACAGCTACTACACTGGCTATATTTTCTAAAATACGGCTAATAGGATACGCGGGCGAAGTCGCGTGCAACAGCTAGTAATATTATAAAGAGAGATTTATATTTTTGTTTGTAATGTATAAACTAGTGGACCCCTTTAAAAGATTCTTTCACCTATAGAAAGCTACATTATCAGCGAGTAACATAGGTTATATTTTCTAAAGTTACGCGGACGAAGTCGAGTGCAACAGCTAGTATGTAATAATATCATAATCGTAATTTTAATTATTTAACAGGTAATAATGAAGACTCAATTCCGTGATCCGGATGGAATTCTAAACCACCTGCAGCACGTGACCATAGACGAGTACGAACACATTTATTATCAACTACTCGACGCGGCAGAGGCTTTCGACTTGTGTATGATTAAGAGAAATAATATTTTGAATACAGTACAAAAGCAGAAATTAATCGAACGCGCCACAACGCCCATAACCTTACTTTCCCAATGCAGGATATTTATGCGGAGACATATGAGAACCGCGCTCATAAATACCGTCCAAGATTTGGATATTCCAAAAACACTGCATCATTATCTTTTATTCGATTGCAGTTAAGATTTTTTTTTTAAAAAACCTATGTTGGTTTAAAAAAAAATTTATCGGCTCTACAGACTACCAAATTGTCTTCGCTAGTTTGACACTGACATGTCTGACATTGATATTTTCAGTGATGCCAGCGGTAAAATTTATTCCCTAATTTGTAGGGAGCCGTATGTAAGCTCTGGAAGGTGTTTGTCTTGTATTAATTAAGTATTATGTACTCATATGATTATGATGATAATTTTTTTTTTATGTATTTGCGTATAATTTTTGTACCTCCGTGTCAGGATCTCATGATTTTTTTGAAAATTTAAAGGATTTTGCGTATAAGGTACTTTGATTTTGACAGGTGATTTATAAAAATTAATAAATTACGTTTTACTATTGTTTCTCTATGTCGCAATTGAAAAGTTTTTTTTTTTGGAATTTTATGGAAATTGTCTTTCATGTATCTAAGTATAATAAATGTCATTTATATGAGGTTTACCACTCATACTTATATATTAATTACTATAGTCTGTTTGTTTGTCTTATTGTAAACCATCTTTTAGTATACTATAAAAATATTTAAAGTTCACAAAAAGTTTATAGACTGACAATAATTGTTTAATAAATATGTTTTTCTTCTAGGCATTATATTATAACATTAGGGAAATATAGGTATTACAATATTCTGATGTAAATGTTACATCTGTATTACCTACACATCGAAAATAGTCATAAAATACTATATTTGAGTCATAAATATATATCATAAAATTCTTAAACAATTTTACAAAAGGCTTATAATGAGACTCATAAAATTTATAAAGCTTATATAATGAAAAAGAGTATTTTTATAGATTATCAAATTTTTTTAAATATATTTTACGCCATCTTTGTTTGATACACTTAGGTACAAAGCCATTACAAATATATTTTTATTAAAATGGTTGCAAACAGATAACATCCATAATATGCCCAAAAAGGTTATCGACTGTTATGTTTTGTTTGAAATTACGTAATGTTTTTTATATTTACTTATTTAAAATTGAAATTAATTTTTATTTGTCATTGTTACTAGAATATTTCCATACTCTGAATGTTCTTTATGACTAGGTATTTTAATATTTATTTACCTACTGTCTGATTGGCAGTTATTAAATTATATATTTTATTAATATTATAAATTATATATTAAAAGTACCTATATCAGAAAAACTGAAACAACTTTCATAATTTTGTGATATAAAAAGGGATAAATAATAAGATAATTACATTGTTTTATTATTTACACTTAAAATTTACCGAATTGGTGTAAAAAAAAAATTAAAAATATATATTATTTAAAAAAAATTAACCTTGTATTAACTATATGCAAGTTTATTATGTATATATAGAAGACAGAAGTACATTATATGCTTCTATTCGCTCAGTAGCATTATTGTGTTCATTTTGAGTTTTGTACATTATGCTTTTTGTACATAATGCTACTGAGCGCTTCTATTTACTATAGGAATATGTTTTGTATAAAGTTTCAGTATCCATTTTGTAGTCTGAATAACATTACTTCATGTGATACTTTGTGATATTGTAAACTCAAATTATTATTCGCTACATTTGAATAATAGTTGTACCCAAGGACTGTATTTTATAAGGATATTAATTGAATAAAGTTGTGTGGTATTTACTGCTTGTTTTTTTTATTACAAAACTAACTGGAGCACGCGACTTCGTCCGCGTTCAAAATTAAAAAAATAATAAACAATATACACACACACATACGAGGGCTGCACTAAAAGTATCGGGACTGGATGGGACTCTTGGCCAACAACCAACTGTGTAGCAAGGAAGAGGCCTAAGATGGAGCGAGTTCACCCAGAAGATGCCTATTCACTCGAACTTTAGAAAGATTTGGGTTATATGACCTCGGAAATATAGACGCCGGCAGGAAGTTCCAAACTTTAACAGTGGGCTTTATAAAAGATGTTTTAAAGCGCTTGGTCCGAAATAGAGGGATATCGACAATATGAGGATGGTAAACAGCCGTACATGTGTATGTCCGATGGAAGAAAGGGGAATGCGGTATGAGTTCAGGCAGCTCCTGAGCACACTCTCCGAAATACATATTGAAAAAAAGACACATAGACTGGCAATTTTACGTCTATGTGCCAGGCATCTTAGTTTTTAAAAACGTACTGCCGCCAATGAGTCTCCTAGCTCTGTGTTCCACTGAGTCGAGTGCAGCAAGTTGGTATTTGGCTGAGCCATCCCAAAGATGGGAGCAATACTCCATGCAAGATCGGACTTGCACCTTATACAAAGATAGGAGCTGTCCAGGCGTAAAGTATCGCTTCACCCTATTTAGGATGCCCAGCTTTTTGGCCGCTGTTTGGGCTTTGGACTCGATAGAGGTGTAAAAAAGTTGTTTTCCCGATGGATCCCGCATTCGCTCTGCGAGGAGCAAAAAGCCGCTCGAGTTACTTGGTGCGTCAGAACTCTCGAGAGATTCCACGCAGGATCTTCAAATGCTGTATGGTGTATTTCAAATGCTGAGTCGTATCTGGTGACGAATCCTGGATATACGCATATTAACCCAAAACAAAAAACCAGTCACGAGTTTGGGTGTTCGAAAATGAGTTGAAGCCAACAAAAGTTGTTCGTTCACGGAGCGTTGCAAAAAAAATGGTGGCCACGTTTGTCTCTAAAACCGGCCATGTTGCGACTATTCCTCTTGAGGGACAAAGAACGGTCAATGCAGAATGGTATGCTAGCATTTGTGTGCCGCAGGTCGTCTCTGAACTCCGTAAAGAGAACTGCAACCGCCGCATCATCCTCCATCACGACAATGCGAGGTCTCATTAGACTCTCATTAGATTAGACCATCCGCCGTACAGCCCTTACCTAAGCCCGAATGATTTTTATACTTTTTGGCCTACAAAAAGTAAAAAACGGCTATTTTGAATACCCCAAATTCAGAATGGAATGAATGCTTTCATAATTGGTTCCATCGAATGGAAAAATGTGTCAAGTTTCAAGGAGAATACTTCGAAAAACAATAAATATCTTTTCCACTAATAATGTTGTATCACTTCCTTGATTGCCGAAATTTTCAGTGCCGCCCTCGTATATATCTAATATATATCTAAACGCCTTATGGTGGTTATAAATTTTATTTTATTAATAAATAAAACATAAAAAAATACAATTAAACATTTATTCAATAACCAATCTTAACAATAATAATGCAAGCTGGCTTTTTCTTATCTCAAACAGGAATCCGAGAGAATGAGACTCCTGTTATCTTCAAGAATTTATTTTAGTACAGTGTTAAATATATAATATACGGGTTACGAACCGACGAACACACACATGTTGTAGTTGGAGCCATAGGCAAGGCTGTGTTGCCCGCTCAATAATGTCTATAGACTATACCTAACACAATCGATGTGATGCCGCGCCTTTATTTCTACGATTATGATTTTTTTCATCGGACTAAAAGGCTCAGTAGTCCGACGTTCTAAATCATCGGACTACTGAGACGAAAAAGAACAAATTATGGAAGTATGTAAGTAATTCTTTGCCTGCAACTCCTAGCACCGACGAACTTGAAGGCGACAAACAGGCAAAAGCCGAGTCACGCGACACTCTACCCAAACCTGAAGAGATCGCATTCGTGTGACGATTTTGATTTTACTCCAATATATTAATTACTATACTCTTTGTTTTACTCCCATAAATAATATATACATATATCCGTGCTATAGATACTCCCATAGACATTGTATGTAGTATAATAATGTCTATGGACACTCTCGAGGGTTGACAATTCGATATTTGTCTTTGACAACTACAGCCAATATTGACTTTGACATAACATTATGGTTTAACATTGACAATCACAAACAACCTCAAACAGTGATTTGCAAATTTTGCAATAATTTTAACTTGTTTTGCTAGAGAACGAAATTTCTAGTTAATCTTAACTAAAAATTTGAATAAATATAATGGCTGACCATAAGCAAAAGGTAGACCTCGGTCTTTTGGAGGAAGATGACGAATTTGAGGAATTCCCTGCCGAGAGTAAGTTTTACGTGGTTTACGATATTATTGTTGTATTAAAAGATTGAGCTTTGTTTTTTTATAATTTGTCGTATTTACCACCAGATTGGGGCACAGAAGACGCCGATGAAGAAGTATCGGTATGGGAGGATAACTGGGAAGATGATATCGTGCAAGACGACTTCAATCAACAGTTAAGGTATATGAGGTTCCCAAACTTCAGTTAAATCCCAATCATAATAATAAACCTAACGTATTATTCTATTATAGTTTCTATGTTTGTTACTTAATCACACAAAAACGGCTGAACTGATTTAGATTATCGTATAGGATACTTTTTATTCTGGAAAAATGATAGGTTCCTGTGGGATTTTCAAATATCGAACTACAGTGTGTACCATGTTGCGGGCACAGCTAGTAAAATACAGAATCTTGATTTGTAAATATCAGTTATAGTACAAAATAATTCCTTGCCGACAAAGTTATATTTGTATTTAATTTTATGCTATTGTAACTTAAATTATTTTTAATAAAAGATTTGTATATGGGAAGCAAACTGTCCTTAGTCAAATTTAGCACATTATTTAAGTCTACTTACCTGATTAACCCTTTAACTGTTTGGTTTTGTAGAAGTTGTCATGCCCCTAGCGCTTGACTTGTAAACTGATTTTTTTTAAATAGATTTAAAAAAAAGTAGAGTTATTTATCATATATATATATGGCTCTGGCGAGATGGACACGAAAATAATTGTCG
Source organism: Synanthedon myopaeformis (assembly GCA_944738685.1). Lineage (NCBI taxonomy): Eukaryota > Metazoa > Arthropoda > Insecta > Lepidoptera > Sesiidae > Synanthedon > Synanthedon myopaeformis. Next base: position 3,826,517 of record OX122941.1, read on the forward strand.
GATAAATCTGACTCTAGCGGCTAAAGGATTTAAAAAAATCTCACCAATATTAGTTAATAGAATTTCAGAGTGAACATAGGCTAAATATTGCAATAGGGTACCAGCTATCTAAAAATAAGGATCAAACGTTTGGCAAAAGTATAATAATGTCAGGCACCAAGGCGGTCAAAGTTGCAGGCACCAGTTGGTTTAAAATAAATTAAAACTATTAAGCCATTTACCTTTTGTCCTTTGCAATACTATAGGCACGCGACTTCGTCCGCGTAACTTTATAAAATATAGCCTATGTTACTCGCCTGTAGTTTTTGAGTTCATGCATTACAAACAAAAATGGAAACCTTTTCTCTTTATTCATAATATTAGTATAGATTGGCTCATTGGTCTTATGTTTTTGAATTTTACTAAAATGCTTGTTTTTTTTTTTCTGAATTGTTACAGACAACAACTGGAGAAGTTAAATGAGCAAAATAAAGTTTAACTTTTAATTAAAAAATCATTGAATAAATTTAACATAAGTTTCTCTCAAACCTTATTTAAATTTACAATAATTATAGTTAAGAAAGTATGTTAAGTATTCTTGTCAAGGTGGTTATGAATAAAGTTTTCAATTAATTGTGTTATTTATTTAGAACTATCTCCCGGCTTTGCATGTATGTTTTTTTTTTGTAAATTATTTTCTGTAAAAACCATTGATTAACTAATACTAGATACACAGTCTCATACAAAACGAAACCCAATAAGTGGCATAACGCTTAACCTATACTATATCGATATATCATACTTATACTATATAGATATGCATTTACATATATTACAAACTCTATAAGAGAAAGTCTTAAAATTTAAACTGTTTATAAAATTAAACTTAAACACTGAGGTCGTAAGATTGTTTGTTAAACGCGTGCGCATCTAAAGGAGCACTGTGGCATGTTTGCGGTTGAACGGATCGAATTATACTAGTACAAATGCGCACCCAAATGTTCAAGCATAGGTAACATAATTATAGAAAGAGAAACTCAAAAGAAAAGAGAGCCATAAACTGACTCCAACTCGGCATAATGCAGGTTGTAAAAACCTGCGCTGGTCTTCCGAGAGCCGATGGTGAGGTCACTCACTTACTAAACAAAAAAAAAAACAATGCACCTCGCTTTTTTGATGTTTAAATATAAATTTCTTGAATTTATTTCTAAAATTATTAGAGGCTGAGGACGTTTTTTTGTAGCCGATTGTGTATCTAGTATTATAGTCGATCAATGGTAAAAACCTTCCTTATGTAACGCTCTTTCAATGAGTGAAATCCGTTGCGTAGTTTAAAATATCTAAGCGTACATACATACAGAGGGACAGAAGCGACTGTTTTAATATTATAAATGTGTAAGTAGCTCCGTATGTCTGTCTGTTACCTTTGCACGCTTTAACTAAACCGAGCATCATGAAATTCTTCACACACGTTGTAAGGAATACAAGGAAGGACACAGGGTACGTTTCATCCAGAAAAAAAGTACGCCTTATATTGGTTATAAATTTAAGTAAATAATGTATTAAGTAGAGGAATTTGTCGTATATATGCGGCTCTAGCGAAATGGTCACGAAAATAATTGTCGGATAAATCCGACTCTGGCGGTTAAAGGGCAAACAAATAAAACATTAAATATACCATCTATACATTTATTTAATAAGGCAAGCTAGTTTTTTGTTATCTCAAACTGGAATCTATCGACTTAAATATATGTGATACCAGTCTTTATTTTTACGATTATAAAAAAGAATTAACCTTTCGTATTGAGAATATTTAAAAAAAAAACGTATTATTTATTTTATGGAACATAATTGTTTCAAGAACTTTATTTAATACTTTTTACTTAAAATAACTAGGTATATAGAGGCTTATTCTATTATGGTCTTTCGTAACCAGTTACGAATACAGTAAAAAATGAATTATACAAAGAAAAAGAATTCGAAACGCGAACTCTCATTTGCTAACTTAAATTAACTGTTAGAAATAACTGTGGTACAATTTTTATATTGTACTTATATATAAAAATTGGACCACGGGCGAAGCCGGGGGCGGATCACTAGTTAATTAATAAAACACAAACTTTAATCGGGGAACTGGTTTCGAAAGGACCACATTATTTCTTTATTCGTAACTAGTTTCGAAAGCTACCAAAACTAAACTTAAAACAAAGCTAAATGCAAAAAAAGGAAAGAAAACAGAACACTTCGGTTTTTATCTATACATTGATAAAATAGAGGATTGCATTTGTAGAAAATCTCTTCGTATGATGGTAGGGGCGCTATGCTATGCTAGCCCACAATGCTAAATGTGGATTAGACGGTAGGAAGAAAAGAAAAAAAAGGTTATATGAAGTTTCAATTTTCAACTGTGGGGTGAGCTTTTATAGGCGTTCAAAAGTTTGTAGACGCTGTATTAAGAAAAATCCTCCAAATAATCGTCAGATTAAGAATCAGCACGATCGGGAACCGTCTGTATGAAAATCTGACGCGCTCGAGTATTTCCAAATGGCATTTTCGCCAAAAATCACTTTTGCATTTTCAAAAAGCTGCCACGAGCTTGAGTTACATCCGAATCGTCTGTATTTTAAAAAATGGAACCTTAGTTTGGGTACACTTAACGTCCCCTCTGAAAATCTGACGCGCTCGAGTAAGTATTTAAATTTTTACCCCAACCCCCACCAACCAATATCTGACGCGCTCTAAAATTATACCTGTATATATATATACAAGTTTCATGAGAATCACATACATTTTATAAACAAAAAACACTAAAGCTTAGATTTAGATTTATTATTTAAAGACTTTTAAAATCACCATTAAAAAAACGAATCTAAATATCTGTGAAAGGCGATTGTAAAATGTTACGAATGTAAAAGCGTTTAAAAATACTCCCAATCACTGTCGGTTACCAATTAAGAAAATTTAAAAAAAAAAAACAAAACATCAGTCTTGACAAATTAACTAACGTGAGCGTTTTTTTTTTTTTTTTTAAATCAAAAATTCATCTGTTGATTATCTTGATTGGTACCAAATGTGTACTCTTCGTTGGTGTGTGACGGTTGTGCTATTTGGTCGTCGCCCTCTGCGAAGTATACGTCCATTATATGCAGAACCTTCTTGTATATCTACAAAATAATAATAATTAATACATTTAAATTATTTAAGACATCTATATATATAACAATATTTACAAAATTTACAATAATTAACAACTATATAAATTTAGTAATAAAATTTTTTAAATAAAAAGTAGTTGAATGAAAATGTAACAGACAGACAGATAGACAGAGAGTTGTTTGACATATATACCTGTTCATTTTCATGTGTCTGCAACGATTCAATACGATCCAAGGCTCCGATCATTTCGAGTTTGACGCAAAGTGGTTCAACGTTTCCGTGTTTTTCGGCAGTCTAAAAAAAAAATAAAAATAAAAAAACTTTATAAAACATAGCCTATGTTACCATTTACCCACACGCCGATAATTGTAGCTTTCTGTGGGTGAAAGAATTTTTAAAATAAATCCACTAGTTTTTTTAGTTCATTCGTTACAAACAAGTACAAATACAAATCTTCTTTTTTTATAACATTCATTATAGAAAAAAAGTGTAAAATTTCATATCTCAAAAAAACAATTCAGTAGTTTTAGTGTGAAAAAAAAATTAAAAAAAAAAAAAAACACTATACAGGTAATATCCTCATATTTTTTTTTTGGATTTATATATTTAGTTCGATATTTATATTATTGCATACATTAATGTTTTATTAAAAAAAATAATAAATAACTATTATAAATTTGCTTTAATTAAAATAACACGAGATATAAATTCAAAAGTAAATTAAGTATTTAAGTACCTAATTAATGTATTAGAATATACTTAGTTGAAATTATATTAAGGTTAAACACAGTTTAGGATGGAATTAATAATATCTACACAATAACTACTAGTCGAGGACTGACCTGCAGCAAGTTGGTGACGCCGTCCAGGACGATGGTGATGGTCTTCGGGTCCTGGGAGGCGAGGAGGTTGCAGTACGGCTCCAGGAAGCCAAGTGCCAGCAGAGAGTCCAACTGCTGAGGGCTGCCTCCGAGACACAAGTTGGTTATCGCCCAAGCTGCCTCCCTTTGGCATCTGAGACCATTCAATCAATTCATAAATATCCTAACATTGCCACGCCCCCCAACCAATCGGATCGCTCTAAATTATAAAGTCCAGTTCACAATGACTAGTTGAAGGGAGACGGTTTGAACGAAACGGTTGTATCGTGAAAGACGAGTGATTTACAATGTTATTGAATACTTTTAATACTATAATATAAATACTAAGGGAGATTTCACTGACACTGATTAAAATATATTAAAATTTAAGGGCTTTATTTTTATTTAAGATAATTAAGTTAATTTTTATCCATCTTTATCTAAACAGATTATATGTTTTAAAATATAATCTTTTTGATTTTTAACTTCACTGTGAATACACCTTGACATATTATTATGCGCAGAGCATCAACTTTGTCTCATGTCATTTAAAACCAATCAAACATACTGTCATTTGAAGAAAATGAGACTTTACGTCAACACATTGGAGTTTAAAATGAATAGTAGAAATTGATCGTTACTAACTTTTACCATTGGTCTGTACCATTAATAGTACTAGTGATACCATTAATGGTAATTGTCACGCAAAATCCATACTAATTGTAGTACTTCGAAGGAAGGTGAGAATCGAACCTGCTATCGTGATGCACGAGGACGTGGAGCAGATGTGGCAGTATTCCATAGTCGATGGCTCTCTGTATTTGCAGCTGAGTTCCGGCCAGTATGTTGCTCAGGGCCCAGGCGGCCTCCTTCACCAGACCCGGTTTGCTGTAACGCAGCAACGACTGCAGGTACTGGAGACAGCCTTCGTCCAGGCAACGGTCGGTCTGAAATTTTCATCTATTATAAATTAAAAGTGGACAGTCAGCCTGTCTACCACACCTGACTCTGTGGTAGGTTGTTTCGCAGAGAAAATGCTATGGGGGTGCTTCAGAAGTGAAGCCCCTCGCTGACTACCCGCTTCGCTCGGGGGCGTCCGTCGTCATCGCAACGCCGGGCAACGAGGGGGAGACGTGCTGTGTGCTTCCGGCGGATCTCTTCACGGCGCGGAGATCACACTCCGCGCCTAATCGAGGTGGAAGCCCGCAAGTGTGCGGGCCTCATCTGGCGGGGGGATAAGGTAGCGTGCCTCAATGTCCCCTAACTCCCCCCCGCCCATAGACAGCGCGAGGAGACACCGTAGCAGGTTTTTAGTGGGTAGAAGTCCCACATGCCCCACCGATCTCCCCGTGGTCGGTGGGAATCTGGTTCGCAGATTTTCCCATGTAAAAAAAGTTGTTTGTGTATATGTGTATACCTGTTCATCTGATCCGGTGAGCATGTTTCCCACTGCCCTTAGAGCTGGTGTCTTGACCAGAGGTGACGGGTGGTCCAACAAGCGTATCAACTTCTTCAGCAGGTCCGGTACAGTTTGAACGGCTTCTATGCGCTCGTTGGGGCCATCGGTCAAATAGGACAGGGCCCAGCACGAGTCACCTTAAACATATTGGACACATAATTATTATTTATCTATACTAACTAATAATATAAGGAGGAAATATTCGTTTGTTTGTTTGAATTGAATAGGCTCCGAAACTACTGGACCGATTTGAAAAACTCTTTTACTGTTATATTGTCAGCGAGTAACATAGGCTACATTTTTTAAAGTTACGCGGACCAAGTCGTGTACAACAGCATATACACATCAATGTACTACAAGTATGGATTTACAAAGACGCCATACAAAACACTATGGAACACTAGCTGGTGCCCGCGACTTAGTCCGCGTTGAGAAAGAAAATATATGAGTAATAACGCCTGACATCGTTATCGCTGTGAAGACAGTGGCGCCCAATTCTTTATAATTTTTAGACGATCACTCGGGAACAGTACTTTTTTTCTGGATGAAAGGTAACCTATGTCCTTTCTTGTATCCCTGACTACGTGTATGCAAAGTTAAAAGGTAACAGCAAACAGACAGACAAACAGAGTAAGGCACATACTTAGAACATCTTGATCTTCAACTTCCAAGAGGTTCGCGATGTATGGAAGCGCTGGCGCCACCGAGTCAAAGTTCACCAACGGATTTTTGTTTCTGAAAAAAATATATATATAATACATCTATTATATTGAAAAACATACAACACTACAGCCGCATATTATACAAATTACATACTAAATTATTATATAAATATTAAAATAATTATTATCCATACTAATATTATAAATGCGAAAGTAACTCTGTCTGGTCTGTCTGTCTGCTACCTTTTCACGCCTTAACTACTCAACCGATCATCGTGAAATTTTGCATACACGTATAAATAGGGATACAATAGGGATTTTTATGAATTTTTTGTGTATATTCGGTAGGTCTGAGAATAGGTCGTAAACTATTTTTTATAACCCTAAGTGATAAGGGTGACCCACCCCCAAAAAACATATTTTTTTTTGCAAAACAACGTTTGCCGGGTCAGCTAGTAAATAAATAAATAAATAAATAGTGGACTGACCTGCACAGGTTGCTAAACGTCCAGGTGGCAGTCCTCAGATGAGAGTTGGGCACGCCAGGCCTCAAGGTCTGAATGATGGCGGGCAAAGCGCCACTCGACAGCACAAGGTCTCTCGGCTGAGGTCCATCGCCGGCGATGTTGCCCAGTGCCCAAGTGCACTGTTCCCCAACAGTGCCCCCAGCGTACGCCAGCGATACCAATTTGGGGATCACGCCGCTCTGTGTAACATTGTTTAATAATCATAAGTGGAATTCTGTCACACACTGTCGAGTTACCTCACAGAGTATGTGGGGGAGTTATGGAGGAATCTGTCTCCCAGTGGTCGACATAAACGAAAACTGATTTTGGGGGTCGACAAGGTCTAAAAATCGACCCCTATTAATTAACACACAAGTTCTTATTTGAAAGTTTCAAGATATTAAAAATGACCAATATTTTAGTGGGAAGCATTGTTGTACTTTTAAAAACCTCAACCAAGTCGACAAGAGTGCACAAGTTCGTACAAGATGAAAAACTCGATTAAGTCAACAAGTATTTTGTATCAATAGGCGGCAGTAACCACCAGTATTCAAAAGTTACTTACGTCGATAACAGCCATAGTATGCTCATGGCTTCCGGACGCTATATTTGTGAGAGCCCAAGACGCTTCAAACTGTAGGTCTTGACTGGAAAAGGAAATATTAGAGGGTGAATTACTATCATTTTCAAATAATATTGATTAATAATAAATTCAAGAGGTATTATTATATTGGTAATATTAAAAGATACAAATATATTTAAAACTAGCTTATGCACGCGACTTCGTCCGCGTATTTTTATAAAATATAGCCTATATGTTACTAGCTGAAATTTATAGCTTTCTATTGGGGAAAAAATTATTAATTATTTTTGAGTTTATTCATTACAAATTGTTAATTTTTTTTTCCTTTTTAATTTTTTTAATGTTTAATATACAACATACCAATCATCACGATCCAAAGCCTTCACGAGAGGTCTAATGACACCGGCTTTGATCATAATTGATATCGGAGGGTTCTGTTCCCTCGAGAGTATCCTACGAGCTGCCCTTGCCATTTTCAGCAGCACAGCTGCATCACTGCTCTTAAGACCTGCAATGGACCATTTAGTAGGGTTGCATTAACTGCTTTAAAGCTATAGTACAGTTGGGGTAAGAAATTTTCGTCACTTTTCAAATTCGTTCCTTTATCAATTCCTACACTCTTAGTAACTTTTATTTGAAAAGGTTTACCAACTAAAGACATACTTAATCACAGTATACAACACTCACAGAAAGGTACATGACAAGTATGAATTCAAATTATATACAAACATAATTAAAACTTACAATCAACCTTAGACACAATATCCATAAGGTTGATAATAGAATGCGCACTCGTGTAAGATGGCAAGCGGCGCACGCTAACATGGCGGCGGCTTGCGACCAATAGCGGTACTGGAAAAAGCCGCCAAGTGTGTGGATTGGTCGATATAGCATTTCCCACGCTTTAAAAAATCCACTTCTGCGCAGGTATATGGTTACCATAATAATAATAATAATTTATTTGCTGAATAAAGGTAATTACAATGGTTTTATAATGAATAAGGCTTGCTACATTCTACCCTTTGGGATGTGCAAATATTTTGAGAATATTACATAACAAAATAAGTAATTTAATCACCACTATCCACTAAGTTATCACACATATAAATATATATTTAAATCTTTTAAATCATAGTAACAATGTATCGACTAGTAATTCTTTAATTTTCTTCTTAAATATATTAATATTGAGCCACTTAATATTGTTCGGAATCTTGTTATAAACGACCCAATTGATATGGTAAGCGATATCAATTGGGTACTCCTGAAAGCAACGATACCTTCAACAATTTCCTGTGGTGTTGGCAACTTTTCTGGCTCTTGCTGAACATCCTCGTCACCGCTGGGGGAGAGGGCCCGCCTCTTCTGTAGTTGTTCATCGCGAGCTTGCTTACGAAGTGCTACACTTAACTCGGCACGTTTGCGACGAAGCTCCTGAAAACACATTTTTTTTATTTAAAATGAAAGCAGGCAGGCTGACTCTCCCCTTGATGGTAAGTGGTTACTGTCGCCTATAGCTGTACCACAAGCAACATCATAACTGCTGAACTGCGCTGTCAATCATAGTAGTAAATATAATGCATTGGGAAGTGATAGGTAAATGGGCCCTTTGGAGTGCTGATTATTTTCTTGTCTTGAAGACTGTCGGTGATTCTTGCCACAGAAAACCAGCAGAAACCATTTAAAACCCTACCGAACATGTTAAAAAATAACAATGAAAAATAAATTTAAGTACCTAGCAAATAACTTGAAAGAAAAGTCATCTATACTATATAAATATATAAGAATAACATTGAAAACATGAGCAACTAACAACACATTATTAGTAAACAAACACTCAATCTAATAAGCAAACAGAAATTTTGTCAACAAAACAAAAATCTGAAGGAATCAGAGATTAACTAAGTAAAACAGCAATTAGGAAAGATTATGATACCCATAGAAAATCAGTCATAGAGGGAAATATGTTAACATTCCTAGTTCAAAAAGAGCTTATAATAAGAATCTGACAAACACATAAAAATAGGATAACACTTAAATAAAGAAATTGATGAAGCCTAGGATAGGAAAGCCTTAATAAAATTCGCAACAGCCTTCTATTCAAACCTCTTTTTTGGAGTTTAATTAAGAATAGATTTGCATATATATGAAAATTTATGGAAGTAAAATCAAAATTGTCACAAAAATGCGTTATGTTAAATGTGTTATAGTTATGTTCTATTTTTTTTAATATTATTGAATATCTAAGTTTCAGAGATATTGCGCCATGCCGTTTGTTGTTTTTTATTTGCCAATTTGTATTGAGCATTACTGATATCATCATCTATAAATATTATTTAAATGTGTAATGACTTCTTCATAAGTCTCAATATCGCAGAACAGTTTATACTTTATATACATTTTTAGTCACATGGTTTATAAATAATGTCTTATTCAATGGCATTACCTAAATCAATTTATTGATTTTTTTAAATCTCAAACAATGCTTATTAAGCTCTCAAAAAATATACTTATTTAGAAGGTACTTTTTATTAAATTAATATTGTAGCGGAGGTAGAGGTTGGATTGTTGTCGTTAGATGTAATTTATTATCATATATATATCAATGAATACGTTAATTTTTCCAATACGACTTTTTAATCAATTTAATCATCATATATTTCATCACTAAATATGTTTCAATCATAAATTAATAATTGTTGAAAAATTATAAGATTAAATATTCCAGAAACAATAATTCTTATTCTTATAAACTTCACTGTCTTAAAAATGACTTTTTATAGTTATAATTACTTTCTAATGATTAAAATTCTCAAATATAAAAAGAAAATACACTTTTATATAAATGACGAACAGATACCACGAAGATGAAAAAAGTTACAGCGGATTTAGCCCAATAATTGAAAACAATACCTGCACCAACGAACTTTTAAAAACTTTCTTAAAAGTTACCTATCAGTAAAAATTGTAAAATAAAAAAAAGTTTATGAGGTAAGTATATACAATAAAATGCTTTAGGAAGGAACAAAGGATTACAAAATTCAAAATGTAAAAAATATTCAATATGCACTCACATTTGTTCCTAGAGCCGTGTTTTTGTATGCGGCTAGTCTTGAAGTCCTATCAGTCATTTTTAATCGAACAAGAGATACACAATCACTAAAAAAATAATAAAATTAGAAATTTGTAGTTGATAAAACACGTTTCCGTTCCGACATACAGAAAATTTAAATAAAACTGGATTTCAATTCAAACGCATCAATCAAACGGTCGGACACCGGCTGACCGATTAAATTTCTCTATGGATTATTAGTAATCTGTACACTAGTTTTTGATTGTGGTGTCACAGGCCAATCAGCAATATAGCAGTGGTTATAAATATGTAATTAATGTTTAATACAATTTTTATGTGTAATTTGGTCTACATAAATACAAATTATAGAACGTAAGTAAGAAAAGTGGAATACTAAAATGCAGTAATTATTTACTCAGTGGTTTATATGTATATCTTTTGTTATGCGTAAAAGAGTAATAAATATCCCATTCAACCTCACAAACTTTCGCATTTTATTAGTGAGATCTCTTACACGTACACTGCTGGTACTCATTACTTCCATGATCTATAGTTCTTAATTTGGTCTATACATAGTGTTCTGCGAAATCAATAAATTACACGTGCAAAATATTTAATGGCTCTTCTACAAGATGGGCCATTGCGATAGTCCACTATGATGGGCCAGGGTGTAGATTGCGTAGTGGTGTCGGATGACTTATGGCGCGTGCGATGCTCGTGGGATGGCGTCGGTGTCGGTTTTTCGGCCGCACATTAAAGGCCACCGATGGCGGTACGCATCTAAATGTGGCCCATTCAACAGTGCATGCTCGAATGCGGTTGAATGTGGACGTTCACGATTTGTTTATTAATTTATAAATTTTCTTAAAATTGACGAATACGTGGCCTCATAATGAAGTAATAAAATTTTTAGAACTATATCGGGAGAAAACGTCATATGGAATCACAAACATTTTTAATAACTTTATTCTTGTGCACGTTAAGAAAATAATGGTATGTGCTAATGCTTCCATGTCCATCTCGAAAAACTTTAAGATCACAACTGAATGTCGCCATCGTGTAGTTGCGTTTCAACCATCGCACGGCCATTTTGCTGGGCCAACGCTGGCCCATCATATAGAGAAGCAATTATCGTGGTTTTAATTTTTTTTAAAAAGACCTAATTAATAATACCATAGATAATACGAGTTAATACAGTGTCGTATGTAATATACTAAAATGATTTAATCTAATTTCAATAAGTAATTAGTGTCTAAATAATAGAAAAGCTTTCTGGGGTTAGTCAGCGATTACGCAGGAGCGGCAAGGGTTCAGCATTAAATTATATAAAATTAATGTTTCCATTCCTTTTAGCAACAGAGCGCCATCTCAATAGTGGTACCAGTCTACAGTAGTCTGGTTTTTAAATGTTAATTTTAGTTTATAATAGATAAAATGTAGCTTGATATCTGTGACAGCTGTCTTTGAAAACACGTATATGAAGTTTACTGTCTCGTGACAATACAATATATGCACACTAATGTCGTACTTTATTGTTGGGAACGCCCACTTAGTGACGTCCATCGACGTGATCGATCATGTGAATAAAACAAATTTAAACTAATATAACATTTGACAGTTTTAAGTGGTTGCTTGAACTGAAATAACAATTTAAATCCGTTCTATACCAACCTACGATTATCAGCTTTATTTGATATGTAACTAAATGTATTTTTACGGCCGTCATATAAGCGTCACGGTTGGGGTTGCCAACTATACGTTGGAAAAATTAGTACCTAAAATAGTACTTTACTTAGCTTTATGATACTATTTATTGTTCAAAATAAAGTATACAAATGGAGCTTACTACTACTTTTCATTGTCACTCGTATCCGAACCTGAACTTGTAAGTACAGGAAACAAGTTTTTTTAATTTATATTCTATTATAATTTTTTAATTCTGTACAATATGATGTTTATTGCTTCTCTGATCTCAAGGAGAAACCACTGAAGGAGAACGACATCAACCGAAGTGACGATGGAAGAAGCGGACAAGAAAATATCAACACCAGATAAAAAAGGAAAAAAGCATTTCTAGTTATAGGAATTGAAGATTATCAATCTACAGGACTGTTCCAGCGACTACGAATCCGATTATGGTAACGACGATGATTTCGGTTGTAAGCCATTATATTAATGTCACCTACGTGTAATGCAACATCTTAATGCTCCTGTTATATTTTATTAAAATTATGTACAGTTAATTTATATTTATTATGTACAGTTATTTATAAATGAGTTAAGTTCGGTGGCAGCAGAGGATGCAAAAAAAAAAACCGATTTTACTTAAGAATACTTTTAATAATAAAAAAACTGTTACATTAATTTAGCTTATAACTACGTGTAAGTGACACCGGTCGATGTTAGATCCAAATGCCGCAAAGAATTTGCTTATAACTACGTAGAAGTGGACACTGGTCGATGTTAGATTCAAATGCCGCCGATTGTTCTCCGACAGGAGTATTTAAGGCGACCCTTGGGGCAGGTGCGCGGTGAATCAAACTGATTCATACATCCGATAATCATGTGAAAATAATTTAGTAAGGTTGCAATACTTCGGGGAATCGCTTGTAGATGTGTCGTAATACCATTCATGGAGATGACGATTGTTCGGTGAATCTTGCGTGTTGCAATCCTAACTGGAAATGTTTTCCGTACGGGCGCGATCTTTCAGGGAATTGCATGTTGCAATACCACCCATATAGATGACGTTCCCTTGGTGGTTCTTGCATGATGAAATCGTAACAAATGCACTACTATTTATTATCAATGATTATATTGTACTAAAAATATCGATAATTATGAACAAATAAAAACATGTAGCGCAGCACTAGGTATGTCACTCTGACATTTGTCATAGAGATCAAGCTATATTTTTACGAACTATAGACAATCGGACGTTGGATTTCATTGTTGCCAGAATGTAAACAAATAATGTATGTCAAAATTAAACGTCAATTCGGTCAATTCAAATTCAAAATAAATAAAATAAAATATGTAAATTGATTGATCAGTGTTACCTGCGTTAGTATAGTACACAGACTATACATTGATGCTAGCACATCAGACAGGGCACTCCCCTAGAGCGAAATTGGTCCTTACGCCAACCGCACATATCATGTATGACAGCTAAATAACAGCTTCTTAGACTTTTTTTTGGGAATTTCATGATCTGGTAACTAGACTTTTAAGCCAAGTTTACGAATACGCTCTATACGTGGGAGCGCACATATATTTTTATTTTTTTTAGGATTAGGTTCATAAAAATAAAAGAATAAATATTTTTACTTAAGTTTTTTATTTTTTAATTTAGTTAAATACTTAGTGTATGCTTTCAATTGCATTTGAGGCAAATTTTTGTTTTGCAGTCTAAAAACATCTGTACCCTTTAAAATTTTATTAATTGTATTTTGGAGTCCTATCTCAGTTTTTGGAAAAGAATGGAAACTGACGTCCTTTCGTCTACTAGCACAGTCATTAACACAGCACATGTAAAACATGTTGAAAGCAAGAGATTACTTATACAGTACCACAACACAACACTACACTCAGCACAACACTCAGCAGCAGCAGAACCAAGCAAAAAGGCAGGAAAGGCAGTGAGTGAGCGCAGCGGGCGGGGCGGACTATATACGTGTCAACAAGTCTTCTTCTTCTTCTTCTTCTTCTTAGGTTTAAATGGCAATGCGGCTCATTTTAAAATGGCCATTGTCTGCCAGTGTCAAGTTAATGTCGATTGTCGCGTTATGATTTTGCCAGTGTCATTTGTAAAAATATCAATTTGTAATAGCTTTTTTTTAAAAGAAAAAAGGCAAAATTGAAATCAAAATCAAAAGTAGCAGATCCAGACACTAGTCAAGTCAAGTCAAGTCTATAATTTTTCTTAGTTTTCCAAAACAGGTCCGTCAAGTCTAAAGCAGTCAGGTCAAGTCGTGTCAACAAGTCGAGTGTGGTCATTTCTGACAACTGACAATTAAAAACAATATGGCGGTTGAGAGAACTGTCATGTATGATATGTGTACCATAGACAATAAGGTCCAAATTTTTTGTTCTAAGTTTACCTCCCATGGTATAGTACGTAATATTATCGATTCTTTTTAAGTATTAATATTAGGCCTTCTTTCGGTTTTTTGAATTTCAAGGAGAGTTAAGATTTAAGATTTTTTTTAAAAAACACAAATTTTTAGCAATGAACGAATGACTTTAGATTTAAATATTAATCCTTAATAAATGCTATGTTATTATAAGACTTTCTTCTCTTAATTTTTTTTCTTCGGAGTTATTAAATTGCTGTAATGGAACTTATTTACTTGGTGGATTAATAAGAAAAAAGGTTTTTTAATGAAACCTTAAGTTAGGAAATTCTAGTAAAATATACCTTATAGCCCAGACAATAAGGAAAACAATCTTATATGGAGTTTAACTTCATTATTAATCAAACTGCAATGCGCTTGCACCAGAAGCGTCGAGTTAATGCAGTCGAATAAACATTCGAAAAAAAAGAAGTGAATAAAATAAGAAGAAGTAGGAGGTTCTCTCACGACAGATATTGAGTAGTGGGACGGGCCTAACATGCGCAAAGACGTATTATCCTAAAACGAATACACATTACACTATAATTAACCTATGCCATGACCGACACTTTCATCTGACGACCTCATAAACGAAACGATCGTAAATTAAAGTTATTAAAACGGGTTTAAGAGCCATCACTGCCGTATAATTACGCAAAATGTTACGCCGCTGGGCGTGACATCACAAATCAGTCCAGCCGGGTTGAATGGTTGAAGACATCACATCTATCTCCTGTCTCATTTCCTCATTTGTGTGAGAAAGAGAAGCCAATAACAGGCTGGCCAGCGTTGATCGTATTCTGTCGAGGGTGTCGCCATTTTCGTTTTGACGAATATTGACAGCACAGCAGACAGACAGTGGCGCGGCCGTCGACGCAGCGTCTGCCAGATTATTTTTATTTTGATTGTGAAATACATTTATAACGAGTACAGATTATTATTAGTGTATAAAATAATAATTAAATCTATATTTACCGCACGATTTTTCTTGACAAGTGATACGAACGTGATAGTTTCCAGTTTTCGGGTGCTAACCTCCTTAATTTTTTTTTTGGAGTGCTGTTTTTGAGAGAACTGCAAGTCTGTGATCGATATGTGCAAGATGTATAGATGACTCTGCGCTATTATTCAACTTTGCGTTGTTATCTGGTGAGTAACATTTGAAAATTAGCAACAAATATATTGTCGATATGCAAATTATTCATTAACTGTGGCGCTAGACGTTCAATTATCGATAATACTGGCTGGTAAATGTGATGTGAACGTTTCATATTTGAATTTAGAATTATATTTAGTGTGCAAATGTCAGTCGCTCTTTGTTGCGGTAGCTCCAGTTTGTTTACGAACTGTCACGGGCAGTACACGGCCTAAGATATATTGCCTGGGTTGGCGACTATGCGTGGACTAGATGCGCAAACTGAAAGCTACCTTATGTGTGCGTACTAAGTCCCACAATAGCCTAGCAAAAGTCGCGATAACTGCTCGTAGAATTAATTTATCACACGCCGCGCTTGACAAGTTGAAAACATAAATTCGACCTTGCCGCTCCACGTGGTTTCATGCCACTGTCTCGTCTTTATTTCGACGACTGGAGTTTGTTGATTTATTTATTAAATATTCTTTTTATTTGTATTGGCAATTTTAGTTTGATTATCAAAAAAATTCACAATCAATTTAGAAAAAGATTTCTATAGCACTCATATTTGTTTTTTATTTGCCCGCGACGTCGTCCGCGTTAAAAATAATAATAAATAGGCTGTTATATAATCAGCAAAATGAAAATATATATATACTAACCAAACAAATAAATGATCAATCAACTAAGAAACCTATTTGGTCACCTACCTGCTAGGTCAGCCAAAAAAAAGGTGCTGACCTAATATATATATTTTGCTGATCAAAATATATTATCCATACTATACTATATATTACTACTATCTGGTGCCCGCGACTTCGTCCGTGTTGAACGATGAAAGGTACCCTATGTCCTTTCTGGTGTCCCAGACAACATGTATGACAATTTCATGGTGATCCGTTCAATAGAGGAAATAGTAATATACCGTCAAACCGGCCAACTTTGCCCGCATTTTTGCTTAATATTAAGATATTAGTAACAATATGTCCTATGATATTAGGAACTCTTTCACACAAAAACTACTGAACCGATCACCATGAAATTTTGCATACACGTTGTCTGGGACACCAGAAAGGACATAGGGTACCTTTCATCGTTCAATGTGGACGAAGTCGCGGGCACCAGCTAGTTTACTATAATTATGTATAATATTATAAATATGAAAGTAACTCTTTCTGTCTGTTTGTTACCTTTTCACACCTTAACTACTCAACCGATCTACATGAAATTTTGCTCACACATTGTCAGGAATACAGGAAAGATACATCCTTTATCAAGAAAAAAGTACTATTCCCTAGGGATCATCTAAAATAAAATATAAAACTAACGCCTGGCTAAAGTGTTTTATAGCTATAAGAGGTCAAGCATTATATATTTTTTATTTTCCAACACGGACAAAGTTGCAGACACCAGCTAGTTCCTTAATAAATATAACACCCGACATCTTTATTGCTGTTATACTTTTGCCAGGTGTTAGATTTTTATTTTTTGATAATTTTAAATGATGGAATATACTTTTTTTCTGATTGAAAGGTACCCTATGTCCTTTCCTATGTATCGATGACAATGTGTATGCAAAATTTCACAATCTTAGATTGAGTAGGAAACAATATAAATAACAGACATTTACTTTCACATTTATAATATTTCGCAGGCTTAGTATTAAAGTGACCTAATTCAGAATAAGTTTTAAACGAGTTAGATAAACAACTTAAATAGTTTTCAATTCAAATTAAAGTTTCACTCAAATCTGTGTTTCATATTCTATATTTATGGAAAATAAACTAACTGTAAAACTAACATCTTGTGTTATTAATGTCCAAATAAACAACCCAACTCCTAATTACAAAACATTTATCAAAAAAGTGATTTTTTTAATTCGGTCACTTTAATACTAAGCGTGCGATTTGTAAGTACAGGTATGGATAGAAAAAATAGGGATAATTATAAAATATTGTCAAAATTTTTTTAGGATTAAAAAAAGATAATAGAATAGTGATAATTTCTTTAAATCTGTTCTTGGTTGCGGAGAAAAATTCCACTTATTCCCACTAGTTCTGTGCTGTAGTTCTGTAAACAGAACTAGTGAGACTTTTTGTCTCATTAGTTCTGTAAACAAAACTATTGGGAATTCTGTTTAATCAAGTGGGTGTGTCCGGAGGGGGAGACACTACTTTTCAGGAGATGTTTGTATAATCAAAATATTTTTAGTGTTTTAAATGGTGTTATTTTATTAAATACCTACCTACAATAAACTTTCTACATATAGATATAACATACTTACATACATATAGATAAATTAATATACATATTGAATATATTAGATTTAGTATTTGAATATTGCTTGTAGCACAGATTACTAATTAGTTACGACTTATTTGAAAATAGCGTAACTTAATACATTTTTAATCATTATCAAAATGAATGATAAGATAGTAAAATTGGTTGCTACTGCGATTAGCAATTAATAACAGACTAAGTAGGTACCATTAAAAACTCTCCTTTAGGAGAATCAACAATATATGCTAAGATTTTATGGAAGGGATTTGAGAAAAAATGACTACTTGTTATAATGCATAATGATAATGTTTTTCTAAAATAGCTACAAATAAGCTATCCACTTATATATATTACAAATCACTAGCTATGCCTGACACTTCATAGTCATGGTATTTCGATTTTTTCTTTGTAAATTGATTAGAATGCATAATAAATGTCCTTTTCTGGTACCCTGACAGCGTATATGCAAAATTTTATGGTGATCGGTTTAGTAATTAAGAACTGAAAAGGTAACAGACAGACATACAAAGAGACAGAATAGAATAGAATAATTTTATTTGTTGATCAGATGTACATATAGGTAGGTATTTCAATTTACATTTGATCTATATGACCTACCATTACTGGCATACAAAAACTTTATCAAAATTCTAAATTCAAGTTAACTTAATAATATTTAATGTCAAATATCAATTATCCAATGTCAAGTATATTATTTCCAGCACTAATTTTGTCATTAAAGAAATCATGAATGGTGTAGTAAACCCTTTCGACCAATACTGTCTACATTATTTTTAAAGTCTGCTGTTTCTTTGTTCCTTACTGTATTGATAAATATATTATTATATAATTTAGACAGACAGTTGCTTTCGCACTTATTATATTAGTATTAATGGATTTATTATATTGGTATGGATTAGGGATTGCAAAAGCTTGTATCTATCGTGTCATTATATTCTCAGTTTTAACTGTGGCATAATAAGAGTTTTGGCACAAAATAAATAATTAATGGATTTATTATATTGGTATGGATTAGGGATTGCAAAAGCTTGTATCTATCGTGTCGATATGTTCTCAGTTTTAACTGTGGCATAATAAGAGTTAAATAATTAATGGATTTATTATATTGGTATGGATTAGGGATTGCAAAAGCTTGTATCTATCGTGTCGATATATTCTCAGTTTTAACTGTGGCATAATAAGAGTTTTGGCACAAAATAAATAATTAATGGATTTATTATATTGGTATGGATTAGGGATTGCAAAAGCTTGTATCTATCGTGTCGATATATTCTCAGTTTTAACTGTGGCATAATAAGAGTTAAATAATTAATGGATTTATTATATTGGTATGGATTAGGGATTGCAAAAGCTTGTATCTATCATGTCGATATATTCTCAGTTTTAACTGTGGCATAATAAGAGTTAAATAATTAATGGATGGATTTATTATATTGGTATGGATTAGGGATTGCAAAAGCTTGTATCTATCGAGTCAATATATTCTCAGTTTTAACAGTGGCATAATAAGAGTTTTGGCACAAAATAAATAATTAATGGATTTATTATATTGGTATGGATTAGGCATTGCAAAAGCTTGTATCTATCGTGTCGATATGTTCTCAGTTTTAACTGTGGCATAATAAGAGTTAAATAATTAATGGATTTATTATATTGGTATGGATTAGGGATTGCAAAAGCTTGTATCTATCGTGTCGATATATTCTCAGTTTTAACTGCGGCATAATAAGAGTTTTGGCACAAAATAAATAAATAATTAAATAAAGCCTTAAGGCCTCTGCCTCGAATTTGGGGGGTGCCTCGAATTTCGGCAGTGGGGCGGGAGATGGCGACGAGCGGTGCACTATTTTTGTTATTTATTTTTGTTATCGGTTATTTTTGTTCCGATAAAAACATAATTCCGATATAACTCGCCTTTTATTTTCCTTGCCCTATAATCCCTCCTTTTAATCCCTACTTATTTATTTTATTTATTTATTTACAGGAACATATATATTTAGTTTATTGGCTATGAAGACACACACTAGGCATGCAAGCCTGTATCGTGTGCTTCATTATATTAATTAAAATAATTAAAAATTCAAGTAACAATTGAAAAATTATTAAATAGAAATTAAATTAATAATAAGTAGATGTATATAAAAGTAAGTAAAAGACACAATAAATTTTGATTATAAATATTATTACGATTTATATCTTCTTTTGCCCACAATAAATCGAGCGTTCGGATTAAATTTGAATCAAAAAGATGTTGTCGCCGTTCTACCCGCTATAGTGCCGAGCGATCTACCCGCTGCGCTGGTTTCGAGAACGGGTCTGCGTTGCCCACGCACCTCCTTATTGCTGACATTTTACAATATTAACTTTTTTGTACAATATTTCTTTCTTTTCTATATTATTGTTAATAAGTTATATTACATTTTTTTTATTTAATTTTTCTTTTTAAGAAGTACCTATTTGGGTTTCTATTTCTGTGTCAGCTTTCCTTTTAGGCCTCCCCTAGAACTCGCCACAATACTTTGTCTATAGCCTTCCTTCTCCAAAGTGTACCAGCCATTTACCTGTTTTGCCACTACTTAATTAATATAAAATACTAGCTGAACTCTTGCACACTTCGGCTCAGTCTTATATTAACTCAGATGCTATAACAACGGCTAACTTCCACTTTAAATTTGACAGCGGTTCTCGTTGGCGAGTTAGTTCTCGCTTTCGGCAAATGGCGCCGTAAAAAAGTTATTTTCTCGCGATCGAGATTATATTATTACGCGAAAAATGATCAATCTTTGAAGCGGAATGCATATTGTGTAAAAATTTCAAGTCAATCTGTCGGCTAGTTTTCGAGTTTTTGAGTAATACACAAACCAACACACCATTTTTATATATATAGATATTTATATAGATCTATACTATATACTATAATATAAATGCGAAAGTATGTTTGGTTGTATGGATGTATTGGATGTATGGATGTTTGTAACACTTTTACGCAAAAACTACTGGACCGATCACCATGAAATTTTGTATACACGTTATCTGGGACACCAGAAAGGACATAGGGTACTTTTCATCCAGAAAAAAGGACTATTCCCGAGGGACAAATAAAAAATAAAAAACTAACGCCTGGCCAAAGTGTTATAGCAACATGAGGTCAAGCGTTATATTGCTTTTTTTTAAAGGTAAACATTATTGTAATGCAGCTTGTTACAAATACTTGGTAGATGGATGGTAGGTGGCCATTAGCTGTAAACATAAATAAAGGTATAGAGGGGTTGCAAATCCGCTGCCAACCTTGGTAGGATAAAGAATACGAAGAGGAACTAATTTGAGCTCTGGCATCCCTATATATATATATATATATATATATATATATATATATATATATATATATATATATATATATATATATATATATATATATATATATATATATATAAGATAAATGTCTTTAACAATAAAAAAAATGAAGTATTCATAGTAAATCTAGAGAGAGATCTGCGCGGTGGGTCGGGGGCGATTTAGCCGCGCGTTAGCAATCTAAACCCGCAGTAAAATCGCGGCGCGTAGCGTAAGCCGTAGACCGCACATTCGCTTCTATCGCTTAAGCAACTGAGTTACTTTTCAGGATTTGTACTGATGCAGCACTTTGCATCAGTGCATTTCGGCTTCCATATTATTGATTGCTACAACATCACAACTGTACAGACGCGTGAGCGATCGTTCTTGTCGCTTCAGCAACTGAGTTTATGAGAACGTACGTCCTTCCACACCAAGGATGTTACCTGAAATGATTTTGAACTCGTATGTCCACGTGCCCTTTGATCGCTCTAGCGACCGAATAGTCGCTCATACAACAGTTCTCTCGTGTACGACAGGACAGTGTGTATTCTGATGGCCGCTTCAGCAACCTTAAGTGAGCTACTATTATCGCTTAAGCAATAGTAGCTAATGTGCCTGCCTCCCTTAACCGGCTAGCCGCTCCGAGCGAGTGTTGCGAGTCGCACAAGCACAGTCGCTTCATATAGCCGAGCGACAAAACTATCGAAACTACACACACGCTTCTCGCTGCTCGCCAACTCGTTTCTAGTTTCTACTCGTTCATCGTCGGCGGTGAGACGACTATCTAATACTAGTCTTTGATTTAGAAAATTCTTATAAAATTCTTTAAAATAAAAAGAAAGATTTCCTACTGACTGGCGAGCTAGTGCCGAAATTGTCCGAACGATGCAAGTGATGTGCGAGCTGCTGCGGGAAAAGCGAGCAGGCGAGTGAAAACAAAAAATATTGAAGTTACTCGGATGAGAGCTACTGACCTAGTTGACCTACTCGCAAGTGTGAGTAACTCGTATGACACCTACGTCTATACAGTGCGAGTTGCTGCACTGCAGCTACTGGTATAGGCCGACACGGACGCTAGCTCGCATCGTCTAAACCAGGCATTAGATCGTACCGAAGGAAAATGATTATGTTGATAACGAAACAAATAAATCAAAATAAAGTGTTGTCTTTTACACCATAATCTGTGGTTAAACGTTATTAAAATCTCGCCATAACTCCCGCTCTCCAATTATATCGGTGGTCGAGGCGTCACTTGTCCGTAATGGCGATCCCGCCTTTTTCGCTGTCAAAGCGCTTTTTACGCGGGAGCTCTCCGTGCAAAATTCGTATTCTGCAATCGCGACAGATTCTTCTACCAGCCAGTATGGAGAGTCAGTATTATTTTATACTAGCTGGTACGCGTTTGAAAACTAAAAAATATATATATAACGCCCGATAAAATAATGAACAATAATTTATTCAGTCTTTAGTATATTTAGTTTTGCCAGGCGTTGGAATTTTTTTTTATGTTCCCTCGGGAATAGTAATTTTTTCAGGTTGAAAGGTTGCTTAGCAACCCCTCTGGTGTTGCTTGTGTCCTTAGGTGACGGTAGCACCTACCATCAAGTGGACCGTCAGCCTGCCTGTGTCGAACGAGCTTAACATATAAAAAATAATAAAGAAACAGACACAAGCGAACGACTTTATTTTAAAAATATGTATATACTAGCGACCCGCCCCGGGTTCACACGGGTAAAAGGTAGAGCATGATGTATGCCTACATTTTTCTATGAGTTTGTTGCGTCAAGTATGAATTAGATTGAAATGTAATACAAAATGAAATAATTACATAATATTACCACACTAACCGTCGCATCGTTGTGGTGCGAGACCGCTTGAATTTCTTTTCTCGTGTGTAGTTTTTAATTTACAACAACTCGCGACATCGCGCTTTTTTTTTGTAGAAGTATAAAAGAGAAACAATACCACCACCACATACAGACACTGTTTTGTTAAATGGATTTAGGCCGCATTTTCGATGAAAGCTCCCAGGTGGCTTGATTTTTTCTAACATCTTCAACATCATGGTCATATTTACAAAACCTTAATGAATTATACACCTATACCTTCCTCAGGAATCACTATGTTGATAGATGAAACCCCTTAGGTGGACTCGGTCGTCACGTGACGACGTACGACGCGTTGCCACGCGACTACCGCGTCGCTACGTGAAAACCGCATGAAAATTCGTTCAGTGGATGACTGAATGACTATCTAAATGATCTACACTGGACCGCAAAGAAAAAGGGTCGGTTAGAAAATCTTCAATATCTTCAAATGTACCTGACCTTTATTCATTTTTTAAATTTTTATTTAAGCACATTAAAATAGTCTTTAACTTAGTCTTTATTTCATAAAACTAGGTCAGGTACTCTTTTGAAGATATTGAAGATTTTCTAACCGACCCTTTTTCTTTGCGGTCCAGTGTATACGAGTATTAAACAAAAGTGTGAACTAGGACTGTGTTTTTTCATAAGAGAAAACTGAAAGTGCATATATATCCAAATTCTCTGGACGCTAAAGGGTAGCTGATACAACCCAAAAGGGGTACTCTGTTTACGTTTGCGGAAGATGGTTATTTGGGGGCTTGTTTGTTTTTGTTATGTGTCGAAATAGTCAAATGGGATTTCTTCGCGGTGTTAATACAATTTAGGTCGGTTTTTTTTGGGAGGATAATAAGTTTTGCACACCCGTCTACTTTGTCTTCAGAGGGCAATTTTATCGCATCCGGTTTTTCCCCGGTAAAAATGATTTACACGTGAGATTGTTGTAAAGACAAATTAAGAACACGCTGTACGAGAGAATGTGTAGTCAATAATAGGAATTTGGGAGTATTTGTTGTCTCAACTTACTATAACGCGAATAACCGAAGATAGAATGTGAAGCAACACATTCGCGCCACTTATTGAACTTACGAAAATTCAATAAGTGTTTTTAAATTTTTAAATATTCGTCTCATATCGATTAATATTACGATATATTAAAATCATATCGACCATGGCCATACAATTTAATTTGTCACAGGTACAAAAATAGATATAATATAGAGTATCTTTCTTAAAAAAAAAAAAATACTGTTCCCAAGGAATCATCTGTAAAATATAAACCAAAAAATTTAACCCCTTGAAATAAATGAGCATCAATGTTTATTGTTTATCTATGACGCAGACGTAGTTAGTTATAGAAATGTAAATAAGGACCATAATATAATATATTATTAACATTTCGATACTGAGCAAACTGTAAACGGTTCAAAGTTGCGAGTTCTGAGTTCGGAAGGCGCGAGCAACTCAATATTTGAACAGATGTGCTTTTGGGGAGGCGAGCGAAAATGTTATTTTTATGCGACCTACATGGAAATGTCGGTGTCTACCCCTGTCGTAGGGACGCGCCGTGCACATGTCGATAAAATTGATCAACAGTACAAATCTGGAACATGATAATGTTCCAGTATGCTTGTCAGAAGTGAAATATAGTAAGTTGTACGAAAGTTACAAGAAACGTTACAAGAAGTTATACTGATGCGTCACACAAAATTCGACCTTGAAATTAAACACTCAACGCGCACAAAGAAATTTCATTAAAAAAAATGAACAATTTTTGTGTTTTTTGTTTGAACGCGCTAATTTCTGAAAGTAACAATCAGAATATAAAAATTATTTTTGCATTTGTTCTATTTTGTTTTTAGTTAATAATTATATTATAAATATTATAAATTTATAATACTGTCCAGTTTTCAAATTAGGTACAAGGTGGTATAATGGTGTATCTGTACACGCGTATAATAAGAATCCAAATGAATTTTACAGACCGAGGCGTCACAGCTGATGAGACTTTTTTAAAACAAATGAGATTGTCAGTTGGTATTTCGACCGATACTTGTATTGAAAATATTCGTTAATATTGATATTTAGGATGCCCAGCTTTTTGGCTTCTGTTTGGGCTTTGGACTCGATAGAGGTGCCGAAGTTGAGGTTTGAGCTCAACCTCATGCCAAGAAATTCAAAATCATTGGCGACAGGTACGGATGAACCTGGGAAAGTTGGAGCAAAGTCAAAGGGGCTCCTTTAGTCCCGTATTGAAAGTTGTGCAGGAACCAATGTGTCTACACATATGGAATCCCACAAATGGCCTACCCATCTTCCAAGGAATCAACGACATCCCCATCCGGTCTCTTCCCTTTTTCGGAACCGCAAGAGTTCTTCGAAGAATGTGCTGTCATGTCGACGTCCGGCACTGGAGACGCAAGATTTTATTCATTTTTCTGTTCATCCCACGTAGTTATA
Source organism: Synanthedon myopaeformis (assembly GCA_944738685.1). Taxonomy (NCBI): domain Eukaryota; kingdom Metazoa; phylum Arthropoda; class Insecta; order Lepidoptera; family Sesiidae; genus Synanthedon; species Synanthedon myopaeformis. The sequence goes on from OX122941.1 coordinate 3,852,004, forward strand.
TCGATAAGATGCGTCGACATTAAACGCGACAACACTATCAAGAAATTTACCCTTTCCGCTTCACCCATACACAATACTGCCCCCCGCCGCCCCGCGAGTCCAAGACTTGAATTTGTTTCTTAATACAGACTACACTAAACCTCTTCTATTATTTAACGATTGCAATCATAAATTCAAGAGGTTCTCTCTATAACATTCTATGTTCGAATATTTTGGCATGTGGTTACCGTGATCAAATCTTTTTTATGTTCTGTGTGAACATCGAAATAAATAGCGTATTATCTTAATTCTACTTCAGTCAATTGCCAGCGAAAATTGAGTAATTAAAGAAGTCAATAAAATGAAGTAAACTTTTTATTACCAAACTATGTAGTTACCTATTAGATATTATTATAATATTATAAAGAGAGAAGATTTGTATTTTTGTATGTTTGTAATGATTTAACTCAAAAATTACTGGACCGATTTTGAAAAATTTTTCACCTATAGAAAGTTACATTATCACCGAGTAACATAGGCTATATTTTATGAAGTTACGCGGGCGAAGTCGCGTAAAACAGCTCTATTACAGGACAAAAAGTATATGGGCGTTTTTCTGTAAACTAGGTAATTCCTTCTGAGATAGTTGTCTAGGTAATTTTTTTTTGTGTATTCAACAAACAATCCGTTGGATAAGTTGTTAGGGTGCTTGCACGCTTTTCTCGAGTGGACCCTTGTTCGATTTCTGGCTGTGTCAACTTTGGAAATGAACTTTTCAGCTGCCGACAGTGGCGGATTTACACATTTATAATAAGATTTTTTATTTCTGTAAGACAAAAAAAAAAATTTGGCCAAATTTGCCGCCCCTAAAATCTACCGCCCTAGGCTTCAGCCTACTCAGTCTTCTGGTAAAACCACTGGCTGCCGATCATACTAGGATTAAGGATATGAGATTGACAAGGGATAGTGAAATGGGCTCTGACATCCCTTATTCACTCTGCGTATCATAACAGCAAACATGATGTTATTTCGCGGTGGTCTTCTGTAACAGACTGGTTACTGCCTCCAGACGGGCTGACCAAATGAGTGGGAAACGCAGTTTCGAATCCAGACAAGAGACAACTTTGAAAAGTTCATTTCCAAAGTTGACCCTGCCGGGACCCCAGAGATAGAGCGCTAAGGCAAGCACTCTAACCACTCATCCAACGGTCTTGTCAAATCTTTAAAAATGTTAAGTTGGTTTGTGTACGCTTCAAAAATTCGAGAATGGTTAGACCGATTTTAAGAATATGGATAAAGCAAAGACTATATAAGTATATTGCACCTCAGGCGAAGCCGGGAGCGTGACGCTAGTACTTTATAATTTTATTAGGTAATACATTAACTAGAAGTTAACTAGAAATCAACAACTCCCTAACAAGACGCCGATGTTGAATGCGGGAATATTTTTGACCGCTCGTTGAATGGTGTTAAAATTTTAGAAAATGTTACACAAACACTAGTTAAAAAAACACAAATTGTTACAATTAACACATTTTTTGAACCTTTTAAAACATGCTCGGGTGTGTTTTGAATGCTAAGTGATAATAATTAGGGGGGCGTGTGGTCGTCAATACAGAGCGATTGGTCCAAGTCTAAGGAGAAGGCGAGGGCGGTTTAGGGTTTATTGTACAATGTACACTCGCGTTGGGGTAATATTTCAATTCAATTAAATTAATATTTTAAATTTTTTTAAAAGCATTTATCAATGTTTGTTTAACCCTTTTTCTCAGACGTTGAAAAATTTCTTCAACCTTTTTTGCTAATATATTTTCGTCACGCGTGGAATTTTTTATTTTTATGTGATCCTATTTTTACTTGGATAAAAGGTAACCCTAACGTGGACGTAGTCACGGGCTCTAGCTGGTTAACTACGAGTATATGTGCTATACTAATTCTTTCCTGTATTTCTGATAACGTTCTGAAAAATTTCATAATCGGTTGAGTGGTTGAGGTGGGAAAGCTGAAACTACCAATTTTTAAGTAATATTTATTGTCTTTGTATTGACACTTTACGACCAAATGAACTGAAATAAGTAATTTAAGAAAAATATATTAAAAAAAGGCTTTACTTTCAAAAGGCCAGCCTTTCAAATGGTCAGTTTTTCAAATCGTCAGAAATACAAATGGTCAAAGTACAATTAAAAATAAAAAGTCAATTGTATGTTTATTTTTAAAAAACTAAACTACTAAAATAAAACAACTTAAATATTATATTCTGAAGACAATAAAAATATAATTATTTTTTTTAATTAAAGCACCAACAATACAGTGATAAATTAAAATTAAGATAAGCGCCGCCTCACTTATAGCAACCGACAAGGGCTAATAGCAGATAATTTAGATAGTTTAAAATAAGTTAAAATAATATTTAAATTAAATTACTTAATTATAAAGAAGTGCATTTTGCCCAACACTGTTATAATAAATAGCTCAATCTCTTGTAAAGCTAGTCCGATCGATCGAACTATATGCGGTCGAACCACGACGCTTCAGACAGAATAGATGTGTCCATTTGATTTGTTAATGATTTTTTATTTCCTAATATCTGCTCAGACTTATTTAATTTATATATTCCTTACAAGACAGTGAGTGGTCGAGTTGCATGGGACAAACAACAGCAACCTTTCCGCTTCCGCTTGTGCCTTACACCGCAGCACATTTCATTCAAATGTTTATTATCAATTAACGGGCACGCTGCATCAAGCATTGTTTAATTGTAAAATTACATACGTTTTCTTGTTTATTCTGTTATGTAAACATTTTTAACATTATTTCAAAATACAAGGATTTATAGGCTGATATTGTATTGTCTAATAAGAATGAGCTTGTCTTGACAAGTTTCAGCCATAGGACGTCCACTGTTAGATATAGGTCTTCCCATAATTTTCCAATATACTTGGTCAGATACAGAGGCCCATATTAGGTCTTCAGCCCTTCTTGCGGGTATGCTACGATTTCCAGTCCGTGGGTCGCTACGCTCTCAGTACTATGTCCATTAGGTGTTTAGCCCTTCGTGTGAGTGGACGTACCCTCCAGTCCCAGCGGCTATTGGCTCTCAGTACTACTCGTATATGTGTCCTTTTTTTTGAGGAGGGGAAATCACATTTACGGATTGTTCTTCGCCGATGAGAGCAGTCACAAGGGGTGTGAAGTGACTTCTCACCGGGAATACCTCACTAAAACCCTCTCATGTACCACCATCGGCGGCAAATATGAGACCCGGGATCACAGCGTGGCCTTATCCCCGGGCCCCGCAAACACCGCCTTGTCCTTTCGGACCCAGCTCTTTACGGCATGGCCGCATACTACTCCTACTGTGGCGACCCACTGGGAACATCTGTGAGCCACCACACCTCTAGTATTATATGTGTACTGTCCATTGACACTTCAACATACCAATTCGCCGGGTATGTCGGTGACTTTCGTTCGTCTACGGATCTCCTCAATTACTTATTCCCGATTCGATCTCGCAGAGTAACCCCGAGAATAGCCCTCTCCATAGTTCGCCGAGCGACGCTGATTTGCATACTTTTTTAAATGTAAAGTTCGACACGCAGTATCTCACAGTGCATTGGACTGGATTGTAAGTGACAAAAGTCCTCTATTAAGAATAGATACTGATAAAAAGATCTATTCTTAGAGTAGATATATTCTTAACTTAGTAAGAAGGGGTTATGAAAATAGACTGGTATCCCTAAAAAAAGTCGATTTATTATGATTTCAACAGCGAGTTGATGATGTCACAGCCTTCACATGAACCCCGCGACATATACAACTTCACTTCCTATTTTAAATATTAGTGCAGACAATGTGGAGGGTAGTATACGCATCTTTTACACTAGAAGTCAATACGCGAAACCGTATTTGGCTCACGCGCGACCTCTAACTTATTTTATTGCGCGTTTATGTAAAACGTATGATTTGTAATCTCGTTCTGTTTTCAGGGAGATGTTGTTGACTTTTATCGTGAGTACAGCTTGTAACATTTAATTTATTGTTCAAAAGAATAATTTCACTTACAGACTTAAAAGGAGTCTTCAATCACGGATTTATTGTAAAAACGATTTTTCTGACAGTAAATATATATTTTTATTTTTATTTATTATTAAAACACTATAATTTTATATATTACTGACTATTTTACTCGCGGATAATACAGCTTTTTATAGGTGAGAGAATTTTCAAAATCGGCCAGTCAATATTTTTGAACGCGGACAAAGTCGCATGCAACAGCAAGTTGCTCATATATATTTTTATTTATTTACAACAACACACATGGTACATCATAACAGGACTAATCCTAATTCGACGTATCAGTTACCAATCGAAGTACATTATTTAAATTATTTACATTACACAAATCAATTTGACAAATTATAAAAATTTACAAAAAAATTTAGTCAGACTTTATATTTTTATTTTTCAACACGGACGAAGTCAACTATATACTACACATAATTGTTTTTTCCAATCGCGTAGACAGTTTGTGTTAAAAGAAATAAATGATTGGTTCAAATAGGGGAGGAAATAAATTTTCCCCGCTGGCAACACCGAATTCTCAAATTGAACTAATTGCGAACCGTTGTGACAAGTGCAATCTCGAACGAAGTCGAGAGGCGGGAGGGAGATTTTCTTATTTTTTTTTTTTAATTGTACCCTCTGCCTTTAGCAGCAACTGTAATTTGAATGTCAATGCGAAAAGGCAAAGGGAATCTTGTCTAGTATTTACGCTGTCTAATTAGTCTCAATTAAGCTCTAGCTATTGTACGGAGTGGGAACTTAATTTTTTACATAGGTATATATATTTTAGTAAAAGCTGATTTAGCTTTAGGTGATGTCTGATAAAATTTTGTTTGATCGTTTAATTTTATTGCGTTGTTATTTATATAGGATAAAATTTATATATTACTAGCTGGTGCCCGCGACTTTGTCCGCGTTGAACTGTGAAAGGTACCCTATGTCCTTTCTGGTATCCCAGACAACGTGTATGCAAAATTTCATGGTGATCGGTTCACTAGTTTTTGCATGAAAGAGTTACAAACATCCATACATCCAAACATACTTTCGCATTTATAATATTAGTATATATATAGTATATTAGTATATTATAAATAAAATGTCACTAACTTCCACATGCTCGATTTTCTATGTGAAATTTGGTTTACTGATACATTAGTGGTGTTTCCATGACACGGTAACCTTGATCTGATGCTGCAGCATCAAGTAGTCTGCGGGACACCCAACTCCTCAGCCACTTCAGCAGATAAAGCGTATTTGGGCTCAATATTATAGAAAGCCGGGGGGAGAGATTATAATTTTAACTTTAGCTTGCGTGTCATGTTTTTCACACATGTAGTAAAATAAAGAAATATTTTAATGCGTAATACTAGAAAAAACTTAAACAATGAACAAAGCTGTCGAGATTGTACAAATTCACTAGCATTGCATTTAATGTTGCAGCGGAGAGAAGATCTAGAAAAATCCATTCCTCCAAATAGTGTTGTGTCGGTTTGTTCTGATTTTTGTCGATATTTTATGAAAAATGCCTAAAAATATATATTCTATGATATTTACATCTATATGCGGATTGTTTATATATTATATCTTAAAGGTTTAGTGCAGGGGTTGGCAACCTTTTGAGTCGGAAGGGTTAAAAATTACAATTTACAAAATTTCAAAATTTTTAAGAGCCACAAAAAAAATATTGCCAAAAAACTAATCTATTTATTCATAAGAAAATATCTATTTATTCATATATAAGTAGTGCGTGGCTCGCGAGCCGCAGGTTGCCGACCCTTGGTCTAGTGAGTTTATTATTTATCTATGTAAACATAACTTTAAACTTAATGTAATCGTGGAAGGAATCGGCGACAAGCCTTTGAAAATGCCTTAAAAAAAAGGAAAATATTCAATAATAAATGTACATTTAATGTCAATCCGCATTTTTGCCAGCAAGGTACACTATAGTAGGCCTTAGAACACAATTTTCTTTTGAGAAATACTTTGAATTTAATTATAGATAGTAGCTGTATATCGTTTCATAAATTACTAGCTGGTGCACGCGACTTCTTCCGCGTTCAAAATAAAAAAAAAAGCAATATAACGCTTGACCTCGTATTGCTATAACACTTTGGCCAGGCGTTAGTTTTTTAAATTTATTTATCCCTCGGGAATAGGGAAAATGTCATGGTGATCGGTTCACTAGTTTTTGCGTGAAAGAGTTACAAACATCCATACATCCAAACATACTTTCGCATTTATAATATTAGTATAGAATAAATATAGATAGTAGTACCGTATACTAACTTTTAAAAGAATTATTGATTTTACCAGCTTGTAACTAAGAACAACGAAATTATCTTTATTTCTTAAGATTAAATTAAAGATTTATTAAGATGCTATACAGGATAAATGCTAGGCGCCAGTATATCTTAACTAATACTATCTATCAATGCGAAATTGAGTTTGTTTGTTTATTGCGCTTTATGCTTTAATTAACTACTCAATCGATCATCTTGAAATTATCCATATACTTTGTTAGGGGTACAGAAAAGGACATAAGGTACATTTCTTAAAAAAAAAAAAAAAAAAAAACTGTTACCGAGCAACACGGACTAAGTCGCGGGAAAAATCTAGTTTAGTTTTTGCAACTACCATGACTCTGGTTACTCGAATAGTTTTGTCTTAAATTTTATCGATACGTTAACAACACTAGAGGGGAGTCGCGCGGTAAACGCGGATAAGTTAGCCATTTGAATGCGGTGCGCGTTCGATCCGGCCCGTGCGTTCGAATTTTGAATATTTACAACAATACACACGTATAGGGCATAGAGAACGACGTCTGGATGTATAGTGATGTATTGCTTTCGTGTCTAATCGAATGTTAAGAGTTTGTGAGTTAAATAACATTGATTCGACTCAATGTTCTAATCGATAAGTAACAGATTTTAAGTAGTGGCAGGCCACACTGCGCAGTTATTTGGGCAGCCCATTGTTTCGTTGAGTGAGTAAGGGATGCCAGAGCCAGAGCTCATTTGCCCTTCCCAATCCCATATCTTTAATCCTACTCTACCTCGTCGGCAGCCCACTTTTTTTAAATTTTTTATTAGATATGAGTTTGCTCTTGGCCAACAACCAGCTGTGTAGCAAGGATGAGGCCTATGATGGAGCGAGCTCACCCAGAAGATGCCTATTCACTCCACTTCCACTTGTAGCGCCTGTGACTTTACTCGTGTTATAGGCGACGGTAGGCGGCCATCTACCATCACGTGTTCCGTCAGCCTGTCTGCCGACCTTAACATAAACACAAAACATCTAATTCGTGACGATTTCAAATTTTAGACGTTTTATACAAACAACGTAATTTAACCTTCTGACACGGAGGCAAGATTTTAGTAAGTTGGAATTTGTAATTTTGATACGAACAAATGAGTCAAAATGTACATCAAAATGTTTCGAGTCAACTCACGGTTCACCTCAATTTTCGAGTTGACCCTCGGCCGAAAACTTGCGATTTATTGATACATGGTTTTGTTTTATAAAGTTGGCACCATTGTAAGCATAACATTAATAATATTTGAATTGTATTATGTCGTAAAATATTAATGGTTGTGTAGCAAGTATTCCTATTATGAAATTTCAATGATTTTAACTCTAGCAACCCGCTCCCGGCTTCGCCCGGGATGCAATTTTTTTATATACACAAACTTTCCTCGTGTATCCTTCTTTTCAAATCTGTTGGTTAGTTTTGAATTAGCTATTAGTATTATATTATAATATAAATTGTAACGAATAGGTACATAAGTATAAATTATGTAATATTTAACTATCATTAAGTAATACTGCGTTTAGCAGTCATTTGGTCAGCCCGTCTGGCGGCAGTAACCACCCCCTTATAGAAGACCACCGTGAAATAACAGCACGTGTGCTGTTGTGTTCCGGTGAATGAGTAAGGGATGCCAGAGTACATTTCCCGTGCTAATCTCTTATCCTTACTCGTCAGTAGTAACATTTTCTAATTCTAATTACTCGTACTATGGTCGACAGACAGGCTGACGCTCCAATTAATTTCATTATTACTACAAGCCTTATTACAAGGCTACTACTGAAATGTATTAAATACAAGCTTTTGCCCGCGACTGCGTCCGTGCCACTTTTGCTTAGAAAATTATTAAATCTTTTGCATGTAAATTTTTGTTAGACGTTGATTTTTTTTAGATTAGGTATTATATTGTTGTCTCACAGGCTCATGCACGTGTATCACATGGTACGTTTTGAGACTGCGTTTTGTGAACAAATCCACAGGTATCCTTCGTGAATAGTACTTTTTTCTGGATGAAAGGTACCCTATATCCTTTTCTGTATCACTGACAACGTGTATGGAAAATTTCACGATGATCTGTCGATTAATTAAGGCTTGAAAGCGTAACAAACAAACTCACTTTCACATTTATAATATTAGTAAAGTAAAGATTTAATATATTATAATGTATTAAATAAAAACCGCGTCAAACACTTAGTGTTGCCAGTAAGTTGGTGAGAGCAATAAAAAGAGATATTAAAAGCGGGACGCGACCGCGTAGAACATTTATCACAAATGTTGCCACTAGATTGATATAAGATATCCTGTTTTCTTCCAAGTTCACCCCATTTCGTGGGGTAGGTTTACATTAATTCTCTGGCTTAGTGTTATTTAAAAACAATACCTACATCTCTTATAACGTTATATTTTCTCTTGTAAGATTTTTCTTCTTATTACTGAAAACATATTAATTCTTTTATTTGTTCCTTTATAAGTCATTTTAGTTATTTTACGGCCAGTATTAGTTAATTTCATGTGTTTGTGACTATTTGTGCTGTTGCACGCGACATCGTCCGCGTAACTTTTAGAAAATATATAGCCTACTGGCTGGTGCGACTTCGTCCGCGTTGAAAAATTAAAAATATATAAGCAACTAGCTGTCCCGTTCCCGGCTTCGCTCGGGGTGCAATTTTTAAAATAAACACCGCCATCTGTGAGAAACTTATGGAACTCACAGATAACTTAAAATAATTTTAAAACAACTGTGAATTCCGTGTCATTCTCACAGATGGCGGTGTAAGGTAATTTATAACACCTTCTCATATAATAAACAAATATAATTTGCAATAAAAAAATACTATAAATTGAGATTAAAAACTATCCTATTACACATAGTTTTCATCAAAATCGGTTCAGTAGTTTAGGAGTTCATTGAGGAGATACAACGTGACACGTAATTTTAATATATATATATATATATATAAAATATATAACGCCTGACATCTTGTTGCTGTAACGCTTTGGCCAGGTGTTATTTATTTATTATTTTAGATGATTCCACGGGAGTACAGTACTACTTTATTCTGGATGAAAGGTACCCTATGTCATTTCTTGTATCCCCGACAACGTGTATGCAAAATTTCATGATTATCGGTTGAGTAGTTGAGGCGTGAATCGGTAACAGATAGACAGACAGACAGACAGAGAGTTACTTACACATTTATGATATTAGTATGGATATTACTCCCTGATTAAGAAGCTTTCTAAATTGAAAGAATTTTTAAAATCGGTCCAATTGTTTTTGAGTTTATTCATTACAAACAAAAAAAATATAAAAATAAAATACTACCATACAAAAATACAAATCTTTACTATTTATTTTATTTATTTATTTCTCAAAAGGTACACCAACAGCACAAACAAAAAACTTACAATAGGTATAGGTAATATAAGGCAATTTTAAGGTGTACACATATAAACTACAAACTAGAAATTGAGACGATTGTTAACACACACATGGCAACTAAACTAAACAATAAATAACTGAAAGCAAACAAAGATAAAAATCAAAGGCAAATAAACTGTTACAACTATATCTAAATAACAAGAATAAAATATAATATATAATAAAATATAATATATAATAAATTTAGTTTTATTTATTTATTTATTTATTTATTTATTTAATTTTAACAACTTTAAAGCCAATAATATAATACTTACGCGTAAAATGATAACATTAACTCAGGGTTTAATCTTGTGTTATCATTTGAAATTATTACTAAAATGGATTTATTTATTTATTTATTTATTTATTTATTTAAATTTAGATTACATACAGCCATAAATTTAAAATATATATATTATAGATTATATACAAATAGGGCTAAAGAATCATAAATTTAGGTACTATTGATTTGTGTTGTATTAAAGATGCAGTCGGGAGAGCGGTGAAGGCGGTGGGATGCAGGGTGGTGCCGGCGGCCCTCCAGCCGCTGATGCTGACCAGGCACAGTTTGAGGCAGACAAACGCGCTGTCTACAAGTCAGTATTCATTACAATAGAACAATAGAACATTCATTCCTATTTTGAGGTCCACTTGATGGTAGGTGGCCACCGTCGCCTATAACACAAGCAACGCCACAAGTGCTGCAAGTGCGCTGCCGACTAATTACTCACCGATACACAACAGCACATATGGTCTTTTGTAAGGGGGTGGTTACTGTCGCCAGACGGGCTGCCCAAATGACTGCGAAACGAAATGTACCTACGTGCTCTGCCACTACTAAATATTACTCATATTATTAAATACCACTAAATATTACTAAATGCTACGACTAATGACCAGAATATTCCAGTTTCTGACTTTTATGATTTTCAAAATTTCAATCTTTTTGTTCATTCTCTACAAAACCATCTCTTTCTTTACGCGATGTTACTTTGACTAAGGCCCGAGGACACCCGTAGCATGCGCATGCGCATGTATATCCACATCTCAAAAGCTTATAAGCGTTTTGTCATTGTATTGGTGAGTGTCCATGCCTCGACCCCACGGACTGTTCACCAATGGACCGCTTTTAAGACTTTTTGATGTTGTATAGTCGGTTTTCGCGTTTCAGACACCCCCTGTTCCCGCTGCTGGCTTTATTACTGGAGCGTTGTGAACAGGCCACGGCGGGGGCGGAGTCTCCCGCCGCGGAAGCCTTCGGTGCCGACCTTCAGGCCTTCGTGCAGCATCAGCGGCGAGACCGGAGACCGTTCCTCGTCGACGACCCCGAGATCGACGGACTCATGATTAAGAGCATCCAGGTAACTTAACTTATTTCATGTCAATCACTACTAATTTAATAAACTTATAACCTAACCTTAAGTGAGCAGCCATAGAGCTACAATTTCGAAAAGTGCCAGTTGTCAAAGACTACCTTGACTAGCAGACTTCTTGTCCTGATAGATTTTCCTTCAACGTTAGACCAAATGATAATTATTATAGATACATGATTTTTTTATATATTAATGATGTCTGTCTACCATCAAGCCAATCGAACGTTCCTGCTGATTGGCTGATACCTGTATAGCTGGTGCCCGCGACTTCGTCCGCGTTGAAAATTGAAAAAATATATAAGCAATATAACGCTTGAACTCTTATTGCTATAAACCACTTTGGCCAGGCATTAGTTTTTTATTTTATTATAGGTGATCCCTCGGGAGCAGTACTTTTTTTCAGGATGAAAGGTACCCTATGTCCTTTAATGTATCCCTGAAAACGTGTGTGATGATGATCGGTTGAGTAGTTGAAGCGTGAAAGGGTAACAGACAGACAGACAGACATACAGAGTTACTTTCACATCTCGCTGCTTAAATTCAAAATTAACACAAATCAAAAAGTTCCAAAAATGTTTTTATTGCAAAAATACAATCACAATCCTTAATATTGTATGTTGCAAAAAGACTTGTGGTTGTTTTATTCCATATTTAGTATATATTTTTATAATTTTTTTAATGTTCAAAAGTAACATAATTATGCTTATATCTCCTCTAGTGTTCAGTTTATTATAAAAGTACTTGAAAACATTTAATGCTACTTAAAAATACGCTTCTAACGATGTATAATACGCATATATTTGATAGATATATATAATAAGTAAAAATAATAATAATAATAATAAAAAAAAAATCGATTAGCTCACCTGTAAAAAAGTGTAATTTTGATTTGTGGTAAGTAAATTTGAATTTAAACAGCGATCTGTAATATTACAGTATGGATTAATGTTTGAACCGCAAACTGTTGCAGGTCCTCCGCATTCATCTGCTCGAGTTGGAAAAGGTTCAGGAGTTGTGTCGCGACTTCTGCGGGAGGTATATAGCATGCCTCAAGACGAAGATGCAGAGCGAAAACCTCTTGAGAACTGATTACTCGGCGGGTACGTAGAAATTGTATAGAAATGTATACTAGTTATCGCACGCGACTTCGTCCGCGTATATAACTTTTTATAAAATATAGCCTGTGTCACTCGATGATAACGTGTAGCTTCGTAAATATGTAGGTGAAAGAATTTTTAAAATCGGGCCCAATAGTTTTTGAGTTTATTCATTACCTACAAACATACAAGTCTTCTCTCATTATAATATTAACATTATTATATCTATATATTATAAAGTGAATAAATTTGTATATTTGTTTGTAATGAATAAACTCAAACACTACCGTCAAAGGTGAAAACTTAGCTTCACAAAAAAAAAAAAATATTTTTTCGACGATAGATGTCGCTGCACAGGAAGGTTATAACGCGCTATCGTTTCGTTCCTCAACGCGATCTACACTTTTCATACAAAATTCTTGTTCTCGCATAGTTTATTTTTTAGACGATAGATGTCGCTGCACAGGAAGGTTATAACGCGCTATCGTTTCGTTCCTCAACGCGATCTACACTTTTCATACAAAATTTTTGTTCTCGCACAGTTTATTTTTTAGACGATAGATGTCGCTGCACAGGAAGGTTATAACGCGCTATCGTTTCGTTCCTCAACGCGATCTACACTTTTCATACAAGGTTTTTGTTCTCGCATGGTTTATTTTTTAGACGACAGATGCCGCCGCGCCGCAGATTATAACGCGCTATTGTTTCGCTCCTCAACATGAACTACACTTTGATATAAGATTCTATTGTTTCTTTTTCCTTTAATAAACCTTCTTGTGTTGCTTATGTTTATTTTGTATACAAAACCGATGTGACTGTGTCGATCTTACTTTTCTACACCTCCGCCAAATTCGTTTTCCAGGTGGCGTAGAAAGTAATAACAATTTGTCCAGCACGATGGACGACCAGTCCAGCACTTCCAACTCACCCCAATATCAGGTAACTCACATACAATTACAAGAATTTCAGTATAGTATATCGATAAGTGTACGCTCTCGCATTAGAAATGCCTAACATTTTTGTCTGTGAATTTTATGTAGGCAGCTGTGGATTTTGTGATAAATAAATAAATAAATAAAATTCCTCGTGTCACAATGTTTGTAACAAAACTCCTCCGAAACGACTTGACACCGATTTTTATGATTTTTTTTTTGTGTATATTCGGTAGGTTGTAGACTGTTTTTATATATATAAAAAATTTTTTTTTTTGCAAAACAACGTATTTGCTGTTTTATAAAAACTTCCTATAGTAAATATTTAAATATATAATTATTTTAATAGACTTATCACAAAAATTTGTGATTGATCTCATTATAAAGATAGTTGATTTAGTACCTTTGAGTTATGTTATGTACTATTGGTACGAGTATGGTAACTCACTACGATAAATGTTTGCAATACAAAGGTGTCTTGATATTAAGAAATAAAAAATAATCTGAATGGAATTTAGTAGTTTTTCATTGCTACTTAATCACCTACATATGTATAGAATATCATCTATGAACTGAAAACTAATAAGGTAAAAAAAGATCCGTAAAAGATCCGCAAAAGATCCGCCAAAAAGTAACGGAAACGGATACGGATCTCTCTTTTCCCTCGGATAAGTGGATACGGATACGGATATCCGGCACATCATTATTGGAGACGGGTTTGATCTAGGAGCGAGCTCACCCAGAAGATGCCTATTCACTAGAACTTTGAAAAGATTTGGTTTATATAAGTTCGGAAACACAGTTCCAAATCTTGGCAGTGGGCTAAATAAAGGATGTTTTAAAATGCTTGGTCCGAAAATGAGGGATTTCGACAAGATTAGGATGGATTTGGGTTATATGAGCTCGGAAACTCAGTTCCAAATATTGGCAGTGGGCTAAATAAAGGATGTTTTAAAACGCTTGGTCCGAAAATGAGGGATTTCGACAAGATTAGGATGGATTTGGGTTATATGAGCTCGGAAACTCAGTTCCAAATATTGGCAGTGGGCTAAATAAAGGATGTTTTAAAACGTTTGGTCCGAAAATGAGGGATTTCGACAAGATTAGGATGGATTTGGGTTATATGAGCTCGGAAACACAGTTCCAAACCTTGGTAGTGCGCTAAATAAAGCATGTTTTAAAACGCTTGGTCCTAAAATGAGGGATTTCGACAACATGAGGATGGATTAGTGAAGTGAGGGTGGGGTAACTGGTAATAAAATGGTTTGTTTTCAGTCCCCCCCCGCGCCGACCGCCGCTCCTCCGTTCCCGGCGGTGTTCCCGCATGCGCTTGCGCCGCACATAGAAGCGCACACCGCTTATGCGCCCACGCATAGAGATACGCGTAAGTCTTGCCTTTTCCTTTCCTATGTATGTATACATCATTCACTACTACTTCGTATGCGCTGTAGTTGGTTTCTAAAAGTGTGTCATATAGTTTAATCCAGATAATGATCAACACTTCATCGAAAATAGCATTCAAATCGGTCAAGCCGTTTCCGAGATTAGCGTGCAACAAACATACAAATAATCTAAAAACTATTTTTATTTTATTTCGGATACAAGGTGTACAATTTTTATTTTTTGGATTTTTTTTTGCGATTACCGATGACACTTTTTCTATTTTATGAGACTCCGTTTAAAGTGTTGTAACAAGCGTAACAAGTTGGTTATGCGGTGTGACACTAGACGTTAGAAAAAATGTTATCGACGCGTACGTCCGATCCATAAAGAGACGCGGTCGTCGAGCGGCAACGCGTCGTCACGTGGCAACGCGGTCGTCACGTGGCAACGCGTCGTCACGCGGCAACTCGTCGCTCTACGGTCCGATCTCATATAAAACGAATACTTTGATTGAAAAAATGTATATATTGATATTTGTTTGCTTATAGAGATTGTCTTGACTGTTTCAGCGTCAGTCGTAGTGCAAGGATCAACTCCTATAAGTCAAATTGGTGCTGGACTAATGTCTACTGACTCGTTTACAGGTAAGATAAAGTTTTCGCATATGATGTCTATAGATAGATTTTTATATTGTTCTAACAATCACACCAACTTTTTTTATTTATGGCAACTAGATACAAATATTTATTTGCGTACTTACCAAATCACCCGAGCGCCCCCTAGGAATTTGCACTCTAGGCTCAAGCCTGAATAGCCTGTGGGTAAATAAGACCCCGTTGAAACGTATTGCCGTGTGCGTAAGGGCTAGTACCGCAGTTTACTATCGTCGCAGTAGAGACTAGGGCATGAGGCTGATTGGTACGGTTGAAATTGAAACGTATTGCCACGTGCTTTAGGTACAAATTCGAACAACTCGTGTTCGTCCGTGTCCGGCTCGCCGCCGCCGGACGACGAGTGCGCGGACGAGTCTGGCGCGAAACGCGGCGTGTTGCCTCGCCACGCCACTCAAGTCATGCGCGCCTGGTTGTTTCAGCACCTAGTTGTAAGTATGCTAGGGCCTTTTATGTGCCATTTTTAACCCCCGACCGACGCAAAAAGTCGGATATTATAAGTTTCACATGTGTATCTGTCTGTGGCATCACAGCTCCTAAACGGAAATACTGATTTTGATTCGTTTTTTGTTGGAGTTTTCTAGTTAAGAATCGATTTTCATATAATAAAATTAATACAAGCGTTAAATAAAAAGCGTTACGTTCTTCTGCACAACGTACCTTGCCCACTTAAAACTTTGAAAAAACTCAAATTCAAATTTCAGTCATAATTCAAAATTCAAATTCAAAATCATGAGTAAACTCCAGTCGTGCGTCGGAGCTGACATTTTTTTTTTGTTTGAAGACAAACAGATAGTTACATTCAAATTTATAATATAATATTAGTATGGATTTTCTATTTTACACTACATAGTCTTAATGAATAAAAATATAAATTTCAGCACCCGTACCCAACCGAAGAAGAGAAGCGCACTCTGGCGGCACAAACGCGGCTCACTCTTCTGCAAGTGAACAACTGGTTTATAAATGCGCGGCGACGCATCTTGCAGCCAATGCTCGACACCGCCGACAAACCAGGTTGGTCTCTAGACGGAGACTTGCCTTTTAGTGAAGGCGATCGTTGAGACATTGACTTGTGACGAAGACACTAGACGAGGCATTGACTAGTGACGAAGACACTAGCTGGATGTATTAGGTATTGACTCGTAGTGGAGACTAGGCATTATTTACTTTCGACGAAGACATTGACTAGTGACGTAGAGGATGCATTAGGTATTGACTCGTAATGGTGACAATGTTGACATGTGACGAAGACACTAGATGAGGCATTGACTTGTGACAAAGACACTACCATATATGAGGTTTTGACTAGTGATGTAGATGATATTAGGTATTGACTCGTAATGGAGACAATGGATTAGGCATTGACTTGTGACAGAGATGATGCGTTAGGTATTGACTCGTAACGGAGACAATGGATTAGGCATTGACTTGTGACGAAGATATGTTGCATTGACCCGTGATGTATGGGTAGTGGAAACGTTGGATTACTAGGCATTGACTTGTGACGAAGACACTAAATGAGGCGTTAGGTAATGACTCGTAGTGGAAACGATGGATAAGGCATTGACATGTGACGAAGCCATTAGACGGGTATTGACTTGTGACGAAGACACTAGACGAGGCATTGACTAGTGACGAAGACACTAGCTGGATGTATTAGGTATTGACTCGTAGTGGAGACTAGACATTATTTACTTGTGACGAAGACATTGACTAGTGACGTAGAGGATGCATTAGGTATTGACTCGTAATGGAGACAATGTTGACATGTGACGAAGACACTAGATGAGGCATAGACTTGTGACAAAGACACTACCATATATGAGGTTTTGACTAGTGATGTAGATGATATTAGGTATTGACTCGTAATGGAGACAATGGATTAGGCATTGACTTGTGACAGAGATGATGCGTTAGGTATTGAGTCATAACGGAGACAATGGATTACTCATTGACTTGTGACGAAGATATGTTGCATTGACCCGTGATGTATGAGTAGTGGAAACGTTGGATTACTAGGCATTGACTTGTGACGAAGACACTAGATGAGGCGTTAGGTAATGACTCGTAGTGGAAACGATGGATAAGGCATTGACATGTGACGAAGCCATTAGACGGGGTATTGACTTGTGACGAACATACTAGATGAGGCTTTGACCCGTGAAAACTCTTTTAAATGAACTAAATTAAAAAAATAATATGTTTCAGGCGCCAAAAAGAGCAAAAATGGCTCGTCAATAAGCAAGAGGTATTGGCCTGACGCTCTTTCTAATCCACAGTTCACAGCTGGTAAGTTTTTAATTTTAATTTATATAAAGAAGTGGTTACCGTAGCCACTTACCATCGAGTTGACTCTTAACACGAGCAACATTTTTATATAGGGATTGCAATACTCGTGTGTGTTTGTGCACTTGCACCTGTTGTGTTGCTTGTGTTATTGGCGACGGTAGCCACCTATCATCAAGTGGACCGTCAGCCTGTCTGTCGACTTTAACATAAAAAAAAAACAGGAAAAAAGGCTCTCGCATCCCTAACTCAATCACCGAAACACAACAGCACATATGCTGTTATTTCACGGTGGTCTCTTTTAGGGTCACTGCGAAAAGAGGTGTATTTCTGTGTGAATGTCTACTAAACCTTTGTTTCAATTTCAGGTCTTTTATCGTCATCAGAAGACGAAGACCAGGACGCCGAGCAGTCGGGTGACGAGCAACAGACAGACGGACAAACGAACGAACCCTCGTTTCCGCCTATACAACAGACAATGCATTAAGTATTAACTATTATTACAATTGGGGTATGGTCGCAGTAAGAGCGAGTCGTCAGCTTGTCGTATCGCAATGTTGTTGAAATTTTAACGGTTGACTAAGTAAGGCGTTTAAGTATTAAATAAATAGTAATTTATCAATTTTTGAATATAATTTATATAAAAACTTTTATACAAATTTACTAGTTTTATTAAAGATTTTGAAATCTCTGAAACGCCAGAAACCGATAATTTTAGATCTTGAACGATATAAAAAAAAAAGAACAAATAATTATAATATTTTTAAAATTACCACTTTATTTTGTTTTATTAATTCTCGCTTTTCTTTATTTATTATTTTTTAAAATTGTAAAAACTGCACTATAAAGAATTTTTTTTTCGTTTTTATTTGCAGGTTATTTTATATGTAAAATAATTTTTTTTTGTTCAAAATATCAATAAAAATTCTTTTAGCAAATAGAAGCTTTGAATATTTTTTTTTGAAAAAACGTGCATTGACTATGTTATTTAAGTCATATAATATTACTATGTTTTATTACCATGTTAGTAATTTTCAATTTAACAACGATTAGTTTATGACCGTACATTTTTTATAAACTTAATTTTTTTTTAATTTGGGTCAGTTCGCTTTTTTTAAAAAATTATTTTAAAATTGTAAAAACTTTACAATTATGAGATTTTTTCTATACTTTGAATATCAGAGTTGTGTAAGCGATAATAACAGTGTGTACAATAATACTAAGCTCTCACTGAGGCCATACCCATTTTTATTATTCGAGTATATTTTGCGATGTTTATATGAAATGTTTTTTATAAATATTTTTTTTTAGTTTCGTTTTCGACTTACTTTTTTTTTTATTACTTATATATAAAGAATTTGATACTTAAAATGTAGGCACGAGAAATTATTTTTGTATTTAATTAAGTGCTTTTTAAGCAATGAAAAAAAAAAAAAACTAAATTACTTAAGTACCTAACGGTTTGTGTTTTAAAAAAAAGTTCTCGAGACAAAAGCTGCGAAGAAAAAACATATTTTTTTGCGTTTAAAGTCTCTGGTGAAAGAAAGAAAAAAATAAAAAATGTTTATTTAATACATTCAAAAATTGTCTTCAAATTTAAATTTGAAAAATTTGAAAAAAATATATTTGAAAAGTAATTTACTAGAAAAAAAAAAAATGGTTGTTGCAAATTAAAAAAATAAAATAAAATAAACATCTCTTGAGACTTTATACGTAAGGATATAAAATAAATAACCCTTAATTTATTTTTAAAAAAGTATTTTTAAAAATAAATAAAAGGGATTAATCACTAAGAATCCATGACAGAAAACGTGTCGCAATATTTAAAAAAAAAAAAAACGATCACTATACCATAATGTAGTCATAGGAACATGTATACGTAAATTCATACCTCACTATTTTAAATAAAATCGCCACATGTTTATTTTTTTTTAATTTTCATTCTCTATGCGTTTCGTCAATTTTCAAGTCAAGACCGGTTGTGATTCAGTTTTCCTTTACCAACAATATTATGCCGACTGAAAAAAAAAAAAAAAAATAGAAAATAAGAATATTTTTTACCACTAAAACATAAAAATACCGTCCACAAACAAGAAATTTATTTAATGTATAAATAGGTTTTGAATATACTCACTTTTTTGAATTATACAACTTAGAAGTTAATTTAAGGTTTTTTTTTTTAATGTTCGCGTCGCGTCGCACCCAAATTTTTTTTGAAGTTAAATCATCTTTAGGCGCGTTGGTCACTTTTAGTGTGAAAAAAAAACAAAAAAAAAAAAATTACGCTGCGACCGACACCCTCAGTGACGTTTAACTGAATAAAATAAGCGCCATCTATCCGAATCAGTACGTACTTTTTGGTTCATAATAAGCTTAACTACACTGTTAATTACATTTGACCTTTCGTACAATATTATTTATTTACTAGCTCTTGTACGCGTCTTCGCCCGCGTAACTTTATAAAATGTGGCCTATATGGAAAGAATTTTCGAAATCGATCCACTTGTTTTTGAGTTTATTCATTACAATCATACAAAAATACAAATCTACTCTCTTTATAATGTTAGTATAGATAAATGTTACATATTTTATTATATGAATTATTTTAAAACGATTCACTATTTAAAATAATTCATATAATAAAATTATTTCACTAGAAAATATTTATATGAAGTTAAAACACTTCGTAACATTTCTTTATATATTACGGTTAAGTTGGCGGATTAAAGTTGAACATCTAAGTTGTATAATTCAATAAAAAAAAACTTTATGTTAATTATGTTTCTCTTAAGACAGCCATATTAGCATCTAGACATAGTGTAGTGTATATTTTAAAAACGACTATACGAAATAATAATTACCTATACGAATGATGTATACTCGAGGAGGAAAAAACCGATTGTTTCAAAATTTGTATACGCAAAGAAATTTTTTAATTGTAATTCTTCAAGTTTTCAAACAGTTGTCTAACTGATTTTTTTTTTAAATTATTTAGCCGGTCGGTATTTAGCCGCCATTTAAAACTGTTTTTTTTAAATACATTTTTATTTGTAGGGTTAGTAAAATACTATTTATTATTCTAAAAAATTACAATATTTTCTCTTAAAAAAAAAAATGCAGAGACTATGTCATGTCAATTTACAGTACGATAACAACGATCAGCTTACGACCCTACATTTTTGTTGTAAATGAAAAAATAAATAAAAAAAATTGGAAAATGTTTTAAAAAAACAGTTTGACAACGGTGTGAACTTGTTTTCTTTTTTACTTAATTGTAAATTAAATTAATTAAGAAAAAATTATGCATGCTTGATCATCGATTGGTTCTAAAGCAGATGGTTCTAAAACATGAGTTCTATAAGAGTTAAAATAAAACATATTTGGATGATCCAATAACCGTCTGACAACTGTATCGAAGAGTAGCATGTGTAATAAAGTTAAAATTTAAAATATAAAAATAAAATTTAAACACATCCATAACCTAAATATGAATTGCAAATCCATTTGTCAATTTTAAAATTCAATGAGATTTTAATGTGTAAAATGTGCAATTATTTTTATGTGAATTTTACTTAAAACATTTTCTGTAAGTTTACAGTTTATTTTATGTGAATTTTTTTATTTAGTGTGAATGTCTCATATTATATAATAACTTTTTGAGTGAATTTACAATTATTTATTTTCTCTGTAAATTTTACATTTTAATTGGTGTGAATGTCACTTATAATATTTTGAGTGACTTTTCAAAAAATGTTTATAAGTGAATTTTACAATTTATTTTGTGTGAATGTCACTTAACATTTTGAGTGAATTCACAGTTTATTTTCCGTCAATTTTACATTTTATCTTGTGTGAATGTCATATTATACATTTCATGTGAGTTTACAGTCTTTTTTCGTCATTTTGCATTTTATTTAGTGATTTTGACATTTTAGTGATTTAACATTTTGAGTGAAATCACATTTTATTTTCCGTCAATTTTGCATTTTATTTAGTGTCACATAACATTTTGAGTGAATTCACATTTTATTTTATGTGAATTTTACAATTTATTTAATGTGAATATCGCACAATGTGATTTCACAGATTCATATGGTTCTTTCTTATTTATATGATGCATAATTTAGGTTATGGATTTGTTTTCGCTCATTAAGTACGACGATAGGCACACACGAAAGTATTGACATATAAAAAAAGTATTACTTTCATAGAATAAGGCGGAGTCTCTGATTATCAATGATGGTTACGCGTTTTAATTTAAGAAGAAGGTTTTTTTTAAAAAAAATTTACTCTACCTTGCAAATATGTGACTTTAGCAGAGGGGAATATTTGACTGGACCAAGGATTGGCTGATATAATATAATATATCCTCTGACATAATTATATATTAAATGCATCAGCCGAACTCTGGTACAATCACATATTTAATTTTGAATATTTGATTTTACCTAATTTTATTAAATGAAATGAAATTTGAAATAAATATCGCGAAATATCCGTGTTTTTTTAATATATATATATATCTATTGTCGTTCAAATGGGTGATTTAATTCGTTGATAATCAATAGACAAACCGACAGTGATCACGTCTGTTATACTCAGCAAACGATATACGTAATCGGAAAGGTGAAAAAAGTTTTTTATAATAATTACCTTCTAAAACTGTATACTTATAGCGATTTAAAAAAAAAAAACCTAATTTAAAAAGTATTTTATCGCGCGACGACGCGGAATCGAAGAGTTTTGACAGCTGTCACGGACGCCATGACGTTAGCTGTCAACGTCAAAATTGTAAATAAGCGTTTGATTGACTTTTCGATTTCACCTCGTATACTGTAACAAGTCCACTCTATAGTATACTGAATAGATTATAAAAAAAAAATCGCTTATCTAGTGTATTATTAAGGCATCACGCTATTTAAATATAATGTCTATAGATAGCATATAGTATTTTGCTAGTCAATAATCTATTATATTTAGGCAGACTCAAATCTGACTATGTATTCTTTCTTGTCTAACGCGTTATGTTTGCCCGGCCCTTCGATTAAAAAAAAAAGTCAACTAAAAAAAAATGGCAATTTAAAAATGTCCCTAAAATGTCAACAAAAAATGTCAACTTTAAAAATACAAGTCATCTAAAATGTCAACTTTAAAAATGTCCTTAAATGTCAACTTTAAAATGTCAACAAAAAATGTCAACTTAAAAAATATCCACTTAAAATGTCAACTTAAAAATATCCACTTAAAAATAAATGTCAACTTTTGCAAAGTCTCACTGCGTTAATTAATACGATCAAAGAAATTGTGTACATGTTGAATGATTGACCATTAAAATATTGTATTAATATTATTTATATAGTAGTAAACCTAATACTACTATATTAATAGTTGCCATTACTACTACATATATTAGTAGTATATAATATATTACTGTCTAGTGCCCGCGACTTCGCATTTAAATATAAAAAAATATATTAATCAATATGACGCTTGACCTCTTGTTGCTATAACACTTTGATCACTTTTTTTTTCTGGATGAAAATTACCCTATGTCCTTTCATTATGATCGGTTGAGCAGTTGAGGCGTTAAAAGGTAACAGACAGTCAGACAGACAGAGTTACCTTCACATTATTATTATAATAGTCGGTGCGACGTGCGGGGAGGGCTCTATTATATTATTATAATAGAATAATGAGTTTGTTTTCTATGAGGTTTGCTATTTTCATATCATAAAAAGTAAACATTTTTTGGTCTTTGCAACAATTAAATATTAATTTTTTATTAATTTGTTTATTTGAAGTCAAATAAATATTAATTTGAAGTCGTCGTTAGGGTCGGGCGGAACTGATTTATATAATATATATATAAAGTATTTCATTTACGTTTCTTTAAAAAAAAAGTAATATCGTCATCACATACATAATTTCTTCCGGTTTAATTTATGGTGTATTTAATGGTCTTCCTTACGCATGTGTAGTAAGTAATACGTTTTCATGGGAAATCACGACATAAATCATCACACAGTCGCATGACGTCCAAATAAAATCAATAAGCAGGTATACAAATGTATACAGACATACACACCGTTCCGTTGAATATAAATTATCGATTTTTCATAATATATCTGAATCGACAGAGAATTTAAGTTGAGTCATCAATTTTTTTTTATGCTGACCGTCCACCTTGACGTAAGTGGCTACTGTCGCCTATAACACAATCAACGCCGTTTCTATTTAATAATTATTTAATAAATATTAATAAAATTAAATCAAAAATAAATACACGTCACATTTCTAAATAAGTGTCTTATTTTACGACACGTTTGGTATAGTGGCTAGTAACGCTAGCTGTTAACCAAACGGTCGCCGGTTCGAATCCCGCCAGGGGGCAAATAAATAAAATAATAATATAATCTTCACACATTCCACACAGCAACATCTCGTTACACATTAAGCAACTAATGCTTGTATTATAGATACCAGACAGTTGTTATAATACATAGATTACATTTTTTTTTTTGTAGATACATAAATATTATACTCGTAAAAAATACAAAACGTCCATGACTCAGATACAAAGGTAAAATGTTGACACATAACAGCAATAGTGACACTGACTAGTGTGATAAAAAAAAATGTAATCTATATAATCTATAACCATCTCAAAACAATTTTAAAAACACACTCCTAAACTATCTTCAAATCAACTATGACATTCTTTATAAAATCACATTCCAAATTATATTTCTTAAATTTATTCATCACCAGTATAAAATTCAAACCTAATAACACTGTGGCACTAGATGGTGCTGTTTGAAATGTGTTATTAAGTAAAATAAGTGGTCGTCTGTCCATCACGAGAGAACCTTCCGGCGCCAGTCGGAGTCAAAAAAAAATATGTCGTGATTTCGTAGCTTCAATCAAAATATATATAAATAAAAATGCAATTCTCTGTTACCCATTAATTTTAATAAATTATTAAAACTGTTAAGTATCGCTTGTGTGAATGCATTGGCGATCGATTTTTAGGAAACATTATATTTTGTGGTATTGTATGAAATAAATAAAATATTTTATTCCAATCGCAGAGAGATCAGATAGTCACCTGGCATTAGTTCCGTAATTAGTTCCGGCCGAAGCCGAAGCCGATTAATAGGCTATCGCCACAACCTTCGGCCTAAGTCGAAGCCTTAAAAGCTCTAAGAGATTTTGTTCAAGTTTGCCTACAAGCAACAATTTATAATATATTAATTATAAATGATTTTA
The DNA here is from genome assembly GCA_944738685.1 of Synanthedon myopaeformis. Classification (NCBI taxonomy): domain Eukaryota; kingdom Metazoa; phylum Arthropoda; class Insecta; order Lepidoptera; family Sesiidae; genus Synanthedon; species Synanthedon myopaeformis. The sequence continues at coordinate 3,876,785 of OX122941.1, forward strand.
AAACTTAAATATTGAAGGTTCATCTCGACTATATAATATAGAAAGGTAATTTGAATTATCTCCAGAATCTAGATGATAAAAAAAATGACTTAGCAATTTATCTGTCAAAAATAATTTAGGAACCTTCGGCGAAACCTTCAGCTTCGTCCGGATTTTGAGCCGAAGCCGAAGGTTACACCGAAGGTGGTTTCTTTGGCCGAAGGTGGCCGAAGCCGAAGCCGAAGCCTCAGTCGGACACTATTTCATAGACAAGTACTTGAAGTGACAACTCTGTCTCTCGAAACTAAGAATTATAATTTTTGTCTTAACTATGTGTATCCATTCATTCGCTGTTCCTAAAAAAAAAAAAAAAATGGCAGTCCTTAGTAACATGTATATTGATAATTATATTAATTGTACATTTATCATTCCAAGATAAGTCAAAAACTATACGTATTAGAAAGCTTGTCGGTTATTTTGTGAACTTAAATAAAAATGTTTTTTATTGATGTGTTCTTCTTCTTCCTATCTTGTTCCTATCTTGTTCCTATCTTGTTCCTATCGAAGTTAAGGTAAGCCCGACTTACCTTAACATTGGTGTGATGGTAAGGATATCATTTTAATGGCCTCCATACACTGATGTGATGGTCATTATTATTATATAATTTACTGATCTCCATACATTGGTGTAATATTTAATAACAGTGTTTATTTTATCTAAGGCTCGAGTTCACCAACAGACGGTTATTTTTAAACAGCTGTTTAAAATTTAAAAAGCCGTTTAATAATATTTTGTTGTTCAAAATCATTAAAATGCGGGTTAAACGCCCTAAACATCTGATTAACTTAATGATTAATCTGATGTTTAGGGCGTTTAATCCGCATTTTAGCGGTTGTGAACAACAAAATATTATTAAACGGCTGTTTAAATTTTAAACAGCTGTTTAAAAATAACCGTCTGTTGGTGAAATCGAGCCTTAGTGTACAAAATCATTTTAAATAATTTCAACTACTAAGGTACAAAAGTAACAAACAAGGTACGTAAGGAAAGCATTTTCCTATATTTAATACTAAATAATAATAATAATATTATAAAGAGGAAAGATTTGTTTTGTTTGTTCGCATTGAATAGACTCCGAAACTAGTGGACCGATTTGAAAAATTATTTAACTGTTGGAAAGCTATATTATCAGCGAGTAACATAGGCTATATTTTATAAAGTTACGAGGACGAAGCCGCGTGCAAAAGCTAATACTAAATAAATATAACCTCACTGAGTTGTCTGGGTGACATTTTAAAGTATGATTCCTTAACCGACTGCTGGCTATCAAAATTAAAATGGTTTAAAAGAGGTACTTAAGTGGAGAGCTGACTTTGTTTTGTTATAATGTATTGATTCTGATATCATTGATGATATTTTTAATATTACTAGCTGGTGCTCTCGACTTCGACCGCGTTCAAAATGTTACATATCCAACACAAAAAGAATTTTTCAATTCGAATCAGTAGTTCCTGAGATTAACGCGTTCAATCAAACAAACAAACTTCAGCTTTATAATATTAGTAAGTAAGTATAGATTCTCTTCAACGATATTATGACTTATGCTCGATAGAAAAAAGTTGCAAAATTTAATTTCACATTTATATTGTCAAATGTAGGTACGTAGGTACAGTCGGGGTACGAAAACCTTCGTCAATTTTCAAATTCATTCCTTTATCAAGTTATAGACTCTTATTACCTTTTGTAACTAAAGCACTAAGCGTACAACTGACAGACATTTGAAATGAAATTTTGATATGACTGATAATTTTGATATGGTGCAAGCAAATCTCGACTTTAAGGTGACGAACCTTTTCTTATCCCGACTTTACATAGTAACTATTTGCAGTAGTTTGATTTCGTCAATTAAGTAAAAATATTCTTATCAATTAATACTTATGTCATGTTTGTTTCCATATTATGTAAATATAAGTAGTTTTATCAAATCATTATCTATAATATAGGTATATACACAAGCACTTATTGTACATTACATAGGTATTTTGTTCACAAGTATTTGAGATATTAAACTACACGTTTTAAAGTGAGATTTTTTCTTCTGAAAATGGTTTGGCAAAGACCCAAAGACATACCATATCCGATGGTTTGGTCTGAGTTCACCAGTGAAAGAAATAATCAGAAATTCATTGTGAAAGATCTAGTGCCGGAATATTACGATATATCTTTGGGTTATATGACGAACATGTTCTTGAATGAATCAGCTGTTTGCAAGCCGCTAAGTAAGTATTATGACTTTTATGATAATGTATGAGTGTTTAAATTTGTATAAACTAGCTATAAATGGATTATTATTTTTCGTGTTAAGGTTGACAGACAGACTGACGGTCCACTTGATGGTAGGCGGCCACCGTTGCCATGTGTAGGTACGTATAGAAAAATAGAAGATAGACCTATAAGCATTGCATCGTCTCTTCGTGTTGCTAATGTATACCGATAGTCGATCATTGACAACTTTACCAACGATTGGACTGTCAAGCTGTCTGTCATCCTTTATATGAAAAATAAATAATTTAATTTTTAAAATTCTTCTCATTTACTTAAGTGAAAAATCATATAAAATCTTATTGGGAAAAATATTTGGACAGAAATCTTTGAAGACCACAACTCGAGGTTACAAATGCAACGTAAATGGTTGAAAATAATGAAAGAGAATATGTCTTTAATATGTGTAACGGAAGACGACGAGGTCTCGAGAGTAGCAGCTATTCATTTCACCAAGATAAGGAATAGAGACGGGAAAGAAGTTCAGGTAATGTTAAGACTATAAAGTCTTCACCCAAATAATTAAATGAAAAATAAAACGTTGTTATAATACTTAGTAAGAGAAAATATTCATATATTAGACATATATTACACAGTCACATCTATTTCTTTTTAATAAGTAATAGACAAAACAACAAAAAAGGTTACACATAACAGGTAATTAATGTAAATATGGTCAAATGGGTATGGTAGCTTCTCATGCATCATTTTGACGTCACGTTGGCTAGTAACCCTAGCTGTTAACCAAACGGTCGCGGGTTCGAATCCCGCTAGGGGCAAACGTTTATGTGTTAACATTTTACCTTTGTACCTGAGTCATTTATGTTTTGTATTTATAATATGTGTGTATTTACAAAAAAAAGTAATCTATGTATTATATCAACTGTCTGGTGTCCATAATACAAGCATTAATTGCTTAATGTGGAACAAGATGGTGCTGTGTGGAATATGTGTAAAAAAATATAAATATATTTTAGTTAATAACACTTGTCCGCGACACAGCCACAATCAATTTTCCCTTTTTTTTATAAAAGGTATAAATGGTGGCAGACAGGCTGACGGTCTACTTGATGGCTACCGTCGCCTAAGGACATAAGCAACGCCACGGGTGGTACAGGTGCGCTTCTAACCCTGTAGGAATTTGTTCATGGCTCGCTTGAAGTAACCCATATTGTAGATATAGCTAAGTATGTTTAAACACACTATAGGTGAAAACTTTTTCCAAAGTTCAGGCATAGGTGGGATAAAGTTTCTACTCATCCGGGATGTGCGTAGCGGAACCTTATCCAAGTTTCCAAACATTGAGTTAGTTTGCTGACGTACTATTTAATTTTAGGAAGTATCAATAAAACAGGATAAGTTCTCCGCCTTCTCCGAAGTGGTTGAAGAATTGAAGGATGAAGGAGAATTATTTGAGAGGTTCGGCGTAGAGCATTATCTTGGATCTTTGGGTCTTTTCGTCTTACCAGAGTTCAGAGGTCTGGGGATTGCTACGGAAATTTTGAAAGCTAGGTAATAAAAAATTATTTTCGACTGGCCATAAACGGGCAGCTCGAGCTAACTGCTCGAGCTGCCCGTTTCTAGCTGCCGAGATGAACGTGTATGTCAATGATGAACATACACGTTCATCACTGGCTTCCTAGATTTTTGTATATTGTTTCGTTTCAATATAAAAAAATCTATGAAAATAATCTAGAAAATGACACAACGATCCCCTAGTTCACAATCATATTAATAACGAACGGAAAAAAGCTGATATAATGAGGATGATACGACGATTATATCAAATTGAAGGATTTGAAAAGTAGGTCTGCTGTTGGTGTTTTGAAATTTTGAATAAACTACTTTGAATAGGTCTTATAAGTCAGTACTCCATACCTCTACCCTCTGCAGTATTGCGTGGCGAGGCTGGTGTGCAGAGCAGGTCTGTCTGTCCGTCGCTTATGCTTGCTTATGTCAGGCGCACAAGAGATACGATATCCAAAGATGGATGGTATAGTGATATCTCACTTAAAAACTGTCATTTTGGTGACATAAAAATTATGGTATCACCGATATCTCTCGACGAGTTTAGTGAACAATATGCGTGTTATCATCAGACTAAAATTTTCAGTAGTCCGATGATTTAGAACATCGGACTACTGAGACGAAAAAGTCTCATCAGTCCGATCATCGGACCGAGTAATCGGAATACTGATACTAGGCCTCTAGTTTGTGTTTATACCCCGATGTCGCACATACTATCGCAAACACTCGAATGAAATGTTTCGCCCGTAATTATAATTTAAAATGTAAAAATTAAATATTGACTCCTACCATTGTTCGGTAGGACCTCCTACCTACCTACCCGAGTATATTCACCATTTTGGAGGTGGGATCCTTTCCACTATGGAATTTACAGGGTAATAAGAAACTAAGACGTTTACAGATTTTATTACAGGAATAATATTTTATCGATGGTACCTATTAGTACCTACAGATTTACTTGTGGTTTCAGAATAACGATGTGCAAAACGCTTGGTCTTCTCGGCACAGCTACTGTCTTCTCCACTGACGGCGCCCAAGCAGCTGCGAGGAAAGCCGGCTACAAAACTCTAGCTACCAGGTGTTTTAAAGGTCAAGAGTTGGCTGTGATGGGTGTGAAAATATCAGAGGAAAACAAAGTGAATGAGAATGTGCTCATGTCTGACTAATGTTACCGTGAAAAACGTTTTCTTATATTATCCATATTATACTAATATTATAAATGCGAAAGTATGTTTGGATGTATGGATGTTTGTGACTCTTTCATGCAAAAACTACTGAACCGATCATCATTAAATTTTGCATACACGTTGCCTAGGACACCAGAAAGGATATAGGGTACCTTTCATCGTTCAACGCGGACGAAGTCGCGGACACCAGCTAGTAATATTGTAAATGTGAAAGTACATTTGTCTGTCTGTTACCTTTTCACGAACTACTCAACCGATCATTATCAGGGATACAAGTCAAGGTCCACAGAGAGGCTGACTGGTTATTTCATGGTGGTCTTCTCTAAGGGGGTGGTTACTGTCGCCAGACGGGCTACCCGCTCCCCCACTTTCCAGATCCAGACCAGAGCCAACGTTGAAAAGTTAAATAAAAAAGAAAGTTATATATTCCATATAGACATTTAAAGCTTTAATATATAACAAATACATTTTATACTAAAAATTAATTAAAAATAATCTTTAAGTTTTGTGACATCATATCAACATTTTTTTTAATGTAAATATCTTTAAAAGGAAACATTAAAAAAATAGTTACGTATACAAAAAATATGTAATATTGTAAAAAATATTCTATGTGCATATGGAGAAGGTACATTTATTATTTTAAACTATATAAATATATTTTGTTGCTCATTCTGGCAATTTGTTTATAAAACTTTCGCTACAATATTAATTAAAAAAAAATATTGACAATTAATTAAAAATGTATTCTTTTTTTGAGCAAATCGTTTATTCTTATAAATAGCCAAGTAATATTAAATTATTTTTTTTACGATAAATAATACGTGTAGTTTTGAAAATTGGTACAGTTATACCAGATGAACATACTAAAAGTTCTCAAGAGTTGGGAGTGTTTGAAGATACGTTTTTTCAGGTTTTTGCTCATAAAATATAACGAATATTTGTACGAATAGTATTAAGAAAAGTTCTGAAAAGTTTCTACATAAAATTTTCTACAAATTTGTATATATATATTCATTTTAACTCTACGATCAATACTTTAGGGGCTAAAGTCTGTGTAATTTTCAAAACTACACTAATTATACATCAGGGGATACTTAATTTGAGCGAACTATAATGAAACAGTGTCTTTTTAAATTTTATACCCATTATAAGATCGGTCTCATAAATCATATGACACCTATGATGACCTAAGACAGCGCTATGGTGTTGCTTGTTTTTAGGCGACGGTAGCCATCTACCATCAAGTGGACCGTCAGCCTGTCTGTCGACCTTAATATAAAAAAGGTACCTAAGACCTCTAGGCTCAAAGACATGGGAATTACTTTGAAAGTATAGTATAGACTATACTATACCTCTTCGCACAAAGGAGAGGCCATTGGCCAGGAGCTATACGTAATTGAAGGCTGTCAGCTGTCACAGATCATGTTTACGAGTTAGCTAGTAGCTTGTCATTATTAAATTATAAAAATGTCATCTGAATTGCAAGAGAACGTTTAAAAAATTAATATGACATGGTGCTAACTTCTATAATCTGTTGACTTATAGTAAATAGAGTTGGTTGATGATAGGACACAAAAGTAAGAAATCGTAAAACTAATTGTTTACAATCTATATCACATAGGGACTAACATATATTTTTTTTATTATATACAACTTAATAAAAATAATTTTTTGAAAGCGTCACCCGAACATTTAATAATTTTTTTAAAGACACAAAAATTATATGAAAAAATAAGATTTTGTAAAATTATGGTGACATTTACTTTAAAAACATTTGCTTTTGACTTTTGAAAACTTTTAATATTGTTTAATTTTGCGCTTCTTGTTATATCGTTATATAATAATTATTATTTTTTTGAATTTCGAATGTGTTTAACTCATACCTACATACGACATTGAAAACAACAATATTCAAAATTGAGACGAAAATGTTTGCCAAGTGAAATTTACAAATATTAATATTATTATAATTGCCATTAACCATTTTAATTTAAACATTAAAATAACTTAATTAAAGAAAAACTATTCAAAATTTTATTTACCTTTCTTTCAAAAAAAAATTCAAAAAATCTAATATAATATTCATCGATGTTTATGGATGGGCAATAACACTGGCAAAACAATTCGCAAAATTACACGTGTACTTGAGTCGATTTCATTTTGTTCGAAAATAGCAACCAAAACCATTAAATTACTATAGTAAACAATCGAGACTACTAATTTCGTTAATCCTGCCGAGCAACACGACCAACCAACGAGTCCTACCTAAATGACGGATGATTTTTACCTACAAAAATCAATCTGATTTTGAGGGAGTGATTTTTTTGTTTGAAATGGCCCATCCATAAACATCAATGTATGTATTATATAAAACTAGGTTGACAATTTCAATCAAAATATTTTTTTTTCACCATTCACATATTATTACCGTATATTCGGATCTGAATTTAGTAAAAAATGATTGTAAAACTAGCTGTTGCACGCAATTTCGCCCGCGTAACTTGATAAAATATAGGTACCCTATGTTACTCGTTAACTGGTTAAGTACTATTTACTCTATGTCGTTAATGACGTAGCTTTTTATATGTGATTTTTTTTTAAATAAGTCCAGTAGTTTTTGAGTTTATTCATTACAAACAAAAATACAAATCTTCTTCCTTTATAATATTAGTATAGACGTAGAGTAAATAGTACCTAAACTGGTTAAGTACTATTTACTCTATGGTTTAGATTAGCTTTCTCCAGTTATTCTCCATAAAATCTTTAAGTGTACCTTTTAAAATCTTATCTTTGAAGATCTTTAAAGATCCAAAGTCGAATTGAAGCGAATTCAAGTATTAATATATAGAAGACAATGGCTATATATGTCAGTACTGGGATTAACCATTTATAGATTTAATTGAAACTTGATATACTCAAAAATAAATAAAATCTTAATTTTTTCAAATTAATAATTCGGAAGGTTTGGAAATTAAAGTGTTTTACATGAAAAAATACTTCTGTACGATAATTTTTATTTAATTTTAAACAAAAAAGAAAAGTTTGTGTCCAGACATACTGTTGAAGCTATGTGACATTAAAAATATATTTATATACATTTTTATTATTAAACTTAATAACTAATATTAAGACTAGCTTATTTTCAAGGATACAGCTTGATCGCAAATAGACTTTGCCAATAGACACTCTCCTAATTAAGTTAAACTCTTATTAAGACGACACTGTCGTCGAATCACCAATGTTGGCCAAATGTTTCGTACCAACTTTGAAGTGAAAATTTAGATTTTGGCTCAGCATAAATGTTGTAACCAACACCATTCTGTGGAATTGTGTTGGAGCCAACATTTGAGTCAAATTTGAGCATAGCACTAACTGTTTTGTTAAATAGAATTTGAGCAAAAATTTCCGGAAGTGACTTACAACTGAGTCAATGATGGAACCAAAAATATTTCGTGGACTTAAACGTTAGTTCCAATATTAGGTTGAGTCTAACACGACTGAGTCAAAGTTTGAACCAACATCGTTTGTAGAATGATGTTGGAGCCAACATATGAACCCGAAATTGAAGATAGCACTACTTTTTTTTGGTTAAATATAAATATACTTATTTGTGACCAAAATTTCGCCAACTCAATCGTTGGTCTCAACCAACGATTGAGTTAATGTTCGATCTAAAGTTACTTTGACTAATATAATTGCGGCTAACATTTCCAAGTATTGACCCAAAGGTTCTTGGTTAAATTTTTCGTTGGTAAAATTAATTTTCCATTATAAACTGAATTTGACACCTACCCAAAATACATTTTGACGGTTTGTTCTGCTTATAACCGTAGATAATAGCAAAAAGGAAGATACGTTATTTATTATTTGAGATACGTTAGGATCTTATAAACTGAGTCCAGTGATCCCAATTTCATTTAGGCGCTCAAACAATACTACTTTGTGGAAAAGTCACTTAAGACGATAAACCAAGGCACATAAAATCACTTTACCGTTCCTAAGTACATTAAAATTTAATAATTTATATACAAAATTTATTCGTTTACATGAGACTATTAATATAAACTTAACGGGGAATAACCGGCTTTTGTTTAGATTTAAGACGCGTAGCAGTGGTTATCTCATTCACGCTACCGTTTGATTATATTTGCTGATCTTATCTTTTGCTTGCTGTTGCACGCGACTTCGTCTGCGTAACTTTATAAAATATAGCCTATGTCACTCGCTGATAATGTATCTTTCTATAGGTGAAAGAATTTTCTAAATCGGTCCAGTAGTTTTTGAGTTTATTCATTATACAAACATACAAATATAATCATCTGTCTTTATAATAGCTGAGGTTGCCAGTATTTAGGCACACAGTTATATGTCGATCTAATACCGAATGTATATTGCTATATAATATATTGCTATATTCATAGATATATAAATTTCCCGCACCATTATTATTTATATATACATATATATGTGTGGGTGTGTAATTTTCTTTAAAATACACTTTTATACATCCACTTTTCTTAAATGAATACAGTTTTAAGTGGACGGATATCTTTTCGATATAGTTATATATGTACCTATATAGTTATATATGTTTCTAGATAATTGTATCGTTCATAAAGCGTTGATATGTCATCAAAACAACAAGATATTTTCAAAAAAAATCTTTCGAACTGTTGATTTAATTTAATTTAAATAAATCTTTATTTAAATTTTAAACAAAATCCTAAATAGACTAGCATTATAGTCAAAAAATATTATAAGTACAAAATTCAATTAATTATTACATAAAATATATTATGTATATATACATTAGAAAAATTTAGTTTTTTTTTCTGTGAACGAGATGATCTAGGATAAGTCTAGATAAGTGTATAATATTGTTTCTAAAAATATTTCTCGAGAAAATTGAGAAGATATCTTTCTTCATAATTTATATATACAATACGAATCAATAGAGGGCACCACTGGTGAATGCATTTTATCTTTTTAATAACTTCTGAACTACCGCTACTATGTATTAGGTTCCGCAGTGATAAAATAGGTATGGAAGTTTGTTACTATTTCACGAGAAAACGGCTCAACGGATTTGGATGAAATTTAGCACACGAATAGATTATTACCTGAATTAACATATAGGATATTTTTTATTCTGAAAAAATGTTAGATTCTCGAGGAATCATCTAAAAATATAAAAAATTAGGAGCCACCGTCGTTACAGCGATGTCTTGTCAAATATTTTTTCATGTGTTATATTTTTCATTTTTCAACGCGGACGAAATCGCGGGAATAAGCTAGTCATTCATATATATTTGTGAAAAATAGTAATAAATACAAAATTACAAATCATTACCAGTAGGTATCTCATGAGTGAGAAAGATTAATTAGGTATATTTGAAATTACATTATTGAAATTATGGCAACACAGCGAGAAACCCTGTACAAATAGCGAAAAGTAGTTTAATACAAAGTTTAAGAGCTATTTATTTTGAAAATAATAATAATAATAATATTCTAAGCCCTACCTTTACATCCTATGATATGATTCTTAGGTAACTTACAATAAAAGTTGAGCGAAAGGGTGTAAAACAAAAATATTCTACTTCAAGAGCAGAATGACTAAATAAAATTATAAACTAATTTGATTTTTATAAACTAATTAGCTTTGATGTTGAAAAACATATAAAGAAAGTTCTTTTGGAAATTAAAAATTATAAGATAAATAAGTAGTTTGGAGAAAACCTCGCTTTTAAAAAATAGTACTTCTGCTTATCAATAGAGGACGCCACTGTACTGGTTTATAAAATTTAATGTGATTAACCTACGAATTTATTCGTAGGATTTATTAATTAGGCTTCAGATGACCAGATAAAATTTAAGGAAACATTCCTCTTACAAGAATCAATAGTAATAATAGCGTACTCTGTAAACAATTTTTTTTTATTTGAGAAATGCATATGACAATATTAATTTATAGATATGCACAAAAGTTCATTCACCTTTACAACACCTCCACTACGAAACGCATACGCGCGTCTGTTTAGCGACAGTTTGCATGACGAGCGATATACATCGCAAAAATTTTGCATAAAGTGGTAGAGGTGACCATTGTAAACTTTCCTGCACATCTTTTTAGCACAAGGCGTACCTATTCAATATTATATTAATCCTTAATAACTAATTTCCAAATTATCGGCAAAATACCTGTTTATCCAACTTGGTCATATTTTCTATTATTGTCTTTACACATAAAAATGTCATAACACTAATAAAGTCTATTAGGGGAGAAACACACTATTGAAATGCGATGCGACGCCACAATATTTCTTTTATCTTTTAGTAATCGATTGTATGAACACATACTTAATAATTATACTTGTTTGGAGAAGTAATTGGTTAGTTTATTTAAAATTTCATGAATTAATTCATAAATTAATATTTATGTCGACGGAAGTATAGTATAAAGTATTCTGTGACGTTACAATATAAAGTTGCTATTTATATCAACTGAAGTATAGTATAATGTGCTCTGTGACGTTACAATATAAAGTTGCTATTTATGTCAACTGAAGTATAGTATAAAGTGCTCTGTGACGTAGAGGTTGATAATACAATAAAGAAGTTGTTGAAGCTATTATAAACTTAATTAGGTTTAACTTTAGATAGGTACTGGCACTTTATATTAAATATAAATCCATAATTTAAATATGGAACTAAGTGGCTGTACGAATTTGATTGTCTTGTGTTGTCCTTCTGTTTGAAAAGATGTATTTCTTGTGTCCGTATATTATCATGATAACTATAATTATCAAGTCTATAATGAGTCTATATAATAAAGTAGATAAAGACGAAACACTTTTGTTTCTCCTTCTCATTTGTTTTTGAACAGATTATTTTGTTAACTTGCAATTATTGACTAGCTTTAGTATTATCATTAAAAAAAAAACTACCTAATGACTGTGGTCGAATTTTGACAGTGTCTGTCCGCCATAAATTTTTATTGTCAACAATTTAAATTACTAATTAATTATTTTAATTTATTTTGCAGTTAAAACTATGAATAAAATTATATCAATATAAATCTTACTGATAATATCTTTACTGAAATTAACATTTTATTAATTACCAATTTATTGATAGCAAGCTATTGCACGCGACTTCGTCCGCGTAACTTTATAAAATATATCCTATGTTATTCGCTGATAATGTAGCTTTCTATGGGTGAAAGAATTTTCAAAATCGGTCCACTAGTTTTTGAGTTTATTCATCACAAACATACAAAAATACAAATCTTCTCTCTTTACAATATTAAGTATAGACTAGCTGTTGCACGCGACTTCTACCACGTAACTTTTTAAAATATAACCTATGTTACTCGCTGATAATATAGCTTTCTATAGGTGAATGAATTTTCAAATCGGTCCATTACAAACACACAAATCATCTCTCTTTATAATATATATTATTAGTATAGATTATTATTATTATTTTCCTATCAGTCTTTGATAAGAAAAACATCAATTGTTGTTAAAAGGCGTCGCATTGCATTTACTCAATAGCAAATTGTCTCTGCCTTGTTATAACACTAAAAAGTCTTTTAAAAAAAATTCAATGTCCATTAGGTAACCTAATTAAACTCCGCCTCCTGTGTTCTGATACAATAAAAGAGTTGTCAGACGTTATTAACGATTCCCTCTCTATATCGCTAAAATTACTTCTCACGAACTCACTGCGTACACCCCTCTTCAGTTCGTCTAGACTTTGACTTAGCTCTGTACTGACTAAGTTTAGTTCTTGCACCATATGCCCGTTGCTACCTTCATTCAGAAGGTGATAAGCTGTCTCCTTACAGTTGAGAAGTCTATGGGATCCGTGCATTATCATTGTAGAACCGCGTCTGATCGTTTCCTTACTCATTTCGACTATTTCAATCGAGTTTTGACCCAACACGAAGCTCTTGTACGCCTTAATGAACACAACGATTAGTGCTATAAGTCCACCAATTATCAGAGAGTAAGTTAATATAGTTCCAATGACAGGCCCAACTTCAGTAGCCAAGTAGATCCAACGCCAAATGGAAGGTGTAACTTCTTGAATGCCCTGAAAGTTGTAATTTAGTAATTTAGAGTTCGTTCCGAGTCAAAGAATCAGGTTTTATGATAATCTCCTTCAAATGTTCTTACCTCTTCGAGCCACATAACAGGAAAATACATGTCTGGAAACTTGTTAATGTTGTGCAGATGTATACCGGGTGCTCTGTCTACCTTCAGATTTAACTGAACCCTCACAAAACCCTCGAGTGGAACACCAACTTTCTGGAAAAAGAAAAGAAACATCAATCAAGATTGTCAGCACTTCTCATCAAGCTCCTTGGATGAGGAGTTTGAGTGCTTGCCTTGATGTTTCGTCTTAGGGGTCCCTTGTTTGATTCCCAATAGATTCACCTTTGGAAATGAACTTATCAATGTTGGCTCTGGTCAGGATTTGAAAATTAGTGGCAGGTCATTTGGGCAGCCCGTTAGGCGGCAGTAACCACCCCTTTTCAAAATACCACCGTGAAATAACAGCATATTTGCTTTTGTGTTTCGATGAGAGAGTTAGGGATGCCAGTGTACATTTCTCTATGGTCGGCAGCGCACTGGCAACACCTGTGGCGTTGCTTATATAATAGACGACGGTACCTATCTACTATTTTGTGGTACTTGTGTCACTTGTGCAGTCCGTCTGGCGGCAGTAACCAGAAGACACAGAAAACCGCCGTGAAATAATGGCATGTGTGCTGTTGTGTTTCGGTGAGTGAGCAAAAAGGATGCCAGAGCTCATTCCTAATACCTATCCTTACTCCTACTATGGTCGGCAGTGCACTTGCATTGCAAAACCTATGTCGTTGCTTATGTTACAGGCGGCGGTAGCCACCTACCATCAAGTGGACCGTCTCACTGTCTGTCGAGCTTAACATTATTATTATTAATTTTTTTAATCAGTGAGATCTTTGGCAGTTCTATGTGAGTGGTAGGTATGTGATAAACTCTTGTGTATCTATGTATAATGTGTATCTTAGGTGATTGTATTATTCCCATTGTATAAATGTAAAATCCGTAATTGGCTGTTGGTTATGTTTATGTATTTGTCTGTAAATTTTTATGTTGAGAGCTGTGGATTTTTTTAGTAAATAAATAAATAAATAAATATTAAAAAAAAATAAAAAATTAAAAACTAAGCACTACTCACCGGTTGTATCATGAAATATGTCTCGTGTTTCTCTTTAGTTGGATTTAATCCTTCGACATGTTGAAGTAAAGACGGATCAGCGTCGTAGAAATGTGGGAACGAGAGGTATACTGGTGCGTCTGTGGGGAAAGTTAAAATAAATTATACTAGCTGGTGCCCGCGACTTCGTCCGCGTTGAACGATGTAAGGTATCCTATGTCCTTTCTGGTGTCTCAGACAACGTGTATGCACAATTTCATTGTGATCGGTTCAATAGTTTTTGCGTGAAAAAGTCACAAACATCCAAACATACTTTTGCATTTATAATACTAGCTGGTTCTCGCGACCTCATCCGCGTTGAACGACGTAAGGTATCCAATGTCCTTTCTGGTGTCTCAGACAACGTGTATGCAAAATTTCATGGTGATCGGTTCAGTAGTTTTTGCGTGAAAGAGTTACAAACATCCAAACATACTTTCGCATTTATAATATTAGTACGGATTTAAGGCTCGGCACCCATTATCGGCATCGGCAAGGAGAAGGATCCTTCGGCATCCCTATATGCAAGCGCACACTGTCGAAAACTGTGCTTTGGCATGCTGCAGCGTTCTTAAGCATGCCGAAGCGTCTCGCGTTCTCTTCAGGGCAAGCTATCCCCGAGTGTTGCCTCTGCGTGCCGAAACATGCCGAAACATGCCGAAGCATCCTCAAGTCGCCAGCCTTGAGGATGCTTCGACATGTTTCGGCCTCAAGACCATATACAGTGTGGAAAAATAAGTCGGGCCCTGGAGGGAAACTACTTTAGTTCCTTAAGTTGGCTCATTTTACACAAAAGAGACATTCCTTTATTTTTAAAAAGAAACAAAACTGCATTCAAAGCTTTTCTAAAACTCGCTTGCCTCGCCCGGTACTCGAACCAATTAAAATTTAAAAAAAAACTCGCTATTTTTTATACCAATCGATAGGATTATTATTCAGGATAAAATTTCTCTAACAAACAAAATCGTCATCGTTCCAGTAATTCAACTTACAGAGATGATTGTAAGTATCTATAGATAGACAATTCGATACTAACTGTATTGGCATGGACTGATGTTCTGGAGTCCTCTTGGTGGACACTGGCCATCGTCACAGTAACACTTGTTATCTTTATTTATGGTTGCGCATTCGAAGGTGGAGCTTGGTGGAGTGTACAGGCCTGTCAGGATGCCTGAAAACATTTGAAATCTATATTCCCCACTAGCCTAACAGTTTTGTTTGTTTGTGCTATATGAAATAGAATTTGTCTGTGACAAATTTGTGATTCTGTTAACCCATTGTGTTCTCTGTTTTAAGTTTTTTGTATTACAATATATGGACACTGGACTGTGTCTGAAATAAAAAAGTTATTATTATTATTGTTATAATATTATATACTAGCTGTGGAACGCGACTTCGAAGGCGTAACTTTAATAAATATAGCCTATGTTACTCGCTGATAATATAGCTTCCCAACAGTGAAAAAAAATTTCAAATTGGTCCAGTACTTTCGGAGCCTATTCAATGCAAATAAACAAACGGATCTTTTCTCTTTATAATATTAGTATAGATAGCCTAATGTTATTCGCTGATGAAAGTAGCTTTCTATAGGTGAAATAATTTTCAAAATCATTCCACTAGTTTTTGAGTTTATTCATTACAAACATACATATAAAAATATAAATCTTCTCTATTTATAATATCAAGTGTACGAGTAGATAATTTAACACCTCATATAATAATAATAATATATAATTATAATGAGCAATAAATACTTAGTAAATTTTTTAACACTTAATAAAAAAGAGTGCTAACGATGTCGCGGGCAAAAGCTAGTGGGATCATAAAAAAACATTGTCAAGTGGTCTCAACTTACCATCCTTATAAACGTCTTTTCTGTACTGCAAAGGCAGGACTCTACACAGGTCTTTGTCGTACACATAGACCAGGTCCGATTTGGTCACTGCACGGGGCGGATAGAAGGATCCCTCTGAAGCTCTGTAAAATTTTGAATATACATTTATTTTCAACTAGCTGGTGCCCGCGACTTCATCCGTGGCAGCGGTTCTCGTTGGCTAGTGAGTTCTCCTCGCTTTCGGCAGATGGCGCCGTAAAAAATCGATTATTCTCGCTATAGAGATTATAATATTACGAGAAAAATAGATATGAACTAATCCTTGAAGCGGATTGCATATTGTGTGAAAATTTCAAGTCAATCCGTCGGCTAGTTTTGAGTAATACACAAACCAACACAACATTTGTATATATTTTTATAAATAAATAAATAAATTTATTCATTTATTTATTTATTTATTTATATCAATCAATCAATCAATCATTTATTTGCCTGTACATGGGTGCAAAACCAGATAACCACCATTCAATACAACGTCCCAGCATATACTAGCATATTTGGTGTGCAAAATATCTTTATTACGTGTCAACTATTACACAAATCAACGTCAAATTCAATATTTAAAATTTTAAATGCATCAGAACACTATTTTAGAATCAGTCATTTAAAAATTCATCTAGAGCATAATAAGCTTTCCCTGCCAATAAATGATTTAGTTATTTCCTTATTTGTCCCTTATCAGAAACGCTTCTAATAGAAAGGGGCATCTTATTACATATTTTAGGAGCCTGACATAAAGCACTCTTATGTAAATATTTGGTTTTGGATTGGGTTAGACTGAATGTATGCGCTCGTCGCTGTGATACTCTATACAAAGAGTATTTATAAAATATATATAAACTTAAATATATTTCTATGTAAAATTAACATATAGGTGGTACATATACGGTTTACAAATAAATGCAATTGACAAACAAATGAATGAGCTCACGGTTCGTACAAAGAAAATGTCCTTATAGGTGTTAATAGTTTCTAAGAAAAGATAATATTTACTTAACGTTGAATACTTAACATTGACATTAGAATGCATCTTTAATGCGTTTTAATTGCTCTAGCGTAACGTGTTTATTTATACACAAATATGTCGTCTAGAGATCTTGAGTTTTGCAATCATTTGGGCAGCCCGTCTGGCTGCAGTAACCACTGCCTTACAGAATACGCTATAGTTTCTGGCACCAGCTATTTTCCTCATGGATATCTTTAATTTGAAAAGAGAAAACTAGCTGCTATGCTGCGTCCTTCTCTATTACATTGCACAGTAGGTACACTTGATGCTTTTCTATGCTAAGGCTCGAGTTCACCAACAGACGGTTAGTTTTTAAATAGCTGTTTAAAATTTAAACAGCCGTTTAATAATATTTTATTGTTCACAACCGCTAAAATGCGGATTAAACGCCCTAAACATCTGATTAACTTAAAGATTAATATGATGTTTAGGGCGTTTAACCCGCAGTTTAGCGATGGTGATCAACAAAATATTATTAAACGGCTGTTTAAATTTTAAACAGCTGTTTAAAAACTAACCGTCTGTTGGTGAACTCGAGCCTTAATAATTAATCTGATGTTTAGGGCGTTTAACCCGCAGTTTAGCGATGGTGATCAACGACTGTTTAAATTTTAAACAGCTGTTTAAAAATAACCGTCCGTTGGTGAACTCGAGGTCTAATTATGCTATGTTATTCTGTGCTATGCTATATAACCTTGCCATATATTTATAGTGTTTACCTGATATCATTACAAGGGCTCTCTTTCCAATGTGGCAAGTGTTCGAGCCCATTCACTTTGTCCAAGTAGCCGAACCGCTCCATGGATTTTTGTCCTGTAAATATCGTCGATACTTCGTCTAATGTGCCATTTCTCTGTAAAATTTAAAAAGAATTCTTTTGAGGATGGACGAATTTTTGTTAATTTTTTTATTGTTAACTTTTATCTGTTTAATATTCTTTGCGTGTCTCCGTGCACAGGCTGTAAAGATCCAGAGTCGGATTTATCCGACAATTATTTTCGTGTCCATTAGAGCCGTATACGACAAATTCCTTTAATTGTATAATGTTTATTTTTAAATTATTGCGTTACTTACTTTCTCTAAAAAAAAAATGAGTGGCGCTAGGGGCACGACATCAACTACAGAGATCTTTGTCCGAAGGGTTTAGGTTCCATTCGCCAGCAAAATTCACCAGAATTATTTTTTTCCCGAATTGTTCACCCGAATATTAAATTGTTAACTAAAATTTACTTACTTAAGTTAAATTTGAATAAAAGGTATTATTCAAAGAATTTTTTTTAATATGTATCCTTTTATTTTTATCGTCAACAAAGTGTTGTATTTAATTAATTTATTTTCTTTTATTTTTATCTAATTCTTAAGATTTTAACAAAAAACTTAGTATCCAGAAAATCTATTTTATTTAACTGAAAAAAAAAAAAAAAAAAAAAAAATCAAGTTCTTGTGACTTCAGTGACGCCCAACGTGGGGCTGGAATCCACGACCCTGAGATTAAGAGTCTCATACTCTACCAACTGAGCTACCAAAAAAAAAAATTTAGGATTTTTTAAAAAAATATTTATTAAAACCTACTTAGACATTATTACTGTTACTAAGACATAATTATAGTTTTATGTCTTGAATAAACTTAAACTTAAACTTAAACTTAACTTAACTTAAACTTTAAGAAAATAATAAGGACAAACTCAAGCCACTTACCGCCAGAAGTAGTCCCATTTGACTGTTAGGTCTTTTGCCTTTTGGGTAGAAGTAATGAGCCAGCTTAACCAGAGGATCGTCGTAACTAAAAAAAAAAAACGTCAGAAGTTAAAACTTGAACAATTCCGTGTGTATTTTTTGAATCGTCAGGAAGTTACGGTAACAGTGTCGCGAGTTCAATGGTTTTTTCCCATCTCAAAAATGCCCAATGCGCCTAAAGAAGTTTTCACTTCAAAAACTTCAGCATGTGTGCTGTTTTGGTTTGAGTTAGTATGGGATGTCAGAGCCCTTTTCCATATTCCTTAATTATCGCTTTTCCATAATCCTATTAAGGTAGGCAGCGAACTTGCAGCATCTGTGGTGTCACTTGTGTTACAGGCGACAGTAGCCACCTACCACATTAAGTGGATCGTCGGCCTGTCTGACGATCTTTACATAAAAAAAAACTCTGACGTTCCCTGTTTCTATAGGCGACGGAAACCACCTACAGACCATCAAATGGGCTTACAACTTATATAATATAAACCTTATTATAACCTAACTAAGCTTATAGAAACCGCAATTTATTCAAACATAATCTTACTAACTAGACATTGAGAATGGACTGAGATCCTTATGTAATTAATTGACTCTCTTTAGAAAGAGCCACCAACACCAAACCAACTTTCTTTCCTCTTCCTGTAGGAAGAGAGGTCTTTCCTGTAGGTCTTTAGTAACCAATCAAATTTCTAGAAATTGGCCCCACAATCGCTTTGTTTCTCTTACACTTTCTGCCCGTAATTACTTTACACGTAGATAGGGAACGCTCAGTCCATTCTCTATGTCTATGGGTACTACTTACCCAAAAACAAGTTCCTCGGCCGTGACTTCAACAAAAGGCTTCGCGCTGTCACTGGACACCAGAGACAATCCAGAGACAAACCAGCTGAACATAAACGACGCGAAGTTACGTGAGAACGAGGTTACTGTCTGAAAATTAATACATATTGTTAGATTATATGTATGTACGTAGTACCAGGAGTGGCCACTAGATGGCGATACTACGAGAAGATGTCATAGCCTGTTCAAAACATTATTATGTAGGACAATAAAGAATGTTGTTTACGCTTTTAAAGTCTTAGGACTTATTAGAAAACCAAGAGGGTTTTCAGTGCGGTAACAGTGCCACATACTCATTTGAAAATAAGCAGCTCATGTTATCCATTTACAGGTATCTTTTGAACATTTCCCTTCTCGTAAATAAATAAAAAATAAAGTAACTCTTTGGACAACCCGAGACAAACTGAGATGTTAGCAGTGGAAGTCCACTTGCAGCATCCGTGACAGCATAGGCGACGGTAGCTACCTAGCCATCTAAAATTGACGACACGTTTTGTCTAGTGGCTAGTAACGCTAGCTGTTAACCAAACGGTCGCTGGTTCGAATCCCGCTAGGGACAAATGTTTATGTGTTAAAATTTACCTTTTTACCTGAGTCATGGATGTTTGTATTTATAATTTGTATGTATTTACATATTATATCAACTGTCTGGTATCTGGTATCCATAATACAAGCATTAATTGCTTAGTGTGGAACTAGATGGTGCTGTGTGGAATGTGTGAAGATATTAGATATTAAAAATCAATTGAACTGTCTGCCTGTCTGACGACCTTAATATTAAAAATAACTGAAAACATTGATTTTCTCTGCATCTATGGTCGCTGTCTGTGGCGCAAAAAAAATCGGAGTATATAGACGTTTTATAAATGGGACATAAAAGTTCTTTTGTAGTTACACCATTGTCTAAGTGAGTATAATTTAATGAAGAGAATATATAAAAAAAGACTATAAAAAAAGACTATAAAAAAAATATAAAAAAATATAAAAATATATAATTTTATAATTTTTATAATTTTATAAATAATTTTAATAATTTTTATAATTTTTATAATTTTTATAATTTTTATAATTTTTATAATTTTAATAATTTTTATTTTTTATAATTTTTATATATATAAAAAAAGACTTACCAAAAGGGGTATATTTGGCACAATTAACTTTTGACTCTTGTCCACAGACATTTCGGGAACGAACCGAAGTATTTTGTCGTGTTGATACGTCACTGTGTCATTCTCGTGGAATTTTATATTTATTTTGTGCATATCCTCTCTGAAACAGGATAAAACAGAATACATCGATAACCGATTTCATCAAAATACTATAGAAATTTGACATGTCTGTCTGTGGCATAATAGCTTGCAAACGGATTGACCTATTTTGATAAAATTTCTTTGTTTAAAAGTTAATCTGATCGAGATATTTCAGAGCTATAATTTATGAAGATTTGTTTGCGAGTTTGAAGATCGTCAGCTCCTTAACATAAATAAAAAATAAGATGTCTCGGAGCTTCCCAAACGCTACTTCATTTAAAAGTCTTCATTATAATTTTAAGGGCATCCACGTAGTAACTCTGTACTGTGGCGTAGCTTTGTGTTATAGGCGTCGGTAGCCACCCTTTTTTTTAAATTAGAGATGGGTTTGCTCTTGGCCAGCATCAAGCCGTGTAGCGAAGACGAGGCCTATGATGGAGCGAGCTCACCCAGAAGATGCCTATTCACTCCAACTTTGAAAACATTTGGGGTTATATAAGCTCGGAAACACAGACGCAAGGAGTCCAAATATTGGCAGTGCGCATTATAAAAAATGTTTTAAAGCGCTTGGTGACCATACACTCTCCGAACTACATCTTATATAAGACACATAAACTGGCAATTTTGCATCTATGTGCCAAGCTCTTCATCTTAGTTTAAAAATGTTATTTTTTTTTAAATGTTTAATTTAATTAAACATTTTAAACATAGTAAGAGTTCTCAAATGGAGGTCACGAATTGGAAGACACAGCGTGGGAAGTCCACCGACTAGGTGGACAGACGACCTAAAAGGACTGTGTGTAGCGAGCCTTAGTTTTTAAAAGCGTACTGTCGCCAATGAGTTTCAAGTACCTTTTTTTTTGACGCTACGAAATGCGTTACGCATACACTCACCGTACGGGGGGATGGTGTGGTTATGTGGGACTCCCCTCCCCCTAATGAGGGAGTTATACCCAGTAAAACCTAGCGGCGGTCTTCTTCAGCAGTCAGGAGGACCCTGGGCTCGCATTAGCGCACCAGGGCCCTCCCTCGCTATGCCCCCCATTTTACGGGAGGGCACCTCCCAGGGATGCACCTGGCAACACCCCAACCGCTCGGGGTGCTGTCCGGTCCCGGGCCGCGTGATTTGACGGCGCATTTCCCATGATGGCCCATGAGGGGATCGAACCCGCGACCTTCGCGTTATTAGCACGACAGCACGACGCTCTAACCAACTGAGCTAATGGGCCGCGATACTGAGCTAATGGGCCAACAAGTGGACCGTCAGCCTGTCTGCCGACCTTAACATTGAAAAACATGATTCTACACTACACTAATCAATACGTAGATAAAACACTTTTGTGGAGAACAGTAATTGCTTATATTGCGTGGACAGTTTAATATATACAAGTAATTCTATTTCTTGAAAGTAATAAAATATAATTTTACGACAAGTTAAGGATAATTCGCAATGATTGTTGCTGTGAATGATTTTCTTTATAAAAAGGTTAAGGTCGCCGTAATAGACAATGAACTATGACGCTAGGTAAATTGATATCCAATTAAGTCAAGAATTATATTGACCTCTGTATGAGATGTATGAGATTTATTAATTCAATAGCTGGTGAATAAAAAAATATATAAGCAATACTTATAAAGCCTGACAATTTTATTGCTTTTACGCTTTTGCCAGGCGTTAGATGTCTCCTTTTTTCCGGATAAAAGGTACTCCAGGTTTTTTCTGATGTCCCTGATAACGTGTATCAAATCCCTGCAAAATTTCATGATGATCGGTTTATTTATATTTTATATTAAGTATGTAATATTAGAATGGAATATGGATTTATTTTAGCGTTTTGTAGCTAAGTACTCCTTTCACTATGACTCAAGATATAAACTTTTCAAAATATAACTATACTAGCTGTTGCACGCGACTTAGTCTGCGTAACTTTATAAAATATAGCCTATGTTACCTACACGCTGATATTAGCTTTCTATTTGTGAAAGAATTTTTAAAATCGGTCCAGTAGTTTTTGAGTTTATTCATTACAAACAAAAATACAAAGAATCAAAATCACTAGTTTTTATTTCATAATTTTTTTGAAATAAAAACGAAATAAATGACTCAATTCTCTCGCAGTAAAGAAAAATCAACAAAGAACAAAATGCAGAATATGTATAAAAATTTAGATGGATACGATGACAGCCCGGCTAGCTCAGTCGGTAGAGCATGAGACTCTTAATCTCAGGGTCGTGGGTTCGAGCCCCACGTTGGGCGGATGTCGAATGACAAAACTATATTTTTCCAGTTATTACTACTAAATTATAAATTACTAAATTTCACTAAAATTTATTAACAAAATATGAATAAAATTTGTTAACATAAAAGGATTTCTTTTTTTTAAATTAAAATCAGCTGATGATCGCGACTTAGTCCGCACAGAAATATAAAAAATATTACACATTAGAAAATTAATTAATTTATTTATTTACTAGCTGGTGCGCGCGACTTCGCCCGCGTGAAAATTATATACTAAAACCTTCCCCGAGAACCACTCTATCTATTGGTGAAAACAGCATGAAAATCGGTGCAGTAGTTTTTGAATTTATCGCTAACAGACTTGTTTTATAATATGTAGTGATTTATAATTTTAACAATTTTAAGGCTAAATATATTATAATACATTTAAAATGATAACACTAAAAACCACTGAGGTTTAATCTTGTGTTATCATTTGTAATTATTACTAAAATCTAACTATATACATAATAATATATAATACTAGCCGGTGCCCGCGACTTCGTCCGCGTTGAAAAAGAAAATATATGAGTAATAAAATAACGCGCGACATCGTTATCGTTGTGACGACGGTGGCGCCGCCACGCGACAGTGGCGCCAAATTCTTTATACTTTTAGACGATCACTCGGGAACACAGTACTTTCTCTTGGAATTAAAGGTACTCTATGTCCTTTTTTGTATCCCTGACGTGTATGCAAAATTTCATACACGTTCATACGTACAATAGCAGACAGACAGACATATTTACTTTCGCATTTATAATATTAAAATAATATAGTATGGAAGTATGGATGGATTGACATGACATAACATAATGGTCATTTGATGAAGTAGAAAATTAACAAAAATTATTAAATGAGTTCGTTTTTGCAATATTTTCTTATTTCTAATTTTTAGATATCACATACGAGTACATACTTATATACATACAATATACATATACATACTCGTACATCATACAACCACAGCTTACAAATTTGAATTTTTTTTTAAATGTTACTTTTTGTTTGTTTGTTTTGTACATATAATTATTGTTTTTTTTTTTAATAATGTACATATTACCTAAAATATAACACAATAGGACAAGAAGAGCCTAGTGTGGGTGACAGAAAGTATGCTAAAAGTAAAATTTTATTATTCTGAAATAAATTTCTTTAGGTATTTTTTAGTAGCATTAAGATATATTATATTTGATTTTTTTGATTGTAAGAATACTTGGGTATACTGTTATTTTTATTTTTCTGTGGATATGCCTGCAACGCGCGCCTATAATTTATTGTTCAGCAAGTAAAGTATGGATATTTTAAATGGTACAGTCCAATGGTACTAGAGCAGCTTCACTACTTAACAGGTCGTGTTTTTTTATGAAGATTGTCAATACGTTCTTAAATAATTCTTAGTGATCTACTCTCCAAAGGGTTCACGTTTAGATCCTGTGTGTTTTACAGATGAGATTCTAAATTAGATTTTGTATTAAATATTAGTATGCAACCAATTTACGGGTGTATTTATTTGTTTTGTAACCGCTTACAGCGTCTGGTTTTCTAATATTACGACAATTTGTCGCGCAAGCGTACACAGTACAATCGCACGCACAAGTGTTTCATAAATCTCGTCCTTAGTCGTCGTCCATGGGCCGTTACTTTGACGCCGATCAGCGTACATTTCAGAAGATATTATGCCCAGTCTGATGTTATTTAAAAGCATATTACTTAGTGCATAGTGGCTACACTAATATTATAGAGGAAAAAAAAGATTTTTGTACGTTAGTTTGTAATGGAAAAACTCATAATTGATAAACTCATAACTGCATAATTGATTTTAAAAACTTTTTTAACTATAGAAAGCAATACTTATACATTATCAGCGAGTAACATGGACTGTATTATATTGAAAAATATATATATTGGGGATCCGTAAATAATAATAATGTAAGGGGTCATTTATTAACCACGTAAAGACAATTTTGTCCATTTTTGAAGTCAAGTATGTGCCATCTTTTTAGAAGTTTTACATTTTGACTCGGATTCATGAGGCATTTCGCCAATTCATTCGAGTGTTCCCTTAGTCTGACGTCTTTATATCTTTTACTGTTCTTGGCAACAAAAAAAAAAAAAAAATACTAGTTCAATGGAAAATAATCATATTTTGTAATAAATATTATCACTTTTGTTTCCGACGATACATGACGTTAAAATGATGAAATAGCTTAGCCAAATGTATAATCAAGGCGTACAGAGATATTATGATTATGTAAATTGTGATTTTTTTTTTGCTTATATTCTCTAATATAAATATTGACTGCAATTAGAGCCAGTTCGCATTTCTCTCTCAAAAAAGCGAAAGGATTTTGACTTTCAGAAAACCTTTTATAAATTAGCGCAACTTTATAAAATATAGCCTATGTTATTCGCTGATAATGTAACTTTCTATGGATGAAAGAATATTCAAAATTGGCTCCAGTTGTTTTTGAGTTAATTCATTACAAACATACAAATCTTTTCTCTTTATAATATTACTAGCTGTTACACGCGACTTCGCCCGCGTATGACTGGCCATACACGGGCAGCTCGAGCAGTTGACCAGTGATCAACATACACGGACCGCTCGAGCAGTCATAGTCAACTGCTTGAAGCTGCCATTGACAACTGCGGAAGCAGTTGGTATCAACTGCTCGACAAGTCACGAACGAACGAGAGGCGCACGCGACGTGGAATGAAGAACACGGGCGGAGGTCATTGCGCTCGAGCAGTCGATAGCTCGAGCAGTCAGTGCATGCCTGTTGTCGAGCAGTCGCTGCTGCTCGACCACACTGTAAAATTTCACCCCCCGTCGACTGCCCGAAGCAGTCACAACTGCTCAGCAGTTTCGTGTATGTGTGTGTTACGATTTCATGATGCAAGAACCACCAAAGGAACGTCATCTATATGGGTGGTATTGCAACATGCAATTCCCTGAAAGTTCGCGCCCGTAAGGAAAACATTTCCAGTTAGGATTGCAACACACGACCGTCATCTGCATGAATGGTATTACGACACATCTACAAGCGATTCCCCGAAGCATTGCAACCTTACAAAATTAATTTCACATGATTTTCGGATGTATGAATCAGTTTGAATCACCGCGCACCTGCCCCAAGGGTTGTCTTAAATACTCCTGTCGGAGAACAATCGGCGGCATTTGGATCTAACATCGACCAGTGTCCACTTCAACGTAGTTATAAGCAAATTCTTTACGACATTTGGATCTAACATCGACCGGTGTCACTTACACGTAGTTTTAAGCTAAATGAATGTAACAGTTTTTATTAAAAAGTATTGTTAAGTAAAATCGGTTTTTTTTACATCCTTTGCTGCCACCGAACTTAACTTGTGTACATATAAGACTGTAGTTAACTCTGCAGTCGCAGCTTGAAGCAGTCGGTTCTGAACTTCTAACCTTCAAGCTTAAAGCTTAAAGCTTCGGTTCTAATGGTTTAAGCTTCAAGCTGCCCGTGTATGGCCGGCCTAAATGGATTAGCTCACTCCATCGTCGGCCTCGTCTTTCCTGCACGTCTAGATGCTGGCCAAAAGGGTCAAAAGCAAACTTATTGTTTAAAAAAATGGTAACAAACTTACCTATAAACAAAAGGTCCAACTTCAACGAGCCTTGGCTTCTCCCCGTTCTCAAGGAAGCCCTGAGCGTTGGTAACATTGAAGATATATACTTTTGTCAATCTGGTAACACCTGGTTTCTGCCAGTAGCTGTAGCTTAGAGAACCATTCCAGATCCTTAACTCCTATAAAGAAATCACAGGTTTTACGGGGTTTGCAAATAAGTAGTTAATAATCAGTGGCGTATTTTGCTTGCATAAACATTTTTTTTGCATAAAAATTTTTTGAACTGCTTTACTCCTGCAATCTTTCCATGGGACATTTAGCTGGATGTTAAGTATTTTTACAAAGATGTGATAGGAGCAAAATCCAGTAATTTGCCCAAATACAATACTTTGATATGAAAATTAACGTTTCCAGGCCAGGTATTGTGGCGCACGCCTCCTTTGTCTCCTAAAAGTTGCACCATCAGGCTTCTTATCCATTAGGTGTCTTGCCAGTGGATTTGAATGATTTTGCATAAACATGACACACACAAAAACATTAAAAGATAAAAAAAAGCAAGTTAAATGTATATAAAAAATTTTTCACATAAAATGACAATACCATTAAATAAATCCCATTAACAAAAGGGTTTCTTGTTCAGCATAAGCTGATGCATAGCACAGCGCTGATAATACTCCAGTCCCAGTAAGACAGATTTACGTCAATGGGCTCTGTCTATCAAAATTTGTCGAGGGGCCCTTCTGCCTTGTCGAGCGAACTTTGTAAAGTTCAAGTTGACCCTGCCGGGAATCGAACCCTAGAACAGACCGCTAAGGCAAGCACCCTAACCACTCATCCAACGGGATCGTCAAACTTTCTGTGTATATAATTTGTAGAAAAAAATGGAATCTAATGGTGACGAAATTCTGTACACCCAGATCACAGACAACTTTGAAAATTTCATTTACAAACTTAGGCCTGCCGGGAAATGAACCAGGGAACCCTAGAATAGAGCGCTAAGGCAAGCTCCCAAAACCACTCATCCAATGGGCTCGTCAAACAGGCTGTTTATTGTTTATATAATTTGCAGAAAAAAATTGCATATATACATTATCTGTGGGGGCGAAATTCTCACCCAGACCACAGACAACTTTGAAAAGTTCATTTCCAAACTTAGGCTTGCCGGGAATCGAACCAGGCACTACTGAGTTACTAAGACTGCATCTTAAATCACAAGATCAATGGGTCCGTCAAATTATCTGCTCAATCATTTGACATTTGACAAAAAACGATGTCATCAAGTTCTTAATGATACTTTAATATGATGATTAAATGCGCGTACATTGACCTAAGTGAAAATATACACACATACATATAACATAATTATTATGTATATATATAATGTCATTATTAACTCTATAATATAAATTGTAATATATATTTCACTTTCTATGACATAGTCTATGACATATTTTTCTTTAGTAATGAGACTGCACAGCGATCTCGGTTTTAGAATATCTATATATATATAAAAATTTCGTGTCACGTTGTTTGTCGCCGATGAACTCCTAAACTACTGAACCGATTTTAATAAAATTTTGCACACTGTGTGCAGTTTGATCCAACTTAAGAGATAGGATATATTTTATAAAGTTACGCGGACGAAGTCGCGTGCAACAGCTACTCTATATATATAAAATTTTCGTGTCACAGTGTTTGTAACCAAACTCCTCCGAAAAGGCTTGACCGATTTTTATGAAATTTTTTGTGTATAATCGGTAGGTCTGAGAATAGGACGTATACTATTTTTTATACCCTTTAGATGATAAGGGTGGCCCATTAAACAAAAATAATTTTTTTTTTGCAAAATAGTTTACATTTTTTATACCCCAAATTTTTTTTTTGGCATAACAACGTTTGCGGGGTTACCTAGTAATTTATGTAATAGAATTTTGTATATCGATGCTTAATGTCGGAGCTATTTCGTCTTATCCTTATCCTTTAGGGGTGCTATACATACAGGGCGTCCCAAGACTATGCGACATGAAGGGAAAGTACCTTAAATATCGTTGATAATAAATTTTACTGAAAGAAGACTTTATATTATTTTTAAAAGTTAGTAATACTGCATTCAAAGATTTTCTAAAAATTACGTCGTCGTCGTCGTCGGCAATAAATAATATTCTTGAAATTTGAATCGAACATTTAACGTTATTCCTTTCTTTTAAGATAACATGTTAATTAAGAAGAATTATTATTTTTTGTCCATTCTTTCGATTGGCATCATAAAAATATGAGTGATTTTTTTTTTCACATTCAAGTCGGTTCGATTCCCAGACGAAGCAAGTAAATTTTTAGAAAATCTTTGAATGCAGTATTACTAACTTTTAAAAATAACATAAAGTCTTCTTTCAGCAAAATATCCTATTTACGATATTTAAGGTACTTTCCCTTCATGTCGCATAGTCTTGGGACGCCCTGTATAGTCGGGCCGGCAAAGTCTACCCGACTATAATATGTAAAGCAACCCTCACCTTTATCCTATCCTCAAATTTGTTTGTATTTATTGGAGACTAAAGCCCCAATTCTTTATATTTTTAGACAATCACTCGGGAATAGTACTTTTTTTTCTTAATGAAAGGTACCCTATGTCCTTTCTTGTATCCCTGACAACGTGTATGCAAAATTTCATGATGATCCATTGAGTAGTTAAGGCGTGAAAAGGTAGCAGACAGACAGACCAGACACAGTTACTTTCGCATTTATAATATTAGTATGGATTTCAGGCTTTTCAGATAATTTTTTTTTAAATATATGTAAAGTAATTAAACAATACTTAACTCACCCTAAATATAATGTAGTCCAACCATGGCACAAACGACAGTATGATTCCGAGGACGACTGTACAAATACTGACCATGATAACAGCAAGGCGTCCTGTAAAAGAAAAAAAAGGGGGGTTTTGAGTTTTAGAAAAGTTTTTTCGCTAATTAAATAAAATGTTGCTTTACATATATTATTTTGTCAAGCGTTATATTATCTACCAGCTGGTGCCTGCGACTTCGTCCACGTTGAACGATGAAAGGTACCCTATGTCCTTTCCGGTGTCTCAAACAACGTGTATGCAAAATTTCATCGTGATCAGTTCAGTAGTTTTTGCGTGAAAGAGTTACAAACATCCATACATCCAAACATACTTTCGCATTTATAATATTATAAGTACGGAATTAGTACGGAAAGTACGGACTAGTACGGATTTATATTTCAAGGCGAACGAAGTCGCGGGTTATTATATGTATAGTTCCATACATATAATAAAATCATAAACGAGCCGTGTCTGTACTTTTTTTTTTTCAAAAAATAATTTGTACACGTAGTTTCAGTTGTAAACAGGTTGCATCTCAGGAACTATCAGGTCTATGTAGACATAATTTATCTCATTTTATTGGAAATTTAGTGCACTTTAAAAATTTATGCCTACGATAAATTTTGGCATAAACCCATTTATTAGTGGTCAAAATTGTCGAAAACGAAAATCAATTTTTTTTTTAAATTTTGCAAACCTTTGAATAAACCGTATCTTTAAAACCATTTGAGCTTTCAAGACTAAATTATTCTCATTCAATTGCAAATTTAATCTAATTAAAATGTGTGAATACTGACTTTTGCCTTAACGCAGGCCTTAATAGTATAAATCGACAAAAAAACTGAAAAAAAAGGCCTAAATTATTCATTAAAATTTTTCAGTTTTTGTCGATCATAAACGTTCTGTCGATGTGGAAAATTTGGATTTATCATGACCATTTCATCAGTACCTCAATTGATGTAAGGCAACGCCGCGGTATATTAAATGTATGTTAAAACAATGTATGATAGGAACTCTATACTAATATCACAAAGAGTGTATAGATTTGTATTTTTGTGTATTAAAGTTAAGTAGGCGAAGTAGCGACAACGGCTAGTATCTAATATGACAACTGGTTAAATTATTTTTTCTAATCACTATGATTGTTAAGTTTCTGTATCGTGAATGAATTCAGTGTAATTATTGCAATTATTATGTACTATGTCGCCATGTTATTAATGATGAGTCGCCAAGGCAATCTAATGACAATTATTTTCTTCATTAGAAGCTGTCAGTTTGACAGTTACTCTTTATTAATAGTAATTTAATAATATTTGATAGAATAATTGAAGCAAGCAATCATGTCAAATATTGATTTACAATTCACAATACAAGTCAAATCCTACTTCTATGCTAATATTATAAAGAGAGAAAATTTGTATTTTTGTATGTTTGTGATTAGTGAACTCAAAAACTAGTGGGCCGATTTTAAAAATTCTTTCGCTTATGGAAAGCTACTTTATTAGCGAGTAACATAGGATATATTTTATAAAGTTACGCGGGCGAAGTCGCGTGCAACAGCTTGTATATTATAAATGCAAAAATTTGTAAGGATGATGTAAAAACGTATCAACGGATTTATATGAAATTTTTCACACAGACAGAAACTTATGTGGGCTCCTGAATTGTTAAGATTCACAATTGGAGCTGATAGGTTATCGGGTTAATACTGGACAATGCCTGCTAGTATACTATACATTGTAAAGAAATATATTTCATATTAAAAAATATATATATAATAAATTTAATAAAAAAAAAAATAAAAAAATAAAGGGCCTCTTTCACCATGTGTCAAGTAGGCTAACCGCCATTTAAAGTCACCGGTAACCGGGAATGATGGAGATGATAATTATACCTTTGTTTGTACGGTAAAAGTTACAAACATTAAAAAGAAAATAATAAAAAAAATACGCCTATCGAAAGATACAGTAAACCGAGTGCATAATTTAATAAGAAAAAAATATATTTCTAAAAGTAACTAATCAACACTTTACTTGTAGTTGGTGAAAGAGGCCTTAATATTAAAATTATAGTTTGGCTGGTGATGGCAAGCCGTCTTTATTGTTAGACAGATAATCACCATACAATCTCGGTTATAATGTTGTTTTTCTTACGCTATTGATATATTTATTGTCGATAGTCATTGTCGATTTAATGGGAGCGACCAAATATAAATAAATAAATAATAAATAATTATCTTCACACATTCCACACAGCACCATCTAGTTACACATTAAGCAACTAATGCTTGTATTATGGATACACCAGACAGTTGATATAATACATAGATTACTTTTTTGTTGTAAAGGTAAAATGTTAACACATAAACATTTGCCCCTATCGGATTCGAACCCACGACCGTTTGGATAACAGCTAGGGTTACTAGCCACTTGAGTCTAGTGGCTAGTAATTATTATATTGACACGTTTGGTCTAGTGACTAGACCAAACGTGTCAATATAATAATAATAATTAGCAAACTTAGCAAGTATCATTACTTATTAACATCCTTCGTGCGTGTATGAAACTCGTAGATAGCATTATTACTCAAGCTACATATTAATATGCATTTTGTTTAAAAATAATTTATCCGAAAGCTTAAAAAACGTTAAGTAGGAATTCGTGTTAATAAAAAAAAATATCTTTCTGAACTTTTTTTAACTCAACAAACTTTTTTTAAGTAGTAGCAGGGCACACTGCGTTTCGAAGTCATTTGGGCAGCCCGTCTGGCGGCAGTAACCACCTCCTTACAGAATACCACAGTGAAAGAGCGGCATATGTCAGCCCATTATTCCTTCCTTATCCCTTATCCTCAATCCTTCTATGGACGGCATGCATGCATGCATGCATCTGTGGTGTTGCTTGAGTCATAGGCGACGGTAGCCACCTACCATCAAGTGGACCGTCAGTCTGTCTATCGACCTTAACCATTATTACTAAGGGTATAAAATGAATCCGCTGTCCGCCATTTTCTATTTCTCCGCTATAATTATGGTTTTCACAAATGGAAAGAGCGATCAACAAACGGAAGGTTTGTGTATATATATAATATACAGATTAAATCCGTGCAAAGTCGAGGGCGGGTCTCTAGTCTTCATCAAATTAAAATATACTCAATTCGTCAGTTTAAACTCGACTATACGAGTATGTATATGACAAAAGTTTGGACAAGGAAAACTTACATAGGTGAATGGTCACATAAAACATTTAATTTTGTCTTAAAAGTATTACTATGTCGTATTATGTGGTCAATAGAGTATATATTTAAAGTTTATGGTCATCTTTGACCGTGTAACCGACTTCCTATTAGACAGAAGATCAAAATCTAAATGGTTGTCAGAAAGTATTTTTGTTGAGCTTTTTATAAGTTAACTAGCTGACCCAGCAAACGTTGTTTTGCAAAAAAAAAAATTTTTGTTTTTGTTTGATGGGCCACCCTTATCATATAAGTTTACGTCCTATTTTCAGACCTACCGAATATACACAAAAAATTTCATAAAAATCGGTCAAGCCTTTTCGGAGGAGTTTGGTTATAAACACTGTGACACGAGAATTATATATATTTCTCGACTTCGTCCGCGTAGCTGTATAAAATATATCCAATCTCTTAAATTGGATCAAATTGCACATAGTGTGCATAATTTCATAAAAATCGGTCAACCCTTTTCGGAGGAGTTTGGTTACAAACACTGTGACACGAGAATTATATATATTTCTCGACTTCGTCCGCGTAGCTGTATAAAATATATCCAATCTCTTAAATTGGATCAAATTGCACATAGTGTGCATAATTTCATAAAAATCGGTCAACCCTTTTCGGAGGAGTTTGGTTACAAACACTGTGACACGAGAATTATATATATTTCTCGACTTCGTCCGCGTAGCTGTATAAAATATATCCAATCTCTTAAATTGGATCAAATTGCACATAGTGTGCATAATTTCATAAAAATCGGTCAACCCTTTTCGGAGGAGTTTGGTTACAAACACTGTGACACGAGAATTATATATATTTCTCGACTTCGTCCGCGTAGCTGTATAAAATATATCCAATCTCTTAAATTGGATCAAATTGCACATAGTGTGCATAATTTCATAAAAATCGGTCAACCCTTTTCGGAGGAGTTTGGTTACAAACACTGTGACACGAGAATTATATATATATATCGTCCGCGTAGCTTTATAAAATATATACAATCTCTTAAGTTGGATCAAACTGCACACAGTGTGCAAAATTTCATAAAAATCGGTCAAGCCTTTTCGGAGGACTTTGGTTACAAACACTATGACACGAGAATTTTATAAAAATAGACAAATAAAAATAAATTCTAAAAACTATTCTTTTTATCTCTATAACATAAGTATAGTATAACGTGTAGAAATTGATTTTTTTTAAATATTTAATGTACTTACAGGCACGGTTCGTTAACGATTTTATAGATTCTTCCATTAGTAATAAAATTTTCAAAGTGGACTCAGGCACAAGGCACATTATTTATTAATAAAAAAAATACATGTAATTAGCCTACGATTATGTAGTTTTGAAGATTACCTCCTACATAAAAAAAAATTACATCTTTATTTTAAAATATATACATTTGATTTATGTTTTTAAAATTTATAGAAATCTTTATAGAATATTCTATAGCTCCGGATACAAACTAACGTGCGTCTGAATAATCAGGGTCTGTGGGTCATTTCGCGGTTTTGAATGGCGCATAATTGCACGTATAGCTAAACTGCAAGACGACGCGTCTGCGGCGTCTTATACAGGATGTTCAGAATCTTCAAACGTTCTTAGCTGGTTCCCGCGACTTTGTCCGCGGAAAAATAAAAATATTAACACTTGATAGCGATATCTTTTTTTATATGTTAAGATCGACAGATAGGTGGCTACCGTCGCCTATAATACAATCAAAGCCATAGGTGCTGCAAGTGCGCTGCCGACCATAGAAAGATTAAGGATAAGGAAGGGAAGGGGTAATGGGTTCTGGCATCCTTTATTCACTCATCGAAACACAACAGCACATATGCTGTTATTTGGAAAGTAGTGGCATTGTGTTTCGCAGTCATTTGGGCAGCCCGTCTGATGGCAGAAGACCACGGTAAAATAACCGAACGAGTGTTTCGTTCCATTGTCCTATATCTTCCTGATCCCTTATCATTAAGGGATAAGATCCCTTCCCAGTCCCTTAATTAAATAATAATAATTATTATTTAATTATTAATAAATCCTTAATCCTACTATGGTCGGTAGTGCACTTGCAGCACCTGTGGCGTTATTTATATTATATGCGACGGTAGCCATCCACCATCAAGTGGACTGTCAGCTTGTCGACAATAACATTAAAAAATATTCACGCTTACTATTCAACCGATATTCATGTAATTTTGCACATACGTTGTCAGGTGTACAGAAAATGATATAATCATTCATCCAGAAAAAGCCTACTTACTATTCCCTGGGGACGCGGACGAAGTCGTGGGCAAAAGTTAGTTTAAATTATTTAGCTTGAAAATGTCATGTCACGACATCAATGGACTTCACATCCGTAAAAAAAAATTAATCAGCCTGTATTTTATGAATACTAAAGTCGGTTTAAGTTAATTAAATTTTTCTAAGTAAAGTGGGAAATCACGTACATTTTCAAGTTGAAGTTATTGAATTAGTATAATAACTTCATAGGTTTTTCCATAGAAGCCTGCGTAAGTAACTGTTGTTTACATGGAAAATCTCGACTAATTAAATGTAAGTTATTGGGAACGGTATCATTTATTTATGAAGGATTGTGGGGAAATAAATTTAGAAAATATTTTATGGGTAACGAGATAGTGTCTAACAATCTGAATAATATTTCATTTAATTCTAAGTTATATATATTTACATACTTATTATACAATATATGGTTTCGGTCCCCTAAGCAGGGTCCCAAGCAAATCTTTTGCCCGAGGTAATAGACAGCTCTATAATCGTTGGTTATGTCGACCAAATGTTTTGACAAGATGTTAAAAAATTTAAGCGCTTTAGGACCCTACGGACCCAGAGATTCGACACCGAAGGGTAATGATTAAATAGCCGGTGCCGATATCTTTGCATTTGTGGATTTAACGTTTCTCGGTCGCCTCCGCAGCAGCACCAGCTGTGGCAAGTGTTCCATGAAGATGGGACTGTGCCAAAGTGTCGACGCAGGTAACATACCACACCAGTGGACGACTCATCCTCCATTGGAACTAGAGACATACCATCTGGTCTTGCCATCATCACGTACGATACCATTTGGTTCGAACATTGAATCACACCGCCTTCCCCTTTCTTCCATCGGACTTACAGACGTACAAATGGTTACCATCCTCATCTTGTCGATATCCCTCTATTTCGGACCAAGCGCTTTAAAACATCCTTTATAATGCGCACTGCCAACGTTTGGAACTCCTGAGCTCATATAACCCAAATGTTTTCAAAGTTGGAGTGAATAGGCATCTTCTGGGTGAGCTCGCTCCATCATAGGCCTCGTCTTCGCTACACGGCTAGATGCTGGCCAAGAGCAAACCTATCTCTAATAAAAAAAACTTTATAAAATGTATAGATATATATACCTATTATTACACGGTCATATCGATTACGGTAATTTGTTTTTTAATATACAGACATAAAAAATAATGTATATTAGATAATTGTATGGGAGACTTTCTCTATGAATGTCTAGCGTGTTTTCCATAGTTTAAATAAATTACTTGATTGATGTTACATTACTGTTTTGAAAGTGTAATGTCAACATGTGTTCAACTCATTATTTTTTTAAAGTTTAATTTATGTAATAGATAAGTTGTTCTGTGACATTTGCCTAGTATACAAATGTCACAGAACAATAAAATAGAGTACAAATAGCAAGATAGCGGTGTCTGCGGACTTTTAAGGTAGTTTTCATTTTACATGTTTAATAAAATTTTGGTTAAGTGGGTACTAGCTTTTATGGAAGAGCGAAAGCTCCTGGCACAGACTACCACTTGAAGGTAGTCTTCAATTACAATTTTATATTGTGAACTAGTTTTCTGTTAGTAAATAAACATTTATTTTTATACACATTACTTTTCTTTATCTATTCAATTTAAAATATAAATTCAAATTATAATATAATATAATTCTAAGAATATAATTAAAAATATAAATTATAATTTTATTACTATACTAATATTATAAATGCGAAAGTATGTTTGGATGTATGGATGTTTGTGACTCTTTCACGCAAAAACTATTGAACCGATCACCATGAAATTTTGTTTACACGTTGTCTGAGACACCAGAAAGGACATAGGGTACTTTTCAAAAGTTCAACGCGGACGAAGTCGCGGGCACCAGCTTGCAAAAGAAATCATTAGCAGTTTGCAAAAAAAAAAGGTGCCACTACATAAAAAGTAGGTAAATGCGTACCTATGCACTTTTCTGTATGTATCTAGTAAACCGAGTGTCGCAATCTGTTATATAATGCGGAATGATACTAGTAACCCATTTAAGACATGCTAAAGATACTTACCAGCAGCGTATATATTATATATGTTATGGTGTTAAGACGAAATTTTGTGAGACTAGCTGTTGCGAGCGACTTCATCCGTGTCTAAACAAAAAAATATATATCCGTACTAATATTAAAAATGCGATAGTATGTTTGGATGTATGGATGTTTGTGACTCTTTCACGCAAAAACTATTGAACCGATCAACCATGAAATTTTGCATACACGTTGTCTGGGACACCAGAAAGGACATAGGGTCATCTTTAAACGTTCAACGCGGATGAAGTCGCGGGCACCAGCTAGTAGGCCATATTATGGTCGGCAGCGCACTTGCAGCACCTGTGGCGTTGCTTATGTACCTAATAGACGACGGTAGCTATATACCATTTTTTTTTAAATCTTCACACATTCCACACAGCACCATCTAGTTCCACAGTAAGCAATTAAAGCTTGTATTATGAATACTAGACAGTTGATATACTACATAGATTACTTGTTTTTTGTAAATACATACATATTATAAATAAAAAACATCCATGACTCAGGTGCAAAGGTAAAATTTTAACACATAAACATTTGCCCCTAGCGGGATTCGAACCGCCGACCGTTTGGTTAACAGCTAGGGTTACTAGCCACTACGTCAAACGCGTCATCAATCATCAAGTGGACGTCAGCCTGTCTGTCGACCTTAATATAAAAACAACCTATTTACTTAATTAGTTAGGAGACAATATACAGTGTAAGCTTTCTGGGTTCACACAGAGTACAGTGAAAAAGTTACTGCTGTTTTAGCTACTAGCTAAAAATCAAAATGTGTCCGGAATGTGTCCGGAACGAGAGAGTGCGTAGGCTGGGCTTCAGTGGCCAATTTAGGTTGCAAATAGGTGACCTGAACAGCGCCCTGGCTTTCCAGTTATCTGATGATGCCAGGGAGCTGTACAAGATTTACCATTCTAGAGTTAGTGTGTAGTAATAGTTTAATATAGTAGTATCTAGTATAGTTTATCTATGTATATAAGACCTTGCCCAATGAGGCGACATGTATCTAAGGGAAAAGCCTTAAATAAAGATTTTAAAAAAAAATCTTAAAAAGTATGAAATGCGCAAAACTGTTGAGCAGTTACTTTCGACCTTAACATAAAAAAAAAAGGAAATTATAAAACTTATTTTTCTGCATTCCGCTTTTTCCGTTTATCTTCTTATCATAAAGTCTGCAATGACCTATATACAGCAGTCATTTCATTTAGGCCATCGGAGTGTAATCAGAAAAAAAAATTCTGAAAATATTTTCGTACTAGCGACCCGCTCCGGCTTCGCCCTGGATAATCTATTGTAATTTAAAATACAATTAGTTGAAGCGATAGAGAGAACACGCGACATCTATCGAATTTGTGTAAAAGCGAGGCCGACGATCGAGCGAGCTCACGCTGAAGATGCATATTCACTATAACTTTAAAAATATTTGAGTTATACTCGGAAAACAGACTCCTTTGGAAGACAGTCTCCTTCACAAACAACTTGTATCTTTAGAGTTTACTTGTTCTTTATTGAGTTTGTTTAAGTGCGTGCGCAAAAATGCAGTTAAACATTGCACTTGAGCAACCTGTGGTTATAGCAATTCGGTATTATGTCACCAGCACAACCGGTGTCTGTGCGGTGTGACCGCGACGCGTTTTCACTACGACACGACACACGAATGAAACATATTTCGCTGTCACCTCACGTCACGTCACGTCAATCTTGGTTTCGATTCAAAATTCAAAGTATTTGAATTTTAGTAGCGACAGAGCTCACTGAAAGACGTTACGTCCTACTTAACTAATATTATAAATTCTAAAGTGAGTTAATTTTTTCACTAGCTGTGCCCGCGATTACGTCAGTGTTGAATAATGATAAATGTAACACTTGAGAAAATATATTTATTAGTCGAATAAAATCAGTAAAATTAGTCGTGTGTCGTGTCATAACGTCCCCACGAACCCGCCCAACAACGGCCGCGCTAGAAAGTCGTTGGATTTTAGCCGGTACAAATCCGGCATAACCCCACAGTGTCCCCTACACTGCCGAGTATCCAAGAGGATTTCCCAACTTAAAAAAAAAAGGGGGTTGAAGGTACCCTTTTCAGGTTTTTGCTCATATCGCGAATGTCTGCACGAATAGCATTATGATTACTTCTGATAAACTCTGATACTCTAACGGAAGACCAGCGCAGGTTTCTACAACCTGCATTATGCTGAGTTGGAGCCGGTTTGTGGCAGGGGACGTTTAACTTTGTGTGTGTCTTTTAAGTTTGTATATGTATCTGTCCTTTGTTGCAAATAAAATTTTATTCTATTCTATAAAAGTTTCTATATAAAATTTTCTACAAATTGGAATATATTCATTTTTACTTTACGATCTTTTTGGAGCTACAGGCCGTGTAAGTTAACAGAGAGTTATGTTGTGTAAGATGCTGTTGTTGGGATAGAAAGCCTTCTGTATCTGCCCCTTGACCCATCTAGCGAGAGTCTCTTGAGGTGTAGGTCCAGGCTCTTCACTATAATACAGTTCGCCGAGACGACAATCGGGACGATAATGGTCGAATAGACGTCCCACATGGCAGTCACCTCGTGAGAATGGAAACGCGCAATGTTCCATTTCACCGCACATCGGAACCACGATTAGTTATAAGGCGAATGTTAAAACAACAAACCAACGGACCAGTTGCCTAATTTCAGATTTGAGCGCGTTTATAGCGGACGATACTTTTACCAAGATTTTTTTTAATTAGGAGGCGCGGCTACATGAAAATTAAACTTTTTTATGCTAAGATCGGCAGACAGGCTGCCGGTCCACTTGATAGTAGGTGGCTACCGCGACGGTATTCAAAGTATGTTTGGATGTATGGATGTTTGTGACTCTTTCATGCAAAAACTACTGAACCGATCACTAATGAAATTTTGCATACACGTTGTCTGGAACACCAGAAAGGACATAGGGTACCTTTCATCGTTCAACGCGGACGAATTCGCAGGCACCAGCTAGTATTTTATAAAGTTAAGTGGGCGGAGTCGCATCATCGCGTGCAACAGCCATTTTTTTTAAAATAATTTTAGACTATAAATATAAAATGGACTACTATTTTGATCTCATATTAATTGTGATTATGAAAATGATATTATTATTTTTTTTATTTTTTTTTTAATTTAAATAATTGTATTTGGACTGACAGCCCTATATCACCGGAAATAATTTTATCGGAGAAAGTTCAATGGCAAATTATCGAAGGAAGCTCCCGTATAATATAAATATATAATATTATACATATATATGTATAATCATATTATGTCGTCCGTACGTCTGTTGCAGATAGTTTATCAATGTTTTATAACAAAAAAAAAATGTAATCTCAAAATAAATACGTGAAATGAGTAATTATTTTTAAATCGAAATAAGGACATTTTTGCTTTTGTGAATGGGCTAAGGCATCAACTTATCAGCACAAGTGCTGTTATTTCAAATCGGTTTTCTTTTTTTATGTTAATGTCGGAAGACAGGCTAACGGTCCACTTGATGGTAGGTGGCAACCGTCGCCTATAACACAAACAACGCCATAGCCATGTTTTTAATAAACATTTAAGGCGACTTCGTGTAATAGATAGGAAACGTAATTTATTTCAAAATGTGGACTGGAACTAAATTGATTAATTAATTAATTAATAATTAATTAAATTATTTATTTATTTATTTAATTAATAATTAATTAAATTATTTATTTAAGTATTAATTAATTAATTAATTAAATTATTTATTTATTTATTTAATTAATCAATAATGAAATTATTTATTTAATTAATTAATTTAAATTAATTAAATGATTTAATTAATTATTAATTAATTAATTAATTATTATTAATTTTTTAATTAATTATTAATTAATTAATTAAATTATTTAATTATTAATTAACTAATTAATCAATTTAGTTCTAGTCCACATTTTGAAATAAATTACGTTTCCTATCTATTACACGAAGTCGCCTTAAATGTTTATTAAAAAACATCTGACCCTCAGTAGGAACATGGCGTGACTTCCTACAATTTATTCCTTTCAGACAATAGCGAATGCGATTCTTCATGATAAATTGCCATTTCCAAGATGTCCGCATACTTCCGCGTTTTCTGTCAATGCTTGATGACATATTTTTAAGGCGACACCATGTCTGAGAAAACATAAGAAAACTCCATCGTTTCATTAAAGTGTTTAAATTTTAATTAGTGATCTCCGTCGTAAGGTCCCGTGTACTGGGGGTACGCTTTCGGGTACGCCAGGTACGCCAGGAAGCGTACCCCTCCCCGCGCTGGTTAGCCGTGACTGGGCACCGATGTCGTGCCATAACGTATCTGTCGTCGTTGGGTTTTAGCCGGTACGAATCCGGCATAAACCCGCAGCGTCTCCTACGTTGCCGGGTATATATATCCATGAGGATTTCAAAAAGTTAACAAAAACGGGCAGGCTGCGTTTCCCAGTCATTTGGGCAGCTTGTCTCTTCCTAATCTCTTATTAGTAGGAGATAGGCTAATCATTTTTTTTAACGAGGAGTAATCCGCTTGCTAGGCGGAAGGGGTATGTGGGGGCCGAACGGGACTTGATCATAGCGGCACTGGGAATACCCACTAAAACTCCCCGGTGCCTCCTTACCCTTTGATCGGGATGGACCGGGCTCTGCTGGGGCAACAACTCCGATCCACCCCAGGGCGGTTAGACCAACGCCAATGGGGTGATTGCCCGGAGACACCGGGGCAATCCCCAGGCGGGGGGGGGGGGGACGGGACCTTGTGTAGGCTCACGCAGCTAGCCAGCTTTGTGCGCAGGCGCAGGACATTTGAAGATGGGCTAGATATGCCCTGCCTTCTCCTGCCCAGCCGCCTGCGTCTGAGGGAAGCGAGACCGGCATCTTCCTCTCGCTCCATCTCAGCTGCCTCCTTCTGCGACATTAAGGCTAATCCTACTAAATTCGACAGCGCACTTGAAGCATATTGTGACTGTGTCAATAGGCGTCACGCCGCGCCGCCTTAATACACCGTCAGTATTAAGAACTGTCAGCCTGTCTGACGACCTTAACATAAAAATAATAACACTTAATATTAACGGTATTGTGGCACTATCGTTTCAGGTTTTAGGGTAATTAAATGTAACACTGATTGTCTGTCTGTATGGGATTAGCGAACAGCTAACTGTCTGTTGGTACGATTTGTATGTCATTGTACGCATCTCTATACCTTGAAATTGATTTTAAAAGTAAAATCATGACTGCCAAGGTTACTACAATGACTTATTGCTGTGTAATTTTTTAATTACTAAGACCTTGAACTTCAGACATTTTCGTTAAGAAATTCTCATAACTAAACTAATTGTGTATATCTAATACTTATACTAATATTATAAAGAGAGAAGATTTGTATTTTTGTATGTTTGTAATGAATAAACTCAAAAACTACTCAATCGATTTTGAAAATCCTTTCACTTATAGAAAGCTACATTATAAACGAGTCACATAGGCTATATTTTATAAAGTTACGCGGGCGAAGTCGCGTGAAACAGCTAGTATATAATATAATAAAACTTTTATAGAATAATTTAGTTTTAAATGCAAAATTTTCAGAGCTCTATTTATTGACATTGTTCAAAAAAAATATATGTATATGTTGTATATATATTTATTAAATATATACTTTCTTCATTGTACACACAATTGTGAACTATTAAATGTTCAATACAAAAACTCAAATAAATGTATACGAGTGTTTCATTTTATTCCATTTGAGTGATCAATGGGAATGTCTTATCTGAGTGCTCATTAAAAAATGTTAAAAAATTAAATGTTCTCATTTTATGTGGTCGCCTTTATTAAGCTATTGTCTCACTCGCATTCGTGGCTGATTGGACTTCTGCCAATGCATACATTTCCTTGTTCCATCATATTTTATATTATCATAATTTTGTTTATATTGGTATTCTGAATGTCCATTTTTAGAACGTACTAGCGACACGCTACCGGCTTCGCCCGGGGTGCAATTTTAATTTATAAAAATCTTCCCCGTTTATCCTTCTTTCCAAACGTCAATACCGAATTAAAGTCGGCCTATCAGTTTTCAAATTAAATTTTTTTGAAGAATACATAAACGAATATATAACTTATAAAATATATATACTTTAAACTTGGAAACTCCACCGGTGTGTGGCACATGTTCTGCACAGTAACGAATAAACACAAAAATAAACTCAAAAACTACTGAACACGTATGCTTGTAATGAATAAACTCAAAAACTCCTGAATATGTATGCTTGTAATGAATAAACTCAAAAACTATTGGACCGATTTTGAAATTTCTTTTACCCATAGAAAGCTACATTTCAGCGAGTAACTTAGGCTACATTTTATAAAGTTACGCGAGCGAAGTCGCGTGCAACAGCTATCAATATCAATATCATAAAATTGCTATTGAAAACGTCTCTTTTACGGACACAAAGTAATTTATATTTTACTGATGCGGCCTCTAACTTGTTCTGTGTCATTGTGATTTGTGTTTAGTATAATATTTTCTTTTGATTTTTTTTTTATTATACAAAAACAAACGTGCATTGATAAGTGGGGCAGGTATTTTTCGTGGTCTAATCAACTCAGCGGATCCGATATTGATTGCGTAAGCGAATTAATATTGCAACAACATTGCACACTTGCTAAGTTTTATGTTAGTGGGTCAAACAATATCGATGCACGTTATGAATGCAATAATTTTTTTTTTGACGTAAATATGTATTTAAATTTGCTTCCATATTGGGAGGCAAATGCAAAATGTGATAACAAAATCGGGGAATACACTCGTAGGTATATTTTTATGCTGTA
This sequence comes from Synanthedon myopaeformis, assembly GCA_944738685.1. Taxonomy (NCBI): domain Eukaryota; kingdom Metazoa; phylum Arthropoda; class Insecta; order Lepidoptera; family Sesiidae; genus Synanthedon; species Synanthedon myopaeformis. The sequence goes on from OX122941.1 coordinate 3,920,939, forward strand.
ACTAAGTTAAAATGGAGATGGACCGTTCACATAGCGAGACTAAGAGACAATAGATGGACCTTCAATACCACCTTATGGAGAGGACCTCAAGGAAAAAGAAGGAGACGAAGACCCTATACTCGATGGGCCGATGACATCAAAAAATTCGCTATCTCAAACTGGTGGCAAATAGTGCAGGACAGAGAGAACTGGTCATCTTTGGAGGAGGCCTTTACCCAACTTTAGCTTAATGCAATTTAATCGAGATTACTAGAAATAATCCATTTAGTATTAAATGAAAGAGAAATTTAAGTTTGTTTACCTAGCAATTAGTAATTAATCTAGAAACTAAGATGTAAATGTAGCATGTAGCTTGGTCAAATAAAGGCTTATTTATTTTATAATTTATTTTATTTTATAACTACGATCATCTACATCGTTCGTAGATTTGGGCCCTAAGCCAAGATGCAAACACTTAGTTGCGTACTTCGCAAAAGAATAGAGAACGCTACGAGAAAACTTTGTGATTGGTCAAAATTTTATATGGGCGTTACAAAAACCAATCTTTCTCTCGGGGTTAAGGAGCCTAACGCTAAGAGGTCTTAGGGGCCCTGTACATCTGTAGCTACGATCATAGTATAGTATAGATAATGTCGCAGTATAATCGGAAAAAATGGATTTTTGCAAAAATCCTAGTAAGGTTGCAAAACACCGGATAATAGGAAACTATAACAACGAATTTTGTAATCATCCTAGGTACTTTTAGGATCTTTGCAAAAATCCCAATTTGTTTAGGACGATTAGAAAATGAAACGCTGATTGGTCGATGATGTATAAGTTCTCTGTTCTGGTTGGTCAATAAGCGCATCCGTCAGTAAGTAACGTTCATTTCGGCCAATCAGCGCTCCAGAGTTATGACAGTTGAGCGCTCAATTAGGACCTGTTAGGGACCTGCAAAGTACTAATAAATTTTAGAAATAAATTTAAAAAAATTATATTCGAGCACCAAAGAAGCGAGGAGCAACTGCGGAATGACACCAGTGCCTTCTGAATATTATTTTTTTTCTTTAGTATTTTTTTTTTCTTATCTGTATAAACATAAGTGTTTTTTTTTGTATTATATATTTATAGGTTGTTTTTAACTGTCTTATTTTTGAATTTTTTTTGTTTTATTTTTTTGTTTTTTGGAGCTTTTATGCATGTTTTTTTTTTTATAAAAGATGGGTTTGCTCTTGACCAACAACCAACTGTGTAGCAAGGATGAGGCCTAAGATGGAGCGAACCTCATTCTCAACACAGAAGATGCCTATTCACTCGAACTTTGAAAAGATTTGGGTTATATGAGCTCGGAAATACAGATTATGTATTATGTTTTTTTAATAAGAGCGTAACCTCACCATCGGCTCTAACGGAAGACCAGCGCAAGTTTTTACAACTTGCATTATGCTGAGTTGGAGCCGGTTTGTGGCAGGGGACGTTTGTGTGTGTCTTTTAAGTTTGTATATGTATCTGTCCTTTGTTGCAAATAAAATTTTATTCTATTCTATTCTATTCTTAATTCGCGACTTACCTAAAGCTGGTCGGATTTTCGCAAAGATCCTGAAAGTACCTCGGATGATTACAAAATTAGTTGTTAGTTTCCTATTATCCGGTGTTTTGCAATCTTACTAGGATTTTTGCAAAAATCCGTTTTTTCCGATTATACTGCGACATATATATCAAATAATTCTTTCAAACTTTAGCTTTTGAATAGTGTTATTAAACATTTGGATGTAGATGATTTTTTAAATTTTTTATTTAATAATACAATTCAAAAGTTATAAAGAGAGAAGGATTTGTATGTTTGTAATGAATAAACTCAAAAACTATTGGACCGATTTTGAAAATTGTTTCTTTTATAGAAAAATACATTATCAGCGAGTAACATACCTAGGCTATATTTTATAAAGTTAAGCGGGCGAAGTCGCGTGCAACAGCTTGTATGGTAGATACGAATTCGTTAAATATATATTATACATAATATATAAATACGCTCAAACCAAATATTATTCATATAAAACACAAGGCCGTGTCCACGACACAGCCATTTAAATTTAAAAATTAAAAAAAATCTCATTTTTTTTTTTAAATTACTGGAGCGTTTTTTTATGTCAATTATACAACGTGTTTGACACAAAACGATGTATAAACTTTTCAGTGAGTCATAGCTGAGGTCATTTGCAACCATTATGACCAAAATTGCCTAAACAAAAATCTAACGGTTTTTTGATATATTTAAATTTTTCTATATTTTTTATTTCTTTCCAAAAATTTACTATTAAGAATTAATAAACTTTTTTTAAATAAAATATAAAATAAATATCTTCACACATTCCACACAGCACCATCTAGTTCCACATTAAGCAACTAATGCTTGTATTATGAATACCAGACAGTTGATATACTATATAGATTACTTTTTTTTGTAAATACATACATATTATATATATTATTTTGTTAATTAAGTTATCAGTCTAAATGGCGCTTTTTCTCGCCACCTCGGTCCATAAAATGTTTTCAACGAAATTACGATTTTCTATGTCCTCGTGTAACATGAATCTACAAACTTTTATGAACCATATTAAAGAGTATATCATATTAAAGAGTATGAAATAAGGAAGTTTTTAACAAATTTGGTAAAACTAAATATTCATATTTTTTTATAAAACTGTTCTTTTGTATTTTTGAAAATTATTTTATTACAATGCAAAAAAAAGTTATGTTATAGGTTATTGTTTTTTATTTAAAGTGCATACATTTAAGTCAGAAATAAAGCATGATTTAGACTTTTATCTTAATTAGCAAAAATGTTATTAATACTTAATAGTCAAGTTTTGGGGAGAAATAAAAAATATAGAAAAATTTAAATATTTCAAAAACTATTACATTTTTGTTTGGAAAATTTTAGTCATAATGGTTGTAAATAACCTCAGCTATGACTCACTGAAAAGTTTATACATCGTTGTATATATATTTTTCAAAATGTCATTAAAACAGGCTGACGGTCCACTTCATGGTGAATTTGTAACAAACTTATTAAAAAACGATCAAAATTTCGGAATATTTTATTGTTTTAAATAAAATGTAAATATTTTATAAGTAAAATTATAAATATCATATTTAGAACTATATTTATTTTTTTATTAAAGTTTAATTTTTTAATAAAAATAATTTTTTTTTTTTGATTGATTTGTGTGCCTTTACTGCATTAAAAATATTCCCCCATCGATCACTTGTGTACGGTACTGTACTTTTGGTTCAAGTTTTTTTTATGAAAATAATATTTGTGCGAAACACCGACTAAAAATATATTTAATTTTAAAGTCACTTCTTCAGTTCTTCAGTTAATAATAAGATTAATAATGCCACAATAAGATTAAGGATAAGGGATTAGGTCTTCGGACCAATTGGACCCACAAGTTTTGACCCTACCTACGAAAAAGTGCCCGTTTGACCCGCTGTTATAAAATGTACAGTCTAACTTGCATTTTAGTTGTTAAGAAAAAATATTATGAATAAAATAATATGATTTATTAATATTCTATCTATATACATATAAAATAAAATCGTACATAAGCTCGTACATTAAAAAAAAACCATTTGTACATTTAAAATTTTTCAAATATTGGTCTGTCTGTGCCTAGATTACTTGTCTAGATACTTTTTATCCTGGAATAAATGTTAGGTTTCGCGCGAGAAGTCGCGTGAATAGCTATATTATGTCAAACAGACAAATTATCACTGATTAATTATTGCATAATAATTTTTTTTTTTCAATCTTTTATGGACACGAAATGATTTGAGCATAACAAAACTCAACAAAACACCGAAATAACACGTACCTATATATATATAGGAGATAGCACTCAACATTCAATACGATAGCACACGTGCTGATATTGCAATGCTATCTTAGATGGTAATTAATAAAAAAATCTTAGGAACACTAACCAATCTATATAACTATACTAACATTATAATGAGAAAAGATTTGTATTTTATATGTTTACAATAAATAAATTCAAAAACTACTGAACCGATTTAAAAAATTCTTTCACCTTTAAAAAAAATTACATTATCAGCGAGTAACATATAGGCTATATTTTATAAAGTTACGCATGCGAGGTAGAGTGCAACAGCTAGTTTATACTATTATCTATACTAGTCTATACTATAATTGTAAAGAGAGAACATTAGTATATGTTTGTAATGAATGAACTCAAAAACTACTGGACTGATTTTAAAAAACCTTCCATCTTTAGAAAGATATATTATCAGGGAGTAACATAGGCTGCATATTTATAAAATACTATCTGGTGTCCGCGACTACGTCCGCGTTGAACGATGAAAGGTACCCTATGTCTTTTCTGGTGTTCCAGACAACGTGTATGCAAAATTTCATCGTGATCGGTTCAGTAGTTTTTGCGTGAAAGAGTTACAAACATCAATACATCCAAACATACTTTCGCATTTATAATACTCGCTGGTGCCCGCGACTTCGTCCGCGTTGAACGATGAAAGGTACCCTATGTCTTTTCTGGTGTTCCAGACAACGTGTATGCAAAATTTCATCGTGATCGGTTCAGTAGTTTTTGCGTGAAAGAGTTACAAACATCAATACATCCAAACATACTTTCGCATTTATAATACTCGCTGGTGCCCGCGACTTCGTCCGCGTTGAACGATGAAAGGTACCCTATGTCTTTTCTGGTGTCCCAGACAACGTGTATGCAAAATTTCATGGTGATCGGTTCACTAAATTTGCGTGAAAGAGTTACAAACTTTCAAACATACTTTCGCATTTATAATATTAGTACGGATTTTATATAGTTACGCGGACGAAGCTAGTTAGAAATATATCTAACACAATTATTATTAGGCCCGGAGAGTTACATTATTATAATTAAGTTACTTATGATACGATTTTTGTGCCCAAATCGATGACTAACTGCATAATATTTTCGTTATGCAACTTATAATAGCTATAAAGGCCGGCCCCTTGACCCAGTCGCGTTTTAAGGCGGCCTCAAGCAGAAAGATCTGTTTTTGGTAAAACCCGCTGTAAGAAATATCCACTTAGCAACTATATAACGAAAATATTTGAGCAATCAAAAGCGACAGCTTGTCCGACAATGTTTATTGTTTAATTCAAGTGTGAAATACTTTGTAATAATAAATGTTTTTAATAAAAAAAAAGTTACACTTAAATCTATACTAATATTACACGTATAAAGAGAGATTTGTATTTTTGTTTGTTAAGAATGAACTCAAATTAATAAAAAAAATCTTAGGAATACTAACTAATCTATATATCTATACTGACATTATTATATTTTGTATGTTTGCAATGAATAAACTCAAAAACTACTGAACCGATTTTAAAAAATCTTTCACCTATTAATAGCTACATTATCAGCGAGTAACATAGGCTATATTTTTATAAAGTTACGCGTTCAAAGTCGCGTACAAACGGCTAGTGTAAAATAAAAGTAAAAAGTTTTAAAAAAATATGTTTAAAATGTTTACAGTTAGTTTAAATAGTTGCAGAGCACAAATGCGTTTCGCAGTCATTTGTCAGCCCAGTCATCAGCTCTTCTGGCGGCAGTAACCACCCTCTTGCAGAAGACCACCATGAGATAACAGTACCTAGAGTTGTGTGCTGTTGTATTTCGGTAAGTAAGGGATGTCAGAGCCCATAACCCCTTTCCTTCCTTATCCCTTAACCTTAATCCTTCTAATGGCTGACAGAGCACTTGCAGCACCTATGGCGTTGCTTGTGTTATAGGCGACGGTAGCCACCTACCATCAAGTGGACCTATAGCCTGTCTTTTAACATTAACATAAAAAAATAAATAAACTTTAAAAAGTTGTGGATTTTGAATAAATAATAATTATTATTATTATAAAAAAATTAATAAACTTTAAAAAGTTGTGGATTTTGAATAAATAATAGAATAGAATAGAATAGAAAACATTTATTTGCATACACATGACACTCACGAATACATATAAAGATAACAAACAAATAATAATAATAATAATACTTATAAAAAAATTAATAAACTTTAAAAAGTTGTGGATTTCGAATAAATAATAATAATAATTATTATAAAAAAAATAAACTAAAAAGTTGTGGATTTTGAATAAATAATAATAATAATTATTATATAAAAAAATAAACTTTTAAAAGTTGTGGATTTTGAATAAATAATAATAATAATAATACTTATAAAAAAATAAATAAACTTTAAAAAGTTGTGGATTTTGAATAAATAATAATTATTATTATTATAAAAAAAATAAACTTTAAAAAGTTGTGGATTTTGAATAAATAATAATAATAATTATTATATAAAGAAAAAAAAAAAAAAAACTGACCTCTATTTATTTTCCCTTGCTGAGATATGAGCATGTTGAGCGGTACAGCCCTCTTATCCCCTGATATTCGGGGGGTGAAGCCGAAGATACGGTTTCTGGCAGTCTGGCCAACTGCCAGATACTGCTTGTGGCCCATGGTCATTCTTGATTATTTCACTTTTTTTATTCTACATTCGAAAATGTTTCAATCTGGAAAAAAAGATGAAACTATGTCAGTACCTATACTACTTAGCTGTTGTATCCAAAAATAAGCACTTATCCCGAAGAATGAAAAAAAAAAAAAAAAAAAAAGAATGCGAACTTAACTACTCAACCGATCATTATAAAATTTTACATACCTACACATTGTCAGGGATACAAAAAAAGGATATAGGGTGTGTATTTATTTTAGACTAGCTGGTGCCCGCGACTTCGTCCGCATTGAACGATGAAAGGTACCCTATGTCCTTTCTGTTGTCCCAGACAACGTGTATGCAAAATTTCATTGTGATCGGCACAGTAGTTTTTGCGTGAAAGAGTCACAAACATCCATACATCCAAATATACTTTCGCATTAATAATATTACTAGCTGGTGCTCGCGACTTCGTCCGCGTTAAAAATTAAAAAAAAGGAATATTAAGCTTGATCTCGTGTCGCTATAACACTTGGCCAGGCGTTAGTTTTTTATTTTTTATTTATCCCTCGGGATTAGTCCTTTTTTCTGGATGAAGGGTACCCTATGTCCTTTCTGGTGTCGCAGACAACGTGTATGTAAAATTTCATTGTGATCGATTCAGTAGTTTTTGCGTGAAAGAGTCACAAACATCCATACATCCAAACATACTTTCGCATTTATAATACTAGCTGGTGCCCGCGACTTCGTCCGCGTTTAACGATAAAAGGTACCCTATGTCCTTTCTGTTGTCCCAGACAACGTGTATGCAAAATTTCATTGTGATCGGCACAGTAGTTTTTGCGTGAAAGAGTCACAAACATCCATACATCCAAATATACTTTCGCATTAATAATATTACTAGCTGGTGCTCGCGACTTCGTCCGCGTTAAAAATTAAAAAAAAGGAATATTAAGCTTGATCTCGTGTCGCTATAACACTTGGCCAGGCGTTAGTTTTTTATTTTTTATTTATCCCTCGGGATTAGTCCTTTTTTCTGGATGAAGGGTACCCTATGTCCTTTCTGGTGTCGCAGACAACGTGTATGTAAAATTTCATTGTGATCGATTCAGTAGTTTTTGCGTGAAAGAGTCACAAACATCCATACATCCAAACATACTTTCGCATTTATAATACTAGCTGGTGCCCGCGACTTCGTCCGCGTTTAACGATAAAAGGTACCCTATGTCCTTTCTGTTGTCCCAGACAACGTGTATGCAAAATTTCATTGTGATCGGTACAGTAGTTTTTGCGTGAAAGAGTCACAAACATCCATACATACTTTCGCATTTATAATATTAGTAAGAAAGACTTGTAAGATTAGTACGGATAAAAATCTATACTATGCCTTCAAAACGCGGACGAACTCGCGGGCAAAAGCAACTGTATTTAAATTCTAGAGTTAATGGACCTTGTAGTTCATTTCATATGAGATAATTAATTGATATTTTTCTTGTTTTTGGGTTATCCCAAATAGGATAATTCGTGCCATATGTGTACCGCCAACTAGTTTAGCGAGATTATAAAATAACTGGTTCTTTTAAATAATATTTATTACGAATCTCTTCACAGATAAATTTACATAATATGATTGAACCCTTGATCGGTCCACCGTTTATAATTAAAAAAAGAATGCTTGCGACACGTTTGGTCTTGTGGCTAGTAACCCTAGCTGTTAACCAAACTGTCGCGGGTTCGATTAACATTAACATTAACCCTCATGATAACCCGCTGCCTTATTATCTAACAGCAGACGACTTGCGATCAACTTGCGACAGGCGAAAACTTTCGATTAATTTGTGCAATATCACACTAAATCACTGTTTTTGGTACTCATAAATGACAAAGGTGAGGTTTGCGATAAGGCCTCTTACGGACAATAAATAAAATTAAAATGAATCATTTGACGACACGTTTGGTCTAGCTAGTAACCCTAGCTGTTAACCAAACGGTCGCGGGTTCGAATCCCGCTAGGTTTATGTGTTGACATTTTACATTTGCACCTGACTCATGGATGTTTTTGTATGTATTTACAAAAAAAAAGTAATCTATGTAGTATATCAACTGTCTGGTATTAATAATACAAGCATTAGTTGCTTACTGTGGAACTAGATGGTGTTGTGTGGAATGTGTGAAGATATTTATTTACTTATTATTTATCTAACAGCAGACGACATGCAACCAACTAGCGACATGCGAAAACTTTCTATCAATTTGTGCAATATTACACTAAATCGCGTTTTTGGTATCATGTAACTCATAAATAACAAATTTGTGGTTTGCGATAAGGCCTCTTACGGACAATAACTAAAATTAAAGTGCATCATTTCTGTATGGCAGCACACGCGATCGCAAGTCGTCTGCTGTCGTCTGCTGTTATATAATAACTGCCTTATTATCTAACAGCAGACGACAGCAGACGACAATCGTTGCCCTGTCAATTTTTTATATAAAAATTCATTTCGCGTGGTTTTTACAAAAATAAAAATTCTTTCATACAAATTTTGATCTGACACTAGTAGCTGTTGCACGCGACTTCGCCCGCGTGACTTTATAAAATACAGCCTATGTTACTCGCTGATAACATAGCTTTATATAGGTGAATTTTTTTTTAAAATCGGGTCCACTAGTTTTTGAGTTTATTCATTACAAACATACAAATATTCTCTCTTTATAATATTAGTATATAGATTAGGATATTAGGGTTAGGGCCTCTTTCACCAACTACAAAGTAAAGTGTTGATCAGTTATTTTTAGAAATAATTTTATGTTTTATTAAATTATGCACTCGGTTCACTGCATCCTTCGATAGGCGATTTTTTTTTTATTATTTTCTTTTTGATGTTTGTGACTTTTACCGTACAAACAAAGGTATATATCATCTCCTTAATTCCCGGTTACCGGTGACTTTAAATGGCGGTTAGCCTACTTGACACATGGTGAAAGAGGCCTTAAGGATTTAACTGTTGTTTACGAAGATCTCTTCATGCGTTTTCTATGATCATAATCATGATTTTAATAATTTTTTTGTACCAACTGTTAGTTGGCTTATAAATAAAATTAGAAAAAAGTGTTAAAAATAATTTTACTTAAAGATTATTAGACATTTTCTTAACTTTCATTTAAACTTACCAATTTGCCACCCTTTTGATTCTGCTTGAGTTTATAGAGAACAGAAGCAAACTGTCAAACTGTCTGTCATGGCATAATATTTGAAACTAAAAATATTATTTCAATTTAGCAGTTCAATTTTTTAACCATAAATTAAAACGTGACTGAGTCTAAAATATAAAAAAAAACCATGTGTATCGTATTCGTATTGCTAATTTTTTTAATTTTAATGATGACTAATATTTTTTTTTATAGTTAGTACTTATTTTTAACATGAATCTTGAACATTCTGTTATTGTGGACTTTTTTATGTTTATACGTGTTAGACAGTAAAACAGGACGTGACTATTTTTGATGACAGAAGAAAAGAGTATTATCCTGCCTTACTAAATATTAAAATAATCGATATTTGTGAAGAATCAATCTGTATTAAAAAAAAAAAAAAAGTTCCATTAGTTCCATTAGTGAAAACCGTATTAAAATCCATTGGGTGATTTTGAAGAAGTTAGGATATAAACAGACAGAAGCGTACAGGGACTTTATTTTATAAATAGCTGTTACACGCGACTTCACCCGCTTTACTTTTATAAAATATAGCTTATGTTACTCGCTGATAACGTAACATTCTATAGGTGAAAGAATTTTCAAAATCGGTCAAATAGTTTTTGAGTTTATTCATTACAAACATACAATCTTAGATAGAAGTATAGATATAGATATAGATATAGATATAGATATAGATATAGATATAGATATAGATATAGATATAGATATAGATATAGATATAGATATAGATATAGATATAGATATAGATATAGATATAGATATAGATATAGATATAGATATAGATATAGATATAGATATAGATATAGATATAGATATAGATATAGATATAGATATAGACACAGACATATACACAGACATATACACAGACACAGACACAGACCCAGACCCAGACACAGACACAGACATAGATATAGATATATGTTATTATAGACTATATACTTAGATGACCACATAACACCTGAAAATGACTTCACATTTCTAGCATACAAACAAGACAGCCGGATGCGACAGACATGAATGGTTTCAACGCTACGGTTTTATAACTTTGAATATACGAGTAAACAAAATATGTCGCGATATTAACTAAATCATGATTCAATAATAGAAGAATGTCAGATGATAGAGAAACGTGTTCTCGCGTTATTTCGATGTGGCGTGATAAAATGTTTTTAACAATTTTTTTAATGGATTACTGGTTGTTGACCGCGAATTTGCAGGTGGCGAATTCTATCAGTCTAGTCCTGTGATCGCAAACCAATGGCACGTGTGCCATTGATGGCACGCGATAAAAAATTTTGGGCACGCCAACGAATTTGAAAATTATAATTGTGAATGAAATGTGAACGATTTTCAAACGATTTACCTACATACAAGAGACATAAATTAAAATAGTTAAGATGGCTTTTGAAGTGCTCATTGGAGTTTCTTCTCTTTAAAAAAAATATATATTAATGATGTGAAAAAAAAAAAAATAGACCAAAAATAAGTCTTATATTTTGAAATAAATCATACAGTTTTTTTAAATTATAATATATTTTTTGTACTAAATAAATCGACCATGAGGAGATCGGTTGGGTATGTTCTACCAAACCGATCTCCTCATGTGGGTTTTAGTGGGTACTTCTACCCACTAAAACCCCACGATGTTTCTTCGCGCAGTCTATGGACGGGGGGTTAGGAGACGTTAAGGTATGCTACCTTCTCCCCCCCCCGTCAGACGTGGCCCGCACATTGCGGGCTCCATCTCGACGAGGCCCGCACATTGCGGGCTCCACCTCGACGAGGCCCGCATATTGCGGGCTCCACCGCGATTAGGCGCGGAGTTTGATCTCCGCGCCGTGAATACACAGCACGTCTCCCTTTGTTGCCCGGTGTTGTGATTGGGAATAGCGGCACAAACCACCTATATACTCTCTGACAAGTCAGCGAGGGGCTTCATTGCTGAAGCATCCCATAACCTATTCTCTGCGGCACAACCTACCGCAGAGTCGGAGGCTGCTTGAACTTGACACTCTAAGGTTGGCTATCCCTGCCCTAGAGATAATCTTGTTTTTATATACTTAGGGCCTCTTTCACCAACTACAAGTAAAGTGTTGATTAGTTACTTTTAGAAATAATTTTATGTTTTATTAAATTATGCACTCGGTTTACTTTATGCACTCGGTAATCAATAGGCGATTTTTTTTAATTATTTTCTTTTTAATGTTTGGGACTTTAACCGTACAAACAAAGGTATACAGCAGCTCGATCAATCCCGATGACCGGTGACTTTAAATGGCGGTTAGCCTACTTGACACTTTACTCATAGATGGTGAAAGAGGCCGTTAGCATTAAAGATTTCTAGGCTTGCTAGCAACATTAAAACTTACTAGTAAGTTGTAATATTTATGTGGACATTTATATACTAAATTCTAAACTTGTAGATTCTAAAATTATTTATGGCCAGTACTTGCATAATATCTTTCACCATTTCAGGCGGTTGCGCAATCCGGCGCAGACGACTCGAAAATTTTGTGCATTGAGAAAAAAAATTAAACTAGTTCATTACAAATTAATTAGCGACGGATCTATCTACTAAAATGAAAGTTAATTTTTATAGTGTTATACTTGGAGTGTAACTATGTAACTTACTTGTAAAAAAAAAATGACGTATATTATGTACAGTTAAGAGAAATCTTTATGAAAATCAACACATTTTTTTTGTAAATTGTAATACTTTTTGGTAAAATATGCACAAGAAATGCATTGTAAGTGTTATGGAAACCGTTTGATTTCTTCAAGTGTTTTCTCTTGGAAATGGGAAAAGCCAAAATTAAAAACCAGGCTATTTTTTTTTGTTTTTCAATTTAAATTTTGGAGAATTTGGTAAATAAAAGTCTTTCTATTAGTAGGTAATTAATTCAGTAATTTCTTATGAATAATATACGAAAATCAGATTATAAATTTTACAAATTTCATAAATAAATATTAAATTTATATATTACATGTGTCCAACGAATTAGAATATACAATTTATATATAATCTATATATATAAATGTTGTATTGGTTTGTGTATTACACAAAAACTCGAAAACTAACCGACGGATTGACTTGAAATTTTTACACAACATTGCATTTAAACAGAAGAATGATCTTATATATGCTTTTTTTTACCAAAATTCCAACGGATAATGATTTTTTTTATAAAAAAAAAAACATAATTTTTCATATATTGACCGAAAAATCTTTGATCCCTTATCTATTGAGTGGTGTAAGTAATTAAATTTTGGATCAAACTGTATACTTACACCGATTTTGTTATCATCGCTTTTATCCTACTATAGAAGCAAATTTATACACTTATTTACGTCCAAAAAAAAAATCAGGATAAGGAAGGACTGCGGCGATAGTTAACATAATACTTTGTAGTTACGTTGTCCAAAATACTAACAAAAAAAACCTTATCAAGAAATCTAAAACATAATACTTTTGAAATGTACACTTAAACTTGACAATAGAACACAAATAACATTTAAAAACTTAAAAATAGAACTGTTTTTTTATTTTATAAAATCTTATTTGAAATGTGTTGTTGTCTATTTGTGTGTGTCATCAACCACATTATTATCAGGTTGTATATCTAAAAACTGCTGTATCTAGACCTCTCCCAAAGCTTGCCACCACGCTAGGTTTTCTGTCCTTCGCATCCAGCTGCTTCCTGCGAAGCCTTTCGGGTCGTCTGTCCACTCTAAATACAATTCGTGGCCTCCATTCGAGAACTTATCTTTTTTTTTATGTTGTCAATGTCGCAATCTCACGCAATGGACCACGCTTACCTACTAAGTGTCCATTTACCCTTGATTAGAAGACCCCGAGGTTGTAATTTTGAGGGAACACAGACGCAGGCAGTGAGTTCCACTCCCTAGCGGTTCGGACAAGTAAGGTGGAACTGAAGGTGGAACTGAAGGTGGAACTGAAGGGGGAACTGAAGGTGGAACTGAAGGGGGACCATGCTTACCTTCTAAGTGTCCATTTACCCTTAGTTTGAAGACCCCGAGGTTGTAATTTTGAGGGAACACAGACGCAGGCAGTGAGTTCCACTCCCTAGCGGTTCGGACAAGTAAGGTGGAACTGAAGGTGGAACTGAAGGTGGAACTGAAGGTGGAACTGAAGGGGGAACTGAAGGTGGAACTGAAGGGGGACCATGCTTACCTTCTAAGTGTCCATTTACCCTTAGTTTGAAGACCCCGAGGTTGTAATTTTGAGGGAACACAGACGCAGGCAGTGAGTTCCACTCCCTAGCGGTTCGGACAAGTAAGGTGAAACTGAAGGTGGAACTGAAGGGGTACCACGCTTACCTAGTAAGTGCCCATTTAACCTTGATTTGAAGACCAGGAGGTTGTAATTTTGAGGGAACACAGACGCAGGCAGTGAGTTCCACTCCCTAGCGGTTCGGACAAGTAAGGTGGAACTGAAGGTGGAACTGAAGGGGGAACTGAAGGGGGACCACGCTTACCTAGTAAGTGCCCATTTACCCTTAATTTGAAGACCCCGAGGTTGTAATTTTGAGGGAACACAGACGCAGGCAGTGAGTTCCACTCCCTAGCGGTTCGGACAAGTAAGGTGAAACTGAAGGTGGAACTGAAGGGGTACCACGCTTACCTAGTAAGTGCCCATTTAACCTTGATTTGAAGACCAGGAGGTTGTAATTTTGAGGGAACACAGACGCAGGCAGTGAGTTCCACTCCCTAGCGGTTCGGACAAGTAAGGTGGAACTGAAGGTGGAATTGAAGGGGGAACTGAAGGGGGACCACGCTTACCTAGTAAGTGCCCATTTACCCTTAATTTGAAGACCCCGAGGTTGTAATTTTGAGGGAACACAGACGCAGGCAGTGAGTTCCACTCCCTAGCGGTTCGGACAAGAAAGGTGGAACTGTAACGCTTCGTGCGTGTCCGAGGAACATCAACACGAACCATGAAACCCCTGTCCGCGCCTCTTGGTCCGCAAGTGGAACGGTTCGGTTCTACCCCATTGCAACTTCAGATTGCTAATTCTCTCGGCTAAATCGACAACTTTTGTTCTTCGGCAAATTTCAGAAATATAAATCCTAGTCGAGCACATCAAGATATTTTATTTATTTATTTATTTAATAGCCAACCTTACAGCATGTAACATTTTAGAAATACATAAAAAGAGTATATTAAATTTTTATACAGCCTATTACATTTTTTAAAGGTTAGACATATTAAAATTTATAAGTACAAAAAAAGAAAATACGAGTAATAAAAAAAAATAAAATGATAACAATATATATACATGTATCTATAATTATATAAACATATATATATGCACATTATATGCAAATACATAGGTACTTATAATCACATAGCATTCGTGCATGTGTGTGTGTGTGTGTGTGTGTGTGTGTGTGTGTGTGTGTGTGTGTGTGTGTGTGTGTGTGTGTGTGTGTGAGTTTGTGTGTGGGTGCGTGCGCGTGTGGGTGCGTGCGCGTGTGCGTGTGCGTGTGCGTGTGCTTGGGCGTGTGTGTATGTGTGTGATGTTAAGTGAGAGAGAGGTTAAGGGGAGAGACGAAGTCGCAGGCACCAGCTAATAAGAGATATAAGAATATTCCTCTAGCCTTTAATATATCTGGCGCGAATGTGTTGCGTTGCAATCTGTCTTCGCTTATTCACATTAAAGTAAGTTCAGACAACAAATTCTCCCAAGTGCCTATTACTAATTACACATTCGCTCGTACAGGGTGCAACATTACACTATGTAAGAAACAGAATGATTCAAAATAATTGATGAGCTTTGAGCTGTCGAAAATATTAGTATTGCTACACTTACGCAATCAAAAAAATTTAAAAAAAAGAAAAAAAAACTAAACCAATAAAAGTATAAAGATCGCGTACGCAATCAGCGGAAAGCCCAATGAGCGGTTGTTATTTAAATATGGAATGATTACAGTCAGCCAATTGGCGAACAACCGCGGGTCCTTGACCAACTTATAATACACGCAATTTTCACGTAACCTTGTTCCACGAGCATATGTACCATGTTCTCAGTTGGTATACACGAAATATGTTATGGTGTGTACATATTGTGGGTATCTGGGTATCTGGGTATGTGTCAAATTAAGATTTCGTCCTATGGAGGATATATGTAAGGAGGACCAACTCTATCTATATTGTATTAAAAATGTGGTCCCAGAATACCAGTAAATTAAGATGGCGCTAGTGTAGCATTGTCGAGTAAATTAGACAAAGATAAATAGATAAAAGTAATAGAAATAGACAAAGATAGATAGATAGAAGATATGCTACACTAGCGCCATCGTGGCCACTTTTAGAACCCTTATTTTATTGTTGAAGAGGGCCTTTTTTTCAGTTTGATTGTCACATGAGTCTGTACTCCTTACCTCTGCCTTGCATAGTCCAATTATTTATTTAAATTTTGACAGCTCGAGTTAGTGACGTCCTAGTGCGTTATCGAATAGATTTCTCATAACAATCGACTCTATTTATGAAGAATTTTTAATCGGTTTAACACATTGACGATTGTAATTTGCATAAAATTAAGGAGTATAATTAAAATTTAATTATTTAAAATTGTTTTAACGATTTGTGAGTGGATTTCTTGAGGATGTGTGGTTAGGTTAGGCTCCAATCCGCCGGAGGAGGCTCGGGCGCAGGCGGCTGGCCTATGTCCGCCACTTTCCCCCTTGACCGGGACCGAGCGGTAGTTCTAGGGGAGACTACCGCCCGTCATGAGGTTCCCTGAGATGGCCTGCGTACCTTCACTTTCGGGTACGCCGAGATTACTCAAACTCCGGAACAAATCTTCATAAATTATAGTTAAGAACCATTCCGATCACGTCAGCTTTCAAACAAAAAAAAAAAACCAGATCAAAATCGGTCCATTCGTTTGGGAGTATTCAAGTAATTATTCCAGTTGGACTCAAGTAATTATTCAAGTAGTTATTCCACATGGACCAGAATTAGATGATTCATTATTTTATTTATTTATTAATTAAATGAATTGTAGTTTTTCTAAGATCCTAAAAAAAACTCCCTGATGGTATATATCTATCTGTTACGGTTGACTCACAATAAAGGTATGTTCCCATTCGCCACCACCATATTCGCCATTTTATTAAGACTAATCTCTACATATTTTAAATCCGTCACGTCTTTTTCTCGCTATCTAGTTCTAAACCATGCAACGGATTTTGATACGGTTTTTACTAATGAAAAGAGCGATCAATTTGCAGAAAAAATTGCATCCGTGCGAAGTCAGTAGCGGGCTGCTTGTTATTTAATAAAAACGCTAACACGAGGAAGATTTGTGTGCATAGTTTGCAGATAAAAATTGAATCTGCGCGAATCTTGAGGCGGGTCGAGTACCTAATAATTAAGTTAATTACTTATAATTAAGTTTATTGAGTTTAAATATTACAGACTTGCTGGTGCCCGCGACTACGTCTACTTTGAATTAGAGAATATATGAATGATAACGCTCGACATCTTTATCGCTGTTATGACGGTTGGCGCCGTCAATTTTTTATAATTTTTAAACGATTTTAACATTTTTTAGGATAAAAAGTATCCTTTATGTTAACTCAGATAATAAACTATCTTAGTGCCAAATTTCATCCAAATCCGTTAAGCCATTTTTGAGTGAAAGAGTAACAAACATCCATCGACACATATATACATATATTCTAACAAACTTTCGCATTTATTTTATTAGTAGGACTAGCCGGTGCCCGCGACTTCGTCTGCGTTGATAAATAAAAAAATACATAAGCAATATAACGCTTGACCTCTTTTTGCTATAACACTTTAGACGATCCCTCGGGAACAGTACTTTTTTCTGGATGAATGGTACCCTATGTTTTTTCCTGTACCCCTGACAAAGTATATGCGAAATTTCATTATGATCAGTTGAGAAGTTAAGGCGTAAAAGGGCAACTAACAGACAGACAAGAGTTACTTTCACATTTATAATATTAGTAAAGTAGTATGGAATTATAGATTATTCTTTGCTTAGAACAAAACAGTTCGGAGCGTTAATTTTCTAGAGGCCTCGCGGTAATTTTTATTACAACTATTGAGGATATTATGAAACAAGGCCCTTGGAGTTAACTAGCACGATTATGTAGGTATATTAAAACATACATATATTATATTAATGCTCGCTTTGAAAGTTTACGCACAAACTTAGTTGGTTTTAAGTTAAAAATTAAATTTACTAAAAGCTTTTACTTAATGTGTGGGACAGTTCCGAGATATATACTTGTACAAAATTCGTCAGTGCCTCAAAACAAATGGTTTGCGAGCAATGTGTGTTGCCAGTGATATGACGAGCCCGTTGGACGAGTGGTTAGTGTGCTTGCCTTAACGCTCTGTCTCAGAGCTCTAGGGTTTGATTCCCGGCAGGACCTCGTCTGGCTGGAGGAGAAGGCCCCTAACCCATAGACACGGTGGGTTTTTAGTGGGTAGAAATCCCACATAGCCAACCTATCTCCCCATGGTCGGTGGGGATCTGGATCGTGTTAAATAAGTGACAATACATTATTTAGCATAGATTTTTTGGCATAGACAATCGATATATCACAGATCGCAGATTTTCTCACCCAAAAAAAATGGTCAACTTGTTAATGAACTTTAAAGTTAGCTCTGGTCTGGATTTGGAAAGTGGTGGCAGGACACGCTGCATTTGGCAGCCAGTATGGTGACAGTCACCCAAAATCTTCACATCAGTTTTAGAAGAGATATTCAGAAAACTGGAATGGGACACCTTGGGCATTAACATAGATGGTAATCTAATAAATAACTTAAGATTTGCAGATGATATAGTTCTTATTGCTGACAACGCCATAATACTTCAAAAAATGATGCAGGAATTGGCCGACGCGAGCAGAGAGGTAGGCCTATGTATGAATAGATCAAAGACAAAATTAATGACAAATAGGTCAATTGTTCCTATTACTTTAGAAGGGGAAGAAGTAGAATATGTAACAACTTACATCTATCTAGGTCAACTCATCTCGATTAAGAAACAAATCTATCAAGAAATTGATAGAAGAATAACAAACGCCTGGAAATGGTTCTGGTCATTAAAGAGTATTCTGAAAGGAAATCAATACCCCCTTATAATGAAAAGGAAACTGTTCAATACCTGTATCATGCCAATATTAACTTATGGATGTGAAACTTGGGCAACCACACAAAGAGACAATCAAAAATTAGTAGCTTGTCAAAGAAGTATGGAGAGAAGTGTTTTAGGCCATGCCAAAAGAGACAAGAAAAGAGCTGTAGATCTGAGAAAAAACACAAAATGGAACGATGTGGAAACAAGGATCAGGACAATGAAGTGGAGATGGACAAGACACACATTCAGAGACAAGAGAGTGAAGTGGGCTAGAACAGCAACAGAGTGGACACCCCGCTACAATACAAAAAGAAAGAAAGGACGACAATATAGGAGATGGTCAGATGACCTCATGAAAATAGCCGGCCCTCAGTGGCCCACAAAAAAAAAAATGGGCTCGTCAGTTGGTGGATTTCTTTGATCATTAAATGTCTTATGAGTATTAAGAAAAATTGCTTAGATATAACTTGAAATGATGACTTGACACGTGCGAGATTTTCACCGAGTCACCGTACGCTTGGAGAGTTCAAACAAAGATGGCGATTCGAAAGCGTTTTGTTAATATAGCCTAGAATGCGTTCTTCTTATTATTTCTCAAACGCACATGAGTCTAGAAACTAAACACGCACATATATATATATACACACTAGCTGGTGCCCGCGACTTCGTCCGCGTTGAACAATGAAAGGTACCCTATGTCCTTTCCGGTGTCCCAGGCAACGTGTATGCAAAATTTCATTGTGATCGGTTCAGTAGTTTTTGCGTGAAAGAGTTACAAACATCCATACATCCAAACATACTTTCGCATTTATAATATATGTAAGAACGGATATACTTTGTAATGAATAAACTCAAAAACTAGTGGGCCGATTTAAAAATTATTTCACATATAGTAAGCTACATTATCAGCGAGTAATATAGGCTATATTTTATTAAGTTTCGCGGACGAAGTCGCGTGCAACAGATAGTTTTTAAAAAAAAATGTTTCGCTGATTTTTGGTATAGGAATCTTAGGAACATTTTCACACTAAGTGTCGAAAGGAGTTCTTTCAAAGACTGAATTGGAGGCGGGCGAAGCCGCGCGAAAACCAGCTAGTATTTTAATAAGAGCAGTTTCTGTCGGTACTTCCCGTTGGCCTAGAATCACGAAAGTTGACAAAAGCAAGGTCCCACAGTTGAATTAAAATAAAAAATACCAAAAATCCGTTAATTTGCAATTATATCATTAAGGGCCTCTTTCACCAATTACAAGTAAAGTGTTGATTAGTTACTTTTAGAAATAATTTTGTTTTATTAAATTATGCACTCGGTTTACTGCATCGTTCGATAGGTGATTTTTTTTAATTATTTTCTTTTTAATGTTTGTGACTTTTACAGTACAAACAAAGGTATATATCATCTCCATCATTTCTGGTTACCGGTGACTTTAAATGGCGGTTAGCCTACAAGACACATGGTGAAAGAGGCCCTAAGATAATTTTTTTGCCATTAAAAATTTACATTACCAATAAGTCGAGCCTAATTAACGATGGGTATATAAAAGTCTGTATATACTATACTAGCTGTTGCACGCGACTTCGTCCGCATAACTGTATAAAATATAGCCTATGTTACTCGCTGATAATGTAGCTTTCTATCGGTGAATGAATTTTCAAAATCGGTTCAACAGTTATTGAGTTTATTCATTACAAACATATAAAACTTCTCACTTTATAATATTAGTATAGATTAGTTTCTGGTATGGATACATACTATGTTATACATATTATGTTATACATACAATGTTATGGATATAAAATAATTTTATGATATATCGTCATTGTCAAACCAGACTCAGCTATGTGCAAAAAGTGTACTTTTGAGATATTGACAAAAAGTTATCCTAAAATATTTTACATGAAGGATTATTTTGAAAATTCTTTCACATATAGAGGGCTACTTTTATTAGCGAGTAAAATAGGCTACATTTTATAAAGTTATACATGGCGAAATCGCGTGTAACACCTAATCTTCTATACTAATATATAAAGAGAAAAGATTGTTTGTTTGTTTGCATTGAATAGGCTCTGAAACTAGTGGATCGATTTGAAAAATTCTTTCACTGTTGGGAAGCTACATTATCAGCGAGTAACATAGGCTTTATTTTATAAAAATACGCTGTCGAAGTCGCGTGCAACAGCTAGTATATAATAATTTAATTAGATTCTTATTCAACATTCGGACATGTTCATGCACAAATTAATATAAAAGGAAAATGTGCATTAAAACCCATATATTATAAAATAAACTATCAATACTCAAAGAGAACCTGTTGTATTTGGCCTATATTTTGTCCCTATCGTTCCCAATAGGTTAGAAAGAGAGAGTGTTATAGCTATTCAGTACAGCACTAGAAGACAAATTGTTTAATGCATGGCTCGAGAGGAAAAGCGTTTCTTTGTCCGTTTTAATGGAGAGGTACATATTTACATACGTTTTTTTCATAATATTATTATGAAAGAGGTCAACAAACGTACAGACAGCTAGACTACTTAATAACTTTAAATGCTTATGGAATAATAAGTAGAGTATACTGCTGGTTTTTGGTACAGAAACAAATAACAGTATTACAATAAGGGCCTCTTACACCATCTCTGATTAAAGTGTCAAGTAGGCTAACCGCCATTTAAAGTCACCGGTAACCGGGAATGATGGAGATGATATATACCTTTGTTTGTACTGTAAAAGTCCAAACATTAAAAAGAAAATATTTTTAAAAAAATTCGCCTATCGAAGGATGCAGTAAACAGAGTGCATAATTTAATAAAACATAAAATTATTTCTAAAAGTAACTAATCAACACTTTACTTGCAATTGGTGAAAGAGGGTCTATAAATAATATTATGTCAACAATAAAGATTGAATGAGAGAATATAACACCTAAGAAAAGGGGGCGCGATCTTCGAGCAAAAGCAAAATAGGGGTATTATAAGTTTGACCTGTTTATCTGTGTGTATGTCTGTGGCATCATAGCTCCCAAACAGATGGGCCTTTTTTGATTTATTTTTTTATGTTTGAAAGCTGACTTGATTCAGATGGTTTATATCTATAATTTATGATCTTTTCAGGCGTTTAAAGATCATCAGCCCATTTCCTAGTTGACGAAGGAATCTCACTAACTTCCACACGTTAGATTGATGTGAAATTTGGTATACTGTTACTTCGATGGTATTTCCATAAGATGGTAACCTTGATCTGATGCTGCAACATCAATTAGTCTGCGGTATACCCAACTCCTCAACAACTTAGAGTAGATATGTGTTCAGGCTCAATAGAAAGGGGGTTTGTTTATAAATCCGTACTAATATTATAAATGCGAAAGTATGTTTGGATGTATGGATGTTTGTGACTCTTTCACGCAAATACTACTGAACCGATCACTATGAAATTTTGCATACACGTTGTCTGGGACATCAGAAAGGACATAGGGTACCTTTCATAGTTCAACGCGGACGAAGTCGCGGGCACGAGCTAGTTTTAATTTTAAATTGTTATTTTTCTTAATTTTTTACTGTATGTTTCGTTGTATAAATAAAAAATATATTATAAATTTAATAGTGTTATTACGCAATCGACGTATCAGTTTGTCTGTCTCCTCTCATTAATAATTGCATAATAAAATGCACTTTTCATAATCTAAGCAAACAGTGTTGATACATTACCCTCCTTTTGATGGAAACCAGTCTTAAACCGGTTGAAGGCGTCTCGTTTCTATCTCTCTAGGTCATTGTTTATATAATAATCAACAATTGTGGACACATTCTATTGCAGAATAGGATTTTTTTTTGTTAAAAAAAAAAAACTGGGCAATAGTACTGTCAGAGGACTGGAAATCATATTTTAGGAGAACGGAGTTCTTACTTCTTAGGGGTTTAGACTTCGATTTTATTGCACACTAGCTGGTGCCCGCGACTTAGTCCGCGTTCAACGATGAAAGGTACCCTATGTCCTTTCTGGTATCCCAGACAACGTGTATGCAAAATTTCATAGTGATCGGTTCAGTAGTTTTTGTGTGAAACAGTTACATACATCCATACATCCATACATCCATACATCCATACATCCATACATCCATACATTCTTTCGCATTCATAATACTAGCTGGTGCCCGAGACATCGTCCGCGTTGAACGATGAAAGGTGCCCTATGTCCTTTCTGATGTACCAGACAACGTATATGCAAAATTTGATTGTGATCGGTTCAGTAGTTTTTGCGTGAAAGAGTCACATACATCCATACATACTTTCGCATTTATAATATTAAAAGTACGGATTACTTTCTTAATACTACTATGGTTGTGCAGAGCACTTGCAGCATCTGTGGCGTTGCTTGTACCTTATTATAGGCGACAGCGACTGAAAACAGATAGTTTTCATGGGATTATTATGTGGAGGTGACTCAAGTCGACATTTTTTATTGAGTCTAAAGTCCCAGCATCTAAACAGGCTCTCGCTAGATGGCTGGGTCAAGGGACAGATACAGAAGGCTGTACTTCTTGTCACGGCACCAATTGTCGGGAGGTTCCTCACTCTGCAGCCCTAACCACAGGTAGTTTGGGCCTTGCTTCGCTTATTTATTTAAAATATTTAAAAATTTCAAGACTAATATATAAAATAACATATAAAACGATAACACTAAAACCACAGAGGTTTAATCTAGTGTTATCATTTGTAATTATTAATAAAATCTAACTATATACTATTAATTACAGTTTAAAAAATATTGCTTTAACTTAAATTTAATTAAATTTAAGTTAACACTTAAATTTTTGTTACATAGATCTGAAGGTAGACTATTGATAGGGTGTGGGACAATGTTGTGTACGTAATCGTTTTTTTGAAATTTTGAAATGTTCCATCAATTTTTTTTACGGAATCTTTAAAAAAAATTTCTTTCAGTAGTTAAAACGAAAACTGATTGTTTATTGGTAAAATCTTACAGTGTTAAAAAGACCTGAGAACGGTCGTTGTATAGTATTTATTTTTAATTTTAGATGAGACTAATGTTTTTAGTATATGAATACATGGATATTCATATTTAAAAAAAAAAATTAAATTAAAAATTATAATAAATAAAAATTCAATTATAATAATAAATAATTATGATCACTTCATTATGGTTGAATAATTTTCTTGTTCCAATTAAAATTATAAAAATTCACACATTCACACACATTATAATATATAATTCAATTTTTTTTTTTAATCTCTAACTTTAAATCTTAATGTGTTAATTTAGTGTCCATACTTAAACGCCATATATGTTACTCTTCTAACCATAAAAGAAAAAGGAATTAATGTCGCTAATTATAAACTGACCGTTATGCGTTTGAATATCACTGTTCTCTATTTAAACTTTTAGACTAGGTTACGTATAATAGGTATTTATAAAAACTGGATGGAATCACATTTAACACGAAAGTAAAATTTAATTTGCGATAACGATGAAATATTTATGTAAGGGCCTCTTTCACGATCTCTGATTAAAGTGTCAAGTAGGCTAACCGCCATTTAAAGTCACCGGTAACCTGGAATGAAGGAGATGATATACACCTTTGTTTGTACTGTAAAAGTCACAAACTTTAAAAAGAAAATTATTTAAAAAAAATTCGCCTATCGAAGGATGCAGTGAAACGAGTGCATAATTTAATAAAACATAAAATTATTTCTAAAAGTAACTAATCAACACTTTACTTGTAGTTGGTGAAAGGGGCCCTAAGTAAAATATACCTAAAATGGGTAAGTATATAATATGCAAAACAATAAATAGCTTTAGGAAAACTTCGAGACATATTCTCGTCTAAAATTCCACAGGGCCTTAAAAAGTTTTAAGCACTTGTGGCGGTGAAGGTAGCTTTTGCCTTTCAACAACTAGCGACCGGCTCCAGGCATCGCACGGACTTGAAATTTTTCAAAAACCCTTTGTTATAACTGATGCTTCCTTACATCTATATATATATACGAGTATACTTCTATACTAATATATGGAGTATAATATCTTTATACTAATATTATAAAGAGAGAAGATTTGTGTATATGTTTGTAAAGAATAAACTCAAAAACTACTGGGCCGATTTTAAAAATTCTTTCACCCAAAGAAAGCTACGTTATCA
The DNA here is from genome assembly GCA_944738685.1 of Synanthedon myopaeformis. Classification (NCBI taxonomy): domain Eukaryota; kingdom Metazoa; phylum Arthropoda; class Insecta; order Lepidoptera; family Sesiidae; genus Synanthedon; species Synanthedon myopaeformis. The sequence goes on from OX122941.1 coordinate 3,945,952, forward strand.
CCGAGTAACATAGGCTAAATTTTTATAAAGTTACGCGGGCGAAGTCGCGTGCAACATATACATATAATAAAATCATAGTTGCGTTCTCAATTACTAACAGAAGCCAATAGAAGTTTTTCGAATAAGGACAGAATCGCTAAAAGACAGATTCTCAAAAGACCAGATTCTCAAAAGATAGGAAATGGTGCCTACAGGTGCATACGGGTGTATACAGCATGTATACATATATGTATCTCCTTCTTACATTTAGATATACTCCGCCCAAAGACACGTTACAGGCGAACGTTGCGAACTATTGCAGGAGTTCGCAACGTTGCAATAGGAAATGAGTAAGTATGAGTAAGTATGTGTGTCTCTGTGTTACTAGACTAGCGGTTACATAACTACCCGCTTGCATCGCAATAGAGCAAAGTACCTGTATCCACAGTCGGCCATAACGGGTTTTCTTTATTATGTTGTTGTCGAACAAATTTTTTGTTCAATGTTGATTTTGACTGGAAACTTATTTATCCTAGTGCTTATTGTGTTGCCATGTCAAAGTTTCCAGACCTTGATAAGATGACTTGATTGGCTCAGCGGTAGTAGATCTGTCCCCTGTGCCAGAAGTTGAGGATTTGCTCCCTGCCCAAGACAATTTTGTATATATGACTATGCGCTTAGTTGGTTGCCATATATCATATATTGTATGAATTGATTGGGTCAGCGGTAGTAGATTGCTCCCTGTGACAGAAGTAGCAGGTTTAATCCCCGCTCAAGACAAACATTTGTACGTATGAATATGCGCTTAGTATGTTGCCATATCAAACTTTGCAGACCTTGATAAGATGATTGATTGGCTCAGAGGTAGTAGATTGCCACTTGTGCCAGAAGTAGCAGGTTCGATATAGAAGTGGCTCAAGACAAACATATTTGTATGCATGAATATGCGCTTAGTATGTTGCCATGTCAAACTTTGCAGATCTTGAAAATATGACAAATTGATTGGCTCAGCGGTAGTAGATTGCCCCCTGTGCCAGAAGTTGCGGATTTGCTCCCTGCCCAAGACAATTTTGTATATATGACTATGCGCTTAGTTGGTTGCCATATCATATATTGTAGACCTTGATAAGATGATGAATTGATTGGGTCAGCGGTAGTATATCTGCCCGCTGTGCCAGAAGTAGCAGGTTCGATACAGAAGTTGCTCAAGACAAACATTTATATGTATGACTATGCGCTTAGTATGTTGCCACGTCAAACGTTGTAAATCTAGATAAGATGACTTGATTGACTTAGCGGTAGTACCTGCCCACTGTGCCAGAAGTCGCAGGTTCGATCCCTGCTCAAGACAAACATTTGTAATATATGTATGACTATGCGCTTAGTATGTTGCCATGTTATATATTGTAGATCTTGATAAGATGACTTGATTGGCCTAACTGTAGTAGATCTGTCCGCTGTGCCAGAAGTCGCAGGTTCGATCCCCGCTCAAGACAAACATTTTTGTATGTATTATGTTGACTTGAAACTTATTTATCCCAGCGCTTAGTATGTTTCCATGTCAAATGTTGCAGATCTTGAAAATATGACGAATTGATTGGCTCAGCGGTAGTTAGATTGCTCGCTGTGCCAGAAATTGCAGGTTCGATCCCTCCCCAAGACAAACATTAATTGTATGTATAATAATGTCTGTTTTGTCTCGCTATAGGTGTTTTCTATAATATGTATTCTACGAGTGTGTATTATCAGTACAAAGTATGAAGTAAATTCTTCTTTTCTCTGTCTGTCTGTATGTGCGCGCTAATCTCGGAAAGTTGTGAACAGATTTTATTCCTGATTATATCGATGGAAAGAGGAATTTACGAGAAGGGTTTATGTTTATAACTCATGAATTTATTATTTATATTTGCCAAGTTATAACGGATTTTGTCAAAGAAGGCGGACGCCCCACGCGCTATACAACCTCTTAATGGGAGTTTCATTACAACACTTGTATGAAATAAAAGCAAATATAAGTCCAAGGTAACTTTTTCTAAGTGAATCACATTATTTGTCATAGTCACGACATGATTAGCCTTGAAAAGGCATGCAATTATAAGAATAACTGCGCTAATCTGTAAACCTACCTATGTCATTTTAAAAACGTAGGAATATTATGAGCGTAATTCGCTTTTTAATGAGAAAGGGTGGCGGGCAAGCTGACTATTTGAAAGTTTATTGTCACCATTATAAGAATAGCATCTTCTTTGCATAGTATAATTTGAAGTGATGTCTGTCTGTATAACGAACTAACTTCGCCTAAATTACGCAGAGGATTTTGATGCGGTTTTCACCACCAGTTTATATATTTATAATAAAACCTAATTAAGTTTTTATGTAAGTGATTTTTGATTTTTTGTAAGACACTGCGAAACGTATATATTAAATTAGTATTTCACGATGGTCTTCTGTAAGGTGGTGGTTACTGCCGCCAGACTGTCAAGTGTCTGCGAAAAGCAGTATGCCCTGACACTAATTTTCCAGATCCACACGAAAGCTAACTTTGAAAATTTAATTCTAAAGTTGACCTTGCCAGGAATCGAACCCGGGAATCCTTTTTTTTTTAACAAAGAGAGATCCTCATAGATGTTCGGCAGCGAAAAATTTGGCATAAAATAAAGGTGAGTAGCCACTGGCGCTTATACATAAACACAAGCATAAAGACCATGACCTATTCCAGAGAAATATATTTTACCCCTTACTTCAAATATCTTAAAAAATATTGATTGTACGTAAAAATGTGTAAGAAATATTTTGTAGATAATTGCATAAAGAACAATATTAGTACTTATCATTTTTGTCGTACGGTCAAAAATGACGAAGTTATAAGCGAAAATATGTTACCCCTTAATATCACGATAACGGGCGTAGCGTACCTTAAGAATGGTTGAGATTCTTGATTTACACTCCCACTGGACCCCCCTTAAGGTGGTTGAAGGATTCGCTGCCACAAATTAATGTAAGCTTAAGTGCTAACCCGACTGGACTATATTTTAAACAGCTGGACCCGACTGACCCGACCCGACCCGATTTTAACCTGACTGGACTATATTTTATGATTATTTTTAAACAGCTGTTTTAAATTTAAACAGCCGTTTAATAATATTTTGTTGTTCACCATCGCTAAACTGCGGGTTAAACGCCATAAACATCAGATTAATTATTAAGTTAATCAGATGTTTAGGGCGTTTAACTCGCATTTTAGCGGTTTTGAACAACAAAATATTATTAAACGGCTGTTTAAATTTTAAACAGCTGTTTAAAAATAACCGTCTGTTGGTGAACTCGAGCCTTAGTATCGCGGCAGTAGATGGACGGGGGTCGCGGGTCGTTATGACACGACATCGGTGCTCCGCCGCGGCTATCCAGCGCGGGGAGGGGTACGCATCCTGTCGGAACCCCGGCGTACCCGGAAGTGGAGGTACGCGGGTCACCTCAGGTGACTTTTCGACGGGCGGCAATCTCCCCCAAGATTACCGCCCGAGAAGGCAAGTACCCTAACATTCAAAAGGCTCATCAACACTAGTGCTGTGAGAGAGATATTTAGAATTAAATTTAATTTTGTTATCTTACTCGCCAACGTGCATTGTAATCTGATTGAACAAATTGAATTGAATTGAACTGAATTGAATCATCTATATATCTATGATACACATATAAATAAAAATCTATGTAAGCATGCTTGTCCTCTGTCAACTCCAAAATTGTTGAACAGATTTTAATTCGATTTTCACTTTTTGAAAGATGAATAAACGAGAAAGGTTTGTTTATGTTAAAAAAAAATGCTTCCCGGGTGAAGCAGAGAGCGGGCCACTAGTGTGTGTATAAATAAAAATCAATGTATATATGGTCCCTATGGACTCAAAAACAGTTTAAACTATTTTGATGTAATCTTCAGGCAATCATCATATTAGCCCAGTTGATTCTGTGATGTTTCATATCGATCGGATAAACATAATATTTTCTTTTGTAATTTAATTCCGTGTTTTTCCTATTAATCATTGCAAAATTAGATTTTTTTTATATTTAAAAATAAAAATCGAATAAAAATGTTCTACGCATAATATAAAGAAGGCTTATCACCTTGATAGTAAGTACATTTACGTTTATTTAGCAGTTACACGCGACTTCGTCCATTTTATAAAATATTTGTCATTCTCTTTTCAAAAATATTCAAAATTGATCCACTAGTTTTTGAGATATTAAATGATTCCAACTTATACTTTAGTCAAGAGATGTGACATGTAATTTTGACTTAATAGACTTGTCTTAATATTCTAAACTTTAGACAAGACTTTATAGATTTGATAATCAAAAATTTTGATAGTCAATCAGGACACGATTTTATAAGTATACACATATATATACATAATATATATGAATTATAACTAATTCAAAACAATAAGAACAAATCGACTCAATTATATTAAATGATCCCATCTTATAAATACTTTAGTCAAGAGATGAAATATGGAATTTGCAAGGCCTTATAAGCCACCATAATAGGCTGAGGTTTTTAAGCCTTGGTATAACTCTTATCAGATATTATATAAATTCTAGTACTTCAATCTTGAATCTAAATTGCATAATAGGAGACCTAAACCTTTGCCTCTAGATATTTAAAACATAATCATGCCCTAAGTAAACGTCAAGATCACGAGACATTGACCCAGATGAGACAAGTTTCAACTTGAACATGGATGTATGATGCGAGATTATATCGAATGGATGTGGCAAAAATTTTGTCGGTAGTAATTTAGTCCAGTTAGTTACAATTTAGATATTAGTTAGTCGTGTTTTTAGTCGACATTTAAAAAATTAATTTATTTCAGTTATTTTTAGTCCATTGACGTAGTAAAATTTATACTATTTTATAATATTATAAAGATGAAGAGTTTGTTTGTTTGGTTGAACGCGTAATCTCAGGAACTACTAATTCGAATAAAAAAATTATTTTTGTGTTGGATAGTCCATTTATCGAGAAAGGCTTTAGGCTATACAACATTTTGAACGCGGACGAAGTCGCGGGCAATAGCTAGTGTATAAATAATTGTCGATAATCATAATTACTTATAACCTAGTTATAATGAAGATTTTACTAATATGTGTCAGTCAATTATAGTAATAAAGCAAATTATAAATAATGACTAAAGAAATTTATAGTATAAAACATTTATTTATTTATTACAATAAAACATAAATTTATGTATTAGAAAAAAAAAATACAATAGATTAACTAGCTACAAATAGAAAGTATTTCCATGCCCTTATCGTGTAGTGTAGAACATACTTTGTGTTGTATTGTAACTGCTGTATAAGAATTAAGATACAATAGACATGTGTTTGTGCAAATCAAGATTTATTTATTTATCTATTAATTTTTTTATTTATTTATGCGGTGTGTAGCATTCTGTAATAAAAAAAATTATGACTCTCGTGCAAAAGACAATCATAAATATGCAATTCATAAAAAAAGCCATAGAATTCTATTAATAGAAACAGCGTAGGGAGGGTTACGTTACCTCTCGGAACCCTGGCGTACCCCACAGTGAAGGTACGCCGGCCATCTCTAGTATACCTAGAACAGCTGACATCTCATTTAAAATACTATCTAGTACATTTAATGGTATAGTCCAACGGTATTAGAGCAAAACTACATCATTTTTGTTCCTGTCACGTTCACACCACAAATTACCGCATCAAAATTTTCATACATCTTCGATTTCATACATATAGAATGTTTCAAGGAAACATTAATTATCACCATTCGACCTGACCAATATTTTTATTATCAATTTTATTTAGTACTAACACACAGGTGCGGATTTGGTTGAACTTCGACAGAAAAAAAAAATTTTTTTTTTACATAAAAGTAATTCCTCAAACTTACAATGTCATTGTAATGGTTCATTAGTTTATCTTATTGAAGGATAAACACCGACCTCTGTTTTCGCACGGATGCAATTTTTCTCTGCAAATTATCTATACTAGTACATAATTATTATATTGAGAGAAGATTTGTATGTTTGTAATGAAAAAACTTTAAAAACTAGTGGACCTATAGAAAGTTACATTATCAGCGAGTAACATAGGCTACATTTTATAAAGTTATGCGGGCGAAGTCGCGTGCAATAGCTAGAGTAATGATACAATTTGTACACAGAGAAAGTAAGGAATGTCTCTTTAAGAACACCACAAACGTTGCTCGTTTTTTGATCTTTCTATTTTTTTAAAACTGTACCAAAATCGAACAAAAAAAAAACCGGATAAAAATCCGTCCATCCGTTTGGGAGTTATTATGTTACAGACAGACACACAGACACACAGATCAAACTCATAACATCCCACTTTTGCGCCGTGCGTTAAAATATGACTTTACCCCTTAATTTGGAATAATAGGAATTAAAGCAATTCGTCATATTAGTTAATAAAATTATACTAATACAAAAATAGATATATTTTTTATGTTTGTTTATATGTGACTGGCTATTACACGCGACTTCGTCCACGTAAATATAGCCTATGTTACTCGCTGATAAAATAGCTTCCCAACAGTGAAAGAATTTTTCAAATCGGTCCACTAGTTTCGGAGCCTATTCAATGCAAACAAACAAACAAATAATCAAATCTTTCCTCTTTATAATATTAGTATAGATAGCCTATGTATGCGCTGACAATGTAGCTTTCTATAGGTGAAAGAATTTTTTAAATCGGCCCACTAGTTTTTGAGTTAATTCATTACGAACATACCAAAATAAAATTATTCTCTCTTTATAATATTACTAGCTTGTGCCCGCGACTACGTCCGCGTTGAACGATGAAAGGTACCTTATGTCCTTTCTGGTGTCCCAGACAACGTGTATGCAAAATTTCATGGTGATCGGTTAAGTAGTTTTTGCGTGAAAGAGTCATAAACATCCATACATCCATATAATACTTTCGCATTTAAATATCTAATATATCTTCACACATTCCACACAGCACCATCTAGTTCCACAGTAAGCAACTAATGCTTGTATTATGGATACCAGACAGTTGATATACTAATACATAGATTACTTTTTTTTTTGTAAATACATACATATTATAAATATAAAACATCCATGACTCAGGTACAAAGGTAAAATGTTAACACATAAACATTTGCCCCTAGCGGGATTCGAACCCGCGACTGTTTGGTTAACAGCTAGGGTTACTAGCCACTAGACCAAACGTGTCGTCGAATATTAATATTAGTACGAATTAGTAAGGACTAGTACGGATTAATAGAAGTGAAATATTTGAAGCTATAATACACCTATTTGAATAGCTCATTTTAATAGGTAAATTTAATTTTGCTTATTAAAAATGCATCTACGTAGGTAGTACATCAAAGACGTAGGTACTTTATATAAAAAAAAAATATCTTTAAAATAAAAAGTATGTTGTATTGTCATCTTTGACAGTACAAACAATAGATTTTTTTCGCACTATATATTATTGTTTATATAAAAAAAAAACTTATTATTAAAATTCTATATATACGTGTCTTCATCTTGACATAATATAAAACAAAGTCGCTTGCCGACGTCTGTCCGTCTGTATGTACGCTTATATATGATATGATAATAATGAAACCTAATTAAGGTTTGATGTAGATTTACATGGCTCACTTAGGCTAAACCTTAATAGATGCATAAAAATGATCTGGTTATTAATAATAGCTGGTGCCCGCGACTTCGCCCGCGTTGAAAATTATATACTAAAACCTTCCTCGATAACCACTCTATACATTGGTGAAAACAGCATGAAAATCGGTGTAGTAGTTTTTGAGTTTATCGCGAACAGACAGACGCGGCGGAGGACTTTGTTTTATAATATGTAAGGATTAAGAAGATATCAACTGTCTGGTATCCATAATACAAGCATTAGTTGCTTAGTGTGAAACTAGATGGTGCTGTGTGTGGAATGTGTCAAGATATTTATTATTTATTTACTAACTAATAGCTATCCGCCCCATTTTTTTTTTACAAAACATAATACAAAACCTTCCTCGTCGGTCACTCTTTTCATGAGTGAAGAACGTATTAAAATCCTTTAGGTGGTTTAAAAGAAATTAGAGTACAAACTAGGCATGGCAAAGGCCTTATTGCACATCCAAAAGCAGATGTGATCGATCATGATCATCACATCACATAATGATGATGTCGATGATCAAATGATGATCATGATGTGATCATAGCGATCGCAGCGTGTCCTGCCTATCTATAGTTTATAAAGTAGCTTGATCTCTGTGACAGCTGTCTTTGAAACCGCGCCTATGAAGTTTCGTGTTTCATGACAATACAATGTATGCACAATAATGACGTACTTTATTGTTGGGAACGCCCACTTAGTGACGTCCATCGACGTGATCGATAATATGAATAAAACAAATTTAAACTAATATAACATTTCTGTTATTTATTGTTATGACGGTTTTAAGTCGTTGCTTGAACTGAAATAACAATTTAAATCCGTTCTATACCAACTTACGATTATCAACTTTATTTAATCTGTAACTAAATGTATTAGGCGTCACGATTGGGGTTGCCAACTATAGCAACGATTGTGAATTTTTAAATGACAGATTTTAAAATAATGTTCTGATGTATTTTAAATTTTATATTTTAACATTGATTATAAATTATAAATTTGACATTGATTTGTGTAATAGTTGACACGTAATATAGATATTTTGCACACCAAATGTTGTAGTACATGCTGGGATGTTGTATTGAATGGTGTTATCTGGTTTTGCACCCATGTACAGGCAAATAAATGATTGATTGATTGGTATCGACGTTGTCAGTTGTAAGCCATTATATTAACGGCATCTACGTGTAATGCAACATCTTAATACTTCTGTTTTATTTTATTAAAATTATGTACAAATACAGTTATTGTACTAAAACAATATTGTACTAAAAATATCGATTATTACGAACAAATAAAAACATGTTGCCCTGCACTAGGTATGTCACTTTGACATCTGTCGTAGAGATCGAGCTATATTTTATGAATTATAATAAATTAGTTTTATAATTTAAAAACATACGTTCACTTTTCTTCTAATTCGCTCATAACCTTGTTCACTTCTAAGCAGAGTTTCTTCTCGACTAAAATGATGCAACGCGTTCGTTACACCGGTATGCTACGAGTATGTATTTATATTAATATCAAACTCTGACTAAGCCTTACTTAACCCGAATTTAAAACTAGACTAATAAACGTTAGAATAGAAAACATTTTGTTAATATTACGGTCGACAGACAGGCTAACGGTCCACTTGATGGTAAGTGGCTACCGTCTACCTATAACACAAGCAACGGTACAGGTGCTGTTCCGATCATATTAGGATTAAGGATAGTGATTCACCGAATCACAACAGTACACATGATATATGACACGGTGGTCTTCTCCAAGGGGGTGGTTACTGCCACCAGACGCGCTGCCCAAATGACTGCGAAACGCTGCGTGCCCTCCCACTACTTAAATATTAAAACAATAAACTTGGTCTAATTAACTTTAAAACATAAAACATGGAATGTTTTATGAAATGGTATATACACTAACTGAAAGCATTCGAATTGTGGATTTACTGGCGAATGCTTGGCATATTATGATATGCTTGACACTATGAAAAGAAGAAGGTCATCATTATAATATGTAGCATATCTTGGGTGCAGAAGATAACATAAATGTTGAAGTTTTGCGTCCAATCAAAGAGAATAGAGGTGCTAAGAACGGTAAAGAAGAGGAAGCTGCAATATTTCGGACACGCAATGAGAGAAGAAATATACCGTATTCATAAACTAGTAATGCAAAGATAGATAAAGGGCAAACGTAGCAGAGATAGGAGAAAGACTTCCTGGTTGAATAATTCAAGAGAGTGGTTTGGTATGAGCACTCTCTTCCTCTTTCGTGCAGCAGTTTCTAAGGTTAAGACGGTCGCAAACCTTCACAGAGAAGTCGCACTCAACAACAACAACAACGTCATAGAAGGTCATCATTATAATTTATGGCATATAATAGTGGGTGCAGAAGATAACATAAATTTTGAAGGTTTGCGTATAATCAAAGAGAAGGAGAGGAAGCTGCAATATTTTGGGCACGCAATTTGGGGCGAAATATACTTATTATATACTTCGTAAAGTGAGAATTGGCACTATAAAAAGACCATCTTGATCATCATTATAATACGAATCATATTGTGGGTGCAAATAATAACAAAAATTGAAGTTTTGATTCTAATGACAAAAAAAATGGAGGTGCTAATAGCGATAAAGTGCAATATTTAGGGCATCAAATTTGTGACGAAACTCTCAACACGGCACGACGTCAATGCGTTCCGACCTCATTTAAACCAAATTTTTTAATCCTTTAGCCGCCAGAGTCGGATTTATCCGACAATTATTTTCGTATCCATTTCGTAAGAGCTGTATATATATACGTCATAACGGATTGATTCTGAGCCATTGAGATAGATAGCCGTTCATTTCCAATTCCGATGGTCAAATATGACGGTCGAAATACCGAAACGAGTCCACCTTGGAGGGTTTGGACATACCTATTCATCGGATATTTTATTTAATATTATTAATTTGCAAGGTTAACAATCCCCCGCAAACAAGATGTACTCGGAATAAGGGCCGCTCACTATCATAACAAATTTTCGTTAGAGCCAGTCTCATAAATTTGATTTTTATGCTAATCAAGGACTTTGTAATATTTATCTAATTCTCGCGAATTACTAATGTGTTTATAAATATTTATAATATTTTTTTTACAAACCTAAATTATTACTTAAGAAATATAACACACAGTAGGTACTTACGTATGTTGTTATATTTTAGTAGCGAACAATTATAAAAAAAAATCTTAGCGAATGCTTACCTTATAAAATAGACTTATGTTACAAATTTCAGCTTTTTAGCCTTTTGGCTGTAAAAGTCTGAGGAAAGTTGCTATAACAAGAAAAATCTAAAAAATTTGAAAAAATTGACATAGCCTTGGCTGTTCGCTAGTTAATAATATTACATGTAAATAAATGAATGAAAATAGTAAAACCAGTCATATCCATACTAATCCATACTAGTCCAAACTAATATTATAAATCTATAGGTACTTTTATTTACTTACTAATATAAAAAGCTGAAGAGTTTGTTTGTTTGGTTGAACGCGTTAATATCAGTAACTACTGGTTCGAATTGAAAAATTCTTTTTGTGTTTGATAATCCATTTATCGAGGAAGGCTTTAGGCTATATAACATCACGCTTACATCTATAATTTTAGAATAATTTCGATTTGCGTCAACTCTAACGCCATCTGTCAGTGAATAGTGACATTAAATATAATACTGGCAGAATGCAGTGACAAAAGTCTTATTTTCATCCCATCAGATGGCGCAATTAGCAACTGATTTTTTAAATTTGTCTTTGCGATATCTCATCCTAATAATAATTACTCATATACTTTCTTTATCAACGCGGACGAAGTCGCGGACACCAGCTTGTACTTAATAAAAACCTGTATGTTAACTACTCAACCGATAATGATGAAATTTTGCATACACGTTGTCTGGGATTCCAGAAAGGACATAGGGTACCTTTCATCCAGAAAAAAAGTACTGTTCCCAATGCCTCATCTAAAATAAAATAAAAAACTAACGCCTGACCAAATTATTATAGCAATCAGAGGTCAACGTTTATTATGCTTATATATATTATTATTTTTCAACGCGGACAAAGTCGACGGCACCAGCTATGTAAAAAGTTCTTGATGAACTTGTAAAAATCTATGTGATACTAAGTTTCACCGTTCCCGGATCTAAGTGGAGAGTCAAACAGGAGAAATTCGCATTTGCAATACCTATTAGCTTATTACCTACCACATAGGTGTGCATGTGGCAATAACTTAACTATTGCACTTACTAAAGAACAGTGTAAAACATCACTTTCTCTTCTAGCAAATTCACAAGTCAATTGAAAATTATTGTAAAAAAAAAAACGTTTGACCTTGTTCTGTGTCATATTGAAGAGGATTTCACTTACAAGCTTATGTTATGTGATTCTGACATTTATTTCAAAGTAATTTGAACCCGGCCACGCTCGTTAATAATTAATTATAAATACATTGATTCTATGTAAGCAATGTATTGGGAATACAAATAAATTAATAATGTTTTGAAACTTGTGTGGCGTGCGTTTGGGTCTGCTGATTAAAACTTTAAAACCCACAACTCTCTCCCCCCCCTCTAGCTGTTAACCAAAAGGTCGCGGGTTCGAATCCCGCTAGGGGCGAATGTTTATGTGTTAACATTTTACCTTTGTACCTGAGTCGTGGATGTTTTGTATTTATAATATGTATGTATTTACAAAAAAAAAGTAATCTATATATTATATCAACTGTCTGGTAACCATAATACAAGCATTAGTTGCTTAATGTGGAACTAGATGGTGCTGTGTGGAATATGTGAAGATATTTATTTTTATTTTTATCTATCGTGGCCAAGATAATCAATCTGGCGTTTATATAATGCCATTTAATTATAAATATAAATAATTTTTGCCAATATCTCGTAAGCATTTTCCTCTATATACTTATTCCAAATTCCAAAAAGGCCTCAGCGATCATAAAGCAATGAACCAGCATATAAATCAAACATATGCTTAGACACATCTCGCTCATGATGTTTGCTTTATTCTATTTAAAAATCGACATGTCAATATCATCTCTTACATAATGTTCTACGTAATGGTCGGTAAAAAAAAAAACTGTCAATAAAATCTTAAATGTGTGTCAATACCCCTACTATTTGTTTTCGATGTGGAGTCGTATGAGAAATTAGTTATGTCATTTTTTCATGTGGAATTTGTAGTGACATCTTAATATATAATTATGATTATTTTTGACTTCAATTTAGAATTTAAGGCATTTTAGGAAAAAAGCTATTGAGAAATTTTAATAAAGTCAGTTTGTCTGATGAACTTACATTAAAAAAATCAGGTATGGCCACAGAATAAGTAACAGTAACATGTATTACAGAAGATTCAAATAAATAACGGGAATCATTCCGGGAAATCATTCAAATAAATAGCGACTCTTGCTCCGATAATAAAGCAAATTTAATAGAATAATAATTTATTCGTTGATCATATTATAGGTATTTCAATTAACATTTGATCTATATGGCATACATTTTTTTTAATAATATGTATGTATTGTATATTAAAAGGCATTTAAACAGACAAGAAAATGTAATATATTTTTGTATGAGGTTGTAGTAAAAGTATCTATAACTTGTTCGAGTTTTTAAACACTAAAATAATAAAATTGTCAAAAAATTCGTGGTAAGGGACAATTTTAAAGGAAAAAAAAGTATAAATGCTTGCTTATGTATTGAGGTTAGTATTACGAAATATTAATAATAATAAAGAAATTGTGCGAAACGACCAAGTTCTTTGAGAAATAGTTTTTTGAAGTCCTTACTCAACTAGTCGAAATTTAGCTGACACTGTCAAATTGGCCCTTCATTGGGTAACAGTGATGCAATGACGGTTTCAGATTCCTATTATGAAATTACCTATATGTACAGTCGGGGTACGAAAACCTTCATCAGTTGTCAAAAGTTGTAGACTCTTAAAGCACTAAGCAGACAACTGACAGACGTTTGATGGAAATGAAATTTTGGCATGTCTGATAAAATTACCCCAGAGCAAACAAATGTCGACTTTAAGGTGACGAATCTTTTTCTAAATCGACTGTACCTACATAATTTGCAGAAAAAAAATTGCATCCGAACGTTTTATTAAAATTAAATTTTGGCATGACTTTTTCTACCTCGACTGTACCTACATAATTTGCAGAAAAAAATTGCATGCATGCGACGTTTTATTGAAATGAAATTTTGGCATGACTTTTTTTACCACGACTGTACCTACATAATTTGCAGAAAAAAATTGCATCCATGCGACGTTTGATTGAAATAAAATTTTGGCATGACTGATAAAATTGCCCCAGAGCAAATCAGATAAAATGTCGACTTTAAGGTGACGAACCTTTTTTTACCACGACTGTACGTACATATTTTGCAGAAAAAAAAATTGCATCCGTCTCGTCCTTCGGGTCGCTAGTTTTCTAATAATAAAAGTCCCAAGTATATCTAAAACATATTGTTGGTATTTCTCCACTGCGCAAGAATGTAGAGTGATTCATTTTTCTTAAAACATGCAAACGCTTCAGGAAGTTAAGGCCTCATTACAATAATGAAAAAGACATTATAATGGATTCGCTAATAAGATATTGCAATGGACTGGCCATTGTAACCTCACGAGGGTATTTCCAATCGTTTAATAGTTAATATTTACCTATTGTTTCAATAAGTTATGACTAAACATAGCTACTTTAATGAGACGACGTCACTGACTATCTATTTGACTATTTCGTTGTCTGGTATTTTATAGTTCAAGAATATATGTTTTGTTAATAACTAGATAGTAGTGGCAGGGCACACTGTGTTTTGCAGTCATTTGGCCAGCCCTGGCGACAGTAACCACCCCCTTATTAAAGAAGACCACGTTGAAATTGCCAATTAGCCAGCATCCAACCGTGTAGCCAAGACGAGGCCTATGATGGAGCGTTCTCACCCATAAGATGCCTATTCACTCGAACTTTAAAAAGATTTGGGTTATATGAGCATTTATCTAAACTACCAATATACTAATATAGTCTTTGTATATGTGTCTTTTATAAGATGTACTTCGGAGAGTGTGCTCAGGAGTTGCACGAACTCACTAACCGCCTTCCCCTTTCTTCCATCGGACTTACAGACGTACAAATGGTTACCATCCTCATCTTGTCGATATCCCTCTATTTCGGACTAAGCGCTTTAAAACATCTTTTATAATGCGCACTGCCAACGTTTGGAACTCCTGAGCTCATATAACCCAAATCTTTTCAAAGTTCGAGTGAATAGGCATCTTCTGGGTTGAGAATGAGGTTCGCTCCATCTTAGGCCTCATCCTTGCTACACAGTTGGTTGTTGGTCAAGAGCAAATCCATCTTTTATAAAAAAAAAAGCTGTTGTGATTTGGTGAGTGAGTAAGGGATGCCAGAGGCCATTACGCCATCCCTTCCTTGTACCGTATCCGACTAAAAAAGGAACCTTCTTACTAAAGATTAAGGCAGCGCACTTGCAGCACATGTGCTCTGATGTGCCCCGGCTTCACCTTTTTTTTTTTAACGTTGGGAAATCCTCATGATAACCCGCTGCCTTATTATCTAACAGCAGACGACTTGCGACCAACTTGCGACAGGCGAAAACTTTCTATCAATTTGTGCAATATCACACTAAATCGTGTTTTTGGTATCACGTAACTCATAAATTACAAAGGTGAGGTTTGCGATAAGGCCTCTTACGATCAATAACTAAAATTAAAGTGCATCATTTGACGACACGTTTGGTCTAGTGGCTAGTAACCCTAGCTTCTAACCAAACGGTCGCGGGTTCGAATCCCACTAGGGGCAAATGTTTATGTGTTAACATTTTACCTTTGTATCCGAGTCATGGATGTTTTTTATTTATAATATGTATTTATTTACAAAAAAAAAGTAATCTATGTATTATATCAACTGTCTGGTATTCATAATACAAGCATTAGTTGCTTACTGTGGAACTAGATGGTGCTGTGTGGAATGTGTGAGGAAAAAAAAATTTCATACAGTCCATTTTGCATTCATTGCTCTTCAGTAATAATAAAATAATAATTTTATTATTTTAAAGATTGACAAAAAGAATATCCTGAGTTACTTCTTTCTTCTTCTCAGGATTGTCATCATCTTGGCTATTTTTCTTAAATTTAAATTTATAATGACGATCATAAGAGTTTCATGGAGAAATCCAACTGATAAATAAATGTTTTGATTTTTATCTATATAATATATTGGTAGGTATATATATTAGAAAGGAAAATACCTAATTACTTACTACTGAAAAAAAAATAATAATAACTATATTTAGTTTTTTCTAACCAAGTTCTAACCCTCAACACCGCGTGCATCGTTATGGAAAAAACAAATATTAAAAAAAAAAAAATGACAAAATTTAAGGAAAACACTTGGAAAAACTAAAAAAATAAATAATAATATGCGCCATTTTTACTAATGAAGACTTCAGAATACTCGAGATATAGTCAAAGGTCGCGTCTCCAAAAAAAAATGTTTTCAAACCAAGACATTAGAAATGTCATTGTCACGTACTGAAACGTCACTTATTTTTGACAAATACACTTATAATTAATATTTAGTGGTTTTTTGTCGGAAAATTACAGTTAAATAAGCATTGTGGTTTATTTGCGTAGTCGACTAATTCAGTGACACGGATAAAAAAATAATAGCACTATTTATTTTTACAGACAATATGCGTCAAAAATGACTTATTCTTTAGCTGTCACATAATATTGACCTATCATGTCTTGTGTGCATTTTTAATGGTTACGCTGCGGTATCCCTACATATATATACTACTACTCTATACTATTTCAAATCTATAATCTAATCTCTACTAATAATATATTTATATCTATATAATAATATATCTATATATAATATATAATAATCTATACTAATATTATAAAGAGGAAAAATTTGTTTGTTTGCATTGAATAAGCTCCGAAACTAGTGGAACGATTTGAAAAATTCTTTCACTGTTGGAAAGCTATTTTATTAGCGAGTAACATAGGTTATATTTTATAAAGGTACGCGGGCGAAGCCGCGCGCAACAGCCAATATAGTAAGAGAAGAAGAGAATAGATTTATATTTTTGTATTTTTGTTCGTAAAGAATAAACTCAAAAACTACTTGATCGATTTGAAAAATTCTTTCACTGTTGGGAAGCTATTTTATTAGCGAGTAACATAGGTTATATTTTATAAAGTTACGCGGGCGAAGCCGCGTGCAACAGCCAGTATAGTAAGAGAAGAAGAGAAAAGATTTATATTTTTGTATTTTTGTTCGTAAAGAATAAACTCAAAAACTACTTGATCGATTTGAAAAATTCTTTCACTGTTGGGAAGCTATTTTATTAGCGAGTAACATAGGCTATATTTTATAAAGTTACGCGGTCGAAGAAGCGTGCAACAGCCAGTATACTAAGAGAAGAAGAGAAAAGAGAAAAGATTTAAATTTTTGTATTTTTGTTCGTAAAGAATAAACTCAAAAACTACTTGATCGATTTTAACAATTCTTTGACCTATAGAAAGCTACGTTATCAGCGAGTTTATTTTATAAAGATACGTGGAAGAAGTTGCGTGCAACAGCTACAAAATAGCTTCTGCACAAACAAAAATAAATTCTGTTCTGTTCTGTTCTATTCTGTTCTGCCTTATCACTTAGGCCACCCTTATCAGTTAGGGGTATTTTTTTGACGAGGAGTAATCCGCTTACAGATTTCCTACCGCTGGCTAGACGGTAGGGGTATGTGGGAGTTGCCCAGCACCTGATTAAAGCGGCACTGGGAATACCCACTAAAACTCCCCGGTGCATCCTTGCCCTTTGAGCGGGGTTGACCGGGCTCAGCCGGGGCAACAACTCCGATCCACCCCAGGGCGGCCTAGCCATTGCTGGCTAGACCAACGCCAATGGGGGATTGCCTGGAGACACCGGGGCAATCCCCAGGCGGGGGGGACCTTGTGCAGGCACACACAGCTAGCCAGCTTTGTGCGCAGGTCCCCTAGGACATTTGAAGATGGGCTAGATATGCCCGCTTTCTCCTGCCCAGCCGCCTGCGTCTGAAAGAAGCGAGGCCGGCATCTTCCTCTCGCTCCATCTCAGCTGCCTCCTTCTGCGACATTAAGGCTAATCTTACTAAATTCGACAGCGCACTTGAAGCATATTGTGACTGTGTCAATAGGCGTCACGCCGGGGCAATCCCCAGGCGGGGGGGACCTTGTGCAGGCACACACAACTAGCCAGCTTTGTGCGCAGGTCCCCTAGGACATTTGAAGACGGGCTAGATATGCCCGCCTTCTCCTGCCCAGCCGCCTGCGTCTGATGGAAGCGAGACCGACATCTTCCTCTCGCTCCTTCTCAACTGCCTGCAGATAATGACCGAAGCACCCGTGTCCGGTCATTATCTGCACCATGTGGAAGGTGAGGCGACCTCGTCGGCGCCACACCCATTCCTCCAACACCGGACGACCGCGAGGATCGTCCGGTGGCCGGCGGTAGGCCCTATTCTCAGACCTACCGAATGTGCACAAAAAAATTCATAAAAATCGGTCAATCCGTTTCTTAGGAGTTTGATTACAAAACTGTGACACGAGCGACAATCCAATCTATACGACCTCATCCAACCGGAACCGTTCCACTTGCGGACCACGAGGCGCGGACAGGGGTTTCATCCCTTCGTGGTTGATGTTCCTCGGACACGCACGAAGCGTTACAGGTCCACCTTTCTTGTCCGAACCGCTAGGGAGTGGAACTCACTGCCTGCGTCTATGTTCCCCCAAAATTACAACCTCGGTGTCTTCAAATCAAAGCTGAATGGGCACATACTGGGTGAGCGTGGTCCACCTTCGGCCGCATCTGAACCTTACATCAAGTGAGATCGCGGCCAAGCGCTACCTTGACAACATATATATATATATATAAAAAAAAAAAAAAAAATACATTTATATAGCTATATAGCATTATATATATATAGCGTTTTATATATAATGCTCGTCTCAAAGTAATATACAAAGTATATATATTTCAAAATAATATACTCGTATATCAAATTATTTTAAAGGAATATTTTTTTCCTCAAAAAATACAAATTTCATAATGCTTATTAAATATTATAGATATATTTATGCTCGTATACAAATTCTTCACGTGCAAAGTAATCATTTGCAAATTATTAGTTTAAACAGAATTATTTCGTAATCTTGTTCAGCGATAATGTAGAGTTTAGCAACACATCAAAATGTACAACGTTAAAATGTTGCTAAGCATTTCTTTGTACATTAATACACACGCTCAATTATTTATTTTATTCATTTATTTATAGCTCAATTTTGAGTAAATCGAGGTTAATTTTTGAGTTAAATTATGATGCAAAGTTGTGTAAACAACATAAAATATTAATCGTATGATAGCATTTTTTTTTTAAATTATTTAATTTAAAAAAAAAAAAGTGAACATAGCTCCTTCTTCCATTAAAAAAAAAAATAAACTTTTTCAACTTTCTATTAACCAAAATATGTCTTAAATCGAAGATCATATTTATATTGGTCTTTAATAATTTATATATATATGGACATATTACCTTTATCAACGCAAATAAACAAAAAATTCCAAAAATGCAATTATTTGACACAAAAATAAATTTGTTCACTCGTATTGTATTACATTAAAACATATTATATTATATAGTTAGTAGAAAAATACTAAAACATATAATAACATATTAATTAATATATACAAAACTTAAAAATTAACTAATTATTTTCAAAAAAAAAAAAAAATTATAATTAATTAAAATATAAGCCTTTGGTATACGGAAAAGTGGCCAGGTATTATAAATATAAATATAATAATAATACTTATATTAAATAAAAAAAAAAAGTATATAAAAGAAACATATAAATATTTGCATGTCCTTGTCCTTGTATATATTATATATATGAATAAATTTGTGTTTTTACAAATAGAGATTTATTTTTGTTATTTATTTTTAAGTTATATTTAACTTGTGGTTGAAGTAAATTCTGGTTTTAATTTAAATAAAATCCACTAGGTATGTATTGTCACAATGTTTACATGTTTTTAACAAACGAAAGTTGCCCCTTAGTAGTAACAGAAAATTAAATGAGTTGGGGCTTATTATCAAAGCGTTCGAAACGACTATGTAAATTTATTTATTTAATAGCCAACCTTACAGCATGTAACATTTTTGAAATACATAAAAAGAGTTAAATTTTTATATAGCCATTAGACAAGGTTAGACATGTTAAAGGTTATTAGTAAAAAAAAAAGAAAATTACTAGTAATTAAAAAAAAAATGATAACATTATATATACATGTATCTATAATAATAATAAACATATATATGCACGTTATATGCAAATACATACTTATAATCAAATATGCGTGATGTGTGTGTGTGTGTGTGTGTGTGTGTGTGTGTGTGTGTGTGTGTGTGTGTGTGTGTGTATTATCTACATTTTTTTAAAGAAAGGTTGAGATATATTTTGGACAATTTTGGACTATCTATCTACTGTTTCTCCGCAAACTTCTTTCAAACCACGCAAACGATTTTAAATCCAATGTTCAGTACAACCAAAATTAAAATAAAAAATTTTTTATTTATCTATTAGTTTTCTCCAAGAAACTCCATTGATATGATTGACATTATAAATTTAAATTTACCTAGGTCTCGGGAAAAAAAGCGAAGATGACGATCCTGAGAAGAAACCCCGAAAAAAATTCAGGATAACATTCTTTTTGTCATCTTTAAAAAAATAAAATAATAACAAATTACAATCATTTTAATTAATTATACACAGAATCAAAGTATAATTATATTAATATAATACTAAACATACTCGTAGTATGAGCTCCGAATCGCTTAAATCCAGGATTCATTGTCGCTTAAATAATCGGAGGAGTTTGGTTTTGATTACAATTTTGAATTTATTTATAAAAAAAAACAATGTACCACACCACAATGTCCTAATAAATATTAATTGTTGATTTAATTTAAAATAAATATTATATTATACATACTAGCGACTCACTCCCGGCTTCGCGCGGATTTATTTTTGGCTGTGCGTTGATAGTCAGTCAGAACAAACGGTTTTATAAGACGCATAGAATATACTTTTCTATATAAACTGATTAACTATATTAAATACAATTACACATTGAAAGCGAATTAATTACACGTTGTATCCTAGATAACGATATCGCATGCGATATTATCATCGAGGAAATAATGTAATTATGCGATATAGATATCGCATACGATATTTTGCGAATGACGTTTAGAATAGCGATCG
Source organism: Synanthedon myopaeformis (assembly GCA_944738685.1). NCBI lineage: Eukaryota > Metazoa > Arthropoda > Insecta > Lepidoptera > Sesiidae > Synanthedon > Synanthedon myopaeformis. The sequence goes on from OX122941.1 coordinate 3,967,030, forward strand.
AGGTTTTGAGGAAATACATTTTGAGATGTAGCCGTTTCATGATATCCTTCTCGGTTAGCCTTATTAATTTATAAATTAAAAACGTTCACGAATTTAAATAAAGTATAGTAGTTTATGAATTAAGCGGTAACGGTGGTTACCGCTTACCATTATTTGAAAGGTTGTTCCATCAATTAACAAGTAAAAATGAGAAAATAATCATTATAATTAAATATTATGATTTATTTTCTGCAAATCTATACTTATACTAATATTATAAAGAGGAAAGATTTGATTGTTTGTTTGTTTGCGTTGAATAGGCTCCGAAACTACTGGACCGATTTCAACAGCTAATTATATACAAAAACCTTCCTCGTTTATCGCTCTTTCCATTAGTGAAAACCGCATTAAAATACCCCCGCTTTTTGTATCTACCCGCCGCTTCCCGCCGTCCGTATCTAAGCGTATCTACAGACGGCAGGAAGCGACTTTTTTTACATATATACATACACTAGCTGGTGCCCGCGACTTCGTCCGCGTTGAACGATGAAAAGTGCCCTATGTCCTTTCTGATGTCGCAGACAACGTGTATGCAAAATTTCATTGTGATCGGTTCAGTAGTTTTTGCGTGAAAGAGTCACAAACATCCAAACATACTTTCGCATTAATACGGACGGATGTAAAGAAGATATAGTAGCTTATAACCATTTGCAATAATATTGAATAATATATCTTTTGAAATATAATATTGAAAGAATTATTTGAATAGTTGCCCTCGACATATAAACAAACTTACAAAATCAATATAACTCACGTCTTGTATAATATTAATACAGATAACACTATACCTTGAATAGTTGAGCTGAGCTGAGTAGAAAAATGTTTATTGAGACAATATATATATATATAGTCATTAAAATATACATATATTAAATGCCTAGTATTATTCAAAATGTTAAATATATGCACGATAGTTAAGGTATTATTCATTAAATTCTTATCTCATACAATCCGTGCGCGTTTCCACAGGACTCACAGACGATATTTTTGACGTGTTACGTTGACGTTTGTCGGGAGTTGTCATGCTCCTAGAACGCTTGACTCGTAAACCAACGCAATGATTAAAAATAAATTATACAAGTAGAGGAATTTGTCGTATATATACGGATCTGGCGAATTGGACACGAAAATAATTGTCTGATAAATCCGACTCTGGCGGCTAAAGGATTAACAAGGTGTGCCAGCAATTTCGTATGCGTGTTTTATTATTTGGATATTCGGTATAAATTTTTTGTTTGTAAACCGATTGAAATGAAACAAACACTAATTGTTACGGGAAGCTCGCTACAATACACCGGTAAAAATCGCATTCAAAACGTTTAAGCCGTTTCTGAGATTATCGTGCACAAACAGACAAAAATTCTAAAAATATTTTTTTTGAGCTCGGTAACTCAGTACAAATTGGTTTTTTTTTAAATATCTAATGAACAGACACGGCTCGTTTACGATTTTATTATAATAAAAAGTTTGTATAGATTTCAACTTAATGTTTTTAACTGTCATAAATTATTACCATAAAACATAAACAGTCATGTTATCATGTAATAGTACTTAATATCATTTTATTATACTATAACAAAGGGAGTTAACCTTTTAATTAGTACATTAGAGACAATTATTGTATTTTTATTAAATTTATTAATAGTTAAAATAAAATTTTACGCATTAAGATTAAATGAAATGCGAACATTTTTAAATAGCTTCTTATTATATTAATTCAGTAAAGGGGTCTTAAACTGGCATGACTAGTTAAATAATATAATTGTGAGTTAGTTAATAACTTATTAGACGATTATAATGAAATTTTGCAAACACGTTGACAAGTGTACGAAACGGACATGTGGTATCCTTAATGGTTCACGTATAGTTTGTAGTATAATTATTTACACTTATGGTTTCACTGAATACTTATTAAAAATTAATATATTTAAAATTACATTTTCTGATTATTCATTTATTTCCATTTATATATATACTACTATATATTGCTCTAGTGGTGTATATTATTTATTTGTAATATTATATAGTTGGCGTCCGTGAAGCCAACAATGAGGTCGAGGCACTGGTGCAAGCACTGGCAAGTATGGTACTATTGCCAATGCGATATTAATATTGTTCTCATTAAACTTATTCTGCTATTTGTGTTTCGAACTCAATAAAATTTCTTTTCTTTCTTTCTTAATCATAAAAAAAAAAAATCTTCCAGAGAGAAGCAAACGAAGTCGCTGGCAAAATTTACATAGCAATAAATTAATAAAAATATTACTAATTCATACGTATTAATTGTGCGCTGTGAACGAAGTATTAGGTCTGCATCGCGATAAAAATATTTGGGACGTCAATGTTATCGCGTTAGGTGATATTGGAAACAGTTTCAATTTCAATCTTTCTTGGTATAGTCATTGAGACAACGACAATAAATCACATTAATTTAAATAATTTTTTTTATATTAATTTAACAGGCAAATATTTGAATTTAAGAGTTTTTAATTAATTATTATGATTTTTTTTAAATAAATTTTAAACGTTCGTATTTTTTTATACATACATCACTAGCGACCAACCCCTGCTTTGCACGGAGTTGAAATTTTCAAAATTCCTTTCTTAACGGATGCTTAGGCTATAAAGTAAACCTAGCTTCTAGACAGCTTCTTCTTCTTCTTCAGCTTTCTAGACTTATTTAGTTTTGGTTGTGCGTTAATATAGTCAAGTCAGTCACTATAGATGATTTCTCTAATTGAGTTATTTTTTTTAAATAACGATATTAATCTTTGACTTAATATTTTAACATCACTTTTTAGGTGTTAAGTAATTATAGTCAAACATTGTGACTATATATGATGGTCGTGAAAATACTACTTATCATTATTTTTTAAATAATTTTTAAACGAATATTATTTTTTTATAAATATACCATATTGAAGTACATAAAAAGAATTTTTTTTTTAAATAATTTTTAAACGAATTCATAATTTGATATGTCCTATTTTCTCTGTTTTACTTGACCACTTTTTATCTTACGATATTAATTTTCGACATATTTTACCACAATTTTTCAGGTGTTAAGTAATTATAGTCAAACATTGTGACTACCTATATAATGTAATGTAATGATGATGACATACGAATTATACAATAATCGACACAGCATCCAATCTGCTAAGATCACTTTCCGTTGACACACTGCCCCAGTTCGCTCATAGCCGGCAGGTGAAAGCATTATTAGCAAAAAACTATACAACATTACATAATAACAGTAACAATATAATATTAATATTTACCTTATAAAAAAAATCCTTTAAATATCGTATCAAAAAAAAAAACGAAATCCACAAAGAAAATACTGCACTGCACACCAAAAATAAATAAATCACTTATTTATTTATGTTTAAAAAATTTAAAATAATAATAATATGTAAATTAAGGCACATATAAACACAGATACGTAATTTGAAGATGTCATAAAGAAAATGTTCATTTTTTTTTAAAAAAAAAATTTTAAATAGCAAATGTATGCTAGAGACGCGTTTGAACAAATCGGGCTTTACGGCCCGACTGCAAAGTATGGGGAGTAGTTCGGTTCATTCGACGACGTCGCAACACGAATGCATTCACTGCATTGTGCCATTCTATACTAAAGAAGGGATCTTTTCATGAGTTGATATATCCGATGGATGGCAATAAAATATTGGTAAGCATAGTATTTAGGGAACGTTCAAGTATTAAGTAACGCAATTTGGTGGTGGTGGTGGGGAGGGGGGTAATAAAATGTTGATAAGTATAGTATTTAGGGGACGTTCAAGTATTAAGTAACGCAATTTGGTGGTGGTGGTGGGGAGGGGGGTAATAAAATGTTGATAAGTATAGTATTTAGGGGACGTTCAAGTATTAAGTAACGCGATTTGGTGGTGGTGGTGGTGGGGAGGGGGGTAATAAAATGTTGATAAGTATAGTATTTAGGGGACGTTCAAGTATTAAGTAACGTAATTTGGTGGTGGTGGGGAGGGGGGTAATAAAATGTTGATAAGTATAGTATTTAGGGGACGTTCAAGTATTAAGTAACGTAATTTGGTGGTGGTGGGGAGGGGGGTAATAAAATGTTGATAAGTATAGTATTTAGGGGACGTTCAAGTATTAAGTAACGTAATTTGGTGGTGGTGGGGAGGGGGGTAATAAAATGTTGATAAGTATAGTATTTAGGGGACGTTCAAGTATTAAGTAACGCAATTTGGTGGTGGCGGTGGGGAGGGGGGTAATAAAATGTTGATAAGTATAGTATTTAGGGGACGTTCAAGTATTAAGTAACGCAATTTGGTGGTGGCGGTGGGGAGGGGGGTAATAAAATGTTGATAAGTATAGTATTTAGGGGACGTTCAAGTATTAAGTAACGCAATTTGGTGGTGGCGGTGGGGAGCGGGGTAATAAAATGTTGATAAGTATAGTATTTAGGGGACGTTCAAGTATTAAGCCTCGAGTTCACCAACTAACTAAGTAAACTTAAGTAGTAGTAACTTAGTAGCGTTTAACTTAAGTAGCTGTTTAAAATTTAAACAGCCGTTTAATAATATTTTTTTGTTCAAAATCGCTAAAATGCGGGTTAAATGCCCTAAACATCCGATTAACTTAATGATTAATCTGATGTTTAGGGCGTTTAACCCGCAGTTTAGCGATGGTGATCAACAAAATATTATTAAACGGCTGTTTAAATTTTAAACAGCCGTTTAAATTTTAAACAGCTGTTTAAAACTAACTACGTCTTAAAACGTGTTTAAAACTACGTCTGTTAGTGAACTCGAGCCTAAGTAACGCACTTTGGTGAGAGGGGGGGGGGGGGGGGGGGTTACTTGTAAAACGCGTGCGTTACAGGGACGTGAAGGGGGTTTTTTCGAACAACGCGTTACGTGACGTTATTTTTTTTTAAATTAAATAAGAAACTAGGCAATTAGATACTCCCCAAACAGCGTCCCTTTTCATTTATGTTTTACAGTTCTCCAAGCTGGTAACAACCCTTTTCGTTGATAAAAATGGTCACTTGGTTATTAGGTACGTAATGTTTAGGTGAGGGGGAGGGAGGGTACAGAAAAACGTCACGGCCCTTTACATGGGTGGGGGGGGGGGTAAAAAATCTTTTAAAATGGCGTTACGTAATACTTGAACGTCCCCTTATTTATTTATTTATGTACATATATATGTATATAACACACCTTACCATAGGGTACCTTTCATCCAGAAAAAAGAACTATTCTCGAGGGATAATTAAAAAAAAACTAACGCCTGGCCAAAGTGTTGTAGCAACACGAGGTCAACAGAAGTTGTCCCCATATAAATTTTGAAAAAAAAAAAAAATCCCTAAGGATGGGAAAATAGGGGTGATTTTTGGTTCACTCGCAGATTTTAATGCTGAGTTGTGTATTACAATTAAAAAAAAAGTAATCAAAAATTAAGCATGTAGTAGGTAATTACTTACTAGATTATAGCCACAAAAAATTGTAAAATAAAAATATTTTAACAAAAAAAAAAAAATTAAACCGCCGAATTTAATTTGCTTGTTTGGCGCCAACTCAAAATTTCTTAGATATACTAACACATTGAGATAATATGTACTAAGTACTAACATTAGTTTAAGAACTTAGTTATTAAGGTTAAATAAAATTATTTTTTGCTTTTCAGTTTTGCCGGGCTAATTAATTTTTTTTTAAAAAGTTTTTTTTTTTTTGTAAAAATAATCCTGTTTGATTTTCAAAAAACTAACTACATCTAGTCGTGAATAAGTTTGTATAAATAATATTTGCTAAAATTGAATACAAAAAAATCATAAAAGCATATTATTTCTTATGATGACTTTAAATTAGCTACGATTATTTTATTTATTTTCTTGTAATAATTCGGCTTTATTAATATAATATTATCATTTAATAATTTAATAAAATGTGTACAATAAAAAATCAACGAATAGGAGAATTACTATGACGACAAGTGGTAAAAGAAATACCGGTGTTACTTGTCATAATAAATTGGCAATGCTCAAAAGCAATAAACTAATTCAATTGAAAAACATAATAAATAACCAATTAAATAATTACATTAATAAAATATAATAATAAAAACATTTGAATTATAAAATGAGATACATCTTTTATACAGTAATTATGATTAGTATAGCTTTTTTATTTATTTTAGTAATAAATAATAATAAATAAATAAATATCTTCAAACATTCCACACAGCAACATCTAGTTCCACATTAAGCAACTAATGCTTGTATTATGGATAACAGACAGTTGATATAATACATAGATTACTTTTTTTTTGTAAATAAATACATATTATAAATATAAAATAACCACGACTCAGGTAAAAAGGTAAAATGTTAACATATAAACATTCGCCCCTAGCGGGATACGATTCCGCGACCGTTTGGTTAACAGCTACGGTTACTAGCCACTAGACCAAAGTAACTGCTTTGATGTTCTATTGAACTCTCTTTCAACACGTGTCAAGTAGGCTAACAGCCATTTAAAGTCACCGGTAACCGGAAATGATGGAGATGATATATACCTTTGTTTGTACTGTAAAAGTCACAAACATTAAAAAGAAAATAATTTAAAAAAAAATACGCCTACAGAAGGATGCAGTGAATCGAGTGCATAATTTAATAAAACATAAAATTATTTCTAAAAGTAACGAATTAACACTTTATTTGTTGTTGGTGAAAGACAGTTAAACAAAAGTTTAAACAAATTGTTAATAGGATTTCAAACAACATGAACTTTATGAACTTATTATGGGCCTCGTAAGAAAGCTCAACGTCGCTCAACGAGCTATGGGTTCAGCTCGGGTTTATACAAAGACATTTTTATATTTATTTATATTAGATGGGTTTGCTCTTGGCCAACAACCAGCTGTGTGTCAAGGATGAGGCCTAAGATGTAGCGCACCTCATTCTCAACCCAGAAGATGCCTATTCACTCGAACTTTGAAAAGATTTGGGTTATATAAGCTCGGAAATACAGATGCCTGCAGGGAGTTCCAAAAGTTGGCAGTGCGCATTATAAAGGACCAGCCGGTGCCCGCGACTTCGTCCGCGTTGAACGATGAAAGGTACCCTATGTCGTTTCTGGTGTCCCAGACAACGTGTACGCAAAATTTCATGGTGATCGGTTCGGTAGTTTTTGCGCGAAACAGTTACAAACATCCAAACATACTTTCGCATTTATAATACTAGCTGGTGCCAGCGACTTCGTCCGCGTTGAACTATGAAAGGTACCCTAAGTCGTTTCTGGTGTCCCAGACAACGTGTATGCAAAATTTCATAGTAATCGGTTCAGTAGTTTTTGCGTGAAAGAGTTACAAACATCCAAACATACTTTCGCATTTATAATACTAGCTGGTGCCCGCGACTTCGTCAGCGTTGAATGTAGAAAGGTAACCTATGTCCTTTCTGGTGTCCCAGACAACGTGTATGCAAAATTTCATAGTGATCGGTTCAGTAGTTTTTGCGTGAAAGAGTCACAAACATCCATACATCCAAACATACTTTTGCATTTATAATACTAGCTGGTGCCCGCGACTTCGTCCGCGTTGAACTATGAAAGGTACCCTATGTCCTTTCTGGTGTACCAGACAACGTGTATACAAAATTTCATAGTGATCGGTTCAGTAGTTTTTGCGTGAAAGAGTCACAAACATCCAAACATACTTTCGCATTTACAATACTAGCTGGTGCCCGCGACTTCGTCAGCGTTGAATGTAGAAAGGTAACCTATGTCCTTTCTGGTGTCCCAGACAACGTGTATGCAAAATTTCATAGTGATCGGTTCAGTAGTTTTTGCGTGAAAGAGTTACAAACATCCATACATCCAAACATACTTTCGCATTTACAATACTACCTGGTGCCCGCGACTTCGTCAGCGTTGAATGTAGAAAGGTAACCTATGTCCTTTCTGGTGTCCCAGACAACGTGTATGCAAAATTTCATAGTGATCGGTTCAGTAGTTTTTGCGTGAAAGAGTTACAAACATCCATACATCCAAACATACTTTCGCATTTACAATACTACCTGGTGCCCGCGACTTCGTCAGCGTTGAATGTAGAAAGGTAACCTATGTCCTTTCTGGTGTCCCAAATAACGTGTATAGAAAATTTCATGGTGATCGGTTTACTAGTTTTTGCGTGAAAGAGTCACAAACATCCATACATCCAAACATACTTTCGCATTTATATTACTAGCTGGTGCCCGCGACTTCGTCCGCGTTGAACGATGAAAGGTACACTATGTCCTTTCTGGTGTCCCAGACAACGTGTATACAAAATTTCATGGTGATCGATTCAGTAGTATTTGCGTGAAAGAGTCACAAACATCCATACATCCAAACATACTTTCGCATTTATAATATTAGTACGGATTAGTAAGGAAGTACGAATGTTTTAAAGCGCTTGGTCCGAAAAAGAGGGATTTGGACAAGATGCGAATCAGAAATGAGGAGATCTGTAGACGTACGAAAGTTACCTGATCTTATTACTCCATCCGTTCTTTATCCCTTATCCTTAATCCTTATATGGTCGGCGGCGCACTTACAGCACCCTTTAACGACCCCGTGTGATGAGTGGTAAGGGTATTTGCCTAACGTCTCAGGAATCCCGAGTTCGATTCCCGGCGGGGTAGACTTTGGAAATGAACTTTTCAAAGTTGGCTCTGCTCAGGATTTGGAAACGGCACACTGAGTTTTCGAAGTAATTTTGGGCAACCCATCTGGCGGCAGTAGGTAACCACACCCTTATAGAAGACCACCGTGAAATAACAGCATATATATGTGCTATTCTGTTTCTGTGAGTGAGTTAGGGATGTCAGAGTATATTACCCCATCCCAAACATCTTACATAACGCATTATAACATCTTTTATAATGCGCACTGCCAAGGTTTGGAACTCCCTCCCTGCATCTGTATTTCCGAGATCATATAACCCAAATCTTTTCAAAGTTCGAGTGAATAGGCATCTTCTGGGTTGAGAATGAGATTCGCTCCATCTTAGGCCTCATCCTTGCTACACAGTTGGTTGTTGGTCAAGAGCAAACCCATCTTTTATAAAAAAAAATCCCTTCCTTATCCCTTACATTAATCCTTCTATGCGGTCGGCGGCGCACTTACCATCAAGTGGACCGTCAGCCTGTCTGTCGATCTTAACATTATTAAGGTCATAGTTGGCCAAGCCAGAAATCTTACTAAAGACCATTGAGTCAGAGTATTACTTTATCCACTTGACCGTCGTCTGAGTGACTGACTCATTCTATCGTATATATTTCATTTTGCTTAATAAACTTAATTATGTTCACTATTGGGTAAGAGGCTTGACACGCGATAGTTTTATATACCAGTAGCTTTACCAAGAGTTATAATGACAGCACTCGCTAGCGAGAGCGTAAAATATTTATATGGAATATTGTAAATTTGACATTGACAGTTGACAGTTTTTATATAAAAGTTTACGCACTCGCTAGCGAGTGTAAAATATTTATATGGAATGTTGTCAATTTGACATTGACAGTTGACAGTTTTTATATAAAAGTTTACGCACTCGCTAGCGAAAGTGTAAAATATTTATATGGAATGTTGTCAATTTGACATTGACAGTTGACAGTTTTTCATATTAATGTTTTACGCACTCGCTAGCTAGAGCGTAAAATATTTATATGGAATAATGTCAATTTGACATTGACAGTTGACAGATTTTTATATTAATGTTTTACGCTCTCGCTAGCGAGTGAGCTCATTGTAAACTCTTTGCAAAAGGTACTGTTGAGTATTGCTAAAGTGTAACTCGTATCTATAATTATTTGTAAAGTAGACACTGTCATTATTTATTTTTATTATGCCATTTTCAAAATTAAAAAATAATTAGGTAAGCAATATAACACCTGACATCTTTATTACTATTAGGGCCTCTTTCACCAACTACAAGTAATGTGTTGATTAGTTACTTTTAGAAATAATTTTATGTTTTATTAAATTATTCACTCGGTTTACTGCATCCTTCGATAGGCGAATTTTTTTTATATTATTTTCTTATTAATGTTTAGGACTTTTACCGTACTAACAAAGGTATATATCATCTCCTTAATTCCCGGTTACCGGTGACTTTAAATGGCGGTTAGCCTACTTGACACACGGTGAAAGAGGCCCTTACACATTTGCCAGGCGTTAGTTTTATTAATTTATAATATTCCTTGTGAACAGTACTTTTTTTCTGATCTATGACGGAACGAGCTCACCCAGAAGATGCATATTCATTAGAACTTTGATAAGAGTTGGATTATATGAGCTCGAAAACACAGTTCCAAACTTTGACAGTGCGCATTTTAAAGGATGTTTTAAAGCGTTTGGTCCTAAATAAGAGGGATTTCGACAAGATGAGGATGGTAACCAGACGTATGTATGAATGTCCGATAGAAGACAGGGAAAGGCAGTAAGTATGACCTCATATAGAGCCCTGAGACTATTGTCTAAGGGCCTACGACACGGTTAAGACTGCGCCGAGCGTAAGACGCTGGCGTTGTTTAGGTATTTCGCTAGATGTCGCTAGTGTATATGAACGCACACAACAACGAACGTTTGACCGGTCGACCGAATTCAAAGGAACATAACTCATTTATTTTTTTTAAATTGGGGTTTATATATTATGTAAATGTAAACACAATAATTGTGAAATGAAGTATACTATTATAGTGTCTTTTGTATTTAAATTAAAAAAAAAACTTTATAAATATTTGATTTCACATTTCTATATGAAACCATGACTACGGAAAGATATGCGTATTTTTGAATCGTGTATGTATGGTATGCTATGTTGTGTATTTTTGGTATGTTGTCTACAAGGACATTAGTTAAGATTGGTGGTATTGATCTTTAGTTTTTTTAACGTAGTTGGAAGTAGTTTAGAAGTATTTGTAGTTACAAGTAGTGATTTTATCAACTTAAAGGGCCTTTTTGGCCTTTTTAGCATATTTCGTTCGGTGCAGTCTTAATAAAGCCCTGGATAGGAGGACGGCGACGAGGCTTACTTATCCGACCCTTTAACTTTCTCTTCAAGTAAGTTATTCAAGTAAGTTATACAAATAATATATATTCAAATAAGTAAGTATGTGTTTACGTAATATATATATATAAAAGAAATTACAAGTATGAAGTAAAAGTACTAAAGAGTAATTAAATCATTGGAATTTGGAAGTAGGGCGACCAAATAATGACAGAGACAAAACAGAGAATTTCCATTTACTTGAAACGCAACGGTGTATTCTACTCTATCGTCCAAATAAATACTTGACGGTGCCTGCGACTTCGTACGCGTTCAAAAATGAAAAATATAGAAAGAAAGAAAGAAAGAAAGAAAGAAAGAAATTTATTCGCTGCACGAAGGACATTAACATTAAATAAAAAACAGAAACAACAAAAACAAAATGACAGAAGAAAATTAATAAAAAACAGACAGGTAAGATGTGTGTGTCCTCACGGCGGTGAATCGGATACTGGCTCAGCATTGTGCCGAGGTGCTAAACAGGCTCAGCAGCCTACAGCGCTGATTTTCAGCCAGCACCGTGTGACTCACGCGAACGCCATACAGATATATTATATAATGTACATAGATAGCTTGAATAATTAAATACATAGATAAATAATATAACAACTTATAATGCAATAATAGTAGTAATAATAGATAATAATAGTATTCTCAATAATATCAATAAAAATATAACCCTATTTAAAATTATAAATTTAGCCAATTATAAATGGAAACCATCCAGGGACCCACTCAAATATTTGTATATACACAAAATTTCATCCAAATCGGTTCAGCCGTTTAGGAGTTAGGTGAATAAATGCTGGATTAAAAAATTATGATTTTTGGAGCGTCAACAAATGACCCCTAAGCTTACGCCTAAAGGTGTATCTGCTAGGCGCTCCTTGGATAGGAGGAGGGAGATCATTCCAGCATTTGGACGCAGCAAACCTGAAACTTCCTCGAAAGGCCGTGGTCCTGTGCACAGGCACGACAGCAACCACCCCAAACCTGCGCGCACGTCTGGGCCATTGGAGCTTCCTAAAAAGGTAGGACGGCGTTTCGTACCGTACCACCCCAAACAGCAGAGTGGCGAGGTGAAGGCGTCGGCGTGCAGACATATTCAACAGGCCAGCGGCGCTCAAATACGGAGTGATATGGGAACGAGGAGGAATATGAAAGCAAAAACGAGTGCATGCGTTTTGCACTCGTTGTATCAGCCTCTTAGAGCGGCCGGTAATGCAGCCATCATAAACGACATCACAATAATTTAATCTAGATAATATAAGCGACTCACAAAGCGTGACACGCAAATCGACACTAAGGTAATCGCGTACATTATATAGAACTTTGAGGCGATAGAAGCAGTTGCTCACAACTTTAAGAATGTGACTCTCGAAGCGTAACTTGCCGTCCATGAGGAGGCCGAGATTGTTTGCTTCCATTACCCGCTCTATTGGTTCGCCCATGACGGCTACATCCCTGCCGGTTAGAGCTTCGAGACTATTACGGATTTGATTCTCAGACCCGAAAATCACGTATCTCGACTTGCCCGGGTTGAGAACTAAACAGTTCCTGTCCGACCAAGAGGAAACACGATCGAGGTCCGCATTGATGCTGTCCACTGCAGAAAACATGTCCGAAGGCGAGCTGGAAAAGTACAGCTGCAGGTCGTCCGCGTACAGATGGTATCTGCTGTCCTCTATACTGTTAATAATGTCAGCGCTATACAATATAAACAGCAGGGGACCCAGAATTGAACCCTGCGGGACCCCCCTCATCACAGGACAAAAGGAGGACCGCAGAGCAACTCCATCCATCCCCCGCAACGCAACAATCTGCGCACGGCCTGACAAGTAACTGTCGAACCACCTCAACGTAGTGATATCAAAGCCGTAATAGGACATCTTGGACAACAGCAAGGGCACGCTAATGCAGTCGAAAGCCCTGGAGAAGTCTAAAAGCACCAATATAGTACTTTTACCAGCATCCCGAGCCTGCAATATGTTATCGACTACGTCAAGTAATGCAGTTGCTGTCGACCGACCCTTGCGAAAACCCGACTGCAGTTCAGGCAGGATGCCGTTTTTCTTCAGGTATTCCGACAGCTGATCGCACACTACCCTTTCTATTATCTTTGATGCACAAGGAAGGATGCTAATGGGACGAAGTTCGGTTAGGTTTATAGGATTAGGTTTCTTAGGTAACGGTATCACTTGAGCGATTTTCCAGTCAGTTGGGAACGTCATAGTCTCTATACTTTTGTTTATAATATACGTCAGTATAACAGAAATTTTCGGAAGTCATAACTATCATGTCAATATCAATCAAGTCTAGTCCCTTCGCGGTTGTTCTAATTGAGGTAATAATCTTTGTAACACTCGCAACATTCGTGGGGGAAAGAATAAATTTATTGTCACTGTATCTGTCAAATTCATAACGCGTCAGGTCAGATATTGTTACGTCCGATTTTCCAGGTGTATTAAGGAAGTGCTGGTTCATTAAATCCGGGTCATTAAAATTTGTAGGTAAATCAGTTTGTGTCTGTGAGTCGGGGAGAATAGTACGCTTCAAGTTTTTCCATAGGGTCTTTGAGTCAGTAATGTTATTAATGTGGTGCTTGAAGAAGGCACGCTTCTCGTTATGAATGGCTTCAATTACAACGCGCTTCAAGTCCAGGTAGTATTGCTTATGTACCTCACTGTTCGAACGTTTATATTTAGCATAAGCTTTATTCCTAAGGCGCATCATAAGCTTCACATTGCTTGTTAGCCATGGTTAGCCATAGCACCTGAGAAAATACATATATGAGTACTTTCCTTCCTACTAATATATATTAGTATACCTACATAGCTGTTGCACGTGGTTTCGTCCGCGTAACTTTATAAAATATAGCCTACGTTACACGTTGACAATTCAGCTATCTATATAGGTGAAAGGCCCAGTGGTTTTTGAGTTATTCATTACTAGCTGGTGCCCGCGACTTCGTCCGCGTTGAACGATGAAAGGTACCCTATATCCTTTCTGGTGTCTCAGACAACGTGTATGCAAAATTTCATGGTGAAAGGTTCAGTAGTTTTTGCGTGAAAGAGACACAAACATTCATACATCCAAACATACTTTCGCATTCAAGATACTAGCTGATGCCCGCGACGTCGTCCGCGTTCAACGGTGAAAGGTTCCCTATGTCCTTTCTGGTGTCTCAGACAACGTGTATGCAAAATTTCATGGTGAAAGGTTCAGTAGTTTTTGCGTGAAAGAGACACAAACATTCATACATCCAAACATACTTTCGCATTCAAGATACTAGCTGGTGCCCGCGACGTCGTCCGCGTTCAACGGTGAAAGGTTCCCTATGTCCTTTCTGGTGTCTCAGACAACGTGTATGCAAAATTTCATGGTGAAAGGTTCAGTAGTTTTTGCGTGAAAGAGACACAAACATTCCTACATCCAAACATACTTTCGCATTCAAAATACTAGCTGGTGCCCGCGACGTCGTCCGCGTTCAACGGTGAAAGGTACCCTATGTCCTTTCTGGTGTCTCAGACAACGTGTATGCAAAATTTCATGGTGAAAGGTTCAGTAGTTTTTGCGTGAAAGAGACACATACATCCACACATCCAACAACTTTCGCATTTATAATATTAGTAAGAAAGTAAGATAAGTACGAATGTTACTTGCTGATAAAGCAGCTTTCTATATGTGAAAGAATTTTTAAAAATAGGTCTAGTATTTTTTGTATTTATTCATTACTAGCAGTGCATGGATTTTTTCGCTCTTTCCAATGGTAAGAACCGTATTAATATCCGTTGGGCGGTTTAGAGAAATTTAGCGGAGAAACAGACAGAGTGACTTTATTTTATAATGTACTTGCTGTTGCACGCGATTTCGTCCGCGTAACTTTATAAAATATAACCTAATAGCTGGTGCCCGCGACTTAGTCCGCGTTGAAAAAGAAAATATATGAGTAATAAAATAACGCCTGACGCTGTGACGACGGTGGCGCCGCCACGCGACCTTATCTATATTATCTAAGAGCAGACGACAGCAGACGACTTGCGATCGCGTATGCTGCCATACAGAAATGATGCACTTTAATTTTAGTTATTGTCCGTAAGAGGCCTTATCTCAAACCACACCTTTGTTATTTATTAGTTACATGATACCAAAAACACGATTTAGTGTGATATTGCACAAATTGATAGAAAGTTTTCGCCTGTCGCAAGTTGGTCGCAAGTCGTCTGCTGTTAGATAATAAGGCAGCCGCACATTGCGGGCCAACTAATGACTTTTTACTAAGATAATAATGTTTTTAAAGTAAACATTTCTCTTCTAACGGTTTTAACGCTTGATTTAATGTACACATAAAAGTTTTAATATGACAGAAAGTAATTATATCTATATTCGGAACAAACAAACATCTCGTGTGACCGTGACCCATTTTTTTATAAACTCTTTTTTGTAATCTATGCTATTATTATAAAGATTTGTATTTTTGTTTGTAATGAATAACTCAAAAACCAGTTGGCCGATTTTAAAAATTCTTTCACCTATATAGATAGTTACATTATCAACGTGTAACGTAGGCTATATTTTATAAAGTTACGCGGACGAAGCCACGTGCAACAGCTATGTATTTATACTAATATTATAAAGGGAAAATATTTACATTTTTGTATTTTTTGAATAAACTCAAAAATTACTGGACCCATTCTAAAAATTCTTTCATCCATAGAAAGCTACATTATCAGCGAGTAACATACGAGCTATATTTTATAAAGTTACGCGGACGAAGTCTCGTATAAAAGCTAGTATTTTACAAAGTTACGCGGCTTTATACATGCGTTTACACATAAATAAATAAATAAATAATAATAAATAAATATATTCACACAGTCTAGTTCCACAGTAAGCAACTAATGCTTGTATTATGGATACCAGACAGTTGATATAATACATAGATTACTTTTTTTTTTTTGTATATACATACATATTATAAATAAAAAACATCTATGACTCAGGTACAAAGGTAAAATGTTAACACATAAACATTTTCCCCTAGCGGGATTCGAACCCGCGACCGTTTGGTTAACAGCTAGAGTTACTAGCCACTAGACCAAACGTGTCGTCATGATGATGTGTCAACATGATTTTAAACATTTTATAAATTTTTTAAATTCCATCAGATTCAGGTATACCTTCCACTGATCACACTTCGCGCTTAATCGAGGTAACTACAAGTAAAGTGTTGATTAGTTACTTTTAGAAATAATTTTATGTTTTATTAAATTATGCACTCGGTTCACTGCATCCTTCGATAGGCGATTTTTTTTAATTATTTTCTTTTTAATGTTTGGGACTTTTAACGTACAAACAAAGGCATATATCATCTCCTTACTTGACACATGGTGAAACTATATCAAACTTATTAAAGTAATAACACAGATTAATGTACATAGTATAATATAATATAATAATCTAATATGTTAGCAATATTAATATTTTTTTATTTTTTTATTTTTTCATTTATCATATACTTATATATATATATATATATACAGCATAATGTTAAGCTAAGTTTTACAATGGTGTAAACATAAACTCATTAGAGTTTTACCGCACACCATGCTCATATTAAGAATATATACAGACAAGGTATTATCAAAATACATACAAACAGATAATATATATATATAACGGATCAGGGTAGGCCGAAGTGGGAATCGGGGCGTTATCTTGGGCATCGGACATAGCGACGGGCTTCAGATAAATCAAAATCTCAATTTACAAGTTGGCTTCGTGGAAACTGACAAGTCTCTTGGCAAGAGATGGAGATCGTTCCTCTTCCTCTTAAAAGTCTTAATCAAATGTGAATCCACCCTCCTTATCCCCGCCAAGGGCCATGTCCAAGCGAGTGGAACCAAAATCGCTTAACCAATCAGCGCTGTCCAATTCTCGTTGAGTTTCCAGTTAACCAACATTACAATCTTAATCGACATCCAATCAGAAAGAGCATACGGTCATGTTTAACAGATTGACCAACTTAAAAATTAAATTAAAATAAGAAATGTTACCATTTTAAATAATAAGCGCAGTAGACACAGAACATAAAGAAAAACAATATTGCCAGATAGAAAACTGAATGTAGGACGATAAACGTAACGCGATGTCGCCACGCATAGACTACAATTAATCGTTGCGAACTGGTGGCGCCACCCTTACACTCCGACATATATATATAAAATTCCATACTTACCATATAGGGAAAATTAATTACGGTCACAATATCATCTTCTGTCAACGCTCCGGATTCTTCTTGATCAAAATTGAAACGTTTTCTTCAACATATATTTGACTGTGTCGTTGTTACCGTAACCCAATATAGTTCGCTCTCGATACTCTCTGAAACAACAGGTGGTTAATTCAAAATGATATTGAATGTTATATGTGACAGTGCAGGGCTCGTCTCTATTGTGGAAATTATGACGCAACTAACTCGAGTGAATATTTTTTTATCTATCCTGCATTGTTGAGTTTCGGTGAGTGGAGGGATGCCAGAGCTCATTTCCTCATCCCTTATCCTCATCTCTTATCTTTAATCATGATTTTTTTTTTATAATGGGTTAGCTCTTGGCCAGCAAATAGCTGTGCAGCAAAGACGAGGCCGACGATGGAGCGGCTAACCCAGAAATAGCCTATTCACTCATATTTAAAAAAGATTTGGGTTATATGAGTTCGGAAACACAGACACAGGAATGAGTTCGAATCCTTGTCAGTGCGTATTATGAAAGAGTTTTTAAAACGTTTGATACGAAAAAGAGGAATTTCGACAAGATGAGGATGGTGACCTTTGTGGCGTTGCTTGTTTTATAGGTGACGGTAGCCAATAACCATCAAGTGGACCGTAAACCTGTCTGACGACCTTAATATAAAAAAAGTGACGTCCGCTATTGTTCACAAAACATGATTTTCTTTAAACATTTGTTGCTATGTAACGAAAATCATGAAATTTCATACAAGCTCTGTTGAATAACAAATTTTACACGTATATCTATTATATATTAATGTGTAGAAGTTGTGTTTCAATGTAGGTACATAAGTTATAAATTTAATAGTTATCGTAATGACAAGTAGGCTGACAGTTCACTTGATGGTAGATGGTTACTGTAATATATGTAGGTAGTCAACAATTATTCTTGAGTCAAGCAAGGTAATTCAAAAACTGTATCAACATTCTGTAATAAAATGTATCATGAGCTAGACGACTTTTAATTGTAACTTTAACCAAGTCAAAGACTTTTCAGTTACCAACAACTATAAAAACAAAGAATACCAGAGGTTAAAATGTTACAGGTCAAGAAGAAGGTAATTGACTTTGACATATTTTAATCACGCAGCGAAACAACAGCACAAAGTGGTGTCATTTCACGGTGATCTTCTGTAAGTCATCCATACTATCAATACTATTTCATACTATCCATACTCTATGGAAGGTGCCCGCGACTTCGTCCGCGTTGAACGATGAAAGGTACCCTATGTCCTTTCTGGTGTTACAAACATATAATATTTATTTTTATTTTAAATATACATATAAAATAAATATTATAGTATGTTTGAATGAATGGATGTTTGTAACTCTGCATACACGTTGTTTGGGACACCAGAAAGGACATAGGGTACCTTTCATCCAGAAAAAAAGGACTATTCTTGAGGGATCAATAAAAAATAAAAAACTAACGCCTGGCCAAAGTGTTATGGCAACACGATATTGCTTTTTTTTTATTTTCACATGGACGAAGTCGCGGGCACCAAAATCAAATATCAAAAATCAAAATATTTATTTATCAATTAGGTTTCTACAAGAAACTCTTACGATCGTCATTACAAACTTTTATTCTTGCACTATAGTGCTCTACATATAAAATATACTCTTTTACTAAACACAACATTTTTTCACTTTGCACTATACTTATTCAGGAGTTTCACTGTGATTTTACTGTATAAAAACTGTACCAGATTAGATGTCCATAATCATTTCCTATAACTTGTAGAGCTATTGTTAACACTTTTTAGACGTTAGGTATTATTTAAGCCTATATTGTTCTAATAGCTATAGTGTCAAACATTATAGTGGGAAAACTTTTAAATGGATTTTTTTAAAGTATAGGTAACATAATCTCAGCTGTAAGAAGTCCACTGCTGGACATTCATTGGCCTCCCTTATAAATTTTCCAACTGTCAGAAGCACCGGGAACTTTGTTAAATTATAAAAATTAATTTATTAAAAATAATTAACTTATTAAGATGGCAAAAGGAATGTCACAACTTAGAGTATATATACTCTGACCTTCATATTTGAAGTTGATTTTGATTATACTTATAGCAGAGTTAAATCGACATTAAATCTATGATCAAACATCATGTCCTTTGTTCAATGCACTATAATTATGCCATTGTCGTCTTACATAATTCCTCATTATTTAATTATTATACACTTGCGACCTGCCACCAGCTTCGCATATTGATAAATAATACGTACTGACAAAAAATTTAAATTATTATAAAAATAAACTAACACAATATAAGTAAAATCAATTTGTCACTGACAAAAAATCTCTGTACTTGCTCTATACAGAGCGTAAAGCGTCACGTCATCACGTGACTAGGATATTCAGAGATATCTAACATTATAAAAATGATATTAAATATGGCTTTACAAATTTTAAAGGGTAGCAGCAACCCTTTAAATTTTATCAAAAATTAAGACATATATAAAAAAGCTCTTTATTTTAATGCTACGAGAGTATTGTAAGAGAAACCTCATGAATCGTATTCTCATTATATTTATTTTTTTACTAATAATATTATAAAGAGGAAGAATTATTGGCATACAGTGCCAATAATAAGAATCATTTAATCTTTTTTTTTTTTTTTAATTAAAGATGGGTTTGCTCTTGACCAACAACCAACTGTGTAGCAAGGATGAGGCCTAAGATGGAGCGAACCTCATTCTCAACCCAGAAGATGCCAATTCACTCGAACTTTGAAAAGATTTGGGTTATATGAGCTCAGGAGTTCCAAACCTTGGCAGTGCGCATTATAAAGGATGTTTTAAAGCGCTTGGTCCGAAATAGAGGGATATCGACAAAATGAGGATGGTAACCATTTGTACGTCTGTATGTCCGATGAAAGAAAGGGGAAGGCGGTATGAGTTCATGCAGCTCTTGAGCACACTCTCCGAAGTACATCTTATAAAAGACACATAGACTGGCAATTATTATTGGCGTTAAGGTAGTAGGTATTTTAGAGCGTACTAAAAATCCTAAATGATTCTCGATAATATATACTAATTAATATCAATTAACAAACAAACAATAAAATCTTTCCTCTTTATAATTAAAGAGGAAAGATTTGTTTGTTTGTTTGCATTGAATAGGCTCCGAAACTACTGGACCGATTTGAAAAATTCTTTCACTGTTGGGAAGCTATATTATCAGCGAATAACATAGGCTATATTTTGTAAAGTTACGCGGGAGAATGCAACAGCTAGTTTATTTTTAATAAAAACAAATTTTTGAAAATATTGAAAACTGGTTGGGAAATGGATTAGTTACGATAAGAATGTGTGGAAAAATCGTGTTCAAAGCACGGATAAGCTCCACAGACTCAGGAGAAACCCGGATAAGGTGATGCCACGTGAGCCCGGATAAGATAACCCCAACGCGTTTGAGGACCCTCGTTTGTGTTACGACATAAAGTTGCTATACACATACTTAATCATTCCTATTACGCTCGATTAAACCTTTTGTTGACGCTCAAGCATACTTTGGATTGTTCAATAATTACTTTAAAATTTTAGAATTCAAATATATGTCTAAGATATATAAAGATATATAATAAGTTAATTTTGCTTGTTTACGAATAAAAGTACTGTTATTAATAATTATATTTATCTGTAGTTAATTGTAGAAAGTATTGTTTTAGCTTATAAGTATGTGATGTTTTTGTATAATATGTTAAATTTTTAATATTTGTTATACAAAACAAATGGCCCACGAGGGTGATGTACAAAAAAAAGACGGCGTGAAGGAACACCGTGGGTTTTTAGTGGGTAGAAGTCCCACATACCCCACCGATCTCCCCGTGGTCGATGGGAATCTGGTTCGCAAAATTTTCCCACGCAAAAGGTACTTGCCTTCTTTTGACCGATATAATCTGTCTGTCGCTAAAATTTTTACAGTAATTTCAGCCGTTGCAATGAAAAGAAAAGTTCAGACAAAAAACGTGCCGACATTCAGAATCTAACGGTAACATAAACGGTAATACTAATTGCCTTTGACAGCGGTTAAAAAGTGTACCTTGAAGTTTTTTCAATGGCTTGTTGACTAGAAAGTTTTGCGATTTTTAAAAATTTATTTATTTATTTATTTATTCATTTATTTATTTATTTATTTATTTATTTATTTATTTATTTATTCATTTATTCATTTACTTAAACACAATATACAACACTCATTTAAATTATAGGAAAGCACAACATTATTTGAGAACATCAAAAATAACAAATACTTACCTACCTAGAACTATTTAGTCAATGCAATACAAATCACCGAAGCCAGTGCATGGAGGCTTTACGGTCAATATGGGGCTCATGAAGAGCCTTGTAAAAGCGCCCGTGCAGATCTTTCTCCTTCCATACGGCTCCCCTGGCAGAGGCGCTCAGTACCACCAGATCCCGCCACAAGAATCAATCAGGAAAAAATTTCTAAGTTTGCACATCTAACGGTTGTGCATGGTCTTGGCACTTGTATTATTATTATTTTTCTATTTAACTCGTTTCCCCCTCCAAAAGCCAAAATGAGGAGGAGACGGTGTTACCCCCGACAGAAGCACAGTCGGTCGGGGTATTATTATTATTATATTATTCAAGTACCTATATATTTTTCTTTCTTAGTTTTAAATTTTTTACAATATAAATAAAAAAACAATAATAAAACCTAGAGTTCCACAAATAGCGGGACAAGGCTACTGGTGGTTAGGGCTGCAGAGTGAGGAACTTCCTAACAATTCGTGCCGTATCAAGAAGTACCGCCCTCTGTATCTGACCCTTGATCCATCCATCTAGCGAGAGACTCTTAAGATGTTGGTCGAGGCTCTTCGCTATAAGACTATCGGGACGATGATTGTGAGCCAAGTCTATGTACTTGGTAAGTTTTTTTTTTTTTTTTTACTTAAATCCCTCCAGCATTATGCGCTGAAGCCTATATCTACATTTCTCTTTCATACCAGTTCTCGCTCACTTGCCTCTCGTACTTTCATGCTTCATACTTTGTCTTTCTTACATTCATCCTCATTCATTCCATTGCGGATGGGATTTCCGCCTATCAATTCTTGATCTGACTATCTATTATTTTATTTCTTATTTTATTATTCCTTACTCTTAGCAGATAGGGTGACACAGGGTAAATAATTAGACACTATACTTACAATATTATTACACAGACGACATTAAAAACATTTTGAACACAGCTTGCTAAACATTAAATAATTATTCTTTAAAACATTAACATTATTGAAATTCGGTAATTTAAAACATTAACAATATTTAAATTCGGGAATATTAAATTTTTATTTAAAACATTAATTTAAATACGTCAATAATTAAGACACTAAGCATTAAATAATACAATATTAACTTTAAGTTCCGCAAACATCTCTGTATAATATATCAAAAAATACAATAATTAATTTATATTTAGTTTAATATTTACAATTTTAGTCTTTATTTCTCCTTATTGCTTTTTCTGCTATCTTTTTACAGTAGTTAAGGAATTTATCCCTTCTATCGCTCCTCATTTACTTGGTAAGTTTGTCTTTCTCGTCTTTCACGAGATTTTCGTCATGTGGAACAGTAATGTTATTATTATTATTATTATTTTATATTAAGGTCGGCAGAGAGGCTGACGGTCCATATGATGGTAGGTGGCTACCGTCTCCTATAACACACGCAAATCCATAAGTGCTGCAAAGCGCTGCCGACTAAGTACGAGATATTAGGATTAAGGATAAGGGATTGTAAAGGCTCAGGAAAATGGGCTTCGGCATCCCTTACCCACTTACCGAAACACAACAGCACATATGCTGTTATTTCACGGAACCCTAGAACAGAGCGCTCTAACCACTCAATAATATATTATGAACATATAAAATGTTTTATAACTTTTCTAGGATCTATTTACATTTATATCCTGTACTAGGTATATTATATCATCGATAAAATATTAATTACTAATTAGTACTTTATATATGCTTGTATCTACTCATTAATAAATAGGCATTGCATCTTTTAGTGGAAAAACGGGGGAGGGATAATCATGCCAGAAAAGGTGATTGATTCTTTTAGAAATTGTATGCAGCACCTTGGGTACAGCACTGCTATCTTTGAAACGATATTACTATTAACTTCGACTTGACAACAATGTGTTGGCATCTATCGTACACTTTGAAACACTATTTCTATCTATTTGAAACTAATTTGAACAAGATATGATCTTAGAAATTATTAATAATATCGTTAGATGGCGCCACTTTCATGTCATGGATATGAAATACGACACATGAAATATTCACCCCAATTTTAGGGAAATTTTATATAAATTTTGGGGATATTACTTGTATTTATTTGCATGCATAGTAACATAGTTTAGTTGTTGCAAACATAGTTTGCACAATGCGAATGTGTTGTGAGCGTTCGAGGAAATGATGAAACTTTAGTTTGATCGTAGGCACCGCTCAACGAGCTATGGAGAGGACTATGCTCGGTGTTACACTACGATATCGAATCAGAAATGAGGAGATCCGTAGACATACGAAAGCTACCGACATATACCGGCGGATCAGTAAGTTGAAATGGCAGTGGGCAGGTCACATAGTACAGAGAGCCGATGGCATCTGAGGTCCGAAGCTTATCCAGTAGAGGCCACCCAAAAGGTGGATAAATAAACTGATAAGAAGGATCGCGGGTCGACGGTGGATCCAGGCTGCTACTGACTGGTGTTGTTAGAAAATTATTGAGGAGGCCTATGTACAACAGTGAACGTCCTGCGGCTGAGATGAAGAGGAACTGACCAAAAATAATATCAGGATTTTGCTGAGGAGTGCACTGTATAAAGAAATAAAGTAAGTACTGATTTAGCATTCTAACGCTAGATTTACGCTAAGATTTAACCGGCGGTGTTTATTTATTTAGACACTAGCTCTTTTTTGTAGAATCCAAGTTCACCTAGTTATACGATAATATAAGCTACAAATCACACATTGTCTCGCCATTCTACTCGAAACATGGAACACAAAATTTAATATAAGCATTTTTAATATCAGCTTCTGCTTCTGCACTAGATATTATTATGATAACTATTTAAAGCTAAAATTATAAAATCCTATGCTGTCGCAAATGTTTTTGAAAATACTGAAGATAAGGCAATTTTCTTAAGGACCTAATTGTCATAATTATATGAGTAAAATATGAATAAATTTGCCTTTTTTTCACTTTACCTAGTTTTTTAGTGGTGATCTGCTGCTTTTTAGTTTCGAGATGTTGGCAACACTGTCGCCACTAGCGCCCTCTACGTGAAGACGTAAGCTAAATGACAATCATTCGTTTCGTTTTCGTTTGTCAGTCAGTCTGTCAGTAAATTTTGTGTTGCAAGTGTTTTTCTAACTATATTGTGAAAACTTTTATCGCAAACAAATATGTGTACAGTTTAAATAACACAATTAAAACCAAACGACACGTGCATTTTGTTAATTTCAATATGTGACGGTGAATTTGTCCGTTTAGCCTTCGTAACATCTATAACAGTTTTCGTTTCCTGTGTTGTGTAAAAAAGAAGTAACAGGTTTTCTATCCTAGATGTTTGTTTTTTATACTAAATCGTTAAAACATATATAAAGTCGCTTTAGTGATGGCATCTCAGTGTAAAGTGCAAGATATAAAGAGGAAATTTGAAAGTTTAATTGTTGAAAATAAACCCGCTATCGTCAACCAAACCGACCAGCTGTGCAAACATAGTTACTCGGAGAGTTTTGCTGCTAATTGTTTAGTAGCGAACTCTAATTTAGAGTCAGAATCTGATGAGGAATCCACAAAGACTCCTTTATCCCGTCAACCGAGCGATCCGAGTAAGAAACTGCATAGAAGTCATGCATTTCGTTGCGAACGCACTCAGAAAATACGCCATAGCGATAGTAATAATAGCGAAAATGACTTTTTAGCTAGAATGTGTGAAAAAAAATTGAGCAAGGATCGCCTAAAACGATTAGGTAACGTTTTGGAAGATCGAATGAGACGGGATAGTTTTAAACCCGATTTAATACCTAGAAATAATATTGTAAGCGATTTTCGCGAATTAATTCACAATTCTGTACCAGATGACAAAGTCCCGAAACACATTTTAGATCAGTACGCGAAAGTTAATAAGAAAAATGAACCGAAAAAAGACTCTACAGTCGATAGCGGAGTCGGTTCTGAAACGGAGAATTTAGATGATGAAAAATACGGTCAGATTAGAAAGATTAATTTAAATTTAAACGAATCAAACTCGGATGACACTATCAGGTTAGAGAAGAAGAATCCTCATGTGGTTTTGACAGATACTTTGAAGAAAGCGCTGAAACAGCCTCTCCCTGTTGGACCTCCGCCGGAGAAACCGCCTCGTACATTTACCTCGTCTCCGGCCCAAGAGAAGAAGTCCACAAAACACATGCTCGATAGGTTAGAAGAAGAACTGTTGAAGAGAGAGGCAAAAGAGAAGGAAAAGATGCCAAAAGAATTGCATTATATGTGTACAGAGATCTTAGATATCCATCAAAGGTCTCTGCCTAATCCGAAACCAGTAAACTGTGCCATTAAATATAATACTTCGACATTACCTGGACATCTCAACGGAGTCAGGAATTCGACAAAAAAGACTGATGTAAGTTTTTGTATCTTTTAATATATATATATATATATATATATATATATCTGTATACCGGAGATATATACTATCCTAAGACCAATTTTTTAAAATCACTTGATCCCATTGGATAAGAAATTTACACACTTAAGAATTTTTTATTTTATTTTTCTTTGTTACATGTTTACACTTGGATGTTTATCGTTAGTTTTGCCCGTCCTACTGTCTGGGTCGGTCTGTCACCCTTTGCCGATAACTCACTTATCCGGCTCCGAAGGATCAATTTTCTTTGTTACATTTGGACGTTTATCATGCATACTGAATAATTTTGCAGATCCAGAGCCATTAAAGCCAACTGTGTAAAAAAAAATTCCAAAGTTGTCTGATGTCATGACATGACATTTCGGAGCTAAATAATTAAAACTAGGCCCTCGACTTCGTCTGCGTTCTCCGGGAACAGTACTTTTTCTGGATGAAAAATAGCTTATGTCCTTTTCTGTATATCCCTGACAATGTGTATGCAAAATTTCACAATGATCGGTTTGAGTAGTTAAGGCTTAGAGTAACAAACAAACAAAAAACAACAAACAACAAATTTCGCATTTATAGTATCACTAGCTGGTGCCCTAGCTTTTAAAATTTAAAATCAATAAGAAATAATTAACACTTGACATCTTGTTGCTATTATAACACTTTGGCCAGGCATTCCTTTTTATTTTATTTCATTTTAGATGATCCCTTGGGAACATTCCTTTTTTCTGGATGAAAGGTACCCTATGTCCTTTCTTGTATTCCTGTCGATGTGTATGCAAAATTTGATGATGTTCGGTTGAGTTAGGTTAGTTAAGGCGTGAAAAGGTAACAGACAGACAGACATAGTTACTTTCACATTTTAAATAATATTATAGTATAGTAATTGGTAATACTAGTTGACCCTGCAAAAATTGTTTTGCCATATAAAAAAGTTTTTGGGGTGGGCCACCCTTATCACTTAGGGGTATAAAAAATAGTTTACGACCTATTCTCAGACCTACCCAGAATATACACAAAAAAAATCATAAAAATCAGTCAAGCCGTTTCGGAGGAGTCTGGTTACAAACACTGTGACATGAGAATTGTCACAGTATATGTAGTTATAGATTAGTATAGTAATATAGTATACATGAGTAAGGATTCAAGTGACCCCCTCCCCCCCCCCAAATAGAGTTCTCTGTGATACCTTGACTCACAAGTTAAGTTAGTTCATTTGAAGACAGAACTCGGTTGTAAGTACTGATGCGTGACGACCTCACAACGAAATCCCACGGTTTACTCTTACACCGTGACGATCTCTTTACCCTTGCTTGCTGGTTTTTTATTTTTTATTTTTAAGGTTAGTCACATCCTTTGGGGTTTTTTTTTTAAATCCTCTCGCCGCCAGAGTCGGATTTATCCGACAATTTATTTTAGTGTCCATTTTAGCGCCAGAGCCTTACGACAAACTCCTCTATGTACTTGTATAATGTTTATTTTTAAATTATTGCGTTACTTTATCATTAAAAAAAAAAAATACGAGTCAAGCGCTCCTACAAAACCAAGCGGTCAAAGGGTTAATGTACCCAATCGTCCCGGCTTCGCCTGTGGTATATTAACTAGGGCAGTTCTGTATTTTTTTAACAGTATATTCGCCAACATCACCTAAACCACGCAACGGATTTTGATGCGATTTTTACCATAAGTTAGATAATTTTTTTCCGTAATTAAAAGGGCGTTAAACTAGGAAAGTTTTTATATTATACTAGAGGCTCGCTCCCGGCTTCGCCCGGGTTCAAAAAAAAAATTATCCTACCTTAAGTTGAACCAAATTACATATACTTAGTTACAGAGTTTGATCAAAATCGGTTCAGTAGTTGAGGAGTTCATCGCGGAGGAACACGTGACACGTAATTTTTATATATTAACATAACTAGCTTGTGCTCGTGACTAAATATATTTAAAGTAATTATAAAGCCTGACATGTGCATTGCTAATACACTTTTGCGAGGCGTCATGTATCTAATTGACATACAGTACAGATAGATAGACAGATCACACGCAACCTTTAAATGTTTTATAAACATGTCGATAATTTTATTAATATATATAAACTATAACTTCTCGGTGAGTAACATTCGCGCGGTGCGAGTGAATGTTATCGGGTGGTAGGTCCCATGTAATAATAATTTTCAATTGAGTCATTATATTAGTAGTATATATATAATAGAGTTATAATATAATAGAGTTATAATATAATAGAGTTATAATATAATAGAGTTATATATAGTTAGTGAAATATAATTAAAAAATATATTTTAAAATTAGTACACTTACTTTTAAACAAACACAAATAAAAAATTATATTTTGATACAGATTTTCCATCAACAATTTTAAAAAATTCAAAACAAATTAAATGTACGCGATAAATACATATTCAGGAGTTAGTAGGGTCGAACAGAATTATATTCTGATAATGCACGTTACATATTATGAATAATAAGAAAACGAACAATTTTTAACTCTAATCCCATTGTCTTAAGTGTCAATGTACAGGGATCCTTAAAAACGATAATCTATCGCCCACACATACTTATGCGGAGTGATTTTACTTTCTCTAACTAAACACCTACACGTTATGTACATAATAATATAATACCTATGTATACCTATGTAACTTGTAACATACATTGTAATATTTATTACACTTTCATTATTTGAATTTATTTACACTATAGAACCGGGGAAGTGATCAATCCGTACTTTCCGTACTTTATTTTTATTATTATAAATGCGAAAGTATGTTTGGATGTATGGATGTTTGTGACTCTTTCACGCAAAAACTAGTGAACCGATCACAATGAAATTTTGCATACACGTTGTCTGAGACACCAGAAATGACATAGGGTACCTTTCATCGTTCAACGCGGACGAAGTCGCGGGCACCGGCTAGTTATTTCATAAAAAGTATAGTGTATAGATAGATGCCGATACTGTGTCATGCAAATAATATTACACACGCATATATTTTAAAACAAGTTAGTTTTTGGCGAGACTTCCCGCCCGTCGCTCCTGACTTCCCCTGCGAGATGTCCGGCGTACCTCCACTGTCGGGTACGCCGAGGGTCCGATAGGAATGACACCGATGTCGTGTCATAACGTCCCCGCTACTCCACCCATATACGGACGCGCTACAAAGTCGTTGGGTTTTAGCCGGTAGGAGTCCGGCATAATTAAGCCCCTCAGCTTCTCCTACGTTGCCTGATATTCAAGAGGATTTCCCAACACAAAAACCGCATTAATTTGAGCAGCACGTCTGGCTACAGTAACCACAACCTTAGAGAAGACCACCGTGTAATAAGAGCACATCTATTTGGTTATTCGATGAGTAAGGGGAATGCCAGAGTCGCATTTTCCTGTCACTCTATGTTCGGCGGCTGACTTGAAGCACCTGTGTGTAGTGCTTGTGTCATAGGCAAAGGTAGCCACCATCGGGTGGGTCATCTGCCTGTCTGACGACCTTAAAATAAGAAAAAAAAGTTAGATTATTATTAGCTATACAGCATCTTTTATTTATCAGATGTTGTTCTGCCATAAGGGGAAAAAGAAAAATGAGAATTTTTACGATTTTTCGGGCAATATTTCCAATTTTTCTTTACATAAGAACAGACTTAACAAAAATAGAAAAGAAAAAAATATGTCCACTCGAGTTTTGCGGTTAACACATTTGGCGATTCATTTTTAATTATATTTTTTCCTGCAGCTTCCTCTTGGTATTTATTAGTCATTCTTTATTGCTCGTATGTATATATGTATATATATATGTTAGGCGTTGAATTTTTGTTTTTTATTTTATTCCATTTATTGTGAATAGTTAGTTCTCCTAGCGATAACAATGGCCGACCCAGATGCACGTTTGAACTGTCATTATAATGTCATTTGACACATGTCACTCTTTGCATGTCACTTTCTCTCAGTCGCAGGTTTCTAACTGATTATTGGGTACGACCGTAAGATGTTCAGGGCTGTCCAAAGTTTGTTTTTGACTATGTTTTACTAATAAACGTGTTGTACGCGGTTTTGCTCGGCTGAATTTTGTATAGTGTTGCGCATCTTTGTAACCGATCTGTCGTTATATACGGTTTCTGATGTAATTATATTAATACTATTATGACGCGCTTCGGCTTCGCCCGGGAATAGTATTATATTGGTCGTAGTACAGATTTTACTCAAAACATAGTTTTCAAGATTTCTTTTTAGACTTTATAGCCTTAACCGCAATTCGTCACAACACTACTAAATATATAATCTACTTTAAAAGGTAACTTAAGAGTTACTTAATCTTAAACGATTACCGGACATCAAAATTTACCTCATCAAGACCATTGTTAAAATATTTTACGAAATTTTAGCCCCAATGACAGACTAACCTACAAAGATCGGTATCTGTCGACACAGTACCATCTAGGTAACTAACTAAGTTTAAACAATAGATGGAAGTAGTGATGGGACAGTGTCGATAATAAATTATCGATGAATTCGATTACAATTCATAGTCAAGTCAGCTGTTGTAAGCACAAATACTGTTTTTTCGTGTGTTAATAATATTAGTCTTATTTGTAGCCACATATTTTTTTATATATATTTACTCTTTTAAAAACTAAAATGCGGACCCTGGCACGCCACTGTGGCCACCCGCACGCTCTCGCCGTCGAGCCCGCCTTAGGCCCCCTTCACCGCGCGTTCAGTGTGGACGACGACTAGGTGTTTTTTATAAGATGTACTTCTGAGTGTGCGCTCAGGAGTTGCATGAGCTGCTTTCCTAATGCTGCTTTCCCCTTTCTTCCATCGGACATTCATACGTACGGCTGGTTACCATCCTCGTCTTCCGGGTGAACTCGCTCCATCATAGGCCTCATCTACGTTACACGGCTGGATGCTGGCCAAGAACAAACCCATCTCTAATAGAAAAAGAAAAAACACTTTTATTTTTCAATTATTATATTTTCAACTACGTGAAAAGTTACGGCTCACTTGAAAAAGCCCATATTATAGCTAGGTAGAAACACATAAGAGAAGAATTGTTCCAGAGTTCAACAACTTCTTCTTTTGAAGACGATTTAATTAATCAATTAATATTGTTATCTACATAAAAAAAATGCATCATGTATTTTATTTTTTTAATTTCTTAGTTCTAAAAATATATTACCAATATTAGCTAATATAAATTAAGTAACGCCATAATAAGTCATAGTCATAATAAGCCATAAAAGTTGTATTGATCATGATCTGTAAACTGATAATAACTGAAAACCGATTGTTGATTGCTCGAGCGTGTGGTTGACGGATTTAAGAAACTAACCAATAAGTGTTAAATAATGCACTTTTTTATATATACACGTAACAGAAAACTGTTATCATTCAAGTCACAAAAAATTGCTATAAATAAATACTTACTCGACATTTTATATTAGAGCGTTGCACATCACTATTTTTGGCTTTTCTTCGTGCCATTGTTCTTTAGTTAAATAAAACCAATCAAGCTGCGTTCAGTTTACTGAAAACCGATGTTTTCAGACCAATCCATAAACTGGACATTTTTAAAATACCATAACTAGATGATGTAGGTATTTAGCGTTAGGTAAATTTTTTTCTAAAATAGTTACATATACAATATTAAAAGACAAATTATTGTAAGTCATGTTTTTTTTTTTATATAAGTTAATTTAGTTTTTTATATAAAGGTCGTCAAACAGGCCGACGGTCAACTTGATGGTAGGTGTCTACCGTCGCCTATAGCACAAGCAAAGCCATAGGTCCTGCAAGGTGCCTATGGCTTTGCTGAACTTACGCTCGAGTTCACCAACAGACGGTTATTTTTAAACAGCTGTTTAAAATTTAAACAGCCGTTTAGTAATATTTTGTTGATCACCATCGCTAAACTGCGGGTTAAACGCCCTAAACATCAGGTTAATCATTAAGTTAAATAGATGTTTAGGGCGTTTAACCCGCATTTTAGCGATTTTGATTATATATATATATTAATTATATATATATATATATATTAATTTAAACTTTAATCACGTAATAATAATTAAATATTAATTTACTTATTATAGAGAGATGATTTTTTTTAAAGTTTGTATTTGTAATGATTAAACACAAAAACTATTGGACCGATTTTTAAAATTATTGTACCTATAGAAAGCTACGTTATCAGCGAGTAACATAGGCTGTATTTAATAAAAGTTACGCGGGCGAAGTCGCGTGCAACAGCTAGTTTAACATAAATTTATTTACTCTTCCTAATGTTTTATTTGGTTTTTTTTTTTTCGTTTCTGCTTGTCATTTGTATATTGAATCTAATCTAATCTAAATCAATATAATTGACTGGTTTTAATATAGTGCATTTAGAAATGTAACTTTGTCTATGGATTAATTTAGCCGTACTCCATGTCGCAATGTTATTAAAATAACGGATGTTTTAGCCTCGATCCAGTGTTGCGTCAACATCCTAACAATTGATTTGCGCTTGAGCACTTCATTTTCTGTTCTAATTATTATTAGTCTAAAGCGACAATGGTTACACTACTTAACACTCAACTCACTTAACACCTATATTTAATTTTTTGAAGTGACAACTGGTTTGGACTTGGACAGTTTGTAAATGAGATATTGGCACAGGGATATAACAGTAAATTCGACTCCGTCTACGCCATCACACGGTGGTTTTGTATACAAAATAAACACGCGCAATATAAGAGGGTTTAATTAAACATTAAATGAAAAAAAAAAAAAAAAAAAATAGGAATCTTATATGAAAAGTGTATTTCGTGTTGAGGAACGAAACGATAGCGCGTTATGGAACGTTACGCTAGGAAATGCGTTACGCATACACACACACCGTCCGGGGGGGGGGGACGGTGCGGTTATGTGGTTACTCCCCTCCCCCCTAATGAGGGAGTTATACCCATTAAAGCCCAGCGGCGTTCTTCCTCGGCAGTCGTGGAGGATCCTGGGCTCGCATTAGTGCACCGCTATGCCCCCCATTTTACGGGAGTGCACCTCCCAGGGATGCTAGTCGCATCCCTTAACACCCGGCGACACTCCAACTGCTCGGGGTGTTGTCCGGTCCCGGGCCACGTGATCTGACGGCGTATTTCAATAACTTGCTTATGCTACTTGCTTATGGTCTAGTGGCTGGTAACCCTAGCTGTTAACCAAACGGTCGCGGGTTCGAATCCCGCTAGGGAAAAATGTTTATGTGTCAACATTTTACATGGATGTTTTGTATTTATAATATGTATGTATTTACGAAAAAAAAAATATTATATCAACTGTCTGGTATCCATAATACAAGCATTACTTGCTTACTGTGGAACTAGATGGCGCCGTGTGGAATGTGTGAAGATATTTATTTATTTATTTATTTATTTTATTTTGCTGCGCTGTCTTGCAAGTTGTGTGAGCTTGTGTACTGTTTGGTATTCGATGAGTCGCACATATGAGAGCCCTTTTCTCAATCCCTTAACCTTAATCCTATTATAGTCTGCAGCGTATGTAGTCTTTTTGTGTTAATAGGTGACAGTAGCCACCTCTACCACCAAGTCGACCGTCAGCCTGTCCGTCGACCTTAACATTAAAACAAAAATACACGCTCTGAAATTACGTTGTCGATTATTAATGTGTTGATCTCGTTCAATTCACTTTCTATAGGTTCGTTAAACCCCAATATCCGTACGGATAACAACACCTGCCTCGAGAACCGGTCGTATAACCAGTTGTCTCGAGGTGCAATATAATTGATTCAACTTGTAGGCTCATTACGCACGCTGTAGATGTCGTCTGTTCGCCCAAAGACTCGGTCTGACAGACTTTCGGTATCTAGGCTTAGAGACAAGTAAGTTTTTTTGTCTCCTCCATATGACAATCTAAGGCTTGGCAGGAAGCTGCTGGATACGAAAAACAGAAGAGCGTGCGTGGTGGCAAGCCTTGTTTTTAACGTTGGGAAATCCCCTTGGATACCCATGGGCAGTGCAGGGGACATTGAGGGGTTATGTCGGATTCGTACCGGTTAAAACCCAACGACTTTCTAGCGCAGCCGTTGATGGGCGGGATCGCGGGGACGTTATGATACGACTTCGGTGCCCCGCCACGGCTATCCAGCGCGGGGAGGGCTACGCTCCCTGTCGGAACCTTGGCGTACCCGAAAGTGGAGGTACGCTGGCCATCTTAGGGGACCTTACGACGGGCGGTAGTTTCCCCCAAGTCCACCGCCCGGGTCCCGGTCAGGGGGAAGGCAGCTGCCTGCGCCCGAGCCTTCTCCGGCGGAATGGCTGCGAGAGGGGATCATCTTCCCGCTGCCTTTCCGAAGCTTCCGTCCTGTCACTTCTATTTTTCCCTTATAAGAAATTGTAATACATCAACCATGTTACAACTTTTCTAACCATGCTTTTAAAGAGATGTAAAACCGTCCAAAACAACGGGGCACTGCCAGTAATCGTATAGATACCTTCCCAACGAATGAAAGGCAGGAAAATACAAGCAAGTTCATAACTATATTTAAGACGCTTGATTTTGATAATATTACCACAGCCACGACCACAAACCGCGAATGTGCGTGGCGACCGATTCGAGCTTTACGCAATGCCATCTATTCAACACTAGCTGTCGCCCGTGACTTCGTACGCGTTGAAAAATGAAAAATATAACACACGAGAAAATATCTAACATCTTTATCGGGGTGACGTCGGTGGCGCTCAATCTATACCTCTATAAGAGAGAAGATTTATATGTTTGTATGAGCCCAAACACGCTATACTTAGTGTAAGTTGCTGAGGGTAGGTATTCCGCAGACTACTTGTGCTGCAGCATCAGGTCAAGGTTACCACGAAAGCTACAATTATCGTTGGAAATTCTACCGAAATAACAGTATACTAAATTTAAAATCAATCAAAGCTCTGGAAGTTAGTGAGATAGGAATCTCACTATGAAATGAGCTGAAACGGTTCTTCAAACGGTTTTTAGTAATAATTTATGAACAGATTTTCACAACTTATAACTAAGAACTATCTGTGATTCAACAGACAGTCATACATACAGACATACAACAACACCCCTCCTTTGTGTCGGGTGTCGGCGGTTAAAAATAGATTTGAAACGATCCAAGGACAAGATTTCATTCAAAATTTCTCTTTAAAGAAAGCAGCTCCTTGTATAGATACAAAAAAAATCATAATTTCTATCTATCTAATGATGACATTGTTAAATTTAAACTAATTTAGAAAGTGAAACAAAATGTATATATATTAATATGGTATGGCTAGATGACGTTGTGGTTTTTAAAATAATTTCACATTTCATTTCACTGTACAGTCGAGGTAAGAAAAGGTTCATCACCTTAAAGTCGACGTTTGCGTCTTCTTCTCTAAGTGCCCTATCAGGTTTCCCGGGTGAATCCACCAGGATCCCCCAACTAGATCCCGCAGGGGATCCTGGTGAACTATTTAAAAAAAAAAACACGCTACCTTATCACGCCTTAACTACTCAACCGATCATCATGAAATTTTGCATACACGTTGTCAGGGATACAAAAAAGGAGATAGGGTACCTTTCATCCAGAAAAAAAGTACTGTTCCCGAGTGATCGTCTTCTAAAAATAGGAATATGAATTGGGCGCCACCGTCGTCACAACGATAACGATGTCAGGCGTTATTAATCATATATTTTCTTTTTCATCGCGGACGTTGCGTGAAAGAGTCACAAACATCCATACATTCATACATCCAAACATACTTTCGCATTTATAATATTAGTACGGATTTAAAAGTGAAATTTTAAATGTACCATAAAGTTCGTATGTAGTGTTTTGTATGGCGTGCGAAATCCATAGTTTTAGTACATTGAAGTGTTTACTACATAATATGTTAGTTACCTCGTATCTTGTAAAGTGATGCTGTACCATATTTTTTGTAAAAATAAAAGAAAAATTTTTCGGTTTTAAGGAACACACTTACGACATTCCGTTCGACGAGTCGACCGAGAAGGAGAACGAGCAAATCAACGTCGCAACGAACTTCGAGAAGATTCGCAGCAATTTTGAAAATGGATTCCAAAAGAGCAAGACCGTTGGAAATTCAAACGGTCGTACGGCCGATGCGAAATTTAAACATGTGAATATAGAGATCGCCAGGGAATCCCCGAGACAGAGACAGTGCGATTTCAAAAATGGAAGGAAATTCGGCACCGAAGTGAAGAGGTACAGGAGAAACGATAGAAATGACCGTTTGCTCAGTCTACCCAAGAAATGCAACAAAATGGACGCCGAAAGGGAGACGGTAAGTGGGTTTTTTTTTTTATTTTATTTTTTTAAGGAATATGCTAGTCCAATATGGATAGACAGGGATAGTTCATATGTCTTATAGAACATGAATAGTCTATAACACAGTCACAGAACATTGTTAGTCTATATAACACATTCAGATTCAGATAACTTGGCTCCGCTTGGAGCCGAGTTTTTTTTTTCCCCAGTAACTAGGTACTATCACAGCTTTTGACGTAAATTAAATAAGTCTTTAAATAAGCTTCCTTCCATCCATAGTGTGAGGCAATTGAGTTGATGCTGTATGTTCACAATACACATATCTATCATCTACATACAAAATTTAATTACACCACTCGATAGCTAAAGGTCTTACTACAATAGAACAGATGGCGCTATCTAAAGTGTATCCCGGGCGGAGCCGGGAGCAGGTCGCCTAGTATTGTATATTCGAATTCGTTAGATATATATTCATACTGGCTGGTGCCCGCGAATTCGTCCGCTTTGAAAAATAAAAGAATATGTAAGCAATCTAAATGCTTTACCTTTTGTACGGCCCATTTCCTATGTCCTTTCCTATGTTCCCTATGTATATGTGAACGTATATGAAAGTTACCCTATGTCCTTCACTCTATCCCTGAAAAGTATATATGCAAAATTTTATGATGTTCAGTTGAGTATTTAGTTAAAGCGTGAAAGCGTAACAAACAAACAAACTCACTTTACATTATAATTTTAGTTAGGTTAGATTATGTAAGGGTTAACTTAAATAAACTTACAATTATGTAAGGACAAAATTAAATGCAGGTATTAATTACTATTACCGTTCAAAAAAAGTTATGATTATTGTAATCTATAAGCACTTTTTAGTCTCTCATGGGGCCAAAAGATGGCGCTGAAATGACTACGTGACTCGGTGTCATATTAGTTTGTGGCAAAATGAATAGATGGCGCAGTTAGACGAAGAGGCTGACTGTCCACTTGACGATAGGGTATAGTATTGGCTACCGTCGCCTATAACACATGCAACGCCAAAGGTGCTCCAAGTGCGCTCTGGCATCCCTTACTAACTCGCCAAAACACAACAGCACATATTATGATGTTATTTCACGATGGTCTTCTGTAAGCGGGTGGTTACTGCCGCCAGAAGGGCTGCCCAAATGACTGCCAACTGCTACGTAATTAGGGCGTGAGAGCGTAATAAACTCATTTATAATATATTATAGTTGGGATAGTTTTGTGTTTTAAAATTGTATGAAATTAGTTCATCTATTGCCACAAAGATACAACATTATCAAAGTACAATAAACTCTCCGTTACATTAATATCAAACAATGTACATTAAATTATAAAGCATGTAAAAAAATTGTCTCTACAATGCAATTGGTACATATAATTCATTTGGATGATTCATAAAAAAAAGTTCGCCGACTCACCCATATTATATTAGGGCAGGGTTACATGAAATTTAACATAAAAATATTTGTTAATTAAAATATTTACTATATTAATACTAACTAACAAGGTGTTAAAACATTTTATTCAATCTTGATTGCTCGTATACATTTTTGTCAGACAATTTTGGTCGCACGAATATATAACGACGAAATGTCTGTCTGTGTTAAAAACAACTTTGTCAACATGATAAACAACATTAACAACAACTTTGTCGCCGACAACAACATTAACAACAACAAATGCCTCATCTGACGTCCGTCTGAGTTTAACCTAACTAAGCGCACATGGGGCAGAAATGGTCCTAGAGTTAGAAGTAAGGAGGACCGAATCTGTTTATTAAAAAGTGGTCCCAGAATACCAGTAAATTAAGATGGCGCTAGTGTAGCATTGACGAGTAAATTAGACAAAGATAGATAGTTAGACTATATGCTATATTAGCGCCATTGTGGCCACTTTAGAACCCTTATTTGATTGTTGGAGAGGACCATTTATTCAGTTTGATTGTCGTATGAGTATGAGTTAGAAGCGAACAGTAGCTAGATAACTTCTGGAGGGGGGAAAAAACCACCAGGAATATGTATAATTATTCCTAGTCGTCAGATAGGATGGGGGGGTCGCCGGAGGGCCTTGCTGGTATTCCTCCTCATTTAACCATCTGCCTTACTGAATAGTTACTGCGTTTTAAATAATTCTTTTAATTGCTATGGGCCTGAGCGGACGAGGTGCCAATCTAGGGTTACTGTTTTGTCTCTCAAAGTAGATCTCTTACAACTGCAACGAACAAACAAACGCGAGCGATTAAAAGTAGGCGCCGTACTAAAATAACCATCGTTGACATAGTGAGATCGGTCCGCACAAAAGTACGTGGGAATCCCCAAAATACTTAATAGGTACTAAAGTGCCCAAGGCCCTATTCACCCACACGGATAATAGTTACGTCAAAAGTGATGCAAAAAAAAAAAGTTTAGAAAATATGTAATCTCATTTTAAAACGATGACGTAGTTGGAGATATTCAGTTCAGTCAGACGTCAGCCGACTTGACTCTAGTGGAGTGAGGCGCCGTCCAACCGGCCAGTATTAAAAATTTGTTTTGAACACAGACGCGTGTGATTTTTGCGCTCATCGCGTCGATAGATAATATATATATATATGAAAAGGTTATGTTAATAGCGTATTGTGTGGCATTTTTTTGCTCTACGTCGCGCGCACTGTTTGATAAATAGCTGTTAGTGAATTTGTCTTTCAAATATACAGTTTTTGTGACGCGTGATTGTTACAGTTGAGGGGATATGGATGTTTTTGTGTTGGGAATTTTTGTGTCGATGTGATGTGTGATTTTATTACTGTAAATCATCTCTGGTTTGTTTGAATTACATTTTTGGATTCTTGGCTTAATCTGTCCCTTAAAATTCTATATAGATACATACATACACACTAATTTTTGCTTTTTAATTTTTAATTTTTGCTTTGTATAAATATGGGTGTTTTTTTTTTGTATATTTATTGGTTTTATTTTAATTTTAACTATTTTATTTTTTGAAAAATTACAATTTTTCAAAAATATTAACAACAACTTTGTCAAAAAAAGGCACCTTGAACTTATTATTATAAACGTTATACTTACCCAAAGTTGACGACTGCTTAAGGGTGGTACGTCTCAGGGGCCCCGGGTTCGATTCCCGGCGGGGGTCAACTTTGGAAATTAACTTTTCAAAGTTGTCTCTCAGCACCACTACGTTTCGCAGTCATTTGGGCAGTTCGTCTGGCGGCAATAACCACCTCCTTTCGGAACCTAATTAACATAATATGATATTTGCCGCATCACAGTGCGGCTTCGCTAGCATAACACTAACCTATGCCTATGTTTTAGCATATATATACAGGGTGGAATTTTGTAATGCCACCTGAAGGGAAAGTACTCTTAATTACTGTAGATAGAAAATTTTACTCAAAGAAAACATTCCTTTATTTTTGAATAGAAAGATAACTGCATTCAAAGATTTTCGAAAATTCGCTCGCCACACCCGGAAATCGAACCGACTAAAATCTGTAAAAATTACGTCCTGTACTTTTATTGCATCGATCGTTAGGGTCAATTATAAAGATGAAATCTCAGGATATACAGGATGTTATATTTATTCATCAATGAAGCTCTTTCCTTTTTGTGTCTGGCGCACTCTAGACGAAGAAGGTTTGTTGTGTACACGATTTGCAGAAAAAAATTGAATCCGTGCGAAGCCGGAGACGGCCCGCTAGTAAGTAGGATATTTGAAATCTTTTTAATATTCATAATACGATACCCAGACTTAATTACTTATTGCAACGTGACCATAAAATAACGTGACAATATCTCAAGACTCCTTTGTTCGTCTTAATCTAGGTATCTAGATCTTATAATTAATTGCTGAGAAAAAAAAAAACTCGTTCGCGGTTTTTTGTAACACGATCTCTGTTAAGATTAGTTTCAGATAAGATAAAAATAGAATACCTACTTGATAGGATCGCGTTAAATTTTTAATTTAAATTAATTTATTTATCTCAAAATAAAATTCAATATAAAATTTACAAAAAAAAAAAACATACCTTAACAGCCAGTTAAGGATTTTTTTGCATTTGTACAATGGGAATAATAAAAGATAATGATAAGAAAAAAAAAATAATTGTGTGTGTCAGCTCCGACACACGACTGGATTATAAAATTTAAATTTTCACAATTAGAACACGCCGAAAGAACAACGTTGTTCTTTTTTTAAATAATATTGTTTAGATGACGCAATATCTCTGAAACTTTAGATATTCTAATATATATATATATAAAATAGAACGTAACTATAACGCATAACATAACGCATTCGTGTGACATTTTTGATTTTATTCCCATAAATTATCATACCACGAGCTTATATATATAATATATATAACTAACTGGTGCCCGCGACTTCGTCCGCGTTGAACGATTAAAGGGGTACCAGACAGACAGACAGACAGACAGACGCGGCGGAGGACTTTGTTTTATAATATGTAAGGAAGTATGGATTTAATAAATCACTGTGTCAAACGTATCGCATACACACTAATAACTGTTTATCAATAAATCCCTTACTATGGAGGTTTCCTATGGGGTTAGTTAGACTACGAACGTCCATTACTATGGAGGTTTCCTATGGGGTTAGTTAGGATACGAACACCCATTACTATGGAGGTTTCCTATGGGGTTAGTTAGGATACGAACACCCATTACTATGGAGGTTTCCTATGGGGTTAGTTAGACTACGAACGTCCATTACTATGGACTAGGTCCATAGTAATGTCCATTACTAGGTTTCCTATGGGGTTAGTTAGGATACGAGCACCCATTACTATGGAGGTTTCCTATGGGGTTAGTTAGGATACGAACACCCATTACTATGGAGGTTTCCTATGGGGTTAGTTAGGATACGAACACCCATTACTATGGAGGTTTCCTATGGGGTTAGTTATACTACGCCCCATTATTATGGAGGTTTCCGGCGGTTACTCATCGCCCCATAAAACTGACCTTGTAACACCATCATCCTACCTATCGCATACACTTACGCAATCGCGCTATGTGAATATTTATTACACGCCTCATCTTTATAATCGCGGTAATTTTCCATGTTTAGATTTTGTCTAAAAATTTTAAAATTCACCAAAAAATTAACCATTCCCATTCAACCATCAGATTTTAAATGAAAAAGAACGCATCAAAATCGGCCTATCCGCACGGGAGCTAAGATCCCAAAGACGCACTAATCAAACTTTTGATACATCCCGTTTTTGCATTGGGCGTTAAAAATCTATACATGAAATTATTATAATTATTATTAAGACAGTGAGCACTGTGGCATCTGTATGTGATAAACTTATACTTATTTGTATGTAGATTGTGTGTGAATGTATGTTATATATATATATTTTTT
Source organism: Synanthedon myopaeformis (assembly GCA_944738685.1). Taxonomy (NCBI): domain Eukaryota; kingdom Metazoa; phylum Arthropoda; class Insecta; order Lepidoptera; family Sesiidae; genus Synanthedon; species Synanthedon myopaeformis. The sequence continues at coordinate 4,008,815 of OX122941.1, forward strand.
TTTTGCAGTTTACTCCTTTAGAATCGATTTGCATAAACCGTACTAATATTATAAATGCGAAAGTATGTTTGGATGTATGGATGTTTGTGACTCTTTCACGCAAAAACTACTGAACCGATCACAATGAAATTTTGCATACACATTGTCTGAGACACCAGAAAGGACATAGGGCACTTTTCATCGTACAATGCGAACGAAGTCGCGGGCACCAGCTAGTATAATATATGTAGATATTCCACTTGCACAGAACGCGATTCGCCATCTAAAGGATTTCCTGGTCCCAGTAAACATCTCTTTAAACCTTTAACCGCTTGGTTTTTTTTTTTAAAGTGAAAACAACTCAATGATTTAAAAATAATCATTATACAAATAGAGGACTTTTTCGTATATATATAGCGAAATGGACACGAAAATAATAATTGTCGGATAAATCCGACTGGCCGCTAAAGGGTTTAAAATTAGTATAGTAATTTGTATGTCAATTTGGACTGTTTATATTCGCGTATACAATGTGTATCGATTCTAATTTCAGTTATACAGATTGATGGACGAGATCTACGCTTCGGTAAAAGTCGGTAACAACATGGATGACGATCGTCTCGGAAGCTCCACCGATGGCAGCACGACTGATGGTATATTGCTAAATCTATACTAACTAATGTTGTAAAGAGAAAATATTTGTATTTTTGTTTAAACTCAAAAATTAATGGACCTATACACATAGAAAGCTACATTGTCAGCGAGTAACATAGGCTATATTTTATAAAAAAAAAAAAAAACACAGTCGAAGTCACGTGCAACAGCTAGTTACTATATAACATCCTCATCTGTTCCGATTAGAAATTCAAATTTTATTTAATTTACAATTAATTTGACGAGCACATATTTGGTCGTCAAGTGGTTGAGGTGCTTGCCTTAGAGCTTGGACTCGTAGGTGGCCGGGTTCGATTCCTGGCAGGACCGTTTTTAAAATGTTTTAAATAGTGACAGAGCAGTGTGCATTTTTCAGAAATAAATTGAGGGGAAATGTATATTGAATTTTTTATGAAAAGTGTGTTCGCGTTGAGGAACGAAACGATAGCGCGTTACAGTGACATCTGTCGTCAATAAAATAAATTATTTAAACTTTTTTTTTTTGTGAAGCTAAGTTTTCACTTCTGACGTGCATTCTCGCGACTGACGTATTTTTTTATTTATTTAATTTAATTTTTTATTTTATTAATTTTACAGAAATAAAAACCAAAAATAATATAGAAAAAAAAGACAAAAAAATTAACACATATTCCACAAGTGTGTCCACAGATACATTTTGCATGTAAAAGAGATCAGAATTTTTTTGTCGGAGCTGACACGCACACTTTTTTTTTTTTTTTTTTTTTTTCTAGAATCAGTGAAAATAACCAGAAGCCTAACGGAGAAGAGGAAAAACTATGTGCGAGGCATATCATGCCGCATAGCGTACCTGGATCCGAAAAACATAAAAAATGTCCGCTCAAAAACGATCACGTGCACATACAAGGACACGGAGAATCCATACTCGACGCACAGATCTTGGAAGAGTTTTCGCACGTCACAGAAGGACCTGTCACAGAGGACTCCGGCGGACGCTACGGACTCTAGCGAGTTGTCCATGGACGACAGGGTGGGCATAGACGAGAAGACCGGATGCCTAGATATAGAGTTGTGTTTTGAACCGCGCGAAAGGGGTCTGTTCAACGTTTGCATGCTGGTCGGTTTCAATTTTATGAACAATCAGGCGTACGTCAAAAGTGTCTTTCCGGAGCAGGTGAGTGTTTTTTTTTTTTTTAAATTATCAATACATTTAAGAAAAAAATAAACAGCAAACTTCAGTTCTGGAAATAGTATACTTGACATTAAATGGTCATTAATAATATCAATAATAATTAGTTGACATTAATAATTAGTTGATCCCGAGCAACGTTCCATGGTTGCCATAACAAAGGTAAACGTATGAGAATTTAGTTTTTTTTTTTCTAATAAAAAAAAATCAATATCCATTGGAATTTTAGAAAAAAAAAAGTATACAAGATCATTCCTCTGTTTAAATGCAATGTTTTGTATAAATTTCAAGTCAATCAGTCGGTTAGTTTTCGAGTTTTTGTGTAATACACAAACCAACACAACTTTTTTTTTGTATAATTTATATAGATTGTGGAGTTTTGAATTAACATAAAGTTTTTGTAATGCAAGTAATGTTAGGTCATAAATATGTCAAATTAATGTTAATTGAAATACATATGATGTACATAAATGATCAACAAATAAATTATTCTATTCTTAAAAATGACTAAGGTATATATTAAAGTGTATATTAAGGTGTATATTAATGTGTAATGTGTATATTAAGGTGTATGTGTATATTAAGGTTTATATTAAGGTATATATTAATGTGTATATTAATGTGTGTATTAATGTGTATATTAAGGTGTATGTGTATATTAATATGTATATTAAGGTGTATATTAATATGTATATTAATGTGTATATTAATGTGTATATTAATATGTATATTTAGGTGTATTATATTAATGTGTATATTATGTATATATTAAGGTGTATATTAATATGTATATTAATGTGTATATTAATGTGTATATTAATATGTATATTTAGGTGTATTATATTAATGTGTATATTAATGTATATATTAAGGTGTATATTAATATGTATATTAATGTGTATTATATTAATGTGTATATCAAGGTGTATATTAAGGTGTATAGTTATTTTTTTTTTGTAACAATTCCAGGTGATTCCCCCGCCGCACATAGAGAGTCTAATATTCCCGGAAACACTCAGTTCTGAGGACAGAGACGATTGGACACCGGACGGAGTTTCCGCTCAATGTTACTCTCTAGTTCTAACCGACGAGAAGGGGGAGAGATCTTATGGGTGAGTTTTATTACAAATATATCATGTATTTTCTGCAAATTACATAATAAAAACCTTCCTCGTTTAACGCTCTCTCCATTGGTGAAAACCGCATTAAAATCCGTTGCACATTTTAAAAGATCCAAGCGCACATACATACGGACAGACGGCGGGAGGCGACTTTATTTTATACTTACTTATATATAATATGTAAAGATGTAACATTTCAAATACTACGATCTAGATGAATGTGGTCGCTTTTGTTTAGATCTATTTTTTTTTGCTTCGTGTCCAAATATGTGAAACATTATAAAAGGTATTAAAAAAATTGTAGACATATTTACCGAGGGTCCTCTGATTGAGTCACGATTTATTAATATTATTAATAGAGGAATTATTAATAATATTGACGACACGTTTGGTCTAGTGGGTAGTAACCCTAGCTATTAACCAAACGGTCGCGGGTTCGAATCCCGCTAGGGGCAAATGTTTATGTGTTGACATTTTACCTTTGTACCTGAGTCATGGATGTTTTGTATTTATAATATGTGTATATTTACAAATATATACATATTATAAATACAAATTATACAATTATACAAATTATCTGTGTAGTATATCAACTGTCTGGTATTCATAATACAAGCATTAGTTGCTTAATGTGGAACTAGATGGTGCTGTGTGGAATGTGTGAAGATATTTATTTATTTATTTATTATTTATTATTCTCAGTCACGAGATAATTATTTTTTTTAAATGAGTGGCGCTAGTGTACCTTTTTATGCGCTCTTAAGAAAAAGAATTAAGTATGCGCTGTGGAGTATTGAAATAAAGCGTTTATTTTAAAATATGATCGAATTAAAGAAGTGTAATTGTAGGAACACTTTGTACAATTTTATTCCAAAAAATATAAGAAACCCAACTAGCTGTTAACCAAACGGTCGCGGGTTCGAATCCCGCCAGGGGCAAATGTTTATGTGTTTAACCTTTTTTCCACTTTTACCTGATTGAGTCACGATTTATTAATTATTAATAAAGGAATTATTAACAATTCCTTCTCAGTCACGAGATATTTTTTTTTTTTAAACGAGTATCGCTAGTGTACCTTTGTACGCGCTGTTAACTAGCAATGTCACCGTTAATAAAATAAAATGAAATAAACCCAAAAATAAAAGGAATTTAATCGTATATTATATATAAAGAAACTAATGTGTATATTGTGTTTAACTAAAATATTTAATTTTTAAATATATTTTAATTTTTTTTTTTTTTTTTGGAACTCTTATAGCACTTACGTGACTTATAGCGTACTTTTACATACTTATAGCGTGACGACACGTTTGTTCTAGTGGCTAGTAAACCTAGCTGTTAACCAAACGGTCGCGGGTTCGAATCCCGCTAGGGGCGGCGAATGTTTATGTGTTGACATTTTACCTTTGCACCCGAGTCGTGGGTGTTTTTGTATTTATAATATGTATGTATTTACAAAAAAAAAAAAAAAAGTAATCTATATATTATATCAACTGTCTGGTATCCATAATACAAGCATTAGTTGCTTAATGTGGTACTTAGATGGTGCTGTGTGGAATGTGTGAAGATATTCATTATTACTTATTGAATTGAATGAATTATTCATTTTCAGTTATTGCCGTAGAGTGTTGCCAGAGGGCGCCAGTGCGTGTTTGCCCTTAGCCTATTGTCTCATAGGTAAATATAGGGCACCAGGTTTCTATTATAAGGTAAATTATTATTTTATTATACATTTCAATCCACACACAGGTGTGAATGTTATAAGTGTGAATGAAGGTGACTGTCTGTCTGTCTGTCTGTTACGTTATCACGCCTCAACAGCTCAACAGATCATAGTGAAATTTTGCATACACATAGTCAGGTATACAGGAAAGGACATAGGGTTAGGGTATAGGACATAGGACTCTTCCCAAACGGATCATCTGTGTCTATATTATTAATTAATATTATAAAGAAGAAGGAATATTTGTATTTTTGTATTACCGGTTTGTTTGTAATGAATAAACTCAAAAACTGGTGGAACTATTTTGAAAATTCTTTCACCTATAGAAAGCTTACTTTTATCAGCGAGTGACGTGGGCTATATATTTTATGAAGTTACGCGGACGAAGTCTAAAATAAAAAAAAATAAAAAATAAAAAACTCACTGGCCAAAGTGTTGCATGCAGCAACAATATAATAAAGCTTATATTGCTCAATTATTTTTTTTTCAAACGCATACGAAGTCGCAGGCACCAGCCATGCTATTATAATAATAATAATAATTTATTTTACACAGATCCATATTGGTTAGTAACAATTAATTAACTTAAAACTATGTTAGTAAATACACCACAATACAAAATTGTTATACAAACAAAGGCATCATATTATTTAATAATCCCCTAATAACTAATTTGACCCAAAAAACATGAATATGGTATGATAAACATAAAGCCTCCGATGTTATATTGTAAATATAAGCCAATATATAAAAATAAGCCAATAAACTAAATATATATGTTCGTGTAAATAAATAAATAAAATAAAAATAAATAAAATGACAGGTGCTACAAGAAATTGAGTCATTGCACGGCAACTCCGATCTGGAAATGGACTCGGTCTTGCAACAATTGTTCGAAACTGACTTTCCGGAGCCGGGCGATGAGATAGTCATAACTTACAAGGACCAAACAATGAATAATGTCCAAATGAAGAATCAAATGAGGATGGCGGACATGAAGAGGTCCAAAACAATGTTGGAGTTGAGACGGAGGAAACGGGACAATAGTCCGGCAGAGAAAATTTTGGGACGGGACGAACCGGTCACGGGACGAGAGTACAGCGAAATGCCAGCGAAAAGGAGAATTCTAACAAAACGCGAAACCAACAGTCTGCTCCCGGATTTCTATGATTTGGAAAACAACAATCGACCCACGGATACGTCTGTGTGAGTTTTTTTTTTTTTTTTTTAATTAATTTTATTAAGTTTAATAATAAAAAAATAAAAAATTGTAGAACGCAGGATGGAGTTTACTCTTTATTTAGTAAATTTGAATTTGAATTTTGAATTTTGAAATTTGAATTAGAAATTAGAAATTTTGAATTTTGAATTTGAATTTTGAAATTTGAATTATGAATTTGAAATTTTGAATTTGAATTTTAAATTCGAAATCTGAATTTGAATTTTGAAATCTGAATTTTGAATTTTTTTCAAAATTTAATACATCTGTAATTGTTGTATTAATTTTACTCCTCATAAAATTTCCATACCGCGGGGGCCTTAAATATGTGAAAATCGATTCTTAAGTCGAGTAAACTCCAAAAATATATTTATTTTCAGCCAATCGGACCCGTATATGTCCAGATTTATTTATTATAAATCTTGACAGAACTTGACATACTTTGTTATATAAAAAAAAAAAACATGTAATTTGCAATATAATATTGTTTTAAAACGTGACATGTCTTCTTTTAAAATGTGACGTGCCTTGTTTTAAAATGTGACGTGCCTTGTTTTAAAATTTGACATGCCTTGTTTTAAAATGTGACGTGCCTTGTTTTAAAATGTGTCATTTTTTATATTTTATTTTTTCAGTATAAAACATATAAAGCGCCCTCTAGAGCCTCGAGTGGACGAAAACAATCTGTCTGCTCTATTGGACTCGCTTGGAGCCGGACTTTCAATCAAAGTGTTCGCTTCATTGTTATTGGAAAGAAAAGTGTTTATAATCGGGGATAAACTGAGGTCAGTATTGCCACTTCTCTTTGATTTTTAACGCCCGACGCAAAAACGGGGTGTAATAAGTTTGAAGTGTGTGTGTGTGTGTGTGCGTGTGTGTGTGTGTGTGTGCGTGTGTGTGTGTGTGTGCGTGTGCGTGAGCGTGCGTGCGTGTGCGTGCATGCGTGCGTGCGTGTGTGTCTGTCCGTGGAACAATAGCTCCCAAACGGATGTATCGATTTTGATTCGGTTTTCTTCGTTTGAAAGCTAACATGATCGGGATGGTTCTTAGCTATAATTAATGAAGACCAGTTCAGTCGTTTGAAGACCATCAGCCCATTTCCTAGTCGACGAAGGGATCTCGCTAAATTTCACGGGCTCGTTGGATTTGAAATTTGGTATACTGTTATTTGGGTGGTATTTCCATGACATGGTAACCTTGATCTGATGCTGCAGCATCAAGTAGTCTGCAGGACACCCAACTCCTCAGCAAGTTACAGCAGATATTTTAGCGTCTTCGGGCTTAAAGTTTATAATTTTAGAGTTTAAAATTTTTAATTATAGCTTGTTACCTAAACAATAAATATATCTATACGTATAATAAAATCGTAAACGACCCGTGTTTGTACAATAAATATTTAAAATAAAACACAATTTGTACACGTTGTACTTATGTTACAGATGTCAAAAAAATGTTATTAAAATTTTTGTTTGTCTGTCTGTGCACGCTAATCTCAGAATCGGCTTAACTAATTTGAGTGCGATTTACTGATTTCACTGATTTATTGATGATTGCCTGGTTTATACTATAAGATACTCTTTATGCTGAATAGATGTTAGGTTCCTGTGGGATTTTCAAAGAACGAACTATAAGCGCGTATGAAGTAGCTTAATGAAAAGAAACGGATCTCAGCTTGATCGCTACGCCGCTAAATGCATTGCGAAGCTATGATATGATTACTGTAGGATTACTATATGGTTACTGTAGGATTACTGTATGATTACTGTAGTTTTACTTTATGATTGCTGTATGATTACAGTAATATTACTGTAGGATTACTGGATGATTACGTGTATGATTACTAGATGATTACTCTATGATTACTGTAGGATCACTGTATGGCTACTGTCTGTTTACTGTATGATCACTGTACTTGAAGAGACTCACGTACAGTCTCGGCACTGCACTGTTTTCACCTGTTTATTTTTAATAATGTATGTATTCAAAATATATTTCAGTGAAGTATCGTCGTGCATAGAAGCGCTTCAGTCCATTCTGTATCCGTTCGTGTGGCAACAACCTTTGATATCGAGTGTACCGGCTGCCATACAACAAGACATGCTCGACGCCCCGCTACCGATCCTCGCCGGAGTGTTAAGGCGGGGTACCCACGGACACTTGGACCTCACTGGCGTACAGTTTGAGGTAATTTCTGGGTTACTTTTGGGTAATTTTAAGGTAATAAGTCTAAGGGCCTCTTTCACCATCTCTGAGTAAATAAAGTGTCAAATAGGCTAACCGCCATTTAAAGTCACCGGTCACTGGGATTGATGGAGCTTTGTTTGTACGGTAAAAGTCCCAATCCCAATCATTAAAAAGAAAATCCCAAACATTAAACCCAACTTGATGGGTAGGCTACCGTCTCCAATAACATAAACAATGTACTTTTGCGAAGATAATTTATTTTTCCATGTTAAGGTCGACAGACAGGCTGACGGTCTACTTGATGGTGGGTGGCTACCGTCGCCAATAACACAAAACAATGTACTTTTGCGGAGATAATTTATTTTTCCATGTTAAGGTCGACAGACAGGCTGACGGTCGACTTGATGGTGGGTGGCTACCGTCGCCAATAACACAAACAATGTACTTTTGCGGAGATAATTTATTTTTCCATGTTAAGGTCGACAGACAGGCTGACGGTCGACTTGATGGTGGGTGGCTACCGTCGCCAATAACACAAACAATGTACTTTTGCGGAGATAATTTATTTTTCCATGTTAAGGTCGACAGACAGGCTGACGGTCTACTTGATGGTGGGTGGCTACCGTCGCCAATAACTCAAATAATGTACTTTTGCGGAAATAATTTATTTTTCCATGTTAAGGTTGACAGACAGGCTGACGGTCCACTTGATGGTGGGTGGCTACCGTCGCCAATAACACAAACAATATACTTTTGCGAAGATAATTGGTCGACAGACAGGCTGACGGTCCACTTTAATGGTGGGTGGCTACTGTCGCCAATAACACAAACAATGTACTTTTGCGGAGATAATTTATTTTTCCATGTTAAGGTTGACAGACAGGCTGACGGTCCACTTGATGGTGGGTGGCTACCGTCGCCAATAACACAAACAATATACTTTTGCGAAGATAATTGGTCGACAGACAGGCTGACGGTCCACTTTAATGGTGGGTGGCTACTGTCGCCAATAACACAAACAATGTACTTTTGCGGAGATAATTTATTTTTCCATGTTAAGGTCGACAGACAGGCTGACGGTCCACTTGATGGCGGGTGGCTACCGTCGCCAATAACACAAACAATGTACTTTTGCGGAGATAATTTATTTTTCCATGTTAAGGTCGACAGACAGGCTGACGCTCCACTTGATGGTGGGTGGCTACCGTCGCCAATAACACAAGCAATAGCAAACCATAGAAGGAAATGAGTAATATGTAAAATTTTATAAAAATGTTTTATCCTCTCCCATTTTCCTCTAGTTTCTTAAATTTTTATATTTTTAATTTTGATTTTTGAAATTGTATTTTCAGGGTATGCTAATAGACTTGTCCAATGGGACCAACAAAGTTTTATTCTGCGAAGGGGACGAGTCGACAATACTTCCCACACACAGTTACAAAAGTCTGAAGACCTCGTTGCATATGTGGTTGAACAAGCACAGGGACAAGCACGAAGACAAACAGTCGCGTAACTTGTTGATCTCGGAGGCGTTTTTGCGTTTTTTCGTCGAAATTCTCGGCGATTTTTCAAAGTGTTTCTCTGTGGGCGAACTAAAGGAAGGCGGTTTCGGGAAGGCCGGTACTGTTTTTGATGTAAGTTGATTTTTACACTGATATTATAAAGAGAGATGATTTGTATGTATGTATGTATGTATGTATGTATGTATGTTTGTTTGTAATGAATAAACTCCAAAAACTTGTGAAGCGATTTTTAAAAAATTCTTTTCAGAAAGCTACGTGAATACGTGAATATCTAAATTACAGTGAAAATCGGTTACAGCGACATTTAAGGGACAACAAAAATCGGTCGTAATAAACGGATAATAATTATAAACAATATTAAATCGTTATAAAAATTCAGCATGTAAGATATCTTGCAGCCATTTGGTCGCTGTAACCGATATGATGTCGTTATATCCGAACCAATGAGTATCTGTCTGTCTGTTAACTTTTCACGCCTCAACTACTCAATAGATCATCGTGAAATTTTGTATACACATAGGTTAACAAGAGAGGACTCCCGTGGCGGCGCCACCGTCGTCACAGCGATGACGATATCGGGCGTTATTTATTACTCATATATTTTCCATTTCAACGCATACGAAGTCGCCGGCACCGGCTAGTATGATATATAGAGAGAGACAAAATAACAATGTCAATATTTTCCTTTTCAGAAAGAGGCGTTCATAAAGAGCGCAATTACAAAACAAAATCAACATTTCCTCGAATGGTTCACCGAGACGGCCATGTTTAATCATTTCATTCAAAACATGGCCGTGCTACACAGCGCCGGCCAATCAGAAGCGAGCGCGCAATCCAAGATGGCGGCGGCTGGCCAATCGCAACGCTCGGATTTGGTGGACACGCCCCTACCCAACTTCTACGAAGTTTTCAACGAAAGACTAAAGAGTGGGAGCAGAACTAGCGTTCAAACTAAAAAGAGTTTAGTGTTTTTGAAGAATAAAATGAAAGATATGCTGGTGAAGTTTCAAAAGTGAACTAGTGACTCGCTGCCGGCTTCGTCCGGTGTTAAATTTTTACACATGTAAACCTTCAGTTTATATCAATTTCCATAAGTGAAAACAGTGTTTAAATAAGTCTAGCCATTTTCGAGTTATTACTATACTAAGATGATGTTGTTGTAAAGTGTGCTAGTAAATGGTGTTCGTTCGAAGGTACGCAAGTTCGAATCTCGTGAGAACAAGACTGTAGTTTTTTTTTTTTTTTTTTAGCATGTTAATAGTAGCCTAAGTGAAGGCTCGTTGTGGTCCGATTTTTTTATTCATTTTGACTATTGAAATTTTCATATATGATATTTTTATTTAAAAAATTCATATCACAGAACGCTTCAAAATTGAGCCCAATTTTTGCCTAAATATTTAAAAGTTTTAAAATTGAAATTTACTTTTAAATAAATAAATAAATAAATAAATTATATAACTAAAAAATAAAATATGTTCAAAATATTTCAATTCATGTCAAATTAAATTTAAATTAATAGTACAAAAAAACACTTGAGATAATTTTGAATTTAAATCTACACATATAATAAAATAAACGATACTTCTTTAGGTACATATTATATTATTTTCAAAAATTAAAAATATTTTTCAAAAATAATATTTTTCAAAAATAATTTTATTCAAAAATAATTTTATTCAAAAATAATATTTATCAAAAATAATTAAAAAAATAAATAAAAAATGTACACATATTGTTACTTTATTATGATCGTCATTATAAATTTAAATTCACAAATGTTTGTGAAAAAAAAAAGCCAAAACGATGACAATATCAAAAAAAAATTTTTTTTAGTATTTTTGTATTTGTCTGTGCGTTTGTGCGTTACTCGTAAATTGTCACCAATTAAAAAAAATGAAAAAATTTTTTCGCTGAAGTTGCTAATGGCTAATGTCAAAATGAAATTAAAACTTGGACTTTAAAAAAAATCCCGCCGTTAAATTTTTTTTATATATGTATATATACTGTGTGAAAATCGGTTATAGCGACCTTCAAGGGACGACAAAAATTGATCCCCATTTAAACGGATTCGTTATAACCGAAGTCGTTATATCCGATTTTTACTGTATTACCCTTTCTAAAAAAAAATACCATTTTTTTTTTAATTTTTTAATATTATAATTACTTTATAATTGAACTATAGAGAGAGGCTACATCGAAAATAATGTTATAAATTGAATTTTTATATATTTTACTTGAAAAAAATTAAAAAAAATTAAGCAATATTTGTTTAAAATAATTATTTTAGCAAATTTTGTGATTATACTAAACATTAGTAACTACCATAGTCATATATTACTAGCTGTTGCCCGCGACTTCGTCCGCGTAACTTTATGTTACTCGCTTTCTATAGGTGAAAGAATTTTCAAAATCGCTCCACTAGTTTTTGAGTTAATTCATTACAAACAAACCAAAAATACAAATATTCTCTCTTTATAATATATTAGTATTAGTATAGAGATAGATATTGCTCATTGGTTATTAGAACGGTGCATATAAATTTTGTGAATATATAGAATGTCAAAACGTAGCAAAAATCTGATATTTTAACTTTTCAATTTAAAAAAAAAAAAAAACCATCGACTTACCACAACTATGGATTTCGCGTGACAAACGCCAAAGCGGCACATGTCAAGTACGCCTAAAACGGAATCATGGCGGAGTCAATGATAAAAGGTGAATGGTAGTAACGACCAACTTCTACTATTCATTTTAAACTCCAATGCGATGACGTGAAGTCGCATTTTCTTTAAATGACAGACGTTTGTTTGGTTGGTTTCAAATGACAGATGACAGAGTTCATATTATTATGTCACTTTTAAACGTTCAATAAAGTTCTTGTATGACATGAAAAATCCATAGTTGTTGTAGATTGATGATAATTAGACCCAAACAAGTATAGTAATTTTGTATTGCGATAGGTACTAACATAACTGACATAATAGAATTTAGGCTCGAGTTCACCAACAGACGGTTATTTTTAAACAGCTGTTTAAAATTTAAACAGCCGTTTAATAATATTTTGTTCAAAATCGCTAAAATGCAGGTTAAACGCCCTCAACATCTGATTAACTTAATGATTAATGATTAATTTTAAACAGCTGTTTAAAATTTAAACAGCCGTTTAATAATATTTTTTTGATCACCATCGCTAAACTGCGGGTTAAACGCCCTAAACATCTGATTAACTTAATGATTAATCTAATGTTTAGGGCGTTTAACCCCTAAACATCAGATTTTTGGTCAACAAAATATTATTAAACGGCTGTTTAAATTTTAAACAGCTGTTTAAAAATAACCGTCTGTTGGTGAACTCGAGCCTTAGAATCGTAACTTGCAATAATCGCATGAAAATGTTTAAGAGTAGCAATTAAAATGTCTTAACTTAAGTGCCTTTTTTAATGACATTAAGTTGTTATTATTATCTAGTCTATAGCTTATAAGAATGTTAAGTTATTTATATGGTTAGTAAAAATTAAAAGAGTTAGGGAGGTTACAAGATAGAAGAGTTGAAAAAAAAAAATGTCCTCACCTCCCTAACTATGTTAATTTTAATTTTAGCAAAAAAAGTTTAATAAACATTTTTATGTAAAATTAAATTCTCTACAATATTTTGTATGAAACTTTTTTTCTAACTCTTTTTTTTCCTATTTTTGTAATTAATTTGAGGTTTTGAAAAAAAAAAAAAAATATTCCACCCCTTTCCAAACAGGTTGGAATACCCATACTACATGACTTTTTTTTTTACAATCCCCCCCCCCCCCCCCTTCCAAAGACTTAGGAAGAATACAGTTAAGTAAAAACATACCAAGTGTGGTATTTTGAAAAACCCACATTTAACCCAAATTTTTTTAAAGGCGTTTTCTGGGTTAGCTCGTTTCATAGTCGGCCTCGTCTTTCCTGCACGGCCAGATGCTGGCCAAGAGCAAACCTATTACAGTAGAGACCGTATATAACGACTTCGGTTATAACGACATATCGGTTACAACGACCAGATGGCAAGGCGCCTCACCTGTTGAATTTTTATAACGATTTAATATTGATTATAATGATTATCCGTTTATTGCGACCAATTTTTGTGGTGCCTTCAAGGTCGCTATAACCGATTTTCACTGTATTGATAAAATTAAAAAAAAAATCCTCACCTATCTACCGTTAGAACTATCTTAGACCGCAGATGTGTACTATGTCTTTTAATATTTTAATAATTAATTAAATTTTATTTATGTAGGTAGTGATTACACAGTGCCTTATGTTTTTTTTTTTAAAGGATAAATAATATGATTTAATTATACATAAGTGATATATTTGAGTAATGCGTAACTGTACATATTATGTTAATATGGACTACCAGTGTGCTCATATATATATATATATAGGAACAAATTTCAAGAAATAGCCAATATATGGTGTAAAAAAGACCAATTTTTTTATTAGTAGTGAAAAATCACATTATTTACGCACTGCTGGTGCACGCGACTTCGTCCGCGCGTAACTTTTTTTTATAAAATATAGCCTATGTTACTCGCTGATAATGTAGCTTTCTATAGGTGAAATAATTTTTAAAATAGGTCCACTAGTTTTTGTGTTTATTCATTGCAAACATACAAATCTTCTTCTCTCTTTATAATATTAAAATAGTATGGAAGTAAAGATAGGATTAATATTTTCAATAAAAATAAACAAAAATTGAGGTTAAATAAACTTTGAACACAAAATCTCAATACAGTAAACGGCCTACTCGCATACATTTATAAAGCCTACTTCATTGTGTTCGCAAAATTCTGTCTATATTTTTTATTTAGTCTGAGTTAACATGTCATATAATAATAATAATAATAATACAATGTTTTTTGCATCAATGTACTAAAAGTATGGATTTCGCACGCCATACAAAACACTAGAAACTTTATGGAACATTTAAAAGTGACATATGTCATGTGTCATTTAAAACCAACCAAACGTCTGTCATTTGAAGAAAATGTGACTTTACGTCAACACATTGGAGTTTAAAATGGATAGTAAAAGTTGGTCGTTACTACCTTTCACCATTGACTCCGCCATTATTCCGTTTTAGGCGTACTTGACATGTCCCGTTTTGGCATTTGTCACGCAAATTCCATAGTTGCAGTAAGTCGATGGTTTTTTTTTGTTAAAAAGTTTTAAAATTGAATAAAATATTTTCATATAAGTAAAGTCTTGATTAAGTAGGCACAGTCGGTGTGAGAAAAGGTTCGTCACCTAAAGTCGACATTTGCATAAGTCATGTCAAAATTTCATTTCAAAACGTCTGTCAGTTGTCTGCTTAGTGTTTTAGTTTCAAAAGGTACTAAAAGTCTAGGTACTACTTTAATGAATTTGAAAACTGACACGTTTTCGTACTCCGACTGTACTTAGCACTTGTCGACAAATAGGTTACGTTTTGAAATGTTTTAAAAAAATAAAAAGACTGACTTGTTTCTTGAAATTTAGTCCTATTTAAAAAAAAAAAGTTTTTAATGATTGCGTTAATTCTTAAGAATTGTATTTTAAAAATGTATCATTCCTATCTCTCTATTTTGATTTGTAAATAAATAAAAATTTGTAAATTTTATTTTGTTTAAATTAACTACATACTACCTGGTGCCTCCGACTTCGTTCACTTGAACTTTTTTTAAATATGAAAACGAATTATTATGTAAAGATTAAAGTGCTTTAAAAAGAAAAGTTATAGAAGTTAGTGTAGCAGACCCCACTGCGTTTCGCAGTCATTTGGGTAGCCCGTCTGGCGACAGTAACCACCCCCTTACAGAAGACTACCGTGAAATAACAGCACATGTGCCGTTGTGTTTCGATGAGTGATTAAGGGATGCCAGAGCCCATTTTCAATATGATCACTTATAGAAAATCAAAATATTTATTTATCAATTAGGTTACTCCAAGAAACTCTTGTGATCGTCATTATAAATTTAAATTTGCCAGGGTTTCGGAAGAAAAGCCAAGATGACAATTCTGTGTTTAAAATATAATATTACAATAATTACACTTAATTTTAAATAAAATTAAAGTGTATTATATATATGGGAATTTCTCCACTAAATGAAAAATCGCTGTCCCAAGTTAATTTTATGTAATAAATCTAAATATTTCTCAATTTTTTGTATCAGTAACGACATAATATAAGATAGACAAACGACCTCTTCGCGGACGCGGGTTTTTTTTTTGGCAAATGTAGTTATGTCAGAATATTTAAAGATATCTGTATAAAATGAAGGGTGGATATTTTAGAAAGTTTACTATTATTTAATCAACCTAATGGGTCCCAGAGAAATGTTCAAGAAGTTAGAATAAATCCAAATATTTCATCAAGATATACCGATCTTATTTTTGAGCACTAGCTGGTGCCTAAAACATATTAAAAAAAAATATATAAAAAGCGATAAAGATTTCAGAGGTTAGGTACCTTTTTTTTTAAATGTCCAACGCGGACGCAGTCGCGGGTACGAGCTAGTATTAAATAGATATATACTTACATAGATCTATAGATCTACGTACAGTCTTCACGATAATAAGAAAACTTTCCGATTTTTTATGTATTAAATATTTGTTTACATATAATTAAATAAAAATAAATCTAAATTATGTTACAGCATTAGTGCGGAAATTAAATAATAAACAAATGGCTCGAGAGACGGTAGAAATTCCTGGTAGGTAGGTATTTGAGGCAAGTTGAAAACTTGTCCTATTACTCTTCTATAGAACTATTTCGCCTAGCAGGTAGAAAGTCCCACCAAAGTGGGATCTCTGTCTTTTTTAGAATATTTATTTTTAATAATAAATAATATCTGTTTTTAATTTTTTTTTTTTAAATTTTTTTTTCAATAAAAGATGGGTTTGCTCTTGACCAACATCCAACTGTGTAGCAAGGATGAGGCCTAAGATGGAGCGAACCTCATTATCAACCCAGAAGATGCCTATTCACTAGAACTTTGAAAATATTTGGGTTATATGAGCTCAGGAGTTCCAAACCTTTGGCAGTGCGCATTATAGAAGATGTTTTAAAGCGCTTGGTCCGAAATAGAGGGATATCGACAAGATGAGGATGTTAACCATTTGTACGTCTGTATGTCCTATGGAAGAAAGGGGAAGGCGGTTAGTGAGTTCGTGCAGCTCCTGAGCACACTCTCCGAAGTACATCTTATAATAAAAAATAAATAATTTATAATTAAAAATAAATCATTCTATTTTAATTGTATTTCTGTGTTAGGACAAGACAAGAGAAGAGTTATAGGACAAGTTTTCAGCTTGCCACAAATACCTACTCGGAAATGTCTACAGTCTCTCGGAATAAAATCATAAATACAATCAAAAAACCACAGAATATGTTTCTGAGATGTGATCATAACAATCTATATCAAAACAACTCTCTGAACACAGATATCGAATTTGAGTTATAATTTTTTTTTCTCCGACAACTCACTAAACTATCTCATCAAAATTGTGTCTTTAAAAGCTAGGACTAATAAATTTTCCTTGTCATTATTGTGACGACACGTTTCGCACGCTTAGTATTAAAGTGACCTAATTCAGAATAAGTCTTAAACGAGTTAGATAAACAACTTAAATAGTTTTCAATTCAAATTAAAGTTTCACTCAAATCTGTGTTTCATATTCTATATTTAGGGAAAAAAAACTAACTGTAAAACTAACATCTTGTGTTATTAATAAACAACCCAACTCCTAATTACAAAACATTTATCAAAAAAGTGATTTTTTTAATTCGGTCACTTTAATACTAAGCGTGCGGTTTGGTCTAGTGGCTAGTAACCCTAGCTGGTAACCAAACGGTCGCGGGTTCGAATCCCGCTAGGGGGGAATGTTTATGTGTTAACATTTTACCTTTGTACCTGAGTCACAGATGTTTTATAATTATAATATGTATGTATTTACAAAAAAAAAAAGTAATCTGTATAGTATATCAACTGTCTGGTATCCATAATACAAGCATTAGTTGCTCACTGTGGAACTAGATGGTGCTCTGTGGTATGTGTGAAGATATTTATTATTATTATTATTATTATTATTATTATTATTATTATTATTATTATTATTATTATTATTATTTATTATAATTCTATTCTAAATTTTCTCAATATAAAACTAGTTCAAATATTATATTCTTTTTTAAAAAACAACCAGTGTTCTTTAAAATTCAATTTCTCAACAGAATATACAAATAATATTAACCTAATTGTCAAATACATAATAACTGTGTGAGAGCCTTGTGCCCGTAGGTATTGAAAAATACCTCATCACTCCACAGACTACACAAAGCATAATATCCACAAATAGCAAGAAAAATAAATAAATAATATAACTTTTAATAATAAATACAAAATATAAATAGTGTGGACGATTTTTTTTTTAGTTTCTTCTGCCATTTTGCAGAAAACAACTTAGCAATACAGTAAAAAAATGTAGTACTCTATACTACATCTACAATACGTTTCTTTGACAAAGAAAAAAAAAAAAAACAAATCACCGATACATTAACTTGGCGTGTTGTTCTTAATTACAATAATGCTGTGCCAATTATGATGCAATTGAGCTTAATTCATCTGTCACATTGTTTATTCGTTCACATTTGATCTAATTATCGAATGAATAATCGAGTTACGAAATCGATTGCGTTCGATTAATTTATTATATCTCTTGCAATATTGTTGCAACTAAAGCGTGATACTTGTTTTTGTATCCTGATTTTTTATTTAAAAAAATAAATATATAAATCTAAAATATTCACAAGACATTGCGGAAATTAATAAAGACTTATCAAACTAAGTAGCTGGTGCCGGTGACTTCGTCCGAGTTGCAAAAAGAAAACATATGAGTAATAAAGCCCGACATAGTTATCGCTGTGACGACGGTGGCGCCACCACACGACAATGGCGCCCAATTCTTTATATTTTTAGACGATCTCTCGGGAACAGTACTTTTTTTCTGGATGAAATGTACCCTATGTCCCTTCTTGTATCCCTGACAACGTGTATACAAAATTTCATCATGATCGATTGAGTAGTTAAGGCGTGAAAAGGTATTAGACAGACAGACAGACATAGTTACTGTCACATTTATAACAATAATATTAAGTAAGTATGGATTATTCAGGGTAATATACAGATATATACATACTTACATTTTAATTCTTAGGTGTAGAATTTTGAAAATTATTTTCAAAGTTGCCTTTGGTCTGGGGCTTTACAGTTACCACATCCTTTCAGAAAACCACCTTGAAATAACAGCATATGTGCTGTTTTGTTTCGTTAAGTGAGCAAGGGATGCCACAGTCCATTTAACTATCCCTTATCCTTAACCTTACCACAGAATAAGTAATAGGGCGGTAGCTCTATCATCAAATCGATCGTCAGACCGTCTGACGACCTTTACATGAAATGAAATAAATTTATATATTTGAATTATATTTTAATGTTTGAAGCTAATAGAGTTATTTTGGTGCATTAACTAGAAGGTCATTTTTTTATTTATATCATGTTAAATGTATCATTTAATGTATAAATATTTATATATTTTTAAAATATTAAAATTAAAATCTTTATACTTAGTTTAATATTTAAAATCTATACAGAGGTTCTGAACGTTTTACGTGATAACAGTTCGTAGTGTTCTAAATAGCCTTTTTTGTTAATCTTCATCTCACTGATGGATGTAGGCCTCTCCCAGGGCTCGTCACCAAACACGGTCTTCTGTTTTTCGCACCCAACCGCTTCCTGCGAAGCCTTTCAGGTCGTATCACCACTGCTGGGTGTAGGTCTCTCCCAAGGCTCGTCACTAAACACGGTCTTCTGTTTTTCGCACCCAACCGCTTCCTGCGAAGCCTTTCTGGTCGTATCACCACTGCTGGGTGTAGGTCTCTCCCAAGGCTTGTCACTAAACACGGTCTTCTGTTTTTCGCACCCAACCGCTTCCTGCGAAGCCTTTCAGGTCGTATCATCACTGCTGGGTGTAGGTCTCTCCCAAGGCTCGTCACTAAACACGGTCTTCTGTTTTTCGCACCCAACCGCTTCCTGCGAAGCCTTTCAGGTCGTATCACCACTGCTGGGTGTAGGTCTCTCCCAAGGCTCGTCACTAAACACGGTCTTCTGTTTTTCGCACCCAACCGCTTCCTGCGAAGCCTTTCTGGTCGTATCACCACTGCTGGGTGTAGGTCTCTCCCAAGGCTTGTCACTAAACACGGTCTTCTGTTTTTCGCACCCAACCGCTTCCTGCGAAGCCTTTCAGGTCGTATCATCACTGCTGGGTGTAGGTCTCTCCCAAGGCTCGTCACTAAACACGGTCTTCTGTTTTTCGCATCCAGCCGCTTCCTGCGAAGCATTTCAGGTCGTCTGTCCACTCTAAATAGATACAATGGCCTCCATTCGAGAACTCATCTGCCCGTACGGTTATCCACTCTTCGACAGATGTGACTGGCTCATTGCTTCTTCAAATTGCTAATTCGATAATCTTCATTCTTCGGTGAATTTCAAAATTTGTGATCCTATTATCAAACCGACTTTGAACTTTTGGACCAGTACCTACCTTTACCATGAGTTTACAATGACCGCACTCGTTAGCGAGAGCGTAAAACATTTATATGAAAAACTGTAAACTCTCAATGTCAAATTGACAATTTATATGAAACAATTATATGACGTAAAAAATTTATATGAAAAACTGTCAACTGTCAATGTCAAATTGACAATATTCCATATAAATATTTTACGCTCTCGCTAGCGAGTGCGGTCATTATAACTCATGGTAGAGGGTAAAACATTTAGGTATGAAAAACTGTCAACTGTCAATGTCAAATTTACAATATTCCATATAAATATTTTATGTTTTCGCTAGCGAGTGCGGTCATTATAACTCATGGTAGAGGGTAAAACATTTATATGATAAACTGTCAACTGTCAATGTCAAATTGACAATTTTCCATATAAATATTTTACGCTCTCGCTAGCGAGTGCGGTCATTATAACTCATGGTAGAGGGTAAAACATTTAGGTATGAAAAACTGTCAACTGTCAATGTCAAATTGACAATTTTCCATATAAATATTTTATGTTTTCGCTAGCGATTGTGGTCATTGTAAATTTATGGTAAAGGTACTGTCCTGCCGTGAGAGGCCACTTTTCGACACCATACGTTCATAGTCGCGTCCACAACGGGAGCACGGGAAGCCTCGCGGAGCAGCCTCAAAGCCTCGCGGAGCAGCCTCAAACATACACATATACTAGGTTTTGCGTCGGAGGGTTTAAAATATATTATATTAATATACTAAGTTATAATACTTAAGTTCTTTTAAGCACCAGTAATATGCTTAAGATTAGTTCATAAGTGGTTTTTACGACAACAAATAAAACATAATTAGCATATGGCAACCCTACATTATATATATATACATTACATTATATATACCCTACATTATTATAGCCTATGGCGAGGAATTATAGTGAGATTTTTGAAATATTTTACACTAATGTTTTGACTACAGGACCCCAAAGCGAGGCTTCACTGGTTAGCGTCGGTAAATTGTAAATAATGGCTCTCAATATATTATCTTATAGTTGACCGCATTAGAGTAATAGGCGACCTTTTGTGATATTGTTTGTACAGTCAACGATAAAAATGTTTAAAGATATAAAAACAAAAAACATTTATAAAAATTTACTAGTTATTTGAAACTAAATTATTTGTTTACAAAATCCATTTAAAACTAATGTTTATATGTTAAACTAATTGTAGCACGAGACTTCGTACGCGTAATTTTATAAAATATAGTCTATGTTACTCGCTGATAATATAGATTTTTATTGATAAAAGCATTTTTAAAATCAGCCCACTAGTTTTTGAGTTTATTCCTTACAAACAAAAATATAAAAATACAAATATTAGTATATATTTAATATGTCTCTTTATAAATATTAATATAGATAGCTGTTGCACGCGACTTTGTCCGCGTAACTTTATAAAATATAGCCTATGTTCTTCGCTGATAATATAGCTTTTTATAGATAAAAGAATTTTTAAAATCAGCCCAGTAGTATTTGAATTTATTCATTACAAACATACAAATCTTCTCTTTTTACAATACTAGCTGGTGCTCGCGACTTCGTTCGAGTTGAAAATTTAAAAAAAAAGCAATATAACGCTTGACCTTGTGTTGCTATTACACTTTGGCCAGGCGTTAGTTTTGTATTTTTTATTTATCCCTCGGAAATAATCCTTTTTTCTGGATGAAAGGTACCCTATGTCCTTTCTGGTGTATCAGACAACGTGTATGCAAAATTTCATGGTGATCGGTTCACTAGTTTTTGCATGAAAGAGTCACAAACATCCATACATCCAAACATACTTTCGCATTTGTAATATTAAGTATAGAAGTATAGATATAGATAGATTATAAATACTTATATTAGTATAGATATAGATAAAATAATATTATATATAAATTATGCGTCTGTTTGTCCGCTAACTTAACTACTAGTTCACACAACGGATTTCGATACAGTTTTCAAGAACATAAACTAGGAAGGTTTGTGTATATCATTTATTTTCCAAAAAAAACATTGAATTTTATTGAATAAAAATAAAATCAAAATGAATAGTTTTCTTTTCTGTGCGCGATGTTACTTAGAAGTGTTTTTCGTTTTAATATATTCATTGGTTTTTATAACAATATCGATATAACGAATTTCTGCATAAATATAAAAGAATTATTCAAAGTAGATAGACGCCAGCCCATTTTTGGCGATTGCTGATGGACATAAAGAAAACTAAATAACCGCATTACTAAAATGTACATATTTGTTTCAATTTTATTCGGTCAAGTCCACTTGTATTGGCTACCGTCGCCTGTTGACCAAAGAAACGCCATAGAAGCTCCAAGTGCGTTGCCATTATAAAGAATAAGGAATTATCCGCACTAATATTATAAATGCAAAAGTATGTTTGGATGTATGGATGTATGGATGTATGGATGTATGGATGTATGGATGTATGGATGTATGGATCTATGGATGTATGGATGTATGGATGTATGGATGTATGGATGGATGGATGTATGGATGTATGGATGTATGGATGTATGGATGTATGGATGGATATATGGATGTATGGATGTATGGATGTATGGATGTATGGATGGATGTATGGATGTATGGATGTATGGATGTATGGATGTATGGATGTATGGATGGATGTATGGATGGATGTATGGATGTATGGATGTATGGATGTATGGATGGATGGATGGATGGATGGATGGATGTATGGATGTATGGATGTATGGATGTATGGATGTATGGATATATGGATGGACGGATGTATGGATGTATGGATGTGTGGATGTATGGATGTATGGATTCAAATTCAAATTCAAATTCAAAACATTTTTATTCGAAATAAGATTTATAAAATCGCTTTTCGACGTCAGAGAATGGCAGAGAATGGCACGTTCACTACCACGGTGTGCATTCCTCTGTGGAGAAGAACGGCCAAAGAAACTCCACAGGAATCGCATCTTTTATATTTTCATTTCTAAAAAAACATATTTTTTACTTTATTTATTTTTACATTACATTAATTGTAAACTTAATATTATTCTAATTCATTATGCTGAGTTGGAGCAACCGTAGACCAGACGTCATTATCTTCCAAATAATCATCTACTTTGTAATATGCCTTAGAATACAGAATCTTTTTAATTTTATATTTAAACTGGCAATCGGACAAATTTAAAATATCATCTGGTATTTTATTATAGAATCGAATACAGTTACCCATAAATGTGTTTTTTACTTTACTCAGTCTAAATTGTGGTTGCACTATTTTATTTTTATTTCTAGTGTTTACGCTGTGAATATCAGAACCTTTCAGATATAACGATTTATTTTTGCGAACATATAAGATGTTTTCAAATATGTACTGTGAGGATACCGTGAGAATATCAATTTCTTTAAACAGTTCTCGTAGGGAATCACGACCACGCAATTTGTATATTGAACGAATCGCCCTCTTCTGTAATACAAAGATACTTTTTATGTTTGCAGCTTGACCCCACAATAAAATGCCGTAAGACATAATACTATGAAAGTAGCTGAAATAAACAATTCTTGCAGTAGCGACGTCAGTCAGTTGACGAATCTTTCTAACTGCATATGCCGCCGAACTGAGCCTAGCGGCTAATGTATTTAAATGAGGGTCCCATTGCAATTTAGCGTCCAAAGTTATTCCCAAGAAAACCGTTTCATCTACATATTCCAATTTTTCTTTATTTAGGACAACATCCAAGTTGGTGTTCCTTACATTAGGCAAAGAAAATTTCACACATTTAGTTTTTTTGGGATTCAACATTAGATTATTTGTAGTGAACCAGTCATGGATCTGAGAGAGAACGTCATTTACTTTGTCAATATAATGGATGTATGGATGTATGGATGTATGGATGTATGGATGTATGGATGTATGGATGAATGTATGGATGTATGGATATATGGATGTATGGATGTATGGATGGATGTATGGATGTATGTATGTTTGCAACTCTTTCATGCAAAAACTAGTGAACCAATCACCATGAAATTTTGCATACACGTTGTCTGGGACACCAGAAAGGACATAGGGTACCTTTCATCGTTCAACGCGGACGAAGTCGCGGGCACCAGCTAGTAATATTATATAAGTAAGTCAGCCATCCGCCCCTGGCTTCAAACGGAGGTATTTTTTCTGAAAATTATATAGATATCTACAAAACAGGCGACCTGATAAGGGCCGAGGTTCGACGATGGATACATACTGCTTCTGACCGACATGTGGACGAAGTCGTGTGCAAAAGCTAGTTTGTAATATAATAAAAGCAGTACCTACTTTATTAGTCTTCAATTAAAAATTATTATTTTTTTAATTCAAAAGTATACATGTTCGTTTTTTATCTAACTCCTATATATATTTTTTCTATTGAGTCAAATATTTATACAAACTATCTATAGAGGTACGTCCAGTTAGAATAAAATTAATTATAACAAAAACTATTGTCTTATAAAAATTATTTACGGTAGTTAATTCTGACGATAGAGATCTTGCAAAAAGTGGGGTTAGCGCACTCTGTCGCTAGACAAGCGCCTTGGTTTTTGCCTGTTACATAATGCTATTACCATATTATTATATAATGTGTTTTCAAATCTCAAAAGGATATAGGTTAAATGCCTCAACAATAAGTCACTGATTTAATGTCTCTTATATTAGGAGTCTATATTGCAAAAAAAAATCAAATTCAAAATTATTTTTTGTGGTTTGCCTAGTTAGTTGCCTTTCAATGAATTATGCAATAATTTTATTTAATCGAGATACCAACAGCACATCAAAATTATTATCAAAATCAAAACCAAGTCACATACATTAGTTATAAAAACACGTTTACATTTGCGTACAAATTATTGGTATCTACAGCTATAATAATATGTTACATGTTGTCTCTGTTAAAAATTTAGAAAAAATAATAATAATAATAATAATAATAACTTATTAACTTAATGATTAATAAATAATTAACTTAATGATTAATCTGATGTTTAGGGCGTTTAACTCGCATTTTAGCGATGGTGATCAACAAAATATTATTAAACGGCTGTTTTAATTTTAATTAGCTGTTTAAAAATAACCGTCTGTTGGTGAACTCTAGTAAGCCTTATTGTAGTAAGTTTTTTTTTTAATGTTAAGGTTGGCATATAGGCCGAATGATGATAGTTTTATTAAAATAATAAAATCGTATCTCAAATGATGTCATTTGACCTCTAGAGGACATACTCTCTCTCCTATACATTTGTGATCAGTTTGACCAAAACGAATTCCTCTGGTTTACGCAATGTTTGTGTGACGTCACAGCCCCTAAATCGTCGGCTTAACGAAATGCGAGCCACAAGCTTACTTTGTTAATTCGGCGTAAGCGTGCAGCCGTTAAAAATTTTAAATCGGTGGTTCCGTTAATTTTAAATTTAGAAATATATTTATTCTCACGAAAAATTACAAATTCACTTAAGTGAGAAACTTAAAATTAATAGGTAAAAAAAAAACATAATTCACATTGCAAGCATACAAAAAAAAAAAAAATTGCACATTGCAAAAAAAAAATTCAAAAAATAAAAAAAATACTAATAGTGAACACATAAACAACAAAAACACGAAAACGCTTAGCACCTTCAAGACTTACCAATATTACATAATTTAAAAAGTTGGTAGAATTTACAGAGAACAAATGCATGACAGACATTGATATACAACACTGGAAGGGACATCATATCGTGTATTAGAAAATTATGTTTTATTTGTTTTAATATATATGGATATTATTTTAGAAGGTTTCTTTATGTTATTTTTATGTTTTATGTTAAGGTCGGCAGACAGGCTGATAGTCCACTCGATGGTAGGTGGTTACCGTCGCCTATGACACGAGCAACGCCACAGAGGTGCGCTGCTGAATATAGTAGGATTATAGATAAGGGATTGATATTAAAAATGGGCTCTGGCAGACCTTAGCTTAGTCGATTGTCTTCTGTAATGGGGTGGTTACTGCCGCCAGACGGGTTGTCCATATGACAGCGAAACACAGTGAGCCCCGCCACACTAACTTTAAGGATTAAGGGTTTGGAAAGGGATAGGGAAATGGACTCTGGCGTCACTTACTCACTCACCGTAACACAACAGCACACCCGCTGTTAATTCACTGTGTATTTCTGTGTGGTGGTGGTTACTGCTGCCAGACTGGCTGCGAAATTATGTTACTATAAGGTTTACTTAAAAGATTTTTGAAGATAAAACTGAACAATCGAAATGAAAAAATGTTCAAGGAACCCTAATTCCCAAACAATACCTCTTAATAAGATGTCCATAAAAGCGTGCGCTTAATAAGATGTCCGTATATAATAATGTTATATATTTTATATACTGACATGTAACTAATTAAGAAAATGGAACTTAAAATTAGGCTTTGTGGGGCCAATTGTTAAAAATATAGATATTATTACCCTGATACCTATATACCACACGCTGTACATAGATCATTTAAAAATATATTTAGAAAAATGTTTTTAGAGTTACTATTTTTACGGATTAAATTAATTAAAATTGAAATACCCCTTGATGTAACTTTGCGTACCCCTGGGGTACGCGGCTAATAGGAAACACAGATTTTTTTTTTTAAACTAAGAATTTCAAAGTCATGCCGATTCGACCATTCCAAAAGGATCCCTTATTTTTAACATTTCAACTCAATTTTTTAACATCGTTTCCTTGATCCAATCCAAATGTGGACTCAGTGGAGCAATCTTTCCAATACCCTCATATTTTTTGAGGTTATAAGTTCTTCTTTTTGAATAATTTTCAGGAGGTTGTAAACAAGATAGTGCTCTTCTACCGTTAGAAGTCACACCAATCACGCCTGAATGATGTATTGTTGGTCCTCCTGAATCCCCAAAACATAAAAAATAATCACGATCGCACACCGGGGACAAACATAGCATCGGTTGCAAATCAATGGCCGTGCATTTTTTTAGGACAAAATTAGCCAGTTGCAGTGGTTTCATGACTTCACGAGTATCTCCCACTTCCCCATACATCGATGCCTCTGTATCTTTGACTAGCATGACTCCGTAACCGGCTGTAATAACTTCAAATCCCACGAGTGTCTTGTAGTGGACAGCGCTTATTTTACCATACTGTGCCAACATCATCGGCTGGGACTTTATTAGTCCGACGTCGTTGAATAATGTTATGCCAAAAGAAAATGTTGGATGCATAAACCAAGATATGACATCAACAATAGAATCGTTAAGTTGCGGTGCTCTGGAGACGGCAGAATAATTTATAATGAGCTTGTAGTCATTGAGGGAGTCACGGTCAATATCAACGCAATGGGCAGCTGTGATCGTCCATGTGGGAGCAATCGCTGTGCCAGTACACACGTGTTCTTGTTGTGAATTGTGGTAATTTAACAATTCTTGTCTTACCACGTAAGGGAATTCGCCAGGTTGCGCATCCCTACCGCCCCTAATTCGCGCTATACGTTTGCCTTCGCAGTATTTTGTAACAACCAGCAACAATACAAAGGTATTAACTTTCATGTTGTAATTCCGTGAAAATGTAAATAAAATATTTGATAACAGTTTTCATGCTTTTATATTTTCGAAATCGATTTACGAATGTCATAAAATTTATTGATTTAATAAATTTTATGATTTAATTTGATTTTATATGCAATGTTTGCCAGTAATGAAAATTATACACTTATAGAAAATCACAGAAATAACAAGCACGTGTTTTTGTTGTATTTTTTAAACGATTAAGGTATACCCTTGTTTTATAAAGTATAGTCTATGTTACTCGCTGATAATGTAGCTTTCTATAGATGAAAGAATTTTCAAAATTGGTCCACTAGTTTTTGAGTTTATTCATTACAAATATACAAATCTTATCTCTTAAAAATATTAGTAAGTATAGATCAGTATAGATTATAGCCTTTCAAAGACTAATACAGATCAATACAAACATTCCAAAAAGATCCTTTTGACTAAATGTTTACCATCCTTGGTTCAATCCAGATATATAGGCTCAGTGGAAAAATTATTCCAACACCCTCATATTGCCTGACATCGTAATAGTTTTTTTTTTGATAAATAACTTATTTTCAGGAGTTTGGAAGCGAAGAGCAAGAAAGCAGTATTTTCAGGAGTTGCTGTGAGTTCTCTGAGTGTAGAACTCTGAGGGCTCACAGCAACAACTCTTGAATGATGTATTTTTTGTCCTCCTGAATCCCCAACACTTATAAAACCTTCACCGGAGCATACCAGGGACAAACATAGCATCGGCTGCAAATATTTGTAAATTTATGCATTTACTAAGACAAATTTGCCAGTTGCAGTTGCTTCGTGACCTTAAGTGTATCTCCCTCTTTATAAGTTGATGGCTCAGTCAGTATCTTTGACTTACATGACTCCGTAACCGACTGTAACAACTTCAAGCCTTGCGAGTGTTTTGTAATGAACAGCGCTTATTTTAACAAATTGTGCCTACATCATTGGCTGAGACTTTATTAGTGCGACGTCGTTGAAAAATTTTATGTCTCCAGGATAATATGATGATGCATAAAACAAAGATATGACATCAACAATAGAATCGTTAGGCCGCGGTGCTCTAAAGACGGCAGAATAATTTATAATAAGCTTGTAGTCGTTGAGGGAGTCACGGTCAATATAAACGCAATAGGCAGCTGTCATCGTCCAAATGGGAGCAATCGCTGTGCCAGTACACAGTTAATGTGGCGGGGCTCACTGTGTTTCGTAATGTTTTTGATGTAAATTGTGGTAATTTAACATTTCTTGTCTTACCACGTAAGGGAATTCGCCAGGTTGTGCATCCCTACCGCCTCAAATTCGCGCTACATGTTTGCCTCAGCATTATTTTGTAACCAACACCAATAGTACAATGGTATTAAGTTTCAACGTTGAAACTGCTCGAAGGTGTATAAATAAAAATTTTGATAACAAATTTGATGATTTTATTTTTTCAAAAGATGTTTATGAATCCCAAATTTTTTATTTTTATTTAATTCAACACGTAAAAACTGTCAACTGTCAATGTCAAATTAATAATTTTCCATATAAATATTTTATGCTCTCTGTAAAGGTACAGAGGGAATTTTACTCGATCAAACGTCAATTTGTATGGGAATTGGGAATGAAGCAGCCACTAGGTGGCGCTGCTTCATTCCAATATAAATTGACATTTATGCGTACGTCGCGTTTGATCGAGTAAAACTCGCACTAGGCCCTCAGGTGTAGGGGGAGACTGCCGACCGTCGTATGGTCCCCCGAGTTGGCCGGCGTACCTTCACTTTCGGGTACGCCGAAGTTCTGACAGGGAGCACAGGCCTCCCCGCCTGGATAGCCGTGGCGGGGCACCGAAGTCGTGTCATAACGCCCATCAACGGCCGCGTTGATAGAAAGTCGTTGGGTTTTAGCCGGTAGGAATCCGGCATAACCCGGCAGTGTAGGGGACACTGTCGGGTTATGCCGGATTCCTAACGTTAAAAAGGATTTCCCAACGTTAAAAAAAAGGCCCTCAGGTGTATCTGACATTTCCACAGTAATCGCGGCAGCTCGTGTTTGCTGTCGTCGGGTCGTAAGGCCGGGTTTTCACTCTTCCGGACGACTTCGGAGGGCGGTTACTACCTAGTAAGTAGTGATAGTAGTGGTACCTAGTACCTAGTAGTAGTGGTGAAGACTCAATTTCGGGGTACCTACCTAGGTACCCCGAAATTGAGTCTTCACCACCCTCCGCAAAGCCACGATATGGCACTACAAATTTCGCTTACAAGTACACAAATTTTGTTATCAAAATAGAAAACAGGTCGCATTAGCCTTAACAATAAAGGCCAACAACTATTCCGAATTGCATCTAAAGATATGAAAATCAGGTCATGAAGATCAACACCCTTCTTTTTGCATCTTGCAAATTCTTGCGAAATTCTATCTCGATTAAAGATAGTTTACCTTCACTCATTGTACGAGTATCCATTTTCGCAAGTAAAGTCAGGTGGAATTAATATAGTATTTGCTGAATCTTACTTTACTAATATTATAAATGCGAAAGTATGTTTGAATGTATGGATGTCTGTGACTCTTTCACGCAAAAACGAATGAACCGATCACCATGAAATTTTGCATACACGTTGTCTGCGACACTAGAAAGGACATAGGGTACCTTTCATCCAGAAAAAAGGACTATTCCCGAGGGATAAATAAAAAATAAAAAACTAACGCCTGGCCAAAGTGTTATAGCAACACGAGATCAAGCGTTATATTGCTTTTTTTTAAATATTTTCAACGCAGACGAAGTCGTGAGCTTCAGCTAGTTGAATATAAAGAAAATATTTTAGTTTGTGACATTTTAAAAATTACAAAATTCATACAGCCTTCTCCTTTCTTCCATCGGATATTCAGACGTACGGCAGTTTACTATCCTTAACTTGTCAAAATTCCTCTTTTTTCCGACCAAAAGTTTTAGAAACTCTGTGATAATACGCATATAATAATAATAATAATAAATATCTTCAAACATTCCACACAGCACCATCTAGTTCCACATTAAGCGACTAATGCTTGTATTATGGATACCAGACACTTGATATAATACATAGATTACTTTTTTTTTGTAAATAAATACATATTATAAATATAAAATATCCACGACTCAGGTAAAAAGGTAAAATGTTAACAAATAAACATTTGCCCCTAGCGGGATTAGAACCAGCGACCGTTTGATTAACAGCTAGGGTTACTAGCCACTAGACCAAACGTGTCGTCATATCTTTTTAAAACTCGAGTTAATAGGCACGCGACAGGCAACACCTGTCGCGTTGCTTGTATCATAGACGACGGTGGTCACCTGCCATCAAGTGAATGGTCAACTTGTCTATCGTTGATCAGATTAATATATAATCTTTATTTGAATTGACATTGAGAATGGTAAATACCAGATGTTATGGTATTGATGGTAGGTAAATATACCATTAAAATTTTCTTTTGATTAATGATCTCAGTTTAGTCATTGATAGAGTTGCTGTTACATCGTTTGGGAACTTTATTTGGTAACTTTATACATTGACCTCTAACATTTTATAGTTGTGACATTGGGTGTAAAAACTCAAAGAAGATCGCCAAGAATTTTATAAACTAATAATTATTTTATAAGGAAGCTCATATTATGTAATACTAGCTGTTGCACGCGACTCCGTACGCGTAACTTTATAAAATATAGCTTATTTTATAAAATATAAAATATCCACATCTATAAGCTACATTATGCTTACTATAGGTTAAAGAGTTTTCAAAAATCGGTGTTAAAAAATATTAAAAAAATTAAGCTGGTCATCGGTAAAACTATATTAATATTCTAAAGAGAGAATATTTATATTTTTGTATTGTTGTAACGAATAAACTCAAAAACTGCTGGACAGATTTTGAAAATTCTTCCCCCTGTAGAAAGCTATATTGTTATAGGCTAAATTTAAAGTTAAAACTAACTATAAATTTACGTAGACGAAGTCGCGGGCACCAAGTAAAGACGTCTTCAAGATTTCTTATAATTTTTTTTTAAAGGAATTTTTTTTTTTTTTTTTTTTAAATATTTAGAGAAATAAATTAAAAATTTAATTCTCTTTTATAAATGAGCATGACATTAAGTACTTAAGTTATAATAATGTCTTAAGGCCTCTTTCATCATGTGTCAAGTAGGCTAACCGCCATTTAAAGTCACCGGTAACCGGGAATGATGGAGATGATATATACCTTTGTTTGTACTGTAAAAGTTCCAAACATTAAAAAGAAAATAATTTAAAAAAAATTCGCCTATCGAAGGATGCAGTGAACCGACTGCATAATTTAATAAAACATAAAATTATTTCTAAAAGTAACTAATCAACACTTTACTTGTAGTTGGTGAAAGAGGCCCTCAATGTCGTTCGCTAATTTATTTCAGTAAAATGTTTTTCAGCCTGTCTGTCTCATTTTACATTTTAAAAAAAATTACCTTTTAAATTCCATCAAATGGTAAACGTTGCCTTCGTGTACGTTTTTTTTTTTTAAAAAAAAATCATCTATTATGATGTTCAATCAGAGATCGAATCGAAGGTTTTTTTTATGAGTCATGTTTTAGCATTTAGAGATATAATAATTTGAGTACGACCTTTGCATTGTTTAACTTTTGCCACGGTGTGGTATGTGATATCGTATGATTTCATCTTGTTTCTATGCAGTGGACATTATGTAGTAATATTATGAATCAACTAGCGACCAGTATCCGGCTTCGCACGGAGTTGAAATATTCAAAAGCCCTTTCTTAGCTGATGGTTACATCCATACTTTGACTGTCCATACTATATACTATTACTATATTACTATACTAGCTGGTGCTCGCGACTTCGCCCGCGTGAAGATTATATACTAAAACCTTCCTCGAGAACGAATCTATCGAATCTAACGAATATAAAAAGCATGTTCATGACTGTCAGCCTGTATGCCACAATAAAAAGCATGTTCATGACTGTCATGTCAGCCTGTCTGCCACAATAAAAAGCATGTTCATGACTGTCATGTCAGCCTGTCTGCAACAATAAAAAGCATGTTCATGACTGTCATATCAGCCTGTGTGCCACAATAAAAAGCATGTTCATGACTGTCATGTCAGCCTGTCTGCCACAATAAAAAGCATGTTCATGACTGTCATGTCAGCCTGTCTGCCACAATAAAAAGCAAATGTAAAGACGTGTGCATGTCAAAAAATACTTATTAGAAGTTTTTAAGAATCAACTTTAGAAGCTATCGACGGATCTGCTGATAGGTCACGAATTCGACCACCTTGACATTAGGACATAAATAATTTTAACATATGTAGATGGGAGATAAAAAAAAACCACATAAATATAATGTAACATGCAATTACATTATTTTATTAGTTTCATTTTCGCTTGCTTCACAGACTATACGACTTTTTTAAAGTAAAGATAGTCAGACAGGCTCACGGTACATTCAATGGTAAGTCGCCTAAAGGGAATAATAATAATAAGATTTCAAAAGAAAACAAGATTGCTTACAATTTACATTTCGATATAAAAAAAATATATTAATTAATTTTGGTTATTATTATCTTTTTAATATTAGTTTGTGAGATTTTTTTTTTAATTTCTATAGGTATTTTATAAAGGCTAGACTCATTTTTTAAGGCTTATCTTTAAAATTTATGCTAACATTTACAAAGAGAAAAGATTTATTAATAAACTCAAAAACTAATGGTCCGATATTAAAAATTCTTTCATCCACAGTAAGCTACATTATCAGCGAGTAACATAGACTATATTTTATGATGTTACGCGGGCGACGTCGCGTGCAACAGCTAGTAATAAATACAATTTGTATGTTTAGCCCGCGACTTTGTCCGCGTTGAACGATGAAAGGTACCCTATGTCCTTTCTGGTGTTCCAGACAACGTGTATGCAAAATTTCATCGTGATCGGTTCAGTAGTTTTTGCGTGAAAGAGTCACAAACATCCAAACATACTTTTAAATATAGGAAACCTACCGTCGAATATGCCAACCTCACAGATTGTAGTAGGATGTGATTAAGGATAAAGGAATACATTTAAAATTAAATTATTAAACAATTTAGTTTAGATAAATAAATAATAAATAAATAAATATCTTAACACATTCCACACAGCACCATCTAGTTCCACAGTAAGCAACTAATGCTTGTATTATTAATACCAGACAGTTGATATAATACATAGATTACTTTTTTTTGTAAATACATACATATTATAAATATAAAACATCCACGACTCAGGTAAAAAGGTAAAATGTTAACACATAAACATTCCCCCCTAGCGGGATTCGAACCGGCGACCGTTTGGTTAACAGCTAGGGTTACTGGCCACTAGACCAAACGTGCCAAACGTGTAGATAATGTCAAAGAAATGACAGTGAAATAGGAAAGTCGTTATCGTTGCCTACAAAAGCAATAAGTGTTACAAGTGCAATGCCAACCTTCGTAGGTTAATGGATAAGAGTTTAGGAGAGGGTAATCTCTCCATTATTAACTCTGGCAACACTTATTAACTCACCGAAACACAAAAGAAAACATGCTGTTATTTAACGCTTGTCTTCTGTAAGGAGTTGGTTACTGCCGCCAGACGATCTGGCCCAATTTAAGACTGAGAACCTTCCACTACTAAATGATCGCCTTACCTTCTTGAATATTCATACAGATGTCGTTAGTAGATATGTTAATTTTTAAAAATTTCTAAAAATATAAAACTTTGTTAATTGTTACATTTAATCAACGTCATTAAAGAGAAGGCCTCGATGGAAGTCTTAATTATGTAAAATTAATTAAAAAACACATAATTAATTTAAATAAAATTAACATAACAGCTAAATTGGTGGATAAATGCGTAATTTATGGATAATAAATTTCTTATTTTAAAATTTTATACAAATATTGTGGATGATAATCGTACTTTCAACGTGTTTATAAATAAATAATAATAATATATTTTATTACTTAAGCCAGTAACTTATTGTATACATAATATTTACATTTTAACAGGAACATAGCTATACAGTAACATTATAGTATTGTTTGTGAAGCTACCGTACCGAGGAAAGGTTTGAGACATAGATATAGACTATCCTTAATGATTAATTAAGAATAGCTTTTAGAAAAAGAGCTTTTTATATATTTATTTATCTAAGAGGTTTTGTACATATTATTTATTTTTCAATGATATTATTCAATAATTTCATATAACCCAAATCTTTTCAAAGTTGGAGTGAATAGGCATTTTCTGGATGAGCTCGTTCCATCTTAGGCCTCATCTTCGCTATACGGCTGTGAATGCTGGCTATAGACCAAACCCATCCTAATTAATCCTAAATAATTTATTCAAGAATTATTCAAGAAGAAAATGAAGAACTTACTCGTCGACAAATGATATTATGATATAAAAGATTACATGTCTTCAAGAATTAAATTTATTCAAGAATTTATTCAAGAAGAAAATGAAGAAATTACTCGTCGACAAATGCTATTATGATATAAAAGATTACATGTCTTCAAGAATTAAATTTATTCAAGAATTTATTCAAGAAGAAAATGAAGAAATTACTCGTCGACAAATGCTATTATGATATAAAAGATTACATGTCTTCAAGAATTAAATTTAATCAAGAATTTATTCAAGAAGAACATGAAGAAATTACTCGTCGACAAATGCTATTATGATATAAAAATTACATGTCTTCAAGAATTAAATTTATTCAAGAATTTATTCAAGAAGAAAATGAAGAAATTACTCGTCGACAAATGCTATTATGATATAAAAGATTACATGTCTTCAAGAATTAAATTTATTCAAGAATTTATTCAAGAAGAAAATGAAGAAATTACTCGTCGACAAATGCTATTATGATATAAAAGATTACATGTCTTCAAGAATTAAATTTATTCAAGAATTTATTCAAGAAGAAAATGAAGAAATTACTCGTCGACAAATGCTATTATGATATAAAAGATTACATGTCTTCAAGAATTAAATTTATTCAAGAATTTATTCAAGAAGAAAATGAAGAAATTACTCGGCGATAAATGCCATTATGATATAAAAGATTACATGTCTTCAAGAATTAAATTTATTCAAGAATTTATTCAAGAAGAAAATGAAGAAATTACTCGTCGACAAATGCTATTATGATATAAAAGATTACATGTCTTCAAGAATTAAATTTATTCAAGAATTTATTCAAGAAGAAAATGAAGAAATTACTCGTCGACAAATGCTATTATGATATAAAAGATTACATGTCTTCAAGAATTAAATTTATTCAAGAATTTATTCAAGAAGAAAATGAAGAAATTACTCGGCGATAAATGCCATTATGATATAAAAGATTACATGTCTTCAAGAATTAAATTTATTCAAGAATTTATTCAAGAAGAAAATGAAGAAATTACTCGTCGACAAATGCTATTATGATATAAAAGATTACATGTCTGATAATTCGTTGTAACAATTAGTAATATCAATTAGCTTTATTGTTTTAGTGTACTTACTTAAAATATTTGCACACCCTCAAAGGGTAGAATGTAGCGAAATTTATCTACTGTAAAACCATTGTAACCTATATTCAGCAAATAAATGATTATTATTATTATTATCCAAGTATATATTTTTCTTTCTTAGTTTTAAATTTTTTACAATATAAATTAAAAAAAAAACAATAAATATTATAAAAAACTTAAATCTAGAGTTCGGCAAGTAGCGGGGCAAGGCCCAAGCTACCGGTGGTTAGGGCTGCAGAGTGAGGAACCTCCTGACAAGAGGAACCGCCTTCTGTATCTGACCCTTGATCCATCCATCTAGTAAGAGACTCTTAAGATGTTGGTCGAGGCTCTTCGCTATAAGACCGTTCGCAGATACGACTATCGGGACGATGATTGTCGAATCGACATTCCACATGGCGGTCACCTCGTGAGCCAAGTCTATGTACTTGGTAAGTTTGTCTTTTTCGGCTTTCACGAGGTTTTCGTCATGTGGAACAGTAATGTCAACAAGCATCGTCCGGCGTTGGGATCGGTCAATAACCACGATGTCAGGCTTATTGGCGACTATAGTCCTGTCCGTGATTATGGCGCGATCCCAATAGAGCGTGGCATGACCATTTTCGAGAACTGGCGCAGGTATATATTTGTAATATGGTACTTCAAATTCAACAAGGTTGATATTGAAGAGCAAGTTGTTGGTGAATAATTCTGGCTACTTGGTTATGTCTGTGCAAATACTCGCCATTAGCAAGATGAATTAAGCATCAAATTCCGTGTCCGCAACGCGAATCCACAACAAAACAAAAACCACTCCATTATGAAATCGTAATAATAAATAATTGTTCCCTTTGATTATTAAAACCACCAACTATTGTTAATAATTATCCTTATATTGCCTCTTAATTACTAATTAAGTAGTACAATGAAAACTGACAGATATTCCGTTAATTATATTTGATTTATAATTTCCGGTACGCTACAATGAAAGAGTCGGTAACATTTTTTTATGATGCCATTTTATGATTTATGTGCTCAGGACGTGCACATGTCATTTTATGATACCGCCTTCCCCTTTCTTCCATCGGACATACAGACAGACGACTGTTTACCATCGTCATATTGTCCAAATCCTATCTTTTATGGACCAATCGCTTTATAAACATCCTTTATTATGAGCAAAGCCAAGGTTTGGTCTGTGTTTTCGAGCTCATATAACCAAAATCATTTCAAAGTTGACTATGTGACTAAGGCTCGAGTTCACCAACAGACGGTTATTTTTAAACAGCTGTTTAAAATTTAAACAGCCGTTTAATAATATTTTGTTGTTCACCATCGCTAAACAGCGGGTTAAACGCCCTAAACATCTGATTAACTTAAAATATTATTAAACGGCTGTTTAAATTTTAAACAGCTGATTAAAATTTAAACAGCCGTTTAATAAGATTTGTTGACCACCATCGCTAAACTGCGGGTTAAACGCCCTAAACATCAGATTAATTTAGGGCGTTTAACCCGCATTTTAGCGATTTTGAACAACAAAATATTATTAAACGGCTGTTTAAATTTTAATAAAAATAACCATCTGTTGGTGAACTCGAGCCTAAGGGCCTCTTTCACTATATCCAAGTAAAGTGTCAAGTAGGCTAACAGCCATTTAAAGTCACCGATCGTCCAAAAATATAAAAATAGGGCGCCACTGTCGCCGTGGCGGCGCCACCGTCAGGCGTTATATTAGTGTAAAAGTATTTGAAACGCAACCTTGATCACCGATCTCTGCTTAATGATTAAATGATTAATAATTTGTTGAAAATTTCTCTTAACAAACAACGCCACAAAGATTCCAATGGCCTTGTCTGTCTGTCTGTGTCGTCTTATTAATAAGTCATTACGTATTGTAATGTATCGAGTAGAGGTTTTGCGTAGGATAGTTAATAGGCAATCGAGTTTCTTTTAATTATCTTCTACTAGCGACCCACATCCGGCTTCGCACGGATGCATTTTTTTTTTAAATTGCAAATGATACACAATTGACAAGTCTATTGGATGAGTGGTTAGAGTGCTTGCCTTAACGCTCTGTCCTAGTGTTTCCGGGTTCGATTCGTGGCAGGGTCAAATTTTCAAAGTTGGCTCTGATCTGAATCCAGAAAGTAGCACAACTCTTGGGCAGCCCGTCTGGCGGCAGTAACCAACCCCTTACAGAAGGGGTTTCTAGTATTCTAGTCAAAAACTTATCAAAATCCGTTTTGGTTTTGAAAGTTAGCGGAGATATTGACAGAGGCGGATATACAGTAGAAACCGGATATAACGACTTCGGTTATAACCACATATCGGTTATAACGTCCAAATGCAAGGTCCCTATTGAATGCCTATAACGATTTAGTATTGACTAATCCGTTTATTACGACCAATTTTTGTGTTCCCTTGAAGGTCGCTATAACCGATTTTCACTGTAGTGAAAATAATATGTGCTAGTAACCCACCCCGGTTTGACACGGATGCATTTTTTTCTACGAATTAAATTTATACACAACCCTTCTTCGTTTATCGCTCTTTTTATTAGTGAAAACCTTATCAAAATCCGTTGCGCGGATTAGAAGCAGTTAGTGCTGGATGTACAGACAGAAAGACGCCTTATTCGCACACAATACCCTAGACTAAACCACAAATTATATATAATATTTGTAATATAACCTCCCTTCGGTCTCATTAACCTCGATATTATTAATATGTTAGCATTCATAATGATTCCGCGAATATTTTCCACTGCATTGCAAAATCTCTCTGATTCAATATCGTCTCAACGCCAAGGTAAATGACGCATTCTTTGGAATAGCGCGAAACTGTTTGTTATTTATTTAGTAAGAATTTTATTATGATATATGAAATCATATCGATATTCGATTGGCCAACTGTTACATACGAAACTCTATTCAAAAGACATTCAAATGTATGTCCAAAAGCGGAGGCAATAAAGGTGATTATCATGCAACATGTATATGCATTCAATGAGCAACATTTTCATCTGCAATTTAAAATGCAAGTGAAATGCGGATTTTCAGAAAATCACTTTTCTATACATGGTCGTATTTAGCCTTTCTTTCGCCCTGAGCACCTAAGTAAGTATATTTATAATATTTATTCACAAAATGGTTGAGGTTTTAGAATACTTTTTGGTTTTCCGTTATAAAAAAAAATCAGTCATTTTTCAAAATTGGAAAGTTTGAAAATCGACGTTTTTAAATCGTAGGAAAATAAAGTTCAAGAAATTGCGGCGAATGCTGTGCGCTGCGAAATTGACATTGACATTTTTGTTAGAGCGAAAAAAAGGCCCAAATTTTATCGAGCTTTCCGTATCAGCGGATGTTGAAATTTTACATCCACAACAACCCTGCCACTACTTTCCAAAACCAGACCAGAGACAACTTTGAAAAGTTCATTACCAAAGTTGACCACGCTGGGAATCGAACCTGGGATCCCTGAGACGTTAGCGAAGCCTGGAGCGGGTAGCTAGTCTTATATATAAAAATATGGTGTCACGATGTATGTTCGGGATAAACTCCGAAACTACCGAACCAAAATCAAAATCAAATCAAAATATTTATTTATCAATTAGGTTTCTCCAAGAAACTCTTATGATCGTCATTATAAATTTAAATTTACCAGGGCTTCGGAAAAAAGCCAAGATAACGAGCCTGAGATAAACCGATTTTGATCAAATCTAGTTACTGTCTGTTATTTAAAAGATAGATTGGTTTTCGTTTCGATTATATTGCAAATTATATGTTTTTCTTATAGAACAATTTGTGTAAAGTTTCACAAGTTTCTAACAGATGGCGGTTCGCTTATTAAGTTAGTTTATTGACACAACATTTAACATTTAACATGAGCAGCAGATTGGACAACATAGATGGCGTTTCAATCGGGTTTTTTCTTCTAGTTCGAGCAGGATTAGCTAGTATTAGTATTATTTGCATGTCCGTCACATATGTAATAAAAAAAAACATATTGACAGACTTGAGAAGCCAATGCGATGAGCAATAAAGAAAGCCCGGCTGTGTTTTAATGATTCAGTTGGTATATTAATGTTCAGGGTCGCGCGTATCCGTCCTTACTACGTCAAGACACTGTATCATAAAAAACTATAGAATTATTTACCTATAACTATAATTGAAACAAACAACAAGCTAACCGTACTAATATTATAAATGCGAAACTATGTTTGGATGTTTGTGACTCTTTCACGCAAAAACTACTGAACCGATTACGATGAAATTTTGCATACACGTTGTCTGGGACATCAGAAAGGACATAGGGTGCCTTTCATCGTTCAACGCGGGCGAAGTCGCGGGCACCAGCTAGTATTATAAATGCGAAAGTATGTTTGGATGTATGAATTTTTGTAACTCTTTCACGCAAAAACTACTGAACCGATTACGATGAAATTTTGCATACACGTTGTCTGGGACATCAGAAAGGACATAGGGTGCCTTTCATCGTTCAACGCGGGCGAAGTCGCGGGCACCAGCTAGTGATATTATAAATGTGAAAGTAACTCTGTTTGTTACCTTTTCACGCCTTAACCAGTCAAACGATCACCATGAAATTTTGCATACACGTTGTCTGGTACACCAGAAAGGACATAGGGTGCCTTTCATCGTGCAACGCGGACGAAGTCGCGGCCACCAGCTAGTTAAATATAAAACAGAAGCGGGAAAAAACTCGTCATAAAATAAAATTGGCATTCTTTTTAACCGGACATAACAGTATAATAAGGAAAATTGGATATTGTTTTGAGAAATCCACTTTATCTGAACACAACTCTGTTAAAAGTTGAACTAACTATAAATTGATATATTTAATCTAGATTTAAAAAAATATATATTCTGTATCTGTGAAAGACAGAGACGGACAGCGACTTTATTTTAAAACTAAATGTTGCACGCGACTTCACCCGCGTAACTAACGACTTACTCGCTGATAATGTAGCTTTCTATAGGTGAAGGAATTTTTAAAATTGGCCCAATAGTTTTTGAGTTTATTCATTACAAACATACAAAAATACAAATATTCTCTTTTTATAATTACACTAGCTGGTGACCGCGACTTCGTCCGCGTTGAACGATGAAAGGTACCCTATGTCCTTTCTGTTGTCCCAGACAACGTGTATGCAAAATTTCATTGTGATCGGTTCAGTAGTTTTTGCGTGAAAGAGTCACAAACATCCATACATCCAAACATACTACTCGAACCAAAGTTTTAAATTTTTTTTTATAATGTGATAGAGAGTAAATAGAGTCTAGTTTAAATTTGACTGAAGGTTTCTGAGACACATGTAAATGGTTCACATACGAGTATAATGTTTATTTGCACTGTAAAGATACTATGAATTCGCTAATTACCAGTAGTTTCAACAAAGTTAAGTTTTCAAGCAAATAATTCACAAAAATGTAAATTTTCTTACATGGGATTTACCAACGTTGTGATGTCTACAGCATAACCTAGGTAGGTAATTCTTAAGGTCAAACCGCAAAAGTCATACTGAGATGAAAAAATGTGGCAGCTGTATGGCATCCGTATTTCTTTATCTAGAAGCCACTTTGTAGGCTTCAGGAAACAAATAGAAAATTAGGAAAAACCCAAAATTATCAAGATTTGTAATTTTGTATGGGAATTTCCAATTGGGATTACATTTTGAGGGATCTATTTAATTTTTTGACAGTTGCATGATGCATAACTGCTCTTGATTATGTTCGGTTGTGTCAAATTTTACGAAAAATAATTTTCGTAAAATAATATAGACTATAATATGTATATATTATAATATTATAATTATATCTATAATCCGTACTAATATTATAAATGCGAAAGTATGTATGGATGTTTGTAACTCTTTCACGCAAAAACTACTGAACCGATCACAATGAAATTTATTTTGCATACACGTTGTCTGGGACACCAGAAAGGACATAGAGTACCTTTCATCGTTCAACGCGGACGAAGTCGCGGGCACCAGCTAGTGCACAATATATAAGTAATATCCGTAGATCGAATTCATAATTTAATACTTTAGTATAACTTGAGTTTTTATTGTAGTATCATATACATTGACATTTAAAAGATATAGTTGAAAAATTTTAACGGCCATATCATATACTCATATAACACGTTCTGACATATGAGAAGATGTGCCATTATCAGCCCTGTTACGCTAATGCAATAGTAATTTCTAGGTGTCACCAAAGGTGTGTTATGCGTATGAATCATTTCATTTTATATAAATGACATCAAGATTTGATGTGATCGTGAATTATATATGTGGGCTTCAGAATACAAAACAATTCTTAATTATTTACAATCGTAAGCTTTGTTTAAAAAGTAAATCATAATTGAAAAGAAATCTTTCGCATGGAAGGGAAGGAAGGTTTGCAAGGAAGGGAAGGAAGGTTTGCAAGGAAGGGAAGTAAGGTTTGCAAGGAAGGGAAGTAAGGTTTGCAAGTGAGGGAAGTAAGGTTTGCAAGGAAGGGAAGTAAGGTTTGCAAAGAAGGGAAGGAAGGTTTGCAAGGAAGGGAAGTAAGGTTTGCAATTAAGGGAAGTAAGGTTTGCAAGCAAGGGAAGTAAGGTTTGCAAGGAAGGGAAGTAAGGTTTGCAAGGAAGGGAAGGAAGGTTTGCAAGGAAAGGAAGTAAGGTTTGCAAGTGAGGGAAGTAAGGTTTGCAAGTAAGGGAAGTAAGGTTTGCAAAGAAGGGAAGGAAGGTTTGCAAGGAAGGGAAGTAAGGTTTGCAAGAAAGGGAAGTAAGGTTTGCAAGCAAGGGAAGTAAGGTTTGCAAGGAAGGGAAGGAAGGTTTGCAAGGAAGGTAATGAAGGTTTGCAAGGAAGGGAAAGAAGG
This sequence comes from Synanthedon myopaeformis, assembly GCA_944738685.1. Taxonomy (NCBI): domain Eukaryota; kingdom Metazoa; phylum Arthropoda; class Insecta; order Lepidoptera; family Sesiidae; genus Synanthedon; species Synanthedon myopaeformis. The sequence goes on from OX122941.1 coordinate 4,051,997, forward strand.
TTTGCAAGGAAGGTAATGAAGGTTTGCAAGGAAGGGAAGGAAGGTTTGCAAGGAATATTACTGCCCATTCTTCGTCCCAGTCAATGACATTTATGGTAAGAGTTCTTCTTTTTTAAATTATATATTTATAGGTTATAATTTAATTTTTTTGTGTTTTTTTTTGTTTTTTTTTGGAGCGTTTATGTATGTATTATTGTTTTGTTAATAAGTGCGTAACCTCACCATCGGCTCTAACGTAAGACCAGCGCAACTTTTTACAACCTGCATTATGCTGAGTTGGAGCCGGTTTGTGGCGGAGGACGTTTGTGTGTGTCTTTTATGTTTGTGTATGTATGTATCTAAGTATGTCCTTTGTCGCAAATAAAGCTTTTTCTATTCTATTCTTTCTAAATCGACCAAATATTAAAATGTTTTAGTCCCAGAATGACTGAAATCCTGTCTAACGAGCTCAGCATAAAAATATCCTCGCCTGGATTGATGAACTATCACCTTACTGCTACAGTGTAAACTAGGCCTTAAATATAACATTTTTTATACTCATAAGCTGCTCTCCCTAATAGGAATGTATCCGTGTAAGCCGGACGATAACTAATTATAAAGCAACTAGCTGTCCCGCTCCCGGTTTCGCCCGGGGTGCATTTTTTCTGTAAAAACCTTCCCTGATTATCCCTCTATCCATTGGTGTAAACCGTGTTATTTTTTAAATACATAAGTATATATTAACAAATTCTTCTGTTATTAAAGTCAACTCGTTACTATACACAAAAAAAATAGAAAAATCTTGTGTACATTTATTACATACTAGCTGGTGCCCGCGACTTCGCCCGCTTTGAAAATTATATACTAAAACCTTCCTCGAGAACCACTCTATACATTGGTGAAAACAGCATGAAAACCGGTGCAGTAGTTTTTGAGTTTATCGCGAACAGACAGACAGACAGACGCGGCGGAGGACTTTGTTTTATAATATGTAAGGATGGGAGACCGAAAACAGTAGGTTTATGTTAAAACATCAGATAGTGACAATTGTAAGAAACACATCTATCGATAATACGCTTATCGATGATTGCGACTTCAAATACCTAAACGTGGATCTAGTGCCGTAACTAGGCAGCTTGTCTGGCGGCAGTAGCCACACTCTAACAGAAGACCACTGGTAATTCAGGTATTTTTTTTTTAAATCGTTAATTTACAGACACGGCTCCTTTACGGTTTTATTATATGTATAGATATAGAAAGCTACATTATCAGAGAGTAACAAAGGCTATATTTTATAAAGTTACAACAGATAGTTTAAAGTTAAAGTGCAACAGCTAATTTAAAATGAAGTCGCTGACCGCCTCTGTCTTTTTCTCTGTCTATTTGATACGATTATCACTAGTGGAAAGAGCGAGATATAGTGGAACGTTTGCTATATGTAATATGTAGAAAAAATTGCATCCATACGAGTTCTGGATCGAGTCGCTAATTAAAACATAAATCCAATGTCAATTTCGTATTAAACGTCGAAATTATTGTCGATTTTCTCACGATATGTGACGGTCGTGTCTCATCACTATGGAAGGTGTGCGAATGTTTATATTATGTAATATGAAGAAAAAATTGCATCCATGCGAATTCTGGATCGAGTCGCTAATTAAAACATAAATCCAATGTCAATTTCGTATTAAACGTCGAAATTATTGTCGATTTTCTCACGATATGTGACGGTCGTGTCTCATCACTATGGAAGGTGTGCGAATGTTTATATTATGTAATATGAAGAAAAAATTGCATCCATGCAAATACTGGATCGAGTCGCTAATTAAAACATAAATCCAATGTCAATTTCGTATTAAACGTCGAAATTATTGTCGATTTTCTCACGATATGTGACGGTCGTGTCTCATCACTATGGAAGGTGTGCGAATGTTTATATTATGTAATATGAAGAAAAAATTGCATCCATGCAAATACTGGATCGAGTCGCTAATTAAAACATAAATCCAATGTCAATTTCGTATTAAACGTCGAAATTATTGTCGATTTTCTCACGATATGTGACGGTCGTGTCTCATCACTATGGAAGGTGTGCGAATGTTTATATTATGTAATATGAAGAAAAAATTGCATCCATGCAAATACTGGATTGAGTCGCTAATTAAAACATAAATCCAATGTCAATTTCGTATTAAACGTCGAAATTATTGTCGATTTTCTCACGATATGTGACGGTCGTGTCCCACCACTATGAAGGTGTACGAATGTTTATGTTATTTAATATGAAGAAAAAATTGCATCCATGCAAATACTGGATCGAGTCGCTAATTAAAACATAAATCCAATGTCAATTTCGTATCAAACGTCGAAATTATTGTCGATTTTCTCACGATATGTGACGGTCGTGTCCCACCACTATGAAGGTGTACGAATGTTTATGTTATTTAATATGAAGAAAAAATTGCATCCATGCAAATACTGGATCGAGTCGCTAATTAAAACATAAATCCAATGTCAATTTCGTATTAAACGTCGAAATTATTGTCGATTTTCTCACGATATGTGACGGTCGTGTCCCACCACTATGAAGGTGTACGAATGTTTATGTTATTTAATATGAAGAAAAAATTGCATCCATGCAAATACTGGATCGAGTCGCTAATTAAAACATAAATCCAATGTCAATTTCGTATTAAACGTCGAAATTATTGTCGATTTTCTCACGATATGTGACGGTCGTGTCCCACCACTATGAAGGTGTACGAATGTTTATGTTATTGAATATGAAGAAAAAATTGCATCCATGCAAATACTGGATCGAGTCGCTAATTAAAACATAAAATCCAATGTCAAATTCGTATTAAACGTCGAAATTATTGTCGATTTTCTCACGATATGTGACGGTCGTGTCCCATCACTAAGATATGCAATCCGCCCACGTGAACTGAATACATCCGGGTGGAGAAGCGCCATTATTTTTAAGTCGAAAGGGCAACTGTTTTACCGTATAGTGCAAAATAAAAAAAAATAAAAAAAATATCATTCTTTATTATTTGTTTTCATTCGTGCGAGCATAAAATTTATTGACAGGTTTTTCTGTCAATATTAATCTTCAGCAGCATTCCTTGGAAACTTTTTTCTAGATATAATATACATATTTTGATAAGGAACTTTTTTTTAAATACATTAGTATCTGTTATTAATGTACACAAAAAACTGGTTACTTTACAAAAAAAAAAAAATAGAAAAATCTTGTGTACATTTATTACATACTAGCTGGTGCCCGTGACTTCGCCCGCTTTGAAAATTATATACTAAAACCTTCCTCGAGAACCACTCTATCCATTGGTGAAAACAGCATGAAAATCGGTGCAATAGTTTTTGAATTTATCTTGAACAGACAGACAGATAGACGCGGCGGAGGACTTTGTTTCATATGTAAGGATTATATATTATTTTAAAAGTACCTATTGCACGCGACTTCGTCCGCGTAACTTTATAATATATTGCCGCTTACCTCCACTTTCGGGTACGCCGAGGATCCGACAGGGGGCGTACCCCTGTCCGTGGCGTGGCGGAGCACCGATGTCGTGTCATAACGTCCCAACGACGTTGAAAGTCGTTGGGTTTTAGCCGGTACGAGTCCGGAATAACCCCGCAACGTCCCCTATCACTGCCGGGTATCCGTAAGGATTAAAAAAAGGTTTAGGTACTAGAGTTGGACGCTAACTTCAGCATTGTGGTTGAAACTGAAACCCATACTTCCGTACTAATATTATAAATGCGACAGTATGTTTGGATGTATGAAGTTTGTAACTCTTTCACGTAATAACTACTGAACCGATCACGATGAAATTTTGCATACACGTTTTCTGGGACACCAGAAAGGACATAAGGTACCTTTTATCGTTCAACGCGGACGAAGTCGCGGACACCAGCTAGTAATATTATAAATGTGAAAGTAACTCTGTTTGGGACATTTTCAAGCCTAAACTAGTCAAACGATCATCATGAAATTTTGCATACACGTTGTCAGTGCTGGTGGAAGAATTTAATAGAGTGGTTCGGTTTAAGCACTCGTTCCCCTCTTCGTGCAGCAGCTTCCAAGGTTAAGGTAGCCATGATGGTCGCCAACCTTTGTAGAGAAGTAGCACATCAAGAAGAAGAACTTACTCACCAAAAAACAAGAGCACATGTGCTGCTATTAGACTGTAGTCTTCTATAAGGAGAGAGTAGTCTTCTCCATGGTATCTCAGGTTCATCAGTTAAGGATGCATTTCCCATACAGTTTCCAGATGTTTGCAGACAAATAGTTAGAAATAAAATATTTCAAATATTTATATATATAATAAAAAATTAAATATTAAATTAAATTTTAATATTTTAAAAAAAATATTTAAATATATATATTTTCTTAGCTAAATAAATTAAATATTTAAACCTTGCGATTTCTTCTTTAGGATAATCAAATATTGGTTACATTATGTATAACTTAGGATGTATTAACTTTATTTGCAAATAAGTTTTTTGCTAATAAGGCATGTGTAAATTACACAGAACAATTTTCTTTTATTTTTATGTTAAGGTCGACAGACAGGCTGACGGTCCACTTGATGGTGGGTGGCTACCGTCGCCTATAATACAAGCAACGCCACAGGTGCTGCAAGTGCGCTGCCTACCATAGAAGGGGCTCTGACATGCCTTACTCAATCAGCGAAACACAAAAGCACACGTGCTGTTATTTCACGGTGGTAGTCTGTAAGGGGGTGGTTACTGCCGCCAGACTGAATTACTTGCCACTACTTTCGAAATCCAGACCAGAGCCCATTTCCAAAGTTGACCCAGTCGGGAATCGAACCCGGGACCCCTGAGACGTTAGGCAAGCACTTTTACCACTCATCCAAAGGGCTCGACAAACCATCAAGTGAAACGTCAGCCTGTCTGCCATTCGTAAAATATATATATCTAGCTTTAGCACGCGACTTCGCCCGCGTAACTTTATAAAATATAGCCTATGTTACTCGCTGATAATTTTGTTCACATTCCTTACAGCGCCATCTTTATCTATACTAACATTATAAAGAGAGAAAAATTGTATTTTATATGTTTGTAATGAATAAACTCAAAAACTAACTGGACTGGAAAGCTACATTATCTATATACATATATAAAAATGTTATATTTGTTTGTATATGCTTCAAAAACTTAAAAACTAACCGACGGATTCAATTGAAATTTTCACACAACATTCCATATAAACAGAGGAATGATCTTATATCTTACACTAAGGGCGAAGTCGCGTGCAACAGCCTGTCTAAAACAAAGATTAGCTGAAGGAACTCGCCTGTTTCAGAGTCAGTTTAGTCACACGAGCGATGCTCGTCGAGGTCACAGGGAGATTTCATAAATATATGTATTTAAGCGGCGTGATGCCATCTCAGGAGGCTATTCGGTTGTTTGTCGATTGAGCGATCGACGTCTTGGCTCGTTTAAACATAGTGACGTCACCGCTTAAGCCCCTCTACAAGAAGAGGCAAGCGATTTCAGTGTTTTGTGACTTGTAGTGCAGTGTGAACGGAGACAAAAATATTAAATGTGAGTAAATTTTTTTATATACATATGGACCGTTTATTTTGAAAGTGGTGTAAGTCCATTTTTGAGAAAAATGATTTTTGAGATGAGAGAATTTTTGAGATAGCTATCACGTAATTCATGCTTAATTTAATGTAATTTTTTTATATATAATTGGTACATCCAGTGTAAATATAAACATTTAACGTGTCACATTTTTTTCTTAATATTTATACCTTAAAAAAATAATAATAATATAATAACTAAAATATATTATTAAAAAAAAAGGAGTCCCCCTTTAGGCAAGGTTTGAAAGATACTGGCAGCGTTCCCCATTTGAATTTTTTTTAACTTAAAAAAAAATGAAAAAAAAATTTTTTTTTTATTAATTATTAAAATTAAAAATTATTACAAATATTGTTTTTGAAAATAATTAAAACGTAATATAAAGAGGAAAGTTGGTGATTTTTTTTTTAAATTGTAATTTTTGAGAATTTTAAAGGCTAGGATTGTAATATTTTTTTTAAATAGAATTATTGCAATAATTATTATAACATTATCTAGGACTGTTTTTGAAAATAATTAAAACGTATTAATAAAGAGGAAAGTTGGTGATTTTTTTTTTTTAAATTGTAATTTTTGAGATTTTTAAAGGCTAGGATTGTAATAATATTTTTTTTTTAAATAGATTTATTTCAAATATTATTACAATATTATCTAGGACTGTTTTTGAAAATAATTAAAACGTATTAATAAAGAGGAAAGTTGGTGATTTTTTTTTAATTGTAAATTTTGAGAAATTTTTGAAGACTAGGATTATAATAATTTTTTTTTATTTAAATAGAATTATTGCAATAATTATTATAATATTATTATAATTATTGGATCTATTGATCTAGAAAGATTTTCCAAACAATTAGTATGCATTATAAAGAAAGCGAGTTGATGTCTTTTGAATTTGCAATTTTTTAAGGATTTTAAATATTAGGATTATAATAAAATTTTAAAAATATATTTACTCGTATATATATATTTGAAAAATACAATTATAGAAAATCTAGAATTATTTTCGAAACTATAAAAACGCATTAAAAGAAACCGCGTTGATGTCTTTTGGAGATATTGGGGACTAATATTAGGTATTAATATTAGGCATCTGAGTCTAGACACTAAAAACATATATATGTTTTTAGTTTCTAGATACATATACAACATATATATTCTAGATACAAAAAATATTCATACCTAATATATAAATATATATATATATATATACTAGTGACCCCATCAAGGCTTTGCGGTTATAAAATTTTCCAGGTTATAATTTTTTCATTTTTTTTTTCTCGTCATAAGAATTTTCCTCGGACTTTAAGAAATTTTGGAAAATAAAAACAAATTTTTTTTTTTTAATTTGTCAATCTGTTTTTTTTTAATTTGTCAATCTGCGCTTAGCTATTTTTATTTGTAATGATTGATTTGTAAAATCTATTATATGATTATTATATATATTAATAATATATTTCATGTGAATAAATTTAAAAAATAAAATTTATTTTTAATAGAAAAAAATATATATATAAAATTTAATAAAATTTAATAATAAATAAAAAAAAATATTTTTAAATTAACATGAATTTATTTTAGAAAGCATTTTAACGTGGGATTATTTAAAAAAAAAATTAGACGATTATTAAAATAAAATATTTTTCTAAATGCATACTTCATTTAAATCTCTTGCTGTTTTTAATTCTAATAAATAAATAAATATAACTTTGTAATACTTATTAAATACATGTTAATAAAACAGTATTACTTATTTAATAATACGTTCTCAAAATCAGTATCAAAGCTTGGAACTTTTGATTGGAAAAAAGAAATTTGAAGTTTATACGCTTTTCCGGGCAATTTTTCCAATTTTTCTCTTAGTAAGAACCTTCCTCGGACTTCAAGGAATAAATTGATTACAAAAATTAACCTTTGCACTTAGCAACATATTTAACGATTCATTTTTTATATACAATATATCTATGTCTACACTTTACAAATATTATAAGGAGAGAAGATTTGTAATTTTTTTTTGTATGTTTGTAATGAATAAACTCAAAAACTAGTGAACATATATTAAAAATTCTTTCACCCATACAAAGCTACATTATCAGCGAGTAACGTTGACTATATTTTATAAAGTTATGGGGGACGAAGTCGCTTGCAACGGCTAGTTTATTTATGTAGATACTCTTGTATGATACCACAAAGGCCTTTTTTAAAGCGTTGCCAATAAGTGATATAAGAATTAAAATTGAAAGTCATCTTTGCATATCGTCATCCCGATTATAAAGGCTCATTCGCATCAGAGTGTTGAAAATTACCGTATGTAATTTTGACTATAACATACGGCAATTTTAATACCATTTGACGACTTTTTGACGTTTTAACGAAATTAAAAAATGTTAGCACTTGTGATTTAGTGTTTCGTTTACTAAAATATACTCACATCTCCCCCCCCACCTTATTCTTTTGAATCGAGCTGAACATATTTTATGGTTTGTTGAAATGTCGTATTTTTCAGCATAAGTAACTCACTCCTTATTTAAAAGTAAATTACTTAGTACATGTATGAGGTACGTTTTCAGAAAAAAAATCTCTTTTTGTGCCAATTTAATAAATTTTATTAAAATTAATACATAAAAACGAATCGCTAAACGTGTTAATAAGACCAAACTCGAAAATGACTAAACTAATTCGGCCGATGATTGCGTCGTCGCAAGCGCAGTAACAAAATTAAATATCTTTGAAACTATAAGGCGTATATAAAAAAAATACGGTATTTTCATATTTAATGGAAATTAATGTAAAATTAAAAAAGTTGGTGATATTTTTCATACCACAATTTTGCATTTATAAATTACTAATTTTCCTCGCTTACTAAAACACCATAGCACATACATATGGGGGTGGGTGGTTACTGCCGCCAGACGGGCGTCCCAAGTCACGCGTATGCCCTGCCACTCCTTTAAAAGGAGAACTGAATTAGAAAACACAGAATTAGAGAGCAACTACTTTATTGACCGTTTTATTTTTTGTAAAATCAAATGTACAAAAAAATAGCGCTAGTGTAAACGGACCTTAAGGTCGTAGTGACGAATTCTTTTATGTAACACGATCATAATTGGCTGCCGTCTCTCGCAACCCACTTTCTGTTTCGTTTCCGACCCTTAGGTGTAAACATCAATTGCCATGTAGTTATTTAAAATATTATTTTTTTTAAAAAAAGCTAGGTTTTTGTATGCAGTTTCGCTCGGCGGGTGGTAAATACTGTTGGTGTGCCATCCCCCTATGGAGTGCCAACCCCCCATAGGGGTTAAAGTTTGAAAAACTAAAACAGACTTAAAATTATTAAAAAAAATTAATTTAGCAAGTGGCACACTGCGTTTATAAACGACTTACCATCAGATGGACCGTTTGACGTAATTACATTTTTGAAAACCCAGTCAAGTACTAAATAACAGCTTCAATAATATAATAATTAGTATTAAAATAGTTTCGTAGTATTAAATTGAGCAGCACGTCTGGCGGCAGTAACCACCCCATTACAGAAGACTGTGATAACGCGAGTTTCATATTAAGTCACTCAGACGACAATCATCATAAAATATTTGATTCCACGGCCAAATAAGTTGTTTACTGATATGTCTTTAATAATATTAAAAAAAAAAACCAAATAATTAATTATTCAAGAATTCATAATAAACATTATGGGAATTTAACTTGTGACTTAAAATTACTTAACAGTGACATCATTTGTGGGTAAAAACCGTGTGTAAACTTGTGTGAGGTCGATGGATCAATTTCGTATAAATATTTAAGAGAAAAAGTTTTGTGTTTTGAAATAATTTTATAACTTAACTTCCGGTGTGTATTTGTAAGTGATTTTTATAAATTTCATTATTCATTCTAAACGATTGAACTTTTCCCTGTTTTAAAATATTATGATTTCTTCTAAGATATATATATTAATATTAACATAAGTATTTAAACTAATCTATACTTATAAAAATAGTCATAATTTAATTATGGTCTCGTTTGGTCTAGTGGCTAGTGACCCTAGCTGTTAACCAAACGGTCGCGGGTTCGAATCCCGCTATGGGCAAATGTTTATTTTAACATTTTACCTTTGCACCAGAGTCATGGATGTTTTTGTATTTATAATATGTATGTATTTACAAATAAAAAAGTAATCTATGTATTATATCAACTGTCTGGTATTAATAATACAAGCATTAGTTGCTTAATGTGGAACTAGATGGTGCTGTGTGGAATGTGTGAAGATATTTATTTATTTATTTACATACAGTACACTCATCAACATTAGTGAAAATCTCTTCATCAACTATTAGGAAACTGACTGATGGTCTTCAAACTTTTGAACAGATCTTCATAAATAATTAAGAACCGTGCCGATCCAGTCAAGTTTCAACTATGAATAAATAATATATTTATTCGTAGGGTTTCAAATAACAAAAAAAAAACGGATCAAAATCAATTTATAGCACCCCGTTTTAGCGTCGGATAACAGGGGTTAAAAATAAAGTGACTTGGCTCAAAGCCATGTATGTCTGTTTCGCGTGCGAGCCGTTTGTTTGACAGATTTATTATACAACTTGCAAAACCCGAACTATTCGTCGGATTGTTTGCTGAATATTAATGTTTTTTTAAGATTGCACGATGACGTCATTCGGAATCACGCGTGATGACGTCACTCGTAAGTAGCGAAAGAGAACACATTTCTTCATTTGAAACTAACACGAAAAAATGACAATTAAAAACTATTTTATATTACACTAACTGTTGCACGCGACTTCGTCCGCGTAACTTTAATGAAATATAGCCTATGTTACTCGCTGATAATATAGCTTCCGAAAAGTGAAAGAGTTTTTCAAATTGATTCAGTAGTTTCGGAGCCTATTCAATACAAACAAACAATCCTTTCCTCTTTATAATATTAATATAGACTTGCTGAAGCCAGCTATGCTTATATATATATATATATATAAATCTTTTTTTTTTTCTAAAATAAAAGTAGTCTAAGTCACTCTACATAACATCAGCTATCTGCCAGTGAAAGTCTCGTCAAAATCGGCTCACCCGTTCGGAGATTGGCCGGAAAAAACCGACATTTTTTGTGATAAGTATTATAATATTTATTTAAAAAAAAAAAACATTTATTTTGACACTTCAATTTTATCTAATATCCGTACTTTACTAATATTATAAATGCGAAAGTATGTTTGGATGTATGTATGTTTGTAACTGTTTCACGCAAAAACTACTGAACCGTTCACAATGAAATTTTGCATACACGTTGTCTGGGACACGAGAACGGACATAGGGCACCTTTCATCGTTCAACGCGGACGAAGTCGCCGGCACCAGCTAGTATAATTATAAATTTGACCCATTTTTATATTACACAAGTCCGTTATGTTATTAAAAACCACACGGGCGTCTCCTTCAAAGCCTTATGATGCAATAAAAATAAAACAGTAGCCACAGATATAGATCTCATATAATATTTATCTCGATTTGGGAAAACCTCATGCGAACTATATTTTTAACCATTGTTATCTGCGTGTCAAGGTTCTCAAAATCGCCCGTTAGGTGCTAATTGTGTAATAAGCTATTAAATAAGTAGTGCGAGGTTTATTATTGTACCAGCTTTTGTCCGCGACTTCGTCCACTCACCTCTGCGAATATACGAATATGGTAGACTAGGTGGTGCCCGCGACTTCGTCCGCGTTGAACGATGAAATGTGCCCTATGTCCTTTCTGGTGTCGCAGACAACGTGTATGCAAAATTTCATAGTGATCGGTTCAGTAGTTTTTGCGTGAAAGAGTCACAAACATCCATACATCCAAACATACGCATATATAATATTAGTATAGATATAGGATATATAGAGATATAGATATCCTATATATTGTCATCTATATGTATAGATAGACATCCGCAACCGTATCCGCATGGAAATAATCAATGCGGATGCGGATATCGAGCTAAGTAGTCCTAGATGTTGCATTTTCGGCAGGATCAAGTTTGAAATTGTTTTGAAGTTTTTTTTTAATTTTTTTTTTTAAATTTAAATTATTTCAATTTTCTATTAAAATCTTGAACACTTACTTACCTAAGGAAAATATATTAATTTAATTTTGCATCAAATGTCAAATCTATTAAAAAATACTTGAAAACGTAAACCTCATACGAATATACTCGTGCCTCTTAACCTAAACACATAAACCCTCTAACACTCCGTATTTGCGTCGGGCGTCGGAGATTAAAAATTGGAAGCACCTGCTCATAGTAACTAAACTAGTTATGTATTAATTTATTATAAATATACTATATTATATATTTGATTATACATTTGAACATGTTATTGGCTTCTAAACAGATGTCCAATTCAAACTCGTTTTTTAGTTGACAATATTGTTATTATTTGAATAAATCTTCATATATCTTATATACTTACATATATGTGTATATATAAAAATGTTAAGTTGGTTTGTGTATGCTTCAAAAACTCGGGAATGGGTGGACCGATTTTGATTCGGTTTTCACATATGGAAAGAGGGATAAACGGGGAAGGTTTGTGTATATACAGGATGTCCCAGAAATCAACGCCAAGCGGGCACGGGCCAATTTTTTCAATAACTTGCCAAGGGGGTTATAATACTTTTTTTTAAAAGACGAAGTGTCAAGATGGCTGCAAAATGTTTTTTAATTATGATTCAATTAAATTTTATTTTTTAATACAAAACTTATAAAATGAACTATTGAATTTACACAAAAAAAGTGCAAAATTGGAAAATATATTCAGAATTAGTGCTATAAATAAATACAAACAAAAAAAGACACAAAAATGTCTTCCAGGGTGACGATTTTCCACACATTCAAATCTTCTATATATATATAAAATTCTCGTGTCACAGTGTTTGTAACTAAACTCCTCAGTATAACAGCTTGACCAATTTTTATGAAATGTGCATATACGTTAGGTCTGAAAATAGGTTGTAAACTATTTTTTATACCCAAAAAAATTTTTTTTTAATTTTTCGGTAAAACAACGTTTGCCAATCGGCTAGTGTCTATTATTTCTTAACCACGTGCCCTGAATTTTTTTTCTTATTTTTCCCATGGCGCTGATTTCTGGGACACCCTGTATAATGTAGTCACGGGCACCAGCTAGCATGATATAAATGTTCTAGTTTTGACCTCGTCTAGTTAGTAGCTATATTATAATGTTTATTTGATTTATTATCATTATGATTGTTAATATATTTTATTTTATTGCTCTCCAAAATGTCAATGAAATAGAATTTGATCCAATTATTTTCTTGGTTACGAAATCGGACTACATCATTATTGAGATTGTACAGTCTACTTATAAACTGTATTCCACTTTAGAAAAAAAAAAATATAGAATTGTCCAAAAATAGAAAAATTGTCTTAAAAAAGTAAGTATATAAAATATAGATAGAAAATATACAAATGGAAAAAATATATATACACTGTAAAAATGATTGCAAAATATGACTTTCATGTTTTTTTTTATTGAATCTGGTATTTAGTTACACATTGGTTTCTAGGTATTTTTTTTAAATTTATTATGCACAAAACATTCATGGTTTTTATAGATTGTAAAAATGTGCTGAAGTCGCCTATAATTGATACGGTTTTCACTAATGAAAAGAACGACACACGAATATGGTTTGTGTGTATACTTTTTTATATATAAAAATTTTAAGTTGGTTTGTGTACGCTTCGAAAACTAGAGAATGTGTAGACCTATCTTAATTTTGTTTCCACATATGGAAAGTGAAATAAACAGGGAAGATTTTTTCTAATTAAAAATACGGTAGCGAGGCGTTAGTATAATATAAGATGAGTGTTCAAATTTATAAACAAACTAGCTGTTGCACGCGGCTTCGAACGTGTAACTTTATAAAATATATAGCCCATGTTACTCGCTGATAATATATCTCTCCATCATTGAAAGAATTTTTCAAATCGGTCCACTAATTTCGGAGCCTATTCAATGCAAACAAACAAATCTTAATATTAGTATTAGATAAAACCCAAAATAAAAAAAATAATATTTAATCAAAAATAATCAAAGTACAAAGTTAACGTAGCCTACAAAACTAATTATCATATAACTTTTATGGTAAAGTGAATTTTTTTAATTTTAAAATTATTTATAATATCATGTCGACTGTATATTGTGTTGTATGTTGTAAATCCACATAATATCTTATTTGGAGACGATTCGTTTGAGTTTGAATTGTTTAGCTCGGCCAAGGACTTCGCATTAGCATACGCGAACATTATGCTTACAATACCGAATTTGTTTAAGATCCGGGTTAGGATTAAGTATATATAATAATTTTATTGGCATACACAAGTGACTTGTCGCCATTGACTATTGACTATATTGACTAATAGCGCCCCGCCCCGGGCTTCGCATGGAATTGAAATTTTCAAAAAAAAAATTCTTTCCTAACGGATGTCTTCTTTATGTCCGCTGGGATGTCTTCTTTATGTCCGCTAGGATGTCTTCTTTAGTACTGGCAGTTGGAAGCGACTTCGTCCGCGTAACTTTCTATAGGTGAAAGAACTTTCTATAGGTGTATATAAGATATATGAAGATTTATATAAATGTTAAGTTGGTTTGTGTACGCTTCAAAAACTCCGGAATGGGTGGACCGATTTTGATTCGATTTTCACATATGGAAAGAGAGATAAACGGGGAAGGTTTGTATATACAGGATGTCCTAGAAATCAACGCCAAGCGGGCACGGGCCGCTTAAGAATTTTTAAATAACTTGCCCAGTCAAGTTGGCTGCAAAATGTTTTTTAACTATGATTCAATTAAACTTTATTTTTTAATACAAAACTTATAAAATGAACTATTTAATTTATGATTGCATTTAATAGCACAACTATTTGGGATTACACAAAAAAAAAATAAGTGCAAAATTGGAAAATATATTCAGAATTAGTGCCATAAATAAATACAAACAAAATAGCTTTACTACCTCATATAAGTGCATCCATGTTGACAACAAAAATGCACACTTTCTACAGGATGTTTTAATGCCGGTGGAATAGTAACGGTGGAATAATAGCGGTGGAATAATATCGGTGGAATAATAGCGGTGGAATAATACCGGTGGAATACCTAATAGCGGTGGAATAATAGCGGTGGAATAAAACCGGTGGAATAATAGCGGTGGAATAATACCGGTGGAATACCTAATAGCGGTGGAATAATACCGGTGGAATAATACCAGTGGAATAGTGTTTTGACGTTTTTTGCCGACGGTTTTGTGGTTGTTGTTATTTCGTTATTTATTACCGTCTAGAGTCAATCAAGACACTGTTCTCACAATATTTGTATTACAAAAATACATCTAGTGTTGTGTATACCTGTCATTGGAATTCACATCAGGCCAAGACCGAATGTATAAACTGTATTATTGTTTTGTATTGTTGTGTCTTCTGTTTGTGTACCTTAATAAATAAATAAATAAATAAATAAATAAATCTAATATTAAATAACAAGCTATAATTAAAAAAAAATCAAACTAACTTTTTATATTTATCTGCTTATGAGTAAGTTGCTTAGGAGTTGGGTGTCCCGCAGACTACTTAATTCTGCAGCATCAGACCAAAGTTACCATGTCATAGAAATACCAACGAAGTAACAGTATACTAAAATTCACATCAATAGAATTGGTTTAAGTTAGTGAAATCCCTTCGTCAAGTAGGAAATGGGATGATGATCTTCAAACTCCTAAAAATATCTACATAAACTATAGCTAGAAACTATCACGATCATGTCAGCTTTAAAACAAAAGAAATCGTATCAAAATCGGTCCATCCGTTTGGGAGTTACGATGCCACATACAGACACACACATACAGAGATACAGAGGTCAAACTTTATAACACTCCTCTTTTGCGTCGGGCTTTAAAAATATTGCATTTCGGTATGTAAGTAAGATGTATGTTGCTTTATACAGGCCCTATGGCTAACTATGTCCCGCGGGTTCACCTATAGTTTAGTTATTTCTTATTAAACTATAGTAAGTCGTCATCGGTATTAATGATCAATGATGATTTATGATTTCATCGAATACTTTTTTAAAATGATACAAGTATCTTAAAATAGTTTCTTTTTATACATAGAATGGAATTTGAATATATTTTTTTTAAATAAATAATTAATTTAGTTAAAATACATGAAGTTCAAGTTAATAAAGAAAAAAAACATAGCGAGTTTTTTTTTTCCAAAAAATTCAAGGAAATGATGCATAAAACGGTTTTTCTATTATTTTTTCAAACAATCATGACATAACTTGATATTAGTAATCAAAAGTCGTAAAGAAAATATGTTTTTGTTAGAGATCTATTATAAAAAAAAACGATTTAGCTAAAATATCTTAAATAATATTATTTTTTCATTAATTGAGTGTAAAAACAGATTTTTTTTATATACTGACATTTACATTAAAATTAATTAATTAACTAACTAAATGATAAATATTAATTATATACGAATTAATATATACAAAACTTACTAATTATTTTATTATTTTAAAAAACAATCAGTTTTCAGTATTTATTTTGGAAATTAGCAAAATTGCGTCCGCGCGAAGCCGGCAGCGAGTCGTTAGTGTTATTCTTACTTAGGCTCGAGTTCACCAACAGACGGTTATTTTCAAACAGCCATTTAATAATATTTTGTTGTTCACAATCGCTAAACTGAGGATTAATCGCCCTAAACATCAGATTTATCATTAAGGCTCGAGTTCACCAACAGACGGTTATTTTAAAACAGCTGTTTAAAATTTAAACAGCCGTTTAATAATATTTTGTTGACCACCATCGCTAAACTGTGGGTTAAACGCCCTAAACATCAGATTAATCATTAAGGCTCGAGTTCACCAACAGACGGTTATTTTTAAACAGCTGTTTAAAATTTAAACAGCCGTTTAATAATATTTTGTTGACCACCATCGCTAAACTGTGGGTTAAACGCCCTAAACATCAGATTAATCATTAAGGCTCGAGTTCACCAACAGACGGTTATTTTTAAACAGCTGTTTAATATTTAAACAGCCGTTTAATAATATTTTGTTGACCACCATCGCTAAGCTGTGGGTTAAACGCCCTAAACATCAGATTAATCATTAAGTTAATCAGATGTTTAGGGCGTTTAACCCGCATTTTAGCGATTTTGAACAACAAAATATTATTAAACGGCTGTTTAAATTTTAAACAGCTGTTTAAAAATAACCGTCTGTTGGTGAACTCGAGCCTTACTCGTACATAGCGCGTGTCGGTTACGAGATGTTGTGCAAGGTGAGAAGTTGCACTGGAATCGGCGCCTGCGCATCGATGACCACTTATAACTGAATCTATACTCGTTAGAGGATTTGTACATACATGAATTTATGTACCCACAATAGCTAATAGAATCCGTAATAATATTATAAATGCGAAAGTATGTTTGGATGTATAGATGTTTGTGACTCTTTCACGCAAAAACTACTGAACCGATCACTATGAAATTTTGCATACACGTTGTATGGTGTAGTACAAGTTAGTACGCTTATATATTTTAAACTGCGCAACGGATTTTAATGCGGTTTTCACTAATGGAAAGAGCGGTAAAGGAAGGTTTTTATATATAACTAGCTAAACCCTTAAACGCTTCGCTGTGGCTCAGTCTTATATTAACTCGGCTGCCATAACAACGGCTAACTTCCACTTTAAATGTGACAGCGGTTCTCTTTGGCCAGTGAGTTCTCCTCCCTTTCGGCAGATGGCGTCGTAAAAAAGCTATTTTTCCTCGCGATCGAGATTATATTATTACGCGAAAAATATATATACGATCAATCCTTGAAACGGATTGCGTATTGTGTAAAAATTTCAAGTCAATCCGTCGGCTAGTTTTCGAGTTTTTGAGTAATACACAAACGAACACGTCATTTTTATATACGAGAAGATTTGTAGAAAAATCCATGCTACCTACTAGTATTAATATTAATTAGAATTGATAGCAGTAAAGCCTCTTTTTCGTATGACAATGTTACACATGTCTATATATAAGGTCTGTCCGTTAAATTTAACATTATAAAGCGTATTGTAACAACGCGTGGCTATTCAAAAGCGGTGTCAAAGACTCTTGACAGTCTTTTAGATCAATTTTTTTGAGTAATACACAAACGAACACATCATTTTTATATACGAGAAGATTTGTAGAAAAATCCATGCTACCTACTAGTATTAATATTAATTAGAATTGATAGCAGTAAAGCCTCTTTTTCGTATGACAATATTACACATGTCTATATATATGGTCTGTCTGTTAAATTTAACATTATAAAGCGTATTGTAACAACGCGTGGCTATTCAAAAGCGGTGTCAAAGACTCTTGACAGTCTTTTAGATCAATTTTTTTGAGTAATACACAAACGAACACATCATTTTTATATACGAGAAGATTTGTAGAAAAATCCATGCTACCTACTAGTATTAATATTAATTAGAATTGATAGCAGTAAAGCCTCTTTTTCGTATGACAATATTACACATGTCTATATATATGGTCTGTCTGTTAAATTTAACATTATAAAGCGTATTGTAACAACGCGTGGCTATTCAAAAGCGGTGTCAAAGACTCTTGACAGTCTTTTAGATCAATTTTTTTGAGTAATACACAAACGAACACATCATTTTTATATACGAGAAGATTTGTAGAAAAATCCATGCTACCTACTAGTATTAATATTAATTAGAATTGATAGCAGTAAAGCCTCTTTTTCGTATGACAATATTACACATGTCTATATATATGGTCTGTCTGTTAAATTTAACATTATAAAGCGTATTGTAACAACGCGTGGCTATTCAAAAGCGGTGTCAAAGACTCTTGACAGTCTTTTAGATCAATTTTTTTGAGTAATACACAAACGAACACATCATTTTTATATACGAGAAGATTTGTAGAAAAATCCATGCTACCTACTAGTATTAATATTAATTAGAATTGATAGCAGTAAAGCCTCTTTTTCGTATGACAATATTACACATGTCTATATATATGGTCTGTCTGTTAAATTTAACATTATAAAGCGTATTGTAACAACGCGTGGCTATTCAAAAGCGGTGTCAAAGACTCTTGACAGTCTTTTAGGTCAATTTAACGATAGCTATATCGATGTCAATACAACATAATTGAGTTCACGTAACATATAGTGATATAACCACCTCTTAATAGGTTGAAAGTTGCGAATTCTCAAGAACAATATCATTTACAAACTATTTACTTAGCGTTTAGCGAACACTTAACTTTTGACTGCGTATAGTCTTTAAGTTATGAATTTATGAATGACTAAATCGTGGAGTTTCTTTCTATACTGTAACTACATATATATCGTTTACATAAAAAAAAATAATTACAAAACTCGACAGCTAAAGGACAAAGAATTTATTGCTATATGTTAATACTAGGTGTTGCACGCGATTTCGCCCGCTTAACTTTATAAAATATAGCATACGTTACTCGCTGATAATGTAACTTTATATAGGTGAAAGATTTTTTTAAATAGGTCCACTAGTTTTTGAGTTTATTCATTACAAACATACAAAAATACAAATTTTCTCTCTTTATAAATATATATACAATTCGTGGATATATACCTACATATAATATACACGTATTTATGTATATTTATTGTAAAAAATTTTAAAATTTAGAAAGAAAACAAATACTTACGTAAATAATTATAATAAGCGGTTTCTGTCAACAAAAGATATTTTCTCTATAGATAATCCAATTCGTGGATATATACCTACATATAATATACACGTATTTACGTATATTTATTGTAAAAATCTTAAAATTAAGAAAGAAAACAAATACTTACGTAAATAATTATAATAAGCGGTTTCTGTCAACAAAAGATATTTTCTCTATAGATAATCCAATTCGTGGATATATACCTACATATAATATACACGTATTTACGTATATTTATTGTAAAAATCTTAAAATTAAGAAAGAAAACAAATACTTACGTAAATAATTATAATAAGCGGTTTCTGTCAACAAAAGATATTTTCTCTATAGATAATCCAATTCGTGGATATATACCTACATGTAATATACACGTATTTACGTATATTTATTGTGAAAATCTTAAAATTAAGAAAGAAAACAAATACTTACGTAAATAATTATAATAAGCGGTTTCTGTTAACAAAAGATATTTTCTCTATAGATAATCCAATTCGTGGATATATACCTACATGTAATATACACGTATTTACGTATATTTATTGTGAAAATCTTAAAATTAAGAAAGAAAACAAATACTTACGTAAATAATTATAATAAGCGGTTTTTGTCAACAAAAGATTGACATCTTCTAAGGCGAAGCAATAGTGAATCAGAATTTAGGCATTACTAACTTCGTAAACAATATGTTCATGGTCAAAGCGCTGTTTAAATAGATTTTTATTTAGAAATAAAACCAGTATTACAAGTTGTTTTAATTACTTTAACGTCCAGACGTTTTATCAACAATTTTTTTTGAAACATACCTTTAATAAAATGAATTGAAGCCTCTCATTTCATTTTATATTAAAGGTATGTTAAAGGCCAATCAATTTATTTATTGCAATACTGTGGAATAAACTTTATAAAAATATAATTCGCCCGGTATGCAATTTTTTTTTATATGCACAAATCTACCCCGTTTATCCCTCTTTCGATTAGTGAAAACCGTATCAAAATCCGTTGACTGGTTTAGATGTAATTAGCAAAAAAAAACAAATATGACGGATTTATAACAGAAATGTCATCGCGGAGTTTTCTTTAGTGTTTTAGAAGACCTACAATTTTCTAGTATATTACTTGAGCTATATAAATTTATTTTTCGAGGACTTGGTTGCAAAATTTTTTTTTATTTTTTTTTATTTATTTAGATTAGGTACATACAGCCATAAATTTTAAAAAAATATATATTATAGATAGATTATATACAAATAGGGTTAAAGAATCATAAAAATTATATTTTTACATTTGCCATCGCGAAATTTTCTTTAGTGTTTTAGAAGGCCTACAATTTTCTAGTATATTACGTGAGCCATATAAATTTATTTTTCGAGGACTTGGTTGCAAAATTTTTTTTTTTTTTTATTTATTTAGATTAGGTACATACAGCCATAAATTTAAAAAAAAATATATTATAGATAGATTATATACAAATAGGGTTAAAGAATTATAAAAATTATATTTTTACATTTAATTATTAATTAAAATAATAATAATAATAAGACCAAAAAATAAAAAAAATCTATAAGTAATTAGAAAATTTTCTTTTTATAAGAATTAAAATTGTTGGAAAATAATTATGTCAATAAATATCATCAGAATCTTATTGTAGTGATACTTTAGAACGATGAAAGAATGAATTTTTACAATGATTAGTTCTACAATAGGGAATATGAAATGTATCACTTGATCTTGTTCCGAGTTTTGATACATTGAAGTGAATACATTCTAGAAGTGAATAAGAATCTATGTGATTATTTATTATTTTATATAAAAAGTTTGCGTCAATATAACATCGCCTATCCTTTAAAGAATGTAAGTTTGTGTCTTGAAGCGCTTGTTTTATAGTCAGTGAATATTTTTTTTCCATTTACATAAAAACTTAAGTAGGCTTCATTTTTATATGTAAAGCTTTCCTTGAAATATTATCTAATTGACAGTGAAAACCGCATAAAAATATTTTGCGTAGTTTAGGAGCTGTGAAACAGACAAACTCTGAAAGCTACTTCAAATTATACTATGTAAGAAAGGATTGTATATAACACTAGCTGTTCACGCGACTTAGCCCGCGTAACTTTATAAAATAATGCCTATTTTAATCGCTGATAATGTATATCTGTACATGTTAAAGAATTTTTCAAAATCTATCCATTAATTTTTGAGTTTATTCATAACAAACATATAAAAATACAAATATTCTCTCTTCATATATAATATATTGTTAGCTTGGATGAATATTTCCAATTGTATCTTCGTATAGTCTAAACTTTCAAGCCATTTTGATTTTCATTGACGACACGTTTGGCTAGTGGCTAGTAACCATAGCTGTGAATCAAACGTTCGCGGGTTCGAATCCCGCTAGAGGCAAATGTTTATGTGTTAACATTTTACCTTTGTACCTAAGTCACGGATGTTTTTTATTTATAATATGTATGTATTTACAAAAAAAAAAGTAATCTATGTATTGTATCAACTGTCTGGTATTAATAATACAAGCATTAGTTGCTTAATGTGAAACTAGATGGTGCTATGTGGAATGTGTGAAGATATTATATTATTATATTGTCCACATATTTATTTATTCATTACAAACGTGTAAAAATACAAATATTATCTCTACATACATAATATATTGTTAGTTTTGATCGAATATTTCCAACTTTATCTTCGTATAGTCTAAACTTTCAAGCCATTTTTGGACTACGAATATCTACTTACAACTTGAAGCTATTATAGTCACTTACAAGGACACAAAATGGACTATTTTCTCATAGGTAAAATTTAAAAGGTTGCCTTTCGTAATACGCTAATCGCTTAGACACTCAGATCGTTTATGGTAAGTTTACAAATGAATTTGTTCGCGCCCACAACATACGCTTATTATGTCATGACTTTCGGTCACCTTGATTACGCCCACGTAGGTATATCTTACTCATCTAGACTCATGACCTGCATTGTTGTAGGTATCAAACTACACAGGCCTTAGAAAGGTCGATCAACATACTACGCTGAACTATCGCACATCTTTGCGTAATCAAAATCGGTCCATTTTATGTTCTTGACGACACGTTTGGTCTAGTGGCTAGTAAACATAGCTGTGAATCAAACGTTCGCGGGTTCGAATCCCGCTAGGGGCAAATATTTATGTGTTAACATTTTACCTTTGTACCTGAGTCACTGATGTTTTGTATTTATAATATGTATGTATTTACAAACAAAAAAAAGTAATCTATGTAGTATATCAACTGTCTGGTGTCCATAATACGAGCATTGGTTGCTTACTGTGGAACTAGATGGCGCTGTGTGGAATGTGTGAATATATTTATTTATTTAATTTATTTATTTGATGTCGATTTTTAGAATATTCTCGAATTATAAATAGTGTAACTAACACGACTTTCTTTTATATTATGTATATTAACAAAAAACCTACCTGTTCACTATATATTTCGGTTAAACATATAATATAACATAATAAAACTGAAGGGTATCTCTCTCTGTTTGTTTAGTTCGTTAGTTGAACCCTTTAAAAGTCTGAAATTAAAAAGGATTTAAAAACTGAGAACATTGTTACGATTTTCCTGACCTTGACTCATGACCTGCATTGTTGTAGGTATCAAACTATACAGGCCTTAGAAAGGTCGATCAAAATACTGTATAACATACTGTTATACAGTATGTTAAAATTATGTTAAATATTGCTTTAACATTATTTTTATTTTTTTTAAATCATTATATTGTATTGTTACATACTGTATACTGTATAACATGTTATATAGTATGTTAAAATTATGTTAAATATTGCTTTAATATAATTTTAATATTTTTAAACGTAATTTTTTATTGTTACATACTGTATACTGTATATTATTGTTACATACAAATAAATATTAATAATAATAATAATAATAATAATAATAATAATAAATATCTTCACACATTCCACACAGCACCATCTAGTTCCACATTAAGCAACTAATGCTTGTATTATGAATACCAGACAGTTGATATAATACATAGATTACTTTTTTTTGTAAATACATACATATTATAAATATAAAACATACATGACTCAGGTACAAAGATAAAATGTTAACACATAAACATTCGCCCCTAGCGGGATTCGAACCCGCGACCGTTTGGTTAACAGCTAGGGTTACTAGCCACTAGACCAAACGTGTTGTCAATTAATATTCATTCAAATAATTGGAAAACATTCAATATAATTATTTAAATACTTAAATTCAATCGTAAACTAAACCTCTTTATGGCGAGGATGTGAGTAGGTGGTATTATAATGAACGCCTTTTAAAGATGGCGCCCAGTTTTGTTTTGAACGAAATTAATAATGCGATAATAATATATAAATGCATTTGATAATATAATAGCGAAGACTACATTTTTAACTTATATGCTCAGACCAAATAAAAATTATAGACAGAATATTGAGGACAATCAATTTTGAAACCAGTTTTATAAACACGTGTCGTGTTTAATGAGATTTTGTGTTCCAAGCTATAACCTCAATTTTTGTTCATCTAGGTATACTTATGTACTATTTTTTTTTATATAAAAGATGGGTTTGCTCTTGGCCAATAACCAACTGTGTAGCAAGGATGAGGCCTAAGATGGAGCGAACCTCATTCTCAACCCAGAAGATGCCTATTCACTCGAACTTTGAAAAGATTTGGGTTATATGAGCTCAGGAGTTCCAAACCTTTGGCAGTGCGCATTATAAAATATGTTTTAAAGCGCTTGGTCCTAAATAGAGGGATATCGACAAGATGAGGATGGTAACCATTTGTACGTCTGTATGTCCGATGGAAGAAAGTTGAAGGCGGTATGAGTTCATGCAGCTCCTGAGCACACTCTCCGAAGTACATCTTATAAAAGACACATAGACTGGCAATTTTTCGTCTATGTGCCAGGCTCTGCATCTTAGTTTTTAAAAACGTATTGCCGCCAATATTTGTATACTTATAAAGAATAAACTCAAAAACTACACGACAGGTTTTGAAAATTATTTCACTTATAGAAAGCTAACATCATCAACGAGTAACATTGCATATATTTTATAAAGTTACGCGGGCTAAGTCGCGTGCAACAGTTAGTTTTTAATGAAAATATTGGTTTTAGGATAACAAAGACTATATATTCATTCTTATTTTATGTTAACTTTTATTGTATGATTATATTAACTTTAATCACTATGTATGACATGTCTAAAGACCATGATGTCTTTGAAATGTCAAACTTAATGCTTTTAATAAGGAAATAAGTGAAGTCACATTAATAAATTGTCCATAATGAAAATTTATCTATATGTTTATTGGTTTATTATAATTAATTTAAATAATTGCATGTACATAAACCACATATAGTCTGTGGTAATTAAAAGTTAGTCCACAGCTTTAACGGCGCCATCTATGTTGAATGACGGAAATTATAAATCGATTGAATTAATCGTGATGAAAGTACTCTATGCGTTTGACAGTACGCTTTTAAAAACTAAGATGCAGAATCTGACACATAGACGCACAATCGCCTGTTTTATGTGTCTTCTATGAGATGTAGTTCGGAGAGTGTGCTCAGGAGCTGCATGAGCTCATACAGCCTTCCTCTTTCTTCCATCGGACATACAGACGTACAAATGGTTACCATCCTCATGTTGTCGATATCCCTCTATTTCGGACCAAGCGCTTTAATACATCCTTTATAATGCGCACTGCCAACGTTTGGAACTCCTGACCTCATATAACCCAAATCTTTTCAAGTTTCGAGTGAATAGGCATCTTCTGGGTTGAGAATGAGGTTCGCTCCATCTTAAGCCTCATCCTTGCTACACAGTTGGTTGTTGGCCAAGAGCAAACCCATTTTTTATATAAAAAAGATATAAAAAAGAGCCAAGCCTTGCCCAAGCTACCGGTGGTTAGGGCTGCAGAGTGAGGAACCTCCTGACAATTCGTACCGTGTCAAGAAGCACTGCCTTCTGTATCTGTCCCTTGACCCAGTTATCTAGTGAGAGCCTCTCGAGGTGTTAGTCGAGGCTCTTCGCTATAAGACCGTTCGCAGATACGACTATCGGGACGATGATGGTCGAATCAACATCCCACATGGCGGTCACCTCGTGAGCCAAGTCTATATACTTACTAAGTTTATCTTATTCGGCTTTCACGAGGCTTTCATCATGCGGGACAGTGATGTCAACAAGCATCGTCCGGCGCTGAGATCGATCGATAACCACGATGTCAGGCTTATTGGCAACAATAGTCCTGTCCGCGATTATAGATCGGTCTCAGTATTATTATTATTATTATTTAAAACATCCTTTATAGTGCGCACAGACAAGGTTTGGAACTCCCTGCTGTGTTTCCAAACTTATATAACCCAAATGTTTTCAAAGTTGGAGTGAATAGGCATCTTCTGGGAGAGTTAGCTCCATCATAGGCCTCATCTTCGCTACACGGCTAAATGCTGGCCAAGAGCAAACTCATATCTTTTAAAAAAATAAAAAAAACTTCGCATTTATAATATTTTAAAGCAAAAAAAAATACCTAACCTAAAACCCTTCAACCACGAAACGCCTTTGCAGTCATTTAAAAATACTTGATAAGTTCACATACGTCTCGATACGATGTGAACCAAATTAATTTTGCTGTTCCCAAAATAAACATTTATGTGAAGTTCAACTTAGCATTGCTTAATTTGAACTTAGATTTATCTTTGCGAATTAATAATAATATGCAACCTTGAACTTTATACAACTTTAATATTATGCTGAGGTGTTTGATAGATTATTTTTTTTAAATAATGAGACACATGGTTCTTTTGTTTTATTTATTAACTTATGTTAATTATTAGATCTGACAATTTCCTGCAAAGTGGGAAATAAAATGTGTTTTTTTTTTTTTTGCAATAAATTTAAATCTCAACGCTGTTTTTGACGCTCTACGACTTCATTTATTATTTAATATTAGCGGATATCTCAAAATAAATTATAATAAATATTTCTCCTTCGGCACAATATTATAAAAAATTAATAAAGGCCAGCGAGATAAATTATAATGAAATTATTATCACTAAAAATGCAAGGAATAAAATTTCAAATAAAACGGTTTTTTCTTGCATTAAATAAAATTAATTTTACAACCTATATCAATCGATTAAAATATTTAAGAAGATAATATTATTGCGATGATTAACAACAACACAATGTTAAACAACATGTTGTTTAACGATGAATGATGTGACATATAATATGACACATAATGTGACGCTAGTTAGACATATACGTAATTTAATTGTTAGTTGATAATACTTGATAACTAAAATGGCATTTTTCAATTTGTTTCAGAAGTATGAAGCCACTACTTAAATGTGTGGTAGCGATCTGCCTCATACTGACAGCTAACGCTCACCCCGAAAACATAGAAGAAATAAAAGAATTGCCACAGAGCAAAGAACCAATTGTAGAAGCCGAAGAGAGCGAACCACAGACTAGATCGGAGCGTTGTACCACGTGTGGCGTAGCATTAAATATAAAGTCACCAAAAGATGTGTTAGCTGCAATACAAGCGCTTCCTGGCGCCGAAGTACACACGCAACAGTCTTTCGAAGGTTGTTCCTCGGAAAAAGGTTGTGCCGGTATCAAGGTGAAAGACGGTCGCGTCATTGAACGTTTTGGAAATGTTGATGCGTTTAAGGCGGCTTCAGCGTCAGATTTAGCAAACGAATTTACATTTCACGCAGCGGGCACATTAGGAGACGGACCTTTCTGGTGGAACAATCCCAACTCTCCATTCAAGAATACCGGTGGTGCCTTTGAAAAATTCAGCCAGTCTAGCTCCAGTTTCTCTAGTACTGGTTCTGGGGCAACAGGCGCCGGTGGTGCTAGCGGTCTCGGTGCTACTGGAGGTCTTGCTGGGGCTGGTGTCGGCGGTGGGGCTGCTTTCGGAGGCGCTCTTGACTTATCCGCTAATCCCTTTTTAAACGGTGACTTTTCAAAACTAGCCGGAGGCTTCACGAGTGCTGGACAGGCTGGCGTTAAACCACCAGGATCTGCGTTCCAATCTTCATCCTTTGAATCTTCATCGTTTAGCACTTCCAATAAAGGTGAAGTTGATATAACTAAGAACCCGTTCTTGAATGGAGGACTGAATAAGTTTGGACAGTCAGGATTCGCTCAGGGTGGCGCTGGTGCTACAGGTTTTGGTGCAACATCTCAAAGTGCACAAGGATTTGGAGCTAGTGCCCAAGGAGCTCAAAGCTCCCAAGGATTCGGTGCTGGAGCCCAAGGAGCCCAAGGTTTCGGTGCTGTGGCCCAAGGAGCCCAAGGTTCTCAAGCATTCGGCGCAGGTGCTCAAGGAAGTCAAAGCGCCCAAGGTTTCGGTGCTGGTGCCCAAGGTGCCCAAGGATTTGGGCAAACCTCTTTCACATCGCAATCTTCGCAATCCAGTTTCAATGCTGCTGGAGGCAGCGCTGGTGGTAAATTTGGATCTCCCGGATACACTGGATCCTCGCCAAGACCTTTCACTGCTTCAACGACTGGATCAAAC